>JAOCZM010000286.1:3815000-5015000 GCA_026122235.1 Vinca minor
TTGTCCATGAACTTATTCAAAATAAATCTCCTAATTAATAAGAGAAATTTACTATTAACACAAAGCTCAAAGATATTTACCTTAGATTGATTGAAATTCCAAGATGAATTCAAGATACAAGAACTTGAAAGAGAATGCTAACTATTTATATACAGAAAGCCGATTTGGATGAGAGAATAAGGATATGAATACTAGAAGCTTTCATGTAATATAAATAGGATTAGTGGACATAAAACAGACTAAATAGGCAATAACAAGAAAAGAATCAATGAACAATTTTGATAGCTCCTTATGAATATGATCCAAGAAAGAAATAGAAACGGATTGGTCATTTCCTTTTTTCTCGGACAACAAGAAAGAACAAGCAAGAATGAAGACAAAAGTCTACTAAGGCCTTCTATATACAGAGGGAATAGAATGGCATTTTCGTAATATATGTTTCCTTGATGGCTACTCATACTTGGAGCCTACTCAAATCTCTCTTTTTTTTTTTTTTTTTTTAATTACAATATATAAAATTACTAGCATACCCATGTCTCCTAATAAGAATTATCTAGCTCAAAATGGGTATACGTGAAAAGGCCTACGGAGCGGGGTGTTACAGCTTTTGTCTCCCGGTTTTTATCTTCTAAGCACTAGTATTTGTTCTTAGTTGATCTTTGTCTTTTTGCCTTGCTTCCTTGTTCTTAAATTGTCCATATTCTATCTTATTACATCAAAGTTTGTCATAATAAAAAAGGGGGAGATTGTAAGCCCTAAGGGCGAACAAACTCAGTTTTTGATAATGGACAAACATTTGATGTTGTGTCTAATGCTCTTAATCTTTGTGATAGAATATCGGAACTCATAATGGAAGCTCTAAGTACTTCAATCAAGCCGTGATCAAGATTCAAAGCTATATACTTGAAGGCACATCTCATCTAGCTTGAAGATTGAAGACTTATGTTTGGTTAGAATAGCTTTGTTTCTATAGTCTTTATCTTATAAGCTCTAACCAATGCTCTTAATGAACTTAAGCGTACAACACTCTAGTCTTGCATGCATCATAAACACGTTTTCAAAAGGCTAAGTTTCAAAAGGATCCTTATATGTGTTCTTATCTCAAAAGCCTTTTATTTCAAAGTCTAAGTCCTTTAAAATGGTTTTCCAAATGTTCTTACTTGTTACCTTTTGGGAAAACCTTTTAGACTTCAAAAGATTTCAAAACTAGTGAAAAATCAACATCTCTCATGCTCAGGAAAGTCGGATCATCCGAGCTTTCCTCGGATCGACCGAACTAGAAACAGAGAGTTGGTTTCTTGGGTCAGTCTGATCTCGGTCGACTGAGGCTATGGACGGATCATCCGAGGTATTGTTCGGTCAACCGAACTCTGCGATTACTAGCCGTTATATGACCGTTGCAGAGTCGTTTTCTCAGCATATTTTGAAATGTATATAAGCTCTAATGCTTGAGAATTACCTAAAGGCTTGCACATCAAATATACATTGATTTCTTATCAAGTCTAAAACACTTTCAAAGTAAATGCTCTTCATCTCTATGATCTAAATCATTCAAAAGTGATGTAAGATCATTGAGTTGGTGTATTGTGGTTGTGTTGTAAAACTCTTAGTGAGTTATCCACAAGTGTAATATTCTTCTTAGTGAATTTGTTGAAAATCCTTGGGTAAGGCTCAAGGTAGTGGATGTAGATTCTAAGTGAATCGAACCACTATAAATCCTTTGTCTTGTGGTTGGCTTTCGTTTTGCTGTTATTCATCTTGCTCAAACTTACACTAGCCTTGCTTAGATTCGGAAAAGTTTACAAGATTGATTAAAACCCAATTCACCCCCCCCCCTCTTGTGTTTTACAGTCTTGATTATAAAACGATTGATATTTTAGTAGTAAAGGGTCCTGAAAGAGACTTGACTTTTGAGAAAGGTCCCAAAGATAAATTATCTAAGAGATTTTGTGCAACTCTATATACTAGAATCTTATCAAATGGAGAGAAGTGTGATAGAGAGTGGCTTGTTTGTTCAAAAGAGCTTGATAAAGTGTTTTGTTTTTGTTGTAAAATATTCAAAAAAGGTCTTGGAAGAGGACAATTAGTTAATGAAGGTTTTGGGGATTGGTCACATATTAGTATTAGACTTAGAGAACATGAGACAAGTATGGAACATTTTAAAAATATGACAACTTGGTATGACATGCGTCTAAGATTCCAAAAATGTGAAACTATTGACAAAGTAGCTCAAACACAACTTGAAAAAGAAAAAGATCATTGGAAAAAGTCTTGATAAGAATTTTTTCAGTTGTAAAATTTCTTGCAAAACATAATTTAGCATTTCGTGGTTCTAATGAGAGATTATATGAAAATAGTAATGGAAATTTCTTAGGGTTAATTGAAATGTTGTCTGAGTTTGATCCAATTGTTCAAGAACATGTTCGCCGTATTACGAATGATGATATTCATGTTCATTATCTTGGTCATAACATTCAAAATGAGTTAATACTCTTGTTTGGTGGTGCAATTAAATCTAAAATTATTAAAAAAGTAAAACAAGCAAAGTATTTCTCCGTGATACTTGATTGTACTCCCGATGTTAGCCATCAAGAACAAATGTCTTTAATATTAAGGTATGTTGATGTCTCTTCAAGTCTTGTTAATATTGAAGAGTCTTTTTAAATGTGAATGATACAACTGGTCAAGGCCTTTTTGATGTTTTACAGAATGAGTTGAGGGATCTTGGACTTGATATAGATAATGTAAGGGGACAAGGTTATGATAATGGGTCAAATATGAAAGGAAAACATCAAGGAGTACAAAAAAAAATTAGATATAAATCCTAGAGCTTTTTATACCCCTTGTGGTTGTCATAGTCTTAATTTAGCATTGTGTGATATGGCCAAGACTTGTGGCAAAGCTAGAGGCTTTATTGGCATTATACAACGTATTTAGACAATATTTGCATATTCTACAAAAAGGTGGCAAATTTTGAAAGATAATGTAAAAGGATTGACACTTAAATCATTATCATCCACTCGATGGGAGAGTCGTGTTGATAGTGTTAAAGCTATAAGATTTCAAATGTCGGAAATACTAAAAGCTTTACTTCAAGTAGCGGAAACCGATAATGATCCTAAAATTAAGAAGTGAAGCTAAATCTTTGGCAACAAATGAGCTAGGTTTAGCCTCACCAGAGGAGGAGAATTATTGCCCCATGAACAAGGAGATACAGGAATCGAACACAGGATTATGAATTTTTAGTGTCAATTATTATTTGGTTTGAAATATTATATGTTGTTAATTTGGTAGGTAAAAGTTTGCAATCAAATGATATGCTTATTCATGTTGCTATTGAGAAAATAAAGAGGTTGAGTACTTTTTTTGAGAAGTATAGAGAAAATGGTCTTTGTGATGCTATGAATATTGCCACTGAAATAAATATTGATCCCGTTTTTCCTCAAAGGCGTGAAATTCGTAGAAATTTTTTTTATGATGAGAATCCAAATAATACATATGTTGTTTCACAAACTTCAGAGGAGTCGTTTAGAGTCAATTATTTCTTATGCATTGTTGATCAAGCTATTGTCTCCCTTAATAAGAGGTTTGAACAATATAAGCCTAAGGGCGAACAAACTCAGTTTTTGATAATGGACAAACATTTGATGTTGTGTCTAATTCTCTTAATCTTTGTGATAGAATATCGGAACTCATAATGGAAGCTCTAAGTACTTCAATCAAGCCGTGATCAAGATTCAAAGCTATATACTTGAAGGCACATCTCATCTAGCTTGAAGATTGAAGACTTAGGTTTGGTTAGGATAGCTTTTGTAAAACCCGGAACTTTTGGCTTAAGTGATTTTTGGCGTATAATTAATTTTTGCTCGACTAAGTGCGTATGTGAAATTTATTTCGTGTGATAACGTGCTTACGTTTCCATTTAATTATATAACATGTTAAATGTTTTATTTCGTGTACGTTTTTTTAGGGCATTTCGCACGCGTAACGTAGTTTGAGGATTTGATCGTAATTCATCTAGATTGGTCATTTTAATTAGATAATTGATGTGAATTGAATTATGAATTTATTGGGAATAGGAATTAAATGAATGAATTAATAAAGGAAATTATAATGTGATTAAATAATAAAATGAAATGGCAGGTAGGCATTTGGCTGGGGTTTAATTAATAAAAGAATTAAAAGAAAAAGGATTTTGTCGGTCAGGGAATAAGGAAGAAGAAAGCAAATCGTGGGAGTTTGGGAGTTTTGAGTTTTAGTATTAAAAGAAAAAAATGTAAAGGCATCCGTTTCTTTAAGGTAGTAATATATATACACACACATATATAATATATACATATATAAGACTTCCTGGCTTGGGATCAAGAAACAAAGAAAAGAAAAGAAAGCATAAGCAATCGTCAGCCTCGGGAAACGTGCCAGAAAGCAAAGAAAATGTGAACGGCTCCAGGCCGTGACAAGCATGAGAAAAAAATGGAGTTTTGTGAAGTGAGTTTCTAGCAACTTTGAGAGGATTTTTGAGTGGGCAATCCTTATCGGATTTCGACAACCCTTATATGGATATTGATCAAGACGAAACAGGCTACAAGGGCGTGAAATCGGATTCACTTTTCGATTTCGGAGTTGGAAGATATCGCATCAAGAACGAGGGCTGATGTTCGAATTTCTTTTTCCGTGCGGTTCCGAGTAGAATCGTCGTACAGGTAACATACGAACTCCAAACGGAGTAATTCTTTTTTATTTATAAACTAGACTGATAGGGCTATAATCTGACCGGAGGGATTGAGATTTTAACCGTTAGATCTTCCATAATGTATCTCAGAAGTGGAGGGCAGAACCAGATTTTGTGCGATTAAATATAGTCTGTCCAGAACTTCGACAGGATGTTTGAGAGGGCTATCAACCTCCGTTTTTTACCCACAGCATATCAATTCGAAGATAATTGAAAGGGCTTCGAGTGAGCGCAGACGGAACGCGGTTTGGAGTTTCCGGCAGAAAGTTATCGCACCGCGTGTGAGGCTGCCAGCACTGTTTACGAAATTTCAGTGTTTATCGCATCCGCAACAGGTAGGGACCCCGCTTTCCTCTATTAAATTCTGTTCTGGATTACTTTTACCGTTGGGTATTGTTCTTTTATGTTTTAAGAAGTAATTGAGCATAATTAATCGCATAAACTGTTGGAGAAAATTTATTCTTTGATATTACTGTATGTTGAATTGATTTATGTCTTGAATTGGGTAAATTGAGCATGTCGTATGAATTGTTTTCCTATTGCTTTTCATTGAATGCTATACTCACATAAACCGTATGTGTACTGGTTCATGCACTGCTTTTGTAATTTCCTCTTTGTTAATTGCATTTTGGTCGTGTTTGGAGTCGTTTAATTGGCGTCATTGTTTTTGTCCAAATTGGTTTGGTCTACCGAGTCGTCGCCCCCTATTGTGCTCGTATTTATGATCACTAGTCAGCAGGTTCGATCGCCTTCCGTTCGATAAACGCTTGCGTGACCCCAAGAGGTCTTCTGCTCTGTCCTGTCCTGTGGCCCATACTTAATGGGGCTAATCATTAGGTACAGCGGTGGTTTTGTGGAGTCCCTGGTTAGGGATGATGAGACAATGTAAGGATTGAACCTTAAAATTTGTGTCTCGTAGTTTGGGGGAGAATCCGAACCCACGAGTTTACTGAAACCGTCCTAGTTTGGTTTATAACTGGGACCACCGCCCAGTTATTGCTTTGAGTAGTTGTGAATAGATATGTGAGCTCATGTGGTGGGAGTCGTGTCATAGTAGGTAGCTACGTTCTAAGTATCTAAGACGAGTATGTGATTGGGTGTACCGGATGGGCAACACGTGGCGCTTGTCGTATACTCGGTTATGGAATCGTTTAGGTGCGAAGAAGGTGGTTATTTGCTTAATTGTTGCATTCTATGTGTTCGTTTTGGTTTTGATTATTATATGTTGTTGCTTGGAGTCTATTTGGTCTCATATGAGTTAGGGATGTTGGGAAATGTTTTGGTGCACTTTTGCACAAGTTTTAAAACTCATTTTTCTGAAAACTGCAGCTGTGCAATCCACTGTACTGTTCTGTTCTGAACCCTCTGCTCTGTTATGTTCTGTACTATACTGCACTGTCCTGCACTGAGTTCTGAGTCTTGCGAGACTTGGATTGAGTCGTTTGCATATACTTCCATAGGGGTATTTTGGGGAACGGGCATCTGCATTATCTGTATTTGTTTCTGCTGTCTCTGTTTCTGTTCTGTCATTATTACTGTTTTAGGTCCCTGCTGAGCACCGGAGCTCAGTCCGATATCCGGTTTATTGTTTCAGGTTCTGTAGATGCTGATTATACCTATGACGATGGAGTTTGGGATGGGGATTATGAAGAGTGATTCTAACTGGATAGTTCACAAATGCTATTGCTTTTATAGCTATTTATTTTGAAACTTGTAGTTTCATTTCAGATGTAATAACTTAGATGTATTTCCTTTTTCAGATAACACTTCTGCTACTGTTTTATTACTATTTATGGATTTATCTATTGAACTCCTTAATTTAGTAATCTCTGACTGTGGCTTAGGTGCTTCATTAACTTATGGGGCACTGCCATGTCATCATTCCGGAAACGGGGTGTGACAGCTTTGTTTCTATAGTCTTTATCTTATAAGCTCTAACCAATGCTCTAATGAACTTAAGCGTACAACACTCTAGTCTTGCATGCATCATAAACACGTTTTCAAAAGGCTAAGTTTCAAAATGATCCTTATATGTTCTTATTTCAAAAGCCTTTGATTTCAAAGTATAAGTCCTTTAAAACGGTTTTCCAAATGTTCTTACTTGTTACCTTTTGGGAAAACCTTTTAGACTTCAAAAGATTTCAAAACAAGTGAAAAATCAACATCTCTCAAGCTCAGGAAAGTCGGATCATCCGAGATTTTCTCGGATCAGCCGGACTAGAAACAGAGAGTTGAGTTTTTGGGATCAATAGGTTCGGTCGACCTATGTTAAGTTCGGTCGACCTAAGTGAAGGTCGGATCAACCTAACAACACTATTACTAGCCGTTATATGACCGTTGCAGAGTCATTTTTTCAGCATATTTTGAAAGGTATAAAAGCTCTAATGCTTTAGAATGACTTCAAGGCTTGCACATCAAATATACATTGATTTCTTATCAAGTCTTAAACACTTTCAAAGTAAATGCTCTTCATCTCTGTGATCTAAATCATTCAAAAGTGATTTTTCTAAAGCAAGACAAAGAGTGTGCGTCTTATGTTCTAAGAGCTGATTATTCTTGTACTTCAAAGGTATCTATCTCTCACTTAGAAGAGTGAACAACCTTTCTCTTAAACCATCTCATTCCCTTTCTTAGTGATAGGGTTATTCTTGTATAAGTCCTACTTTGTGTGGGCAGTTTACTCTTAGTGAGTTTTGTATTGAAAGTCCTACTTAGTGTGGGCAAGCTCTCTTATTGAGTTGGTGTATTTTGGTTGTGTTGTAAAACTCTTAGTGAGTTATCCACAAGTGTAATATTCTTCTTAGTGAAGTTGTTGAAAATCCTTGGGTAAGGCTCAAGGTAGTGGATGTAGATTCTAAGTGAATCGAACCACTATAAATCCTTTGTCTTGTGGTTAGCTTTCGTTTTGCTTTTATTCATCTTGCTCAAACTTGCACTAGCCTTGCTTAGATTCGGAAAAGTTTACAAGTTTGATTTAAAAACTCAATTCACCCCCCCCCCCCCTTGTGTTTTTCAAACAATACCAAGAATATGAAGCTATTTTTGGTTTTTTATTTACGTCTCACAAGCTACAATCATTAGATGATGCGAGTTTAAAGTCTTGTTGTACTCATTTTGAAGTTGCACTTAAGAATAGTGAAAAACTTGATATTGATGGGAATGAATTATATATAGAGTTAAAGTTACTTAAAGAATACTTGCCCGTGGGAAAAATGGGACAAATAGATATTTTAAATTTTTTAAAGAATCTTGACTTTTTTCCTATTGCAATTATTGCATATAGAATTTTGTTGACTATTCTTGTGACGGTTGCATCTGCAAAAAGAAGTTTTTCCAAATTTAACTTGTTGAAGTCTTCTATGCACTCTACAATGTCAGAAGAAAGACTCAATGGATTAGCTTTGATAGCAATTGAGAATGAGATTTTGGAGAAAGTCGATTATGAAGATTCGATTAGCGATTTCACTTCAAAAAATGTTAGAAGGATTACTCTTTTTAAGTAAAGATTAATATTATGATTGTCGCACACTTGAAACTTGAGTATAATTATGTTTTGACAATATATATATATATATATATATATATATATATATATATATATATATATATATATATATATATATATATATATACGTATCCATACGATTTTGCACTTCTCGATAAATATAATTTGTTTTGCTATTCTAAGTGGTTATTCTATTTTGGGTAATGAAGAACTTGTTATTCTTAACTCTTGGGCCCAGGAATTCCTATATAACCTAAGTGACACAGTCAAAGCTTTTTCTATTCTTTTATTAACCGATTTATGTATCGGATTCCATTCAACCCACGGTGAGTGAAAGCCTAGGGAGATGAGAGTTGGAGGTAGCAGGAAGAAGGGGAGCGGGTAGTTTCCTCGCGGCTGCAGCTGTGTTTGCATGACGTCGCTCTAGGTTTAACTCTTTTAGAGATTTTGAAAACAAGCATTTCATTTCAAGAGCCACTTGGGACCCCGTCAAGGGGTGGTAACTGATTGCTAGTCAACGAACAGAGAACGCCTGCCATGGAACACAAACTTAATAAGCGGGCAGATGGAAGGTGCAGAAATAGCTAGAACCGAAATGCGGAAAGTATGGAAAAACATCTCGAAATGTGAGACCGACTAGTCGAACAGAGACGAAAGTCGGCCATTCTCTTATGAATTCTCGGGTGCGTGTGTCGATCATTCACTTGACCAAAGATCCTCCGCCTGGGTTTGAGCATAGGCTCAAACATGATTTGAAATGAAGGTCTAGCTATGCCATGCGTTCAATACAAACTCTGGAAGACCGGTTATACGACTCGCAAGGCACTATTGTAGAACTCATTGGGCGGAAGCCGTCCATAGTGCTTCCTGTCATTCTCACTAGTCCTGCTTTCGTTTTCCTTTGGTTTCCCCTTGCACTATACTCTCAGAATATGCTGGTCTTTCTGTAGTGGAGGAAGCAGCAGTCAGTAGTTTCTCCCGGGGCCCCGAACTGGATCTTTTCCTGAATTCAAGGCTTTCTTCTTCAGACTCTCGTTAACCACCAAAGGGAGCGCTCAATCCGGCTATTGAAAGAAAAAGCTTGCATCTGCTCCCCCTATTATATAACCGGTCCCATCTCTCTTAGCCTTCCCTGACCAGGATCGCTCCCACACCTAGGAATGTGGCGTGTTTTGGTAAATCGGGTCCACTGTGGATCTTTCACGGGTTCACCTAGGAATTTCTCCTCCCAGAGTATTTCTTTTTTATCATCAACGTATTTATTCTCCTTATCATGGAATCAATCAGCGTAGTAAGGAGCTCATGTAGCATCAGTTCGGATCTTGGAATCGTTTTTTTTCCTTTCAATACATGTAGAGTTCCTTAGAACATGTATTTTTATGTTCATAACAGATGTTGTAAAGTTAGAAAAAGTATTATGAGGATTAGAATATGTGTTTTTTACAGTAAAAATAAAATAAGTGTTTTAAAATGTAGAATATGAATTTGTTTTAAATCAAGTTTAACGATCAAAAATTTAATTTTACGGAGGAGAAAATTTTTGTACTGATACCAGCGTCCTAATCATTTTGCGCGTAACTTCTAGGCAATCCACCCACACTATTGGAAATTAAAGAAAGACTTTGGCCATCTCCGGTCAACGCAACCTTTTCTCCTATAGCCTCAATCAGTAGACAGAGATAATTAAATAAGAAATGGAAGCAACAGTGGGTTTTCTCTTGGAAAATATCAAGGATTTGGTCATTTACAACGCCGATTTGATCACCGGAGCTGCTGATAATAGTAAGGCACTCTGCAAAGATCTTGATCAACTTAAAGCCTATGTAAAAACCTGCACTGAGAAGTATGCCCACGACGATTTTCTTAAAGAATTAGCCAAAAATGTCAGGAAATTGGTTTACAGAGCTGAGGATGCCATCGAGACTTACATCGCCGCAGCCAACAGACAGCGGAACAGAAATGCCTTTCGCGGTGCACTTCACGCGGTTGACCACGCGATTGAGCGTCGTAATATTAGCAAGGAGCTTGAAGATATTCAGAAAGAGATCCGCCGATTAATCGCCGGCGAGCTCAACCTTGGAGCTCAGTTTATGCAAGCTGATAAAGGCCCCGAGAAGAAGGACAAAAAGGTCAATTTTCTTCTTCTTGTTGTAGATGCTTTGCTTAAACTTTTGGGGATTTTGGATAATGCTTTGAGTTAAGGATTTATGTGTGTTTTTTTCAAAAAACAATTGTCTGGATTTTAATAAGTTAAATGTTTGTTAAATAAAATGTGATACTGAAATGAAAGTTATTATGCTATCCTTGCATATTCTTACATATATTCCTACGCATAGGAGGATTCATACCTTGCAGGGTTACTTTAATTTTGAGACAAATTAAAATAAAAAATAAAAAATAAAAAATTAATTTGGCACGAAAGAAGTATTTAGAAATGATTAAAAGCATGTCGATGTCATAAAAAAAGAAGATATCTACTGTCCAGTTAGATCTGGTATAGCATTTCAGTGTGCGTCTACAAATGGAAGTAAATGGTTCAATTTAATTATGTCCAAATTTATTTGCACATTCAAAGTTCCACCCCTAGTTTAAGGCAACTATTTTTAATTTTTTTTGCAAGGTAACGCATTATCATTAACCAAAATAGGAGAACTACAAACTCGAAGGTGGTTTAAGGCAACTGTTTTTTAGGAAACAGAAAAAAAATGCCCCAACCCTTATTTATTTTATTTTTTATTTTAGTTAGGTTTAAGTCTGACAAAAATAATATTCTACAACTAGTGATTCATTTATTTTCAAACCAACCCATTTACTATATATTTTTTGATTGACTAATCCTTTATATTGGACTAGTTTAAGGATCAAATGGCTGCAATCAGACCGATTCTTGAACTGCCATTCTGGCTATTCCTCAGTGTCTCGGCTATTCACGGAACGTGAGAAGCAGATGATTAATCAATCATCTGCTTTCGGAAGAAATGGAAGACTTTCATGAGAATTCTACAGTTTTTTTTCTCTGATAGATAGTTAGAACCTTAGTTTTAAAAGGCGCGAGGCTAACCGAGGCGATGAAGCGCGAGGCGCACGCCTCAAGGACGCGAGGCGCTCTTTTTTTTTTTTGCAAAAATTCTCATAAATTAAATATATATACAATTTTGTATTATAAACATTATTTCAATATTATAAATACTAGATAAAAGCATATATTTTATACTAAATCCTCCAACTATATGTTGTTTCATTCGTTGAACTCCTCCTTTAATTACTTTCTTACAAAAGTCACAAGTGAAATTAGTTCTATTTGTGACATCTTTATTATTTCAAAGAGAATTTTTAGCCTATGATGCAATTTTTTTTCATTTTTGTGCGCCTCAAGCTCGCCTCGGTCGCCTCAAGCTCGCCTCGTGCACACGCCTCGCCTCAGACCCCCGGAGGCGTTTTCAGCCTCGCCTCGCCTCGCGCCTAGGCTTTTTTAAACCCAGGTTAGAACTTCATCTAAGTTCAAATCCTGAGAAATCTACTAGATATCCCTTCTAACCTCGCGAGAAGCTGATGATTCGGAAGTCTTTTAGTTCTTTTCTCTTCGATACATAGTCAGAACTTCATCCGAGTTCGAATCCCACTGAGAGGTCCACTAGAGATCCATCTAACCTTGCGAAATGGCCTGCATTTTGGACAAAATCCCTTGACTTTCTTAGTTTTACCCCCCCCCCCCCCCCCCCCTTTCTAACTAAACATACTAACTTTGATTTTTTTTAAATGAAAACAGGATAGGTTGTTGGATGCATTCATTTTCTCATTTCATCACTTACTTTTCAATCTTAGGTCTTACTCCATGCGCCGATGAGGCATTGTTTTAGTGGTCAAAGCTGAGACCTCAATATGCAGAGGTCTTGATTTCAAACCCACCCGCTTCTTATGTTTCTACCGTCTCTAATAAAAAAACTTTAAAAAAAAATACTCCATGCAGGTCTGTTATGTTGGATATATGGTTGGTGAATGCAAAATTTGTGGGTATCCCACATTGTTTTGATTGGTGTTTCTTGTTCACTTAATAAGAAAGGAACCAAGAAGCTAGAGTAAATGTGTGAGTATGGCAGAGCCCCCGCGGGTGCACGCAAGGTTCAACCGAGACTAATATAAAACATTAGTTCAGGTAGATTATATAATACATTAGTCCGGGAGCGGGGCCTTAGCTTGAATTCGAGATGATTTTTTGCGTCCCAAACACACAATTACTGATCTGAAACGTTTAGGGAGTTCAATAGCCAAGAGTCACCAATTTTAATTGGATTCATGAATGTTAGTAAATTCAGCAATCAATTGGATTCATGAATGTTTGTAAATTCAGCAATCAATTTTATTTGGATTCATGAATGCTAGTAAATTCAGCAAACTCTTGGAGTGAACCAGCTTCACTATATATTCCCTTCATTCTCCATTGCACACACAACGCACAAAAAATCTAAAACTCTACAATACTTTTACAAACAGTTTTTGGTGATAATTGCAAGCTCGTCGGCAGTTCGCTTGTGGAGCTTCCAGTGGTTGTGAAGGCTCTACTTGCAGATCATCTTATCCTGGGAATCGAACACCTTCAAAAATTCTAAGCACCAGAGGGAAGAAGGGGAATTCGGTTTAAGGATATTGTGTATATCATAAGATTTGATCTAGTTTGTAAAGTTATCTGTTTCTCATATATTTTAGTGTATATTATTTCTACATGTTCTTTAATTGGTTTCGGTTCATATATATTTCAGTCCAACTAATTCAGACGAGAATTTCGCCACATATCATTTCAAAGCCAAATGTGTTCCACTAGTGTGAATTTAGCCTCCCTGTGTTTTCACTGTACCACCTATAGTCTTTCCACTAATTTCTACGAATTTGATTATCTGATATATCTTTATCTTTATGACAACAGCCTGTATTTGATGATGACAATGAAATGGTTGGATTTAAAGATGCAATGGAATTTGTAATGGGTCTTCTTGATGGAGGACCGGAGGATTTCCAAACCGTCTCAATTGTTGGAATGCTTGGGTTAGGAAAGACTACTCTAGCAAGCAAAGTCTTTAAGCATCCCACCATGGAATATAAGTTCTTCGTCCGTGCATTCGTAGAAGTTTCTGCAGAATACAAGGCAGACGAAGTGTTCCTCAAAATTCTGAATGCTATAGGTGTCGACACTAAGGAAATCAGAAAGACTGAGGAATGCTTAATTCAAGCAATTAGAGGTTACTTGGAAAATAGAAACTTTTTTATAGTCCTAGACGATGTCTGGACTCGAGAAGCATGGGATGATCTCAAAAGAGCTTTTCCAGCCAACCAGCAAAAGCACAGTCGAATCTTAATAACTACTCGAAACAAGCATGTGGCAGAGTATGCTAGGCAAGAATATGAGCCTTACTATTTGCGGTTTCTGGAGTTTAGTGAGAGCCAGGAGTTGCTGCGGAAGAAGGTATTTGGCAAGGAAGAATTCCCTGCTGAACTGGAAGAGCACGAGACGACCATAATAAATAAGTGTGCTGGGCTACCACTATCCATTGTGGTAGTGGCTGGTGTCCTCAGAAATAATCGGACAATAGTTCGTTGGTGGGATAAACTGGCTAAAAACGTGGACCCTTATAATGCTGCAACAGATGATGGAGTAAAATATGTGATAGAGTTGAGCTACAAACACTTGCCTCCTCGCTTAAGGCAATCTTTTCTTTACCTTGGGGTTTTCCGCGAGGACTTTGAGATTTCATTGAAGACATTGTTGCCATTGTGGGTATCAGAAGGTTTTGTGCCCCTAGCTAACGGGGAGGAAACCTCGGAGGATATAGCTGAGGACTACTTGGAGGAACTGGTTGACAGGAATCTAGTGATGGTGGTTAAGAGAAGGCTAAATGGTCGGATTAAATCAATAAGAGTCCACGACACGTTGCGCGAATTTTGCAAGACTCAGGCAAGAACGGAAGAGCTCTTTCGAGAAATAAAAATGTCTGTAGAGGCCGAGAACAAAGCTCAAGATGATGACTTTCGCCTTTGCGTTAATTCCAACATTTTGGACTACATTAGGAGCAAACCATCAGGTAAATATGTTCGCTCATTCTTGACTTTTTCCAAGGACAATTTTGTTTTGCCGGTAGAACAGACCTCACACATCCCGAGAGCCTTTAAATTTGTCAGAGTGTTGGATATTAGATCCATCAAGCTAACTCGGTTTCCTGCGGAGATATATAATTGCTTGCTCCTTCTCAAGTACCTTGCTATGTTTAGCGAATTAAAGATTATTCCTGAGAAAATGTCCTACTTGAGGTACCTCCAGACTATTATATTCATAACTACACAACCAACGCTTGAGATTAAAGCGGACATTTGGAAGATGGGAAGATTGAGGCATTTGGTGACCAATGCAACTGCAAGTCTTGTGAAAACTACTGAAGCCTTGACAGTTAATCCAAACCTGCATACACTTACAGTAATCTCAGCTGAAAGTTGCACGAAAGAAGTCTTCGATAGGGCAACAGAACTTAAGAAATTGGCCATATGCGGAACATTAGCGGCTGTTTTGAATGCTACTGGCAGTTTGTTCGATTGTCTTCAACAACTTGAATTCCTTGAAAATTTGAAGCTCTTGAATGATAATCCAGCTGCTAAAATACACTCCCTCCCCAGCGAGACCCGCTTCCCCAGCAGCCTAACTAGACTGACTCTCAAAAACACAATGTTGCCTTGGCCACAGATGTCTATTCTAGGAAAGCTTAGAAAACTTGAGGTTCTGAAACTGAAGGACAATGCATTTGTGGGAGCATACTGGAAGACGGAAAGCCGCTTTCCGTCTCTCAAAGTTCTGCACATTGCAAATACAGATTTAGTTACCTGGAGTGCTTCGGCAAGTTATTTCCCAATGTTAACACACCTTCATCTCATGTATTGCACCAAGTTTGAGGTCATTCCACGTGATCTCATTAACAGTTCAACGCTCAGGTTGATTCAAATCTACTGCTGCAATGCTGCGTTGGCTTCCTCCGCTAGAAAACTTGCTTTGGCAAGACTTGAAGGACAAACCCAAGACAATAATGTCAAAGCTACCACCCTGAAGCTGCTTGTTTATCCTCCAGATCTGTGATTACCTTAGCAGGTTAGTAGTAGAAGAATGAATGAGTTTTCCTTCTCAATTCGCTTTCCATATTCTCCGTTTTCCTTGATCATCTAAATTCAATTTAAAAGATTTTCTCTGTTCCTTGATTGCTTTTACTCATTTTCAGCTACACAGCTCTTTGCTCCCCGGGATCATATCTATGAGTAGGGGCAAGAAGTTTCTCTGCTGTTCGAATGCCCTTTCCGTGCTAGTAATAAAAGCAAGTTCTTTCGACTTTCTAGATGTCTGTGTTTTGTTTTCCTTGTGATTAATGTTGTTGCTGCCCTTTCCGTGCTAGTAATATAAGCAAGTTCTCTCGACTTTCTAGATGCGGAATGTTCATTGCATCTGTGTTTTGTTTTCCTTGTGATTAATGTTGTTGCTGCTTTCTCAGTGAAGGGGCTAGTTCCTCTTCACCCTTACCTTCATGTACTTCAGATAATTTAATAAACATTGGCTTTGTTCGTACTTTCAATACTCATTGAGCCTCTATCTGTGATGCTATTTTTCAATATTCATTAAGCTTCATATCTGTGACGCTATATTTTATTCATTATTATGAATCTAGCAAATTGAAACTACTCCTTCCGTTCAGTGGCGGTGCCATGATTCTGATAGAGGGGGCCGAACTAAAAAAATTCACCGGTGAACGGTTACGAATATGATAAACAATTACTCGCAAACTTCAATTGGTTTTGTGTTTATTTTTAACTTAACAAGTTTTACATTTTTCTAAGGAAAAATGATTAATGGTTAAAATTTGCTAAAAATTCAAATTAAATACTATTCACCCTCGTTGTCATAAAGAATTCAACGGGTTATTTACACTTTTATCCCTAATTTAACCAATTAATTGTCTAATCTTAGTCACATAGCATTACTCTTTTCTAAAAGCCAACTCTGGTCAAACTAGGCTAATACAGTTAGTGCAACATTTTTGCTCGAAGCAATAAGTCTTAGGTTCGAGACCTTTGACCCTTTAAACATGCTTTTATTTTAATTTTTATTTAAAAAAAGTCCATCCTCCCAAAAATCAAGTTACTTTAAGGTCATCCTCCCAACCTCCGGCCATATGACTACAAGTTAGTGGAGTTTACCCTCTTATATTTAAGAGGTTAGTTAGGAGAGTTTAGAGAGACTGTATTTCCATTGGAATAAAGTGGACATTTATTTTGGAGCAAATTAAAATTAAAATAGGACATTTAATTTGGGACGAAAGGATTGCTTAATTAAATATACATTTGTTTATTATAAAGAATTCTAAGTATTTGAGAAATTTTTTATTTAATACAAAAATAATAAGTACTCTATTATCAAAATTTAAAAGTTTTCGAAGAATCGAGACAATTTTCATTTATTAAAAATCTATATAAAAGTGTATATGAGAATACACACTAATACTAAAAAAATTACAAAAATTGAGTGGGTGGCACGACCCCCTTGCCTTTACCTAGTTACGTCTTCCGTTCAAAACTAAATGTTCACTTTTTTATACAATGAACAATCAGGCTTTGTTTGGTTTGCGAAAGGGGATGGGGAGGGGAAGCGGCCAATTTGCTTTCTCTAAATGGAGGGGAAATGGAGTGACATCATTTACTTATCTTGTTTGGTACGAGTGGAAGGGAAGTAAATAAAATATGTTTTCTTTCTTTCCTTGGAATGTAAAGTGAAAGGAAAAGATTTTTTATTGGGTTCAATTTAAAAATATATACCCATTACATGTAATTTTCATGTTAAACTTTAATGAAATATCCAAATTATATTATTTACCTCTAAGAAAACCAAACCTGTTGTAAATAATGAATGAAATCACATAAAGCCCTGTGGTTTAACCTCTATAAATAGAGGCTTTAATTCATATAATGAGATACACAAAATTATTCTATTTCATCAAAAAAAAAAATTCTCTTCTCTATATTATAACACGTTATCAACACGAAGATTAACCAATTTAAATTGAAGCAAGTTACGAAGTTAGTTTCTATAACTCGTTTTTATATTACGGCTTCAAATTAATTGAAGTACATAATAGATCAAACATATCTACTATAATAAAAATAAAAAACCTAATTTTTATTTCTTATTCGGCCGCATGTTTTGAAGATGGAATTGAACCTCCTGTATATATTGTTAAACAATCAGCCAGCATGCTTTTGAATAGGGGTGTCAACGGGTTCGGGCGGCTCACATAGCTCGAAAAAATGTGAGCGTGAGCTGAGGTAATGTGAGCGTGAGCTGAATATTCAAGCTCGCTTCTTATGTGAGCTGAGCGTGAGCTTGACCCCGCTCAGCCCGCAAAAAGCTCGAACCCGAATAAGATTAATATAATTAAAAATATTATATATATAATAATAATACTAATTTAAAAAAAACCTTATATACATTATAATTATAATGTGTGGATTAACTCAATAATCTTTTTTTTTGGGTAGAAAGGAGATTATATTAAAGAAGGAGTCTTACAATAGGAGAGAGATAGGTACAAAAGTTAAAGAAAGAGAGAAAACAGGAAAAGACAGCGTGCGAAAACACGGTACAAAATACATTGGGATGAATCACAACAAAAAGTGAGATGGTGTAGAAGAATTCAATGGGATTGTCAAAATTGGAATTGCCACCGACAATGGAATTAAATCAATCTTTTGAAATTTGCAAATTTATCATTTGTTAAAATTTTAAGTGCATGGATTCTCTTGTTTTTTTGTTTTTTTTATATAAGACTCCTTTTATTAGCATATCAAACAATTCTGAAACTTTTGCTTCTTTTTGTGTATTCTTGTCCAAATTTAGTTTTAAGGCTCATTGTATTATGCTATTCTTGAGACAGGATTTTCGTTTTCTTCGCTAATATAAGTGAGCTTGGGAAGCTCGTGAGCTAAGCTCGAGCTCGTGTTAAAATGTGAATTGAGCGTGAGCTTAAGGTTTATGAGCTTTTTCGGGCTGAGCGTGAGCGTGAGCTTTTGAATTTTTATGTGAGCTGAGCGTGAGCTATGCCAAGCTCAGCTCACATAGCTCGATTGACACCCCTACTTTTGAACCATCTGTTGTTTAAAAAAAATTAAAAATTAAAGAAGTCCTAGTTTATTGAATAGCAATCTATATATCTATCTATAAATATATTACAGAAGTCCTTTTCAAATTTGTATATATATATCATGCCACATGTCATTTTCTAGGATTTTTTATATTTTTAATTAGTTATAAAACTTTTGATTGGTGCAAAAAAATTGACCTATTTTATTCAATTTGGAGGAGGCAGGATTCGAACACGCAACACGCACGTCAAATGCTATACCACATTGCCAGCTACTCTAACGGCTATTTGATAATTATTTTCTTTAATTTTTTTAATGGAATGCTTATTTAAGTAAAATTTCAGTATTTTTGGTTTTGATATAATAATCTACATTAAATATACTATACACATGTTTTCCTGTAGCTTTATTATAGACCTTTTTTACTATAGTTTTCTTTATGGTTGGTCTAGATGGTTGACAATCAATTATAAAGGGGACGGATGTCGAGTTCGAAATTGGTCGAAGATGAAGCTAAGAGTGAGAGCGAGGAACAATTCTCAAGATTTAAATGACTTTTCGTGTTTGTATATTTTTTCTTTTCAGATGTGAGAAAATTTAGGAGATGGTTATAAATTGATTTTCATATTTCAATCTTATGCCTTTTTCCCCCCTTTTTCAAATTATAGTTGGTCGAAGATGAAGCTGAGAGTGAGAGCGAGGAACAATTCTCAAGATTTAAATGACTTTTCGTATTTGTATATTTTTTCTTTTCTGATGTGAGAAAATTTAGGAGATGGTTATAAATTGATTTTCATATTTCAATCTTATGCCTTTTCCCCCCTTTTTCAAATTATAGAAAATTATGAGATAGTTGGAATATTGTAAAAAATTCCGTAAGAAAAAATTTGTTTCGTTTGAACTTTTATATTGCAATAATTTTTACATTAATCTATAAGCTACTTACCGACCTTACTGTTTTTGAGTTTTTGTCGAATAAAGTATACATAATTAGTTTTTGTCGAGTAAAATGTGTCTATTATAAGTTTTTTTTCTTTTCAGAATGGCTAGAATTAAATTACTCATTTCCTAAAATAATAATATTTTTTAATATAAACTTCCACTACTAACCTTCCTTAGTTTAAGCGTAATTTAAGGAGATTAAATTTACTTAACTAATAATGTTAGAAGACAACTTTATTAAAAGTAAAATACTTTTATTAATTTTCATTTTAAATCGAAGTGAAACATTAAATTCAAGATTGAAGCAATATTGTATTTGTTAAAGTATATAGCCTAAATAATATTCGAGTTTCTGATAACTATGTATCATCATATTGCTTATGACCCTTGTGTTATTTTTCTAAATTTCTTTTATATTATTAGTAAATTTTTACTTTTTTGCATTAATTTATGATAGCTGAATCTATTGATCATTGCTAGCCACTTTTAATTTTTTATTATGATTTTTCATTTAAATGTTTCGATTTATTTGATTGCTGGGTACAAAGAATCCTAATTCTTGGTAACCTTTTCTGTTATATGTATTGATTTACGTATGTCCTAGAAGTCTTAAGCAAAAACTTAATTTAGACTTGATTTGTTAGTTTGGTTCTAAGAATTAAGTTTTTAAATCATGCCCAACAGAGTTTTCTTAAAAGATTGCCCTTAAAAAATGACCAATTTTGCAAAAAATTATAAAGTTTATGAGGAACTTATTTGAGGGAATTTATTGGGAAGTTTCTGTGAACTTATGGGAATTTATGAGAATATTTTATTCTAATATTTACTCATCTCTTAATCCGTTTGATGTTCATGACTTTTGACGTTTAATTATTATTTATATCTATTTTGAATCATTTTTTTTATCCAATAAACATTATTATTAATAAATTCCCTTTAAATAATTTATTATTATATATTATTAGACTGATTTTATCTTTCAGGGAATAAAAATATTTAATAAAATGGATCTTACAGCAATGCAAGTTTGGCGAAAAAAATTGAGCAGAAAATTGCTCGCTCTCATAGAAGAAGATGGATTACCTCAAAATGTGGAGCACACAATGTTGAAAAAACTTCATGAATTAGATGGCTTCATAAGAAAAATGAAGTCACAATACGTAGTCTCTTCATTTTTCTTAAAAGATTTGATCATTAATATTTAATAGTAGTAGTGTAGTGATTATTGGACCAAAACATTGGATGAAACATTAATCGAAATAGTATAGGAGTATGTTTAATTATTTTGATTATATATTATTTGATCCAATATTTTTTATCCAATAATCCTTCGGTGTTCAATAAAAGTCATATTACAGTTAACGAGTTTTTGTTCTAAATATTATGGTCATATTATGGAACCATGCGTCTATAGTAATCAGCAAATTACATGCAGATTGTTTTTCAATATATATATATATACACTAGCAGAATACCCGTGCTATGCATGACAACTATTGTACTTGAATATATAAACCTGCAAAATTAAATCAATAATAAATTGTAAATAACTTCATAATTTTGCATTTGAGAAAAAATATTAAGAAGAAAAAAGAATTATGTTGTAATAAACGTACTCACCCCATAGTCAATTTCTTGCGAAATCGAGGTTGCATTTGTCATTGGTCGTTGATACCTTGAGTAACATACTAAGCGTTATATAAAATATTCCTTCCATTCCTCAATATATGTCGTTTAAAATACTTTGAAAAAATTAAAAAAAGTTAAACAAACAATACATTTTCCACCACATTTTAATAATACCCCTTCCTTCTTCCTCCTCTTTCATTTTCCAATAAAAAAATATGTTAAAGGTATACTTGGAATAATTTATTGACACCAAATAAAAGACATGTAAATAACAATTAATTTGAATATATAGATATCTTTTGAACGACAATTAAATAGGAATGGAAAGAGTAGTGTATATGGTGCAATCTAAGTGTATGCACGTGCATCTATACTTATTTATTTCTTTATTTGCTTATTTATGAACATGGATATGATACTAATCCCAAATTGGTATTAGAAACAATTACAACTAGAGCTGTCAAAATGGGCATATGCCCACGGGCATGCTCGCCCCGTGAGCTTAATGGACGGGTATGGGGTTATGAATTTCATGCCCATTTAAATGCGGGTATTAATGGGCATACCCATTCGGGTAACGGGCAATGCGGGTATGGGCGGGTTGCAACCGGGCATGCCCGCTTTGTTTTATTTTTTTATTTTTTATTTTGGATATAGATTAATTTTCACAGTTGAGACTTGAGAGCCAAAAGAAGAAAAAAAAACTTAAAAGCCCAAGATAAAAGTTGAACCGTGCTATATATCTTGGGCAAAGCCCCTTGAAGCCGTTCTATACTTCTATTACCCAAATATTAACGGTTTCATCTCTGAAGGTAACTAAATTATGTTCTAACTTATTATTTATCATTTATCATTTACCATTTATAATGTTTTAAGTTCTAACTTCTCAAGTTCTGTGTGTTATAGGTGGAGATGATGAGAAGGAATCAACATTATCTAAGGTGGATTCAAATAATACTTCTACTGTTCAAGATCTAGATCAATAGATAGAGGATATTAAAAAAAACGTATCTATTTTTTGTTGCTTTGACTTTAGCAATATGTTTGTTAATTTTGGATAGTTGATCTTGAATTATTTTTGAAATTATGGACTTTGATTGTTTTTTTATAACTATTTTGGATATTGTGGACTTTTATTTGATATTTTTTTTAACTTTTTTGGATATTTATTTACCCTTTACAGGACTATAAACTGCAAGTGAATGAGAAAGAAATAAATTTTGTTGAATTTTTCAGATTTAATCTTTTTTTTTAAAACAAAATTAATAAAAAGGATTGTTGGCATGCCCATTTGCCCACGGGCATTCGGCGGGCGGGTACGGACATCCCTTTTGATGGCCCGTGAAAAAAGCGGGCATGCCCGCCCATCCCCATTTAAGACATGCCCATGACGGGACGGGGCAAGGCGGGACGGGCGGGCATACCCATTTTGAGAGTACTAATTACAATTGAAGAACCAAGATCCTTTTTACCACCTTTGTGGCCTATGACATCTCTTGTAAAAAGATATTTAGGAGTTAAAATTTAAGACTCTTTAGACAATTTTAGTATATATATATATTTAGACAATTCTTCATTCCTAAATGTAAGACTCTTTAGACAATTTTAGAAAATTAAGAAAGTTTCACCGAAAGTTTCAGCATTACACCTCTCTCTCTCTCATTTCTATAGCATAAGAAAAGAAAGAAAAAAATAAGGATGGCAGAGACAATAAATAAAAGAAAAATGTCGAGGGTATAATTGGAATAAATTGTTGACAACTAATAAAAGAGACTTAAACGACAATTAATTTTGATACATTTAAATATGTTAAACAACAATTAAATAGGAATAAAGGGAGTACATAATTTTAAGTTGTATTGATTCTCCTATCTAAGGATGGTAACTAGAAGTCCTGCTTGAAAAACATTAAATTTTGTCACCATCAAAATCTATGTATACTAACTCAGAAATAACTTATGTTAATGTTGATTCCCTTTAAGGTTGTTATCTACCTAATGCCCTTTACTTGAGTAAGTAGTTGAAGATTTTTTTTTCGGGAAACCAAAGAAAAAAATAAAAAGATGCACTTCATAAAAAAATACAGATTTCACTTATAAGATGGAGCCTAGTAAAAAAAAAAACGAACTCGTTATCAAAGGATGGAGCCTTATAGAATTGATTTAAAAAATAAAAATAATGTTAAAGTTTGTCATCAAAATGAAATTTAAAAATTAGAAAGAAAGATTAGAAGTCAACTTGAATTGGGAGAAAACTAAAAATGACAATGGATTTTGAAGTACCTGTCTGGGTGTGAAAGAGAGGAAGACAAAATATTCTGAAAAATAAAATACATGTGTGTACATATGAAAAACAAAGCTGGAGCATTTTAAAAGCATGTAATTTCGAAATACCGATCTTTCTTAACCAAAATAAAGGATGTACTTATTCAAAAAAAAAAAAAACAAATTAGGAGGATATATTTATTCATGTGGTAAAACATTTCACTTTCAATTGATAGGTCGAGAATTCGAGTCATGCTGGAGCAAACAATGGATCCTTCTTTTTTAGAAAAAGAAAAGAGATATTAGCCTTTTTTTTCCATGCATTATTTACGAATTCCTCTTTTTACCCAAAATATATTTTCTGCTCGCATTTTGACCTTTGACTATTTACAAGGGCAAAAACTGCCCAAATGCGGTGGATTCGGGCCATACTAAAGGGTAAAATAATCAGAGCAAATTAAAATTTTAAATTTATCACATTTTAGTACCTTATTTAGGAAATTATTGCAAATTCCCCCCACCACACACACAATCCACCACCACAGTTCCTCTCCATCTTCTCCAATGCTCTAGCGGCGCCGGTTCTCCATCTTCATCTTCTTCTCATCTGCATCGTCACTTCCGCCGCCCTTTGCCACCACCAGATTCATCATCCTCTTCCCCTAACATCAACGAATTCCCTCAACAAATCAAGCACTAAATACATATCCAAGTTCCAAAAAAACCCAGATAAAAAAATGGCATATCTCTCACCGAGACTCCTTTTCTCCACCCTAACTGACCGGTACCTCCAATTCCACAATTACCTTCGATTTGTAATTCGCCGGAGTCTCGTCGGCCACCGATTTGGCATGGGATAACTGTTTGAAGTAGGAGTTGGTTTAAAAGTTCCATCGGCCACCGGAGTCTCGTCGGCCACCGATGTTCCATAAAATCTGATTTTCCGATTTTTGCTCTTGAATATTTTGGCGATTAATTGTTCAAAAGTTCCATCTTTTGGTGGGTCTTAGATTTCTCTTTTAAGTGACCCAATTGATACAAATAAGATAGTTTGGGGGTTATTTAGAATTAACTATGATTTTGTCTTTGTCTTAACTGTTTTTACCCTTCATCACCGCCATATAATTGCCGGAATCCACCGCATTTGGGCAATTTTGGCCCTTGTAAATAGTCAAAGGGCAAAATGCGAGCAGGAAATAAATTTTGGGCAAAAAGAAGAATTCGTAGTGCATGGGCAAAAAAGGCTAATATCTCAAAAGAAAAAATAATAATAAACGTACTGGCCAACATACATCTCCTGATTTGACCTGTGAAATGTAGATAGAGAACATTAGATTGACAATACAAATATTCTTTGGCTGCAAATCATTTGAAAATTCGTGACCATTCGTGTCAGACAATTCATCTAAAATACTGAATTGTGTTAAAGTAATACCTAAAACTTTTAGGACTATGAAATTGAAATTATATATGAAATTAGAAATAAAATAAAAAAACTTAAATAATAATTCTGTTTAAAAAGGTAAAATAGATTATTAAATAAATTGACATATGAAATTCTGAAAAAATGAGGAAGTTCTTACCTTGAAAGTTATTGCTGCTTCAATCCCTGTATAATCCCAAACAAACACCATAAGAATGAGATGTGAGGAAAATAAGTTCATGAATCATATTGCTTATTGACACCAAAAAAAATCTTGAATTATCCAGCCATTCAAACCTCATTGTTGAATCTTCATGCCCAAGCACGCATTATTAGCATTTTCACACCACGTCGATGGCTAAGCCCATCATTATATCAATTTTCCCATGTATACAATGTACAGAATAATTAGAAACAACTTGAAAAAATAAAATCTTAATTAAATTAATTAAAAAAGAAACTCACCATAGAGTACTATGTCGCTGTAAATAGACTATGAGCAGGGGCGGATCTAGGATTGAAATTTAGGGTGGTCCCTCAACAATTTAGCGGAGGAACCTACAAATTTTGTTGCATATTAGACAATTTAAAATTGAAATCTAGGGTGGTCCCTCAACAATTTAGGGTGAAAATTAAACTTGTTTCTTTGATCTTGGGTGGTCCTGGGCAAACTTTGACCACCCCTTGGATCCGCCTCTGACTATGAGGATGAATAAGATGACAAAAGGAGAAATAATAGAAGAAACAACCATTAATAATATCCAATTACCCATGCATAAAAAATACAGAACAATTTGAAGCAACGTTTGAAGAGATATAATCCAGGAGATAAAAAAACACATTGTAAAATACAAATGCCTTTGAATAGATCTAGAGAATGAAACAAAAGACAACAACAGAAGAAAGAGAAAAAAACAGTAAAGAAAAAAATAATGAGATGATTTTGCTTAGAAAGAAAAGACTTCAGATGAAAAAGAACATCATTGGAAGACGGAAGAGTTGGAAACCAAGTCCTACAACTATCTAGGGATAGATAAAGGTAAATTGCATGGAATTATCATTAAGTATCTTCAAATTTTAAACACTAAAATGCAGTATTCCATTTGGACCAATTAAATTGCTCAGATATTTCTATTTTATTAAAAAAAGATTATTTTTAAAAATTAGAATTTTAAAATCATAGACTTCGGAAGATATATATCTAACTATAATATGATAAGATTTTAGAAATGGTTAAATTTGAATCTAATTAAGATAAGAATTATTTTTCCTTAAATTAATTAACAAAAATATTATCAACCAATCAAAATTAGTAAAATAATTCAAACAATTCAAAACTCCCGGAAGATTAGATTAGAGTTTTGAAAGCTTGTGATTGGTCGAAACTGCTCATTAGAGATTAATTTAAGATTATGAGAAGAAGGTTAGGATTGTAGAGATAATTGAGGAAGTAGCTTGATATTTAAATTTTATTAAGATAAATAATTAGTTTTCAATTAATTTAACTACTCTAAATTTTCTGAACCAATTAAAATTAGTAAACTAAGTAATCCCAGAAAATTCCGCTAGAGTTTTAAAGGATTGTGATTGGTCAAAACATAAAAACATGCTCCGTAATATAAATATAGATTAATTGTTTTTAAAAAAAATATTAACAGTACAACATAGGTGGGAGTAAACAAATATTTAAACAAAAATCTAATTTTTTAATAAAATAGAAAATAAAAAAATACTTAAATTATCATTCCATTAAAAGAATTAAAGAAAATAGTTATCAAATACCTGCTAGAGTAGCTGGCAATGTGGTTTAGGCTGTGTAGCATTTAACCTGCATATAGATTTACTTAAATTAACATTCCATTAAAAGAATTAAAAAAAAACAGTTGTCAAATACCTAGCAGAGTAGTTGGCAATGTGGCATAGCATACGACATGCAAGTCGGGGGATCGAATCCCTCCTCTCCCAATTTAAATAAAATAGTTTAACTTTTTTGCACCAATAAAAATTGATATTTAATTTTTATTAAGATAAGTTAATTTTCAATTAATTTAATTAACCAAAATATTCTCAAACAATAAAATTTAGTAAATTAATTAAAAAAATGTGAAAATCTAAGAAAAAAGGACGGAAGAAACATATAGATACAAATATATGTATCTATAACATGCTCTGTAATATATATACTAGCAGAATACTCGTGCTATGCAGGGGAACAAATTTAATTGTTAAGAAAATATTAAATAGCATAAAAGTGAAAAATGATACTCTACACTGATATTTTTGTTTGGGTTTTCAAACCTAACTATATGTAAGAAAAAAACAAATATAAGAATTTTTTATTTATATGCAAAATATCAAGATAAAATCTGGTAAAAGAAGAATATTCTTTCAATGTTTTTCAAGGTCGGCGTTGTAAGTTTTCTTGAAAAAATTAACGGTTTAAATGAACCATCCAAAAACAAATAAACTACTTATCTACAATTTGTTGGGGGCAAATTACAACTCATTTAATGACATGATAAGAATTCAATGACTCGATCAACTAAATTTTTTTTTTCTTTTAAGCTTTTAATGAAAAGAGTTTGGTGAGAAGTTCGCATGAGCATTCAACAGAAAACTAAATGGTTCGGTAAACTAATTTTTTATGGAAAAAATTTGACTATTGGAAAAAAAAGGTTAAAAAGTAAATCAACAAAGTCATTGATTAAAAATCCTACGCACTACCTTTATTTATAATATCATCAAAATTCAAAAACTTTATACAATTTTGATGTGGGGTCTTGAATAATATTTAAAAAAAAGTAAAAGAAAAGATTTGAATAGGAAAAATATTAAAATATTAGAATATATAATTTAATTTGAATTAGTCGAATATGAATTATCCGAAAAGAAAATAAAGCCCGCCTCTCAAATTCATTAAGGAAATTCCAATTCAGTTAATGATGTGATAAGAATTAAATGGCTCGATTAACTAAAGTTTATTTTTTTTAATTTTTGACCCTTTAAATGAAAAAGTTTAGTGAGCAAGCTTGCTTGCGGGTTCAACAGAAAATTAAATGGTTAGGTGAACCAATTTTCTTTGAAATTTTTTTTTGACTATTGGAACGAAAAAAATATAAAAGCAAGTTAGGTTTGTCACCAAACTTTATGGACTAAAAAACAACTCAACGATTTAATTCAATTAAAAACCATGCTCAAACCCTTTATTTATAACGTTGTCAAATTTAAAAAAACTGCATACATTTTTTATGTGCGACTTTTAATAATATTTAAAAAAGAAAATTATAATAGAAAAAATAAAAATAAAACTATTAAAAATACGAAAATATATAATCTAATTTGAATAAGTCTAATTTGAACCTTCTAAAAAGAAAATAAAGTCCGTTAATGATACGATAATAATTAAATGTTCGATCAACTAAATTTTATTTTTTAAAATTTTGACTCTTTTAATGAAAAAAAAGGTTTAGTGAAGAGGCTCGCCTGCAGGGTTTAACTGAAAACTAAAAGGGTTCGGTACACTAATTTAATTCTTATCGTATTTGAATTTGAATAACATATGGGAAGTATAATTTAACTATAACTACTAATCAATAAACCAAAGTGAGGGGTTGATTATGAATTTGCAAGAAACGTGATAAGAGGGACTGGAAATACGGGAGTTCGTGCTAGTGAAGCAATTAATACTTTCCTGATTTATTTTAAACATTTAAATTGTTTTTTAACCAATCACAACATTTGAAATTAATTAAAAAACTCTTTAATCTAGAAAATTTAGATTAGATTGGGAGTTTAAAACTGAAATGTGCGTTCAAGATTATGAGAATTTTTTTTCTGGATTGTAGAGATATTTTGGTATGTAATTTGATATTTAAATTTGTTTTAAGATAATAATTAGTTTTTAATTAATTTAATTAATCGAAATCCATCTCAACCAATCAATTTTTGTATAATAACTAACAGCTATAAAATTCGAGAAATTTGTGTTAGAGTTTTTTGAAGATTTCTGAGTGGTTAAAACTTGTAAACATCTTCTGTAATATAAATATAGATTGATTATGGAAAAATATTTTAAACCAATGAAATTTTTTATAAAAGAATTTAAAGAGTTAATTTTTTTATAAACTTCTAAAATACAATGATAAAAGAAGAGGTTAAGAGTATGAGACGAGTTTTGAATTTTGAAGTTAAATAAGATAATACATTTAATGTATATTATTATATCAGTCAAAAAAATGCTATTAGTTTAGATTTGTTAGAGATCGTGTAAAAGTTTACTTAAATTAGCATTACATTGAAAGACTTAAAGAAAATAGTTGTCAAATACCTGCCAGAGTAGCTGGAAATATGGTATAGCATGATCTACCTGTTGGGGGATCGAATCCCCCCTCTCCCAATTTAAATAAAATAGTTCAACTTTTTTGCACCAATCAAAAGTTTTCTAACTAATTAAAAATATAAAATCCTAGAAAATGACACGTGGCATGATATAGATACAAAAAGTAAAAAAGAGCTTCTATAATATATAAATATGAGTTAATAACTATTTATAACACTAAACTATTTACGAATTTCTCTTTATAGTACTAAACTATTTTTTTATCTATATATGTCACTCAACTATTTACGTTTATCAAAAAATATACAACCACCCATTTTTTGGGTGTTTTCGGGCCAGCGATGTCACGTGAGTTGCTTCGGAACATGAATAACGACGAAAAGGAAAAGAAATATTTGAAACGTCGGGCGATAACTGCTTAATTTGTTGTTGCAAGGGCAAACGGGTCTATAAAATTAAGCAGTTATGGCCCGACGTTTCCAATATTTCTTTTCCTTTTCGCTTTGTTCATGTTCGAAAGCAACTCACGTGACATCGCTGGTCGAAAACACCCAAAAAATGGGTGGTTGTATATTTTTGATAAACGTAAATAATTGAGTGACATATTTAGATAAAAAAAATAGTTTAGTACTATAAAGAGAAATTAAAGTAAATAATTTAGTGCTATAAATAGCTATTAACTCATATATATATATATATATATATATATATATATATATATATATATATATATATATATATATATATGAGTTAATAGCTATTTATAGCACTAAACTATTTACGAATTTCTCTTTATAGTAGGGAACTAAGGCATACGGGTGCTGTTCGGGAGTATGTGAAGATTTTTTCTACCTATATGCTACAGATTGAGGACATGTCAGAGATGGACAAGCTCTTTGCCTTTGTCGAAGGGTTGAAACCGTGGGCCCGGCAAGAGTTGAACAGGCAGAGGGTCGAGACAGTGGCGGAAGCCATGTCGGCGGCGGAGAGCTTGGAGGACTATGGGATGGAACCTCAGAGGGACCGAAGAGTGGATGACTCGAGGGGGTCTAGTGGAGGGAACTTCATCTCCCCCAGGCCGAAACAAACTTTTAGTGGAGCGGATCGTCTAGCCTACAGACAGAGCTCTAGTGGGGGAGATGCTGGCTCAACTTCAAGAGCGGGAAGCAGCGGTTACTCGTGCTTCTCGTGTGGAAAGTTGGGACACCTTCAGAGATTTTGTCCCGACAAGGTGGCGCCTAGTGGGTCGGTGAATGCTATGAGATCCGATCCAGAGGTGATTGAGAGTGTGCTAGCAGCGATACATGCTGTATCTGCTAGCAAGGAAAAGACCCAAGAGCGAGAAACCGCTGGCGGGGGAGACGAGGGTTACCGAGCTGCCCATCATGAAGAGGGGAGTTACTTGGGAAGCCTTCGAACTTTTGAACAGCAAGAATATCCTGAGGAAGTAGGATATTTGGGAAGCTTTCGCACGGTTGAAGATCAAGGCCTTGCTTTGGAGCCTTAGGGGTCTAAAGAGGAGATCGTTGCGGTGAAAAGCGGACGATGCTCCGGACATGAAACCTGAGATCGTTGCAGTGAAAACGGACGATGCTCAAGACATGAAGCCCGGACTCTTGTATGTGGACCTGAAGATCAACGGGAGAGCTGTCTCGGCTGTTGTGGATTGTGGAGCCACGGAGAACTATATTGCTTGCTCCGAGATTGATCAGCTGGGTATAACATTATCAAAGAGTGTGGGTCGTGTTGTGAAGGCTGTTAACTCGTGTGCTATGCCTTTTGTGGGGCATGGCCCATAGTGTGAAGGTGGAAATGGGACCGTTGAAGAAACTAACTTCCTTCGCAGTTGTAAATATGGATGACCACTGAATTGTTCTTGGCATCGTGTTTTTGCGGAAAAATAAAGTAGCAATAGACCCCTGGGCTAATTCACTTATGGAGATGGGGAATAAACCAACCTTGATCCCTTTGAGAAATAATGTTGAGCCCTCAGAGAATACATCGCTACTGGCCACCATGTATTCGATGAGAGCTCCCATGAAGGGAAAGGAACACTGCGGCACGAAAATTAAAGGATGCAGAACCCCGGGAACGGATTATGCTAACCTAACCTTGAACTCTTGCAGGAAACACATTCGCCTTGGCGTGCAACAAGGTGAAAGGACTCCGATTCCAGAATATCTTAAAGAAAGTGTTGCTGAACTGACTGGAAGCGAAGTTGCTGCCAGAGATCGTATTTTGACGAACCTCCTCAGGCTCGCCGTGGATTTAAAGAGTGCTCAGATGAAGAAGGCGCCGAGGACGTCGCCTAAATCAAGTGGGGGAGTATGTCACGGGTCGTTCGTGACTTCGCACAGGAGACAACAACGATGCTCCTCTGCGCGCCCGAGCTTGCCTAAGTCGTGTGGCCAAAGGCTCCCGAGCATGCCGATCATGGAAGGCGCACTTCGTTGTCGCAACATGACCCGCACGCCCGTGCGCCAAGCGTGCCCCATTGCCTCGCCCAGCTCGTGCGCTCGGAGGCAGCACCGTCCAATACTCATCCCCAAGACATGCCCCAACCAGCATGCACCATGGTTGCCCCAGCCGCCCAGCAGCGTCACGGCGAGCTGACCGCCCATGCCAGCGACCCATGTCGCCCGACCGCCCATGTCGCGATCGCCCATGCGATCGCCCATGCGGCCGCCCATGCAGCGCCCAGGGCTGCCGATCGCACATGCCCGGCGCCCTGAGCCCACAAACGACAGCCAGCCGCCCAGCGTGCAGCAGAATGCAGCGGCAGCGCACAACAGTCCAACAACTTGGCACGTGCCGTTTTGCATCCGGATGAACTCCGAATGAGCTCAAATTTGATGAGTGACCTTTTGTAAACATGTAGAAGGTAATGCACGAGGTAGTTTGTAATTATCATGTATATAGCATATGTTAGAGTTTTTCCCACCTCCTCGGAAATAAGTGGTACACTCCTAGCATTTGGGCAAATGCTTTTTAAGCACCTATAGGGGAACAAAAATTTCAACAAACAAGCAAAAACCAAACTTCTAGCATTTGTAATAGGCATTCAAGCGACTCTCCCCCTCGTCGTTTTGAACACTTTTGATGTAAATTTTCATACTTGTAATGATGTTATGTTTTAATGAGAAAAGCCGAGTTTTCGCGCAAGTGACCCGTTTTCGTTTTTAAGTGTTGCCTATCTTCTTGTCCCGAGATCGTGAACTAAGAGAAAGCTTGCCGGGAGTAACTTAGGAGCTATTTGAGCTAGAGTTACTCGGCATCGCGGGCGTCTCAAGTGTTGAAACTTGCGACCCGTGACACTTGGTATATATATATATATATATATATAATCCTAGCAAATGACCCATGCTATGCACGGAAATACTGAATTTCAAATTATTAATTTAATGCTTGTACAATTGTATTTAAAACAACAACTCGTTAACTTTAAATTTTTTGAAAACAAATAAGAAAATTCAACATGATTAGGTAATATGACTTTTATTGAGTAACTCACAAATGTAAGGGTCAACACCAGAATGATTATTGGATCGAATAATATATAATCAAAAGAATTAAAAATAGTCTTATACTATTTCAATTAAAGTTCCGTCCAATGTTTTGATCCAATAATCACTACACTAATACTATTAAATGTTAATTACCAAATCTTTTTAGAAAATATGAAGAAACTACGTATTGTGACTTCATTTTTCTTATGGAGCCATCTAATGCAAGAAGTTTTCTGCTCAAGTAGTTTTCGCTAAACTTGCTTTACTGTAAGATCCATTTTAGTAAAAAAATTATTCCTTGAAAGATAAAATTAGTATAATAGTATATTAATAAATTATTTAAAGGACATTTATTAATAGTAATGTTTATTGGATAAAAATAAATCAAACATAGATATAAATAATAATTAGACATCAAAAGTCATGAACATAAAAAGGATGAAGAGGTGAGTAAATGTTGGAATAAAATATTCTCATAAATTCCCGTAAATTCACAGAAACTTCCCAATAAATCTCTCAAATAAGTTCCTCCTAAACTTCATAATTTTTTGGAAAAACTATGTTGGGCATGGCTAAAAAACTTAATTCTTAAAACCAAAATAACAAATCAAGTCTAAATTTTGTTTTTGCATAAGACTTCTAGGACATAAGTAAATCAATACATATAACATAAAAGGTTACCAAGAATTAGGATTCTTTGTATCCTGCAATCAAATAAATTGAAACATTTAAAAAAAATCAAAATGAAAGATTAAAAGTGGCTAGTAAAGATCAATAGATTTAGCTATCATAAATCAATGCGAAAAAAAAAAAAATTCTACTAATAATATAAAAGAAATTTAGCAAAATAACACAAGGGCCGTAAGCAATATGATGATACATAGTTATCAGAAACTCAAATATTATTTAGGCTATATACTTAACAAATACAATATTGCTTCTATCCGGAATTTAATGTTTCACTTTGACTTAAGATGAAAATTAATAAAAGTATTTTACTTTTAATAAAGTTTCCTTCTTGCATTATTAGTTAAGGAAGGTTAATGTCTTTAAATTACGCTTAAACTAAGGAAGGTTAGTAGTGTAAGTTTATACGAAAAAGTATTATTATTTTAGGAAATGTGTAATTTAATTCTAGTCATTCTCAAAAGAAAAAAACTCGTAATGGACATACTTTACTCGACAAAAACTCATAATGAGATTTCTTATATCATAAAATGATATCTTTAGACATATAAGAAATGATAAGGAATAATGGGTAATCTGATATACCTTGGGGGAGACTCGTCCACATGTTTAACAGAAACTAAATGGTTCGTTACACTAATTTAAATTTTTATCGTATTTGAATTTGAATAACAGATGAGAAGTAGAATTTAACTGAAATTACAAATCAATAAACCAATGTGAGATTAATAAATAAAAAAATTAAAAGTGAGTGGTTGGTTATGAATTTACAAAGCACGTGATAAAAGGGCTAGAAATACGGGAGTGTTTGCTTGTGAAGTAATTAATATTTTCTTGATTTTATTTCAAACATTTAAAATCTTTTTAACCAATCACAACATTTGAAATTAAATCGAAAAATATTTAATCTATAAATTTTATATTAGATTGGGAGTTTAAAACTGAAAAGTGTGTTCAATATTATGAGAAAACATTTAGGATTGTAGAGATATTTGGCTAAGTAATTTGATATTTAAATTTGTTTTAAGATAATAATTAGTTTTGAATTAACTTAATTAATCGAAATTCATCTTAACCAATTAAGTTTTTGTATTATAATTAAGAGTTAGAAAATTCGAGAAATTTGGGTTAGAGTTTTGAAGATTTCTGATGGGTTAAAACTTGAAAACATGTTATTTAATATAAATATAGATTGATTTTGGAAAAATATTTTAATCCAATTAAATTTTTTATAAAATAATTTAAAGTGTTAAAAAATTTATAAAATATAATCATAAAAGAAGAGGTTAAGAGTATGAGATGAGTTCTGAATCTTGAAATTAAGGAAGATAATATATTTGATGTAGAATATTATATCATACCAAGAATACTGTTAGTTTAGATTTGTTAGAGATCGTGGAAAAGTTTACTTAAATTAGAATTCCAGTAAAAGAGTTAAATAAAATAGTTGTCAAATACCTGATAGAGTAGCTGGCAATGCGGTGTAGCATTTAACCTGAATGTTCTGGGTTCGAATTCTCCCCCTCCCCAATTTAAATGAAATAGTTCAATTTTTGTTTGCACCAATCAAAAGTTTTATAATTAATTAAATAACAAAATAATCTACAAAAATGACACGTGGCATGAGGGAGTTAAAAATCTGAAAAGTGCTTCTGTAATATATATAGAGAGAAATACTAGCAAAATAACCCGTGCTATGCACGGATATACATTTTTTGAAAAAATATTAAATAGCATAAAAGTGAAAAATGACATTCTACACAGATATTTTTGTTTATTTTTCAACCTACCTATATAGAAAAAAAAAAACAATATAAGAATTTTGTATTTATATGCAAAATATCAACCAGTCATGTTTTTTAAACTAATTAAAAACCAAACAATTCCATAAAATTACACATATGATTGTAAAACGTTGTGATTGGTTGAAACTGGAAACTGAATCTGTAATATAAATATAGATAGATTGTTTAATTGAACCACCTGAAAAACTAATAAAGTTTGGCTCTCAAATTCATTGGGAAAATTCCCACTTAGTTAATGATACTCTAAAAAACTAATGGCTAGATAAAAAAAATATTTTTTTAAATTTTTTTTACTCTTTTAATGAAAACGATTAGTGAACAGGTTGACCTGTTGGTTAATTATTAAACTAAATGATTCGTTGAACTAATTTTCTTTAAAAAAAACTTTAACTATTTGAATGAAGAATTGAAAAGAAAATTGGATTTGCCACTCAATTTAATTGACTAAAAACTAACTCAATCAATTCATTCAATAAAAAATCATTCTCAACCCATTTATTTATAATGTTGTCAAATTTCAAAAACTTCATAAACTTCCGATGTTGGATCTTGAATTGTATTGAAAAGAGAAAAAAAATAATATAATTGAATAGGGAAAATAAAAAATTATTAAAAATATTAAAATTAACTTTTTCATTTGAATAAGTCAAAGATATCATGTTATATCATTAAATTAATAAATAAAAAATCATCTCAACCAATCATGTTTTTTGAACTAATCAAAAATCAAACAATTCCATAAAATTACACTTAGGATTGTAAAGGGTTGTGATTGGTTGAAAATGAAAAACAGGCTCTGTAATATAAATATAAGTTGATATAGATTTTTTAATTGAACAATCTGAAAAGCTAATAAAGTCTGCCTCTCAAATTCATTGGGAAAATTCCAACTTAGTTAATGATACTCTAAAACTAATGGCTGGATAAAAAAAATTATTTTTTAAAAGTTTATACTCTTTTAATGAAAAAGATTAGTGAGAAGGTTGACCTGCGGGTTAATTTATAAACAAAATTATTCGTTCAACTAATTTTTTATTTTATTTTTTTTTAAAAACTTTAACTATTTGAATGAAAAAATTGAAAAGAAAATTGGATTTGTCACTCAATTTAATGGACTAAAAATAAACTCAATCAATTTATTCAATAAAAAACCATTCTCAACCCATTTATTTATAATGTTGTCAAATTTCAAAAACTTCATAAACTTCCGATGTGGGATTTTGAATTGTATTGAAAAGAGAAAAAAGAATAAAATTGAATAGGAAAAATAAAAAACAATTAAAACTATTAAAAATAACTATTTCATTTTAATAAGTCAAAGATATCAAGCTATATCATTAAATTAATAAATAAAAAATCATCTCAACCAATCTTGTTTTTTTAACCAATTAAAAACCAAACAATTCCATAAAATTACACGTAGGATTGTAAATGGTTGTGATTGGTTGAAAATGAAAAAAAAAATCTATGTAATATAAATATAGATAGATTGTTTAATTGAACAATATGAAAAGTTAATAAAGTCTGCCTCTCAAATTCATTGGGAAAATCCAACTCAGTTAATTATACTCTAAAAACTAATGGCCGTACTAATTTTTTTTTTTTATAAAAATTTTATACTCTTTTAATGAAAAAGATTAGTGAGCAGGTTAACTGCGGGTTAATTAATAAACTAAATGATTTGTTAAACTAATTTTCTTTAAAAAAAAACTTTAACTATTTGAATGAAAAAATTGAAAAGAAAATTGGATTTGTCACAATTTAATGGACTAAAAACCAACTCAATCAATTTATTCAATAAAAAATCATTCTCAACCCACTTATTTATATTGTTGTCAAAATTCAAAAACTTCATAATTGTATTGAAAAGAGAAAAAAAAATGAAATTGAACAGGAAAAAAAATATATTAAAATTAACTATTTCATTTGAATAATTCAAAGATATCAAGCTATATCATTAATTTAATAAATAAAAAATCATCTCAACCAATCATGTTTTTTGAACTAATTAAAAACCAAACAATTTCATAAAATTACATGTAGGATTGTAAATGGTTGTGATTAGTTGAAACTAAAAACAGACTCTGTAATATAAATATAGATAGATTGTTTAATTGAACAATCTGAAAAGTTAATAAAGTCTGCCTCTCAAATTCATTGGTAAAATTCCAACTTAGTTAATGATACTCTAAAAGCTAATGGCGGGATGAAAAAAATTAGTTTTTAAAAGTTTATACTCTTTTAATGAAAAAGATTAGTGAGCAGGTTGACCTGCAGGTTAATTTATAAACTAAATGATTCGTTAAACTAAATTTTTTTTTTTTTAAAAAAAACTTTAACTATTTGAATGAAAAAAATGAAAAGAAAATTGGATTTGTCACTCAATTTAATGGACTAAAAACCAACTCAATCAATTTATTCAATAAAAACCCATTCTCAACCCATTTATTTATAATGCTGTTTTCAAAAAACTTCATAAACTTCCAATGTGGGATCTTGAATTGTATTGAAAAGACGAAAAAGAATAAAATTGAATAGGAAAGACAAAAAAAATATTAAAAATAACTATTTCATTTGAATAAGTCAAAGATATCAAGCTATATCATTACGTTAATAAATAAAAATTATCTCAACCAATCATGTTTTTTGAACTATATATATATATATATATATATATATATGCTTCTCTTTTATTTATTTATTTTTCTTTTATTATTATCAAATATTTAAAATAACAATATTTTTGAAAAATATTGAACGATTACTCCTGAAGTAGTAATGATATAAATTAATAACATTATATGTTCTTCAAGAACATCATCTAATGTTCCTGAAGAATATTATTACTATAAATTAATTAATTATTCCTGAAAAATATTATTTTTCATTAATTATTTACTCATGTAGAGTATATTATAATTTAAAATATTCCTGAAGAATATCGAAATATTTTTCTCGAAGTAATAATTATTTAAATTAATATTATATTCGTAAAATTTTATTATGCTCCTGAGGTAGTATTTTTGTCTTGAAAAATAATTGGTTATGTTAATATAATCCTTGAAGGATCATATATGTCCTGCTGACATTATTTATTGTTTTTGGTAGATTTACACATGGCAAATATCACCCAATTGGATTTCGTTGCACTTGACATATCAGGCAATAACTACTTATCTTGGAAAGTCAACAGAATCGTGCAAATGCACTGATCTTCCTTCGTCACCATCTCCATGACGACCTGAAAGTCGAGTATCTAGTTTGACCACCAGAGGACTGTAGTCCTCTCTAGAACCCAAAATGAATGACAACATTTGCGCATACAAGATTTCAAATCTGTATCTGATTATAATTCTGAGTTATTTAGGATTTATTCAATATTAACACTTTGCGAAGAGAAAATAATTGATGGAGATATGATGGAGAAAACATTCTCCAGTTTTCACGCCTCTAATGTGCTCTTGCAGCAATATCTGGGGTAATGATTAGACTGACATTGAAATTGGGGAAAGTACAAAACATGGCAGTGTTTTTTTTGGACCCAACATTTTTAGCAAGGACGGATTTGTCAAATCCGTCCTACGCTGACCTGTCAAGCATCTAAATTTTTTTGCCATGTCAGTCCAGTTCGCATTTGGGAATTCCATCCTGGATCCAGGACGGATTTGCCAAATTCGTCCCGAAATTGCCCTAATTTGCCCGCAGTCTCCTCCTTCCCCTTTCCTTTAACAGTTTCAGCAAAACACCCTTTGGTGAAAATGGTGAATTTTTTCCTAAGTTAATCATCTCCATCACACCCACGCTCACCTCCACCCCAATCAACTACATCTACGTTAGAAAACCCACAATCAACTCCGCCTCCATCCATCTCGTCAAATTAAAAGGTATTATCCCCCTTTATAATTTTATTTTTTTGAATTTTTTTCGGATTTATTATTTAATTTGTGTCTTAGATTAAATTTGTAATTTGAATTGATGTGAATTTGAATGAGATGTCAATTGGTGTGAATTTGTTTCTTCGAATAAATTTGTAATTTGTAATTTGAATTTATGTGAATTTGAATTTGTGATTTTCACCGTTGAATTTGGAATAGTGTTGATGTTCACATGCTAAAAATTTCTTTGGCATTCTGCAGCACCATTTTGGCTTTGCTTTTATAGGCTTTTTCAGCACTATTTTGTAGGATAATTTTGTTGTTTAAGAATGTATATTCTAATCCTAACCACGAGTGTTAAAATTAGGAAGAAGTACACGAAGTTCCAAGTTTAAGAATGAACTAAAACAATTTGAGGGGAGGTGTAATATTACTTTTTCGTAGAAACTGACATTATAAAAAATATTGGGGTAACCCATGGATTCGATAGTTTGTGAACCATCATTTGAAAATTACTTATCTTTGTGTGTATGCTTCAATCTGCCAATTAATTCATTTTAATTAGTACATTTTGGTTTCGTTGTTTCCGAATGTGAATAAATTCCTGATAATGTCTTTAATTTGATTTTTGTTAATAATGTCAACAATTTTCTGAGAATGTCATTGGTCTTGTTTTTTTTTTTTTTAGTTTTTTTATGTTTAGATGTCTGATGTACCTGCTACACCGGCTTCCCTCCATCCTGGGCCTTTAGATTATAGTGTTTTGTACAAACAACGGGATCACCGATCTTTAAGTATATGGCAAGGAAATGATAAGGATAAATTGGATATCCCCCTAACTTTTATTCGAAGTGATAGTCATTTTTGGACTGCCTACGAGCGAGAGACAAATTCGGATTTAATTCACCTTATTGATAGAGTAGGTTTTGGGGGGTTGTGTCGCATAGGTTATATTAAAGTAGATCATGCCTTAGTCACCGCTCTAGTTGAGAGATGGCGACCCGAGACCCACACATTTCACTTGCCTGGCGGGGAGGCAACCATCACTTTAGAGGATGTTGGGGTCATCCTTGGACTACGGGTCAATGACAATGAGGTGACTATGAATGAGAAAGTGAATTATACTGTCTCTAAATGGATAGGTTTAATTAATGAGTATTTGGGATTTCGACCATCAGAGAATGCTTTTAAGGGAAATGCAATTAATCAGCATGAAATACTGGCACATATTTCAGACCCGTTGCCAAATGATGCTAGTATGGTCGACGTTTTTCAGAGGGCTAGGGCTTTACTTTTTATTGTCATGGGTACTTTACTGTTCTCGGACAAGTCAGCTTCCCGAATTCATTTGCGATACTTGCTTCTACTCCGAGACTTAAGAGTTTAGTACCTCCACCTATTCCTGGGCTAGTGTTGTGCTCGCCTATCTTTACCGTCAGATGTGCATATCCTCAAAACCCGATTCACAGGACATCAATGGTTGTTGTTTACTCATTCAGGTAAAGTATTAAATTACACTTTAAATTTATTTGAGTGCAGTACATTATTGTCTTTTGCTAATTTAGTATATTTTGTTCAACAGTTGTGGGCATGGGAGCGTCTGTCAATTTTCCGACCTCAAAATCGAGATGTTCCAAGGACGAATATACCAGAGGGTGCTGCTTTCGGGGCAAGATGGAAGTGCCCTAAGAGTTTTCGAGCAACTCCAAGCCATCAATTATTGGTATGTCGGGATCAACTTGATGGAATGAATGAGAGACAAGGGGTAAGTTCATATTTTTGTAATTTTGTAATTTTGTAATAATTAATTTTGTGAAGGCTGATATATTTATTTGTTTGTGTAGTTTATGTGGGTACCATACTATACCCAAGTGATAGATGCCTGTGTTGCTCGAGAGCCAAACTTTCGGGAAGTGGTGCGTGCTCGAGTACCATTGATTTGCTTTGACATTGTGGAATATCATCTGCCTGATCGAGTTTCGAGGCAGTTTAGATATGATCAGACTATACCAGAAGCGGTTAGAACTACCGGACTTGTTGAGGATGCTGATCTTCACAAGGTTAAACTAGTGGCGAGTAAGAACTGGTATGAGTTGCACAAGGATTACATCGCCCTGTGGCAGAGAAGAACAGACTTTGTAGTGGAGGGGTTCAGTCGGGTAATGTTTTTGTGCCACGAGATGATTACATGGACTGGTACAAAAGGATTACAGTCCGTCTATTAAATAACCCCCAAATAAGTGTTCATACAAACCTTCCCAAAGGCTTTCAACCAAACGCAACTGCTGAAGAAATTTTGGTGAGTTTAATTTTTATGAGCTATGTACTTATATTTAATTATGTTTATCTAATGTTTATTATGTATTACAGGCATCGGCATCCAGTCAGGTCTCAGGTTCTTTGCAACAGAAAGTAAACAACATTACCGACCCTGATACAAAGAATTTTCTAAATTGGGCATCTGAGCAATTGACGAATGTTTTACAGGCTGCTGGGAGAGCTATGAGTTTCAGACCGCGGTCATCCGACATATCAGAGGTGGTGATAGAACGTCCATTGACTTTCCCGAGAACCCATGTGGAAGGCCGGAGTAAAGTTGGTGCTAGACAGGGTGGTCGTCGGACTTGTCAGGAGACAGATGCGTATTATCAGTCCATTCAGCGTACACAAGCCGGTGGAGATATTCCCGGGCCTTGGGACACTTATATACCTCCGTCTATGCCACACACCGACCCTTCTTGGTTCATTGGATCTACTCACGAAGATACACAACCTTCGACATCCACAATGGACGATTTCGAAGCTAGTCAGTGGAGAGATTTCCAGATTCCCAGCAACTTTGATTGGACTGCAGCCGGTAATCCATTCGCCAATCAGGCTCTCATCAGGGTGTGTCTTCATCGGGAATGCAGGCGGGGGACATGGATGACCTACCATCGTACTCCCTCAGACTTGATCAGACTCAGACACAGAAAGAGCCTGAACTTCAACCGCCACTATCACCGGAGGATCAGGTTTTTATCGATACTGGGGTTCAATTAGAGAACACCGCTCATGGTACGGTCGTCCGCGATAACAAGGGACGGAGATACTGGCTTAGGTCGAATCGCAAACTAAAATTTCCGTACGCCTTCTTGAATGTTTGATAGTTGTATTACATGAACCTTGTGGCTATTGAATTTGAATTTAATCAATTGAACCTTCTTTATATTGTTTATTCACTTTGAGTTTGATTTATTATCGGTGTATTGAATATATTTTGGTGAATTAAACATATATCAGGCATGCACAAATTGAACGTGTTTGGCAATTTTTTAAAAATGTCACTGCCAGGTGAGGACGGATTTGGCAAATCCGTCCTCAATCCAGGACGGATTCATCTGATGTGTCATGCCTCGTCAATTGTTTGCCAGGTCAGCGTAGGACGGATTTGACAAATTCGTCGCCAAATCCGTCCTTGCTAAAAATGTTGGGTAAAAAAAAAACTGCCATGTTTTGTACTTTCCCCAATTTCAATGTCAGTCTAATCATTACCCCGCAATATCATGAGAAGGGTTTTAAAAAGTACTCAGAACTTATATCTTGTTTATTAGTTGCTGAACAGAATAATGATCTGCTTATGAAAAATCATGGAATACGTCCAACTGGTTTCACACCATTGCCTGATGCAAATGATACTGCTTTTCGTGAAGCAATTGCAACATCACACCGTGGATGTGGACGCGGACATGCGCGCGGACGTGGGCGTAGACGTGGATATACCCATGAGCAAAGATACAACAACAAAAGGCAAAAAGCAACAAGCAACAAGAGATAACACCCCACCTAAAATGGAGGATGAAGAAAGTTGTTATATATGTGGCATTAAGGGGCATTGGTCACGTACCTGTCGTACGACAAAACATCTTGTAGACCTATATAAAAAAAAAAATCAAGGAAATAATTTCCATGATTTTGATGGTCCAGTTGACGTTGCAAATATGAAGACTCGGGTACTGGGTCATAGCAACAACCTGAGACTAACCGGACTAACTCCTTCCCAACCTGGATTCGAAACCCACAGACTAATTTCCCTTCTCTATTATTTCCGCTAACGTAACACCTTGATCTTCTATTCACCTTCATTCTCTAGGGTCTATTGTTAGATATAAATTGTCAAATTGTCAAATTTTCCAAAATCAATTCAAGAGCCCTGCTCCTATCATTGATTTAGCGGATCAATATTGTATGGAATTTGGCTCCTTACATGATATATTTGTCCTAGGGTCATGAACATGACAATGCTTCTCATGTCCATGGTATGATTTCAGACCCAGAGATTAATTTACCGACTCATGATGTGTGAGAACCCGATTTTCTGCTTACGTGTTTTATGTGATTGTTATTTGTCATCATGTATATTTAATTTGATTACGTGTTATGTGCACTTTATTTTCACAACATGTTTCATGTGTGTTACATTTATAATTAGAAAGTTTGAGGGCTTGAGTGTTTGACTATGGAAAGTTGAGGGACATCTTGTGTAATTAAATCTGAAACTGCTGATTCTTCACTATCCCATCTGGGGTTACAAAATGGGAAGGGAAAAGGAAAAGGAGAGGCAGAAAAAGAAGAAGAAGAGAGGAACAAAAACTAGGCAGAGAGTTTTTTTGGTGTTTGAAGGTCTTAACGATGTCCGTTTTCGACACATAAGATATCAAAACGAAGGTATCGAAATTTCCTACGAGTGAGTGCTGACGGGGAGGCATTCCGAGTCCCAAGCTGAGAGATATCGCTGTTTGAACGCCGCTGATTTTTCTGCTACGAATTTCTGCTATACTTTTCTTGAATTTGTGAATCAACATGGTAAGGAATTGAACCCCTTCTTATTTTTAATATAACCAAATGTTAATAAGTATTTGTTGATTGAACTAGTGATTTGATTGGAATTTCGAAACCTTTACTTTTACATAGAAAAAGAGGAATCAAGTATGATATTTTTGACGATTTGATATATGCATAACAAGAATAAATTTCTGCTATTGGTTTAAAGGTAAAATGGAATTAATTATATGTTTTTCCAGTTTCCAGAGCATGCATAATGCCCTTATGCTTTTCAGTTTTGTTTAATGTGCATTTAACAATTTTTGGTACTGGAACTTTTATGTTAGAAAACAAAGATTGTTTTTTTTTATTTGTTGAGAAAAATCAGTCACGGGGCTAACTATCAAGTGAATCATGTTTTTATATTCATTCTTTATAAACAAAGTTCCCATGTGGGAATGATAATAAATATTTTAAGAATCTCTTGTAACTTTGATATGATAATTGTTTTAGCGACCGAAAGGTTGAAGGACTCATTGAGTCAACCCAACAATTATCACATCCAAAGTCTAAAGGAATTTTGAAGTATAATCTTTCTATTATTTTAAAAAGTAAAGTACTTTTTATGGCTCAATTAAGTAATCATCGCCCGCGACCGAAGGCGAATGTTCGAAATATACCCCGGTTGAAGGACTCGATGAGTCAAATTCGATGTGTTATGAGAAAGAGCCAAAGAAAATAAATACTATTTTGAAAAGTTAAATGTTAAAGAAATTGTGGTCGGTTAAAAGACTCTTGTGAGTCAATGTTTTCCCCTAATCGACTAAAGTACCGTTTTACGGTAAAGGACTCTTTCAAGTCAAGAATTTTCCTAACGAATATATGTTTTTCGAGCTAAAAGTCAAAGCAATGCGATTGCTGAATGGTGATGTTACCTTTTGAATGAAAAGTTATTTGGGATATAAGTTTAAGCTACATGTGCTATTTATGGTTTTGAAACAATAAGTAAAAGTGTTTTCAAAATGCTCGATTCCGGGAGGAGTTTAATTTCTTATTGAGTTGGAAGCTCACTCCTTTCCGTGTTGTTTTTCAGGTGAAGTTAGCTATAGTGAGAATGATATATGAGATTGAGAGAAGTGCCCTTTGATGATGATGTTATGTGCTTTATGGATTTGAGTTTTGTTATGAATGGTTTATTCTTAAAGTTCATTAGAAGTTAGTTTTCGCTGTAATGTATAAGGTTATCTCTTGTAAAGATTATTTTCCTTTGAAGTTATAGATGATGAAGTTTCTAGTCCATATACTTGTTTTTAACAAGCTTGAGGTTAAGAGGTAAGAGACCTTGTGTCAGTAGTACGGGCTAATGACATGGTCGTATCTCGCCTCTCGGATACGGGGCGTGACATGATGTTATCACTTCCAAAGGCAAAGCTCATGTGAATTTTTTCGACTCCTCTGGTACAACATTATAATCCTTCCTTGACCTGGCATTCACCAAAAGATTAAGCATCTCATTCATTTATCCGAAAGAAATGGCGGGCTCTGCCTCCTGGTACTCTCAAAGTCACTGTGAATGGTTCTTGGTTACCCACTTAGCAGGCATTAGATTAGTCATTTGTGACAATCATGGTAATTTCAAGAATGTTTTAGTGAGACAGGTATCTCAATCGCCTTCTCCGGATCATGTGGAAGTCCTAGCTATCTTGCATCTTGGAGGGATCAGACTTTGTTCAACGATTAAATTATTCTGGGTACATTATTGAGAGCGATTGCCAATGTAAATTTGATTTATTCCATCATGGATACTGAAGAGGATTTTTCTGCTATAGACCATATAGTTCAGTCTATTAATGTCACACACCGTAACCTAGAGGTGACCGGGCAGTGTTTCATCTACCAATGAGACACTGAACCCTCAAGCATAAAGGACTAAATTCGAAATAAAAATTCATTACAATACCTAATAGGTCACAAAGTCTTACATAAACTTGAAAAGAATCTCAAGTGTTACAAAAGTAAACATGTTCTTACAACCTTAATGGAATAACAAGTCCAAAATGTAAAAAATATAATATATATTACATCAAAAGCTCAACCAAGCATTTCCTAATCAGCCACATGTTTACCTGCAAAATGATAAGTAAACGACTGAGCTACTAGAATAGCTCAGTAAAGTCCCAACACCCTTGTGATGAAGCAATATTATACTCAAAAAACCTATTCTCGTTTCACCCCAAAACATGTGAAATCAATGCATACTTTATTTGAATTAAAATCCACTTCAAAACACTTGAAATAACTTGCAAAATGCTTTACATAAACAGTAACTTACTAACTTGAAGACAGAATGGAACATTAATCAAGTTTGACAAGAAATGGACCCTCCGGTCGACTTAGGTTGAAGGCCAGGTCGGCCGAAATCAAGACAGAAAAATGGAGAAAAAGTTCGGACAAGGTACAGAGCTCTTCAGTCGACCGAAGGTCGTCCGAAGCATATATGTTCGAGTCGAAAACCACTCCGGTCGACTGACATCGACCACCCATTATCCGCAATTAGCTTTCGAACTATCGGTTTGGTCTTTCGATCGACCGAACCAATCTTCCGAGGTTCGAACAGGACAAAATAGTACATTTCTGAAATCCCCTCAAAGGTTCCAACCCAAAATACTGAATGCGCATCTCAGATAAATACTTACACATGTAACTCATCTACTACACTACCACTTCTAATACTTGCCACTTCTATCTTAGCCTCGGCTAAGCTGTCTATCTTCTACTATCTTCTCATTGGGCATCACTCTTCTAAGCTTGTTATACTTGTCACTTCCTAGAGGCCTCGGTCCTAACCAAACCTCAGTTGGTGGAATCTAACCTCAGTCAGTAGAATCTAATCTCAGGATGTGTCGACCTCATGAGAAATACATATTCTGCTAGTCTGTCTCGCATGACCTCGGCCAAGCGGTTCCCGCAAGGCCTCGGCCTTATGATAATTTGTTGAGAAATAAGTTAATAAGTAGATATTGAAAATAGATAAAACAAATTATCCAAATATAATAAAATAATAATTCTAGAGAAAGAATAATTATTTTAAAATTGATAAATAAAAATAACAATACTGAAATGAATAAAGTAAAAGGAGAAGAAGAAGAAGACAACAATCCGAGTCTTGTGTTGACACAATCTCCTTAAAACATATTCGTCCCTCCATAGGTGTGCTCGAGTCTGAATAGAAATCTGTTTCCCAGAATAAAATGGATACCGGCAAAGCAGTTAGCACCAAAACTCTTTGTTTATCGAACTTGAACAAACTACACAAAACACTATATGAAAACATGAAGAAATTTTAAACGAGGAGGAGAGAATGCTTGTTTGTGTTTTTATCCACGTTAAAAGAGAATGGAGAAGCCACATCTTATATGTAGATGAGAGGAAAATAGAATAACTGAACAAGGTTAATATATGAAACATCTTTAGTGATGTCATCGTTCATGTATGTCTCATGATTTTCCTTTTTCTTCGGGAATATACAGTCGGTGTACCTATGATTCTTCTTTCCACAATTGAATCAATTCCCATGTAACTTATGCTTTGCAATCTCTCACTTTGTACCAACTTTAGATTTGCCCATATTGCCTTTAAAGCTTTTCTTTGCCTAGGCTCTACAATATTTTCCTTAACATCGAAGGAATAAGTGGGGTTGCACTTAAAGCCTCTATTGTCTTCTTCAATTCAAAGTCGAACAATCAGCTCTACCGAGTTCATTTCCTTTCGCTTATGGTAATTCTTGAAGTTCTTCTATTTAATGGGAAACTTCACAATAATTGCAACCACTTGGAATGTTTCAGTTAGACACATGCCTTCAGCTTGTATCTCATGTAAGATAACTTGTATTTCTTGCACTTGACTTGTCACATTCTTAGAATCCACCATTTTATATTCAAGAAATTTGCCAACAATAAATTTATTTTCACCGACATTTTTCGTTTTATATTTATGGTCCAAGGATTCCCATAGTGCCTTGATAATTCTATGTGCGCTATAGACACTATACAATTAGTCATGAAAACCACTCATGTCATAGTTTTTGCATTAATAATCAGAATGATTCCAAGCATCAATCGCGTTGATAACTTGCACATCCGTTTCACCCTCAAGTAAATTATGAGCATCCTCACTCAAGAATCTCGCAAGATTCAAGGTAGTCAAATAATACATATTTTTTGCCACCTTCTAAAGTTTGACCTATCAAACTTCTCATGTTTTTCACTGTGGTTACCAAAACTCATTATATGTCCTTGCAAAGCAATACCAGTCGTAGAGTGCGAGCGAGCCATTGGACCCTTCAACAACGTCATTTGTCATAATGAATATGTACTAATAATCTGTTTTAAGAATGTTAGGAAATAAGTTAGCAAGTAGATATTCAAAATGGCATAAAGAAATTTATCCAAGTATAATAAAATAATAATTCCATAGAAAGAATAATTATTTTAAAATGTATAAATAAAAATAACAATACTGAAATGAATTAAGTAAAAGGAGAAGAAGAAGACAATAATCAGAGTCTTGTTTTGGACACAATCTCCTTAAAATAGATTCGTCCCCTACATAGGTGTGCTCAAGGTTGAATAGACGTCTGTTTCTCAGGATAAAACGGATACCGAGAAAGCAGTTAGCACCAAAACCCTTTGCCTATCGAACTTGAACAAACTAGATATAACACTTTATAAAAACATGAAGAAATTTTAAACGAGGAGGAGAGAATGCTTGTTTGTGTTTTTATCCACGTTAAAAGAGAATGGGGAAGCCACTTCTTAATGTATTATTGAAACATATGCATTTACGTATCTAATATATGTAATTCCTCCAACATATTTATGGCGGGTACAAATGAACTTCATACTACCTACTAAATTCTGAATCTACTAACTAAAACATAACTGAATAACCACATAATCAGATAATCGAACAATCACATATGAACATAAACTTCCAACTAACATACACATCACATAAGCACCTTCTACAATACTTCATCCATTTTATGCAATAAAACCAATGAAGGAAACATGATATCATTTCTGAAAATACATATTTCATGCGTTTGGACTGAAAAACAAGGGTTAAGGGTCCTTACCTTGGCAGCTAAACTCAAAATCTCCAAAGATGCATATTCGTAGTACTGACTTCCTAAGGCTATAAATCTCTGCACAGAACTCCAAACTATATTCTGTCAGATCCCAAGTGTATCTCTCATCCCTCTTCGAAACACACTAAAAATCGTTGAAAACGGTCACAGTTTACTATTTCAAAAGTGAAATCTCTTCACAACACTCTATTTTCCAAAAAATTCCCTTCTTCTCTTCTCTCATTTATTTCTCCTCCTTCTATGTATAACTTCCCACGCTCTTAGAACTCTAGTAGCAGCCCCAACAACTACCCCTCAACTTCTTAATATCTACACTCAAATCCCCCAACTAACCAAACACACTACAACGTCCATCAACAAGTAGTGTACATAACATATAGCATGTGAAAGTCAATTAATACACAAAATTAAATGCAAGCATGCTAGACAAGTAAGCACGAAAAGCTTCGGATATCACAATTGAGTCTATTTTAAATTCAATAGACGCCTCAATAGGCTTTGTTAGGCGTATACATAATTCTGTAGCTCATACACTTGCTAGGAATGTCATCGATCTCTATCCTTACAATGTATGGATGAATTGCATCTAGGCCTGCAAATGGGTTAGGTTTAGATCCGTATTCGACTCGAATCCGAAAAACGGGTAGGACTCGGTAAGAACTCCAGACCCATATACCTGCATCCGAATCTGAATCTGTATAAGAGTAATAAAATGGTTACGGATCTGAAATATTAAAATCGGATCTGTTATACCCGGATCTGTTTATGTGTATATATTAATTATATATAGTAAATATATATTATAAATAATTTTTTTAACATTTGGATCAATTCACATCTAAGGCTAGATTTTACAATAATTCAAGTATTATGTATTTTATTTTGATGAGGCTTCTAAATATTTATATTGAAATGTGATCGCAATTCTGGTTATGTATTTTTTATTTAAATTTTGAACTTTGAAAAGTATTATGATTATGAATTGTATTCTAGTACATAATATTATTGGTGGATTGTACTATAATGGTGGTGAAGTAACATCTTATATGTAAGATTGTTAGATTAAACAAGTATATTTTTAGTTAGCCAAAATATACAAGTAAAAAAATATATTATTGGATGATTGAACTTTTTGAAATGGGACGGATTTGAACGGACGGTAACACATATTATGGATCGGTTAAAATATGGATTCAGATTCGGTAGGAAAAGTTAAAAATGAATCTGGATGCGGAATAGATAGTTCCGTATCTGTTTGTATCCGTTTGCAAGCCTATTTGTATCCCTCATATTATTAGCTCTACTATTTTAGCAGACAATGAATGAATTTCAGTTTTCACCTAAAAACTTCAAGCAATAAATTTATATTTTTAGAATTTGCTCTACAAAATCTTGTAAATAATTCAGCCAAGGTAGATTACGAATTAACACCGACTTGTCAATTTGTGATTCTAAAATCAATTTTCAATTTGTTAAAGTCAGTTTTCTTTTATAAAAAATTTCCTTGACTTATTTAGGTCAACTTTGATTGGGAATCATTAAATGAATTAGGATAATGTTAATTAAAAAATTTCACCTAGCATGCAGTATTTATAAATATTCAAAGGTATTATTGGAATGTAAAAATTAAATCATTAAATCACCAAATTAACATTGACACATTCATCCTTCAAAAAAAAACATTGACACTTTCAATATATATATATATATATATATATATATATATATGATTACTTTCATGGAGAATAATCTACAATGTTTAGACTTGTAAAATACAGTTATTTTCTAGTTAGTTTAGTAAATATTTTGTCTTTAAAATTGTAAATATTGAGTAGAAACAAGGCTAATTTCGTCTGGCAAATCAATTACACCCTCCCTCTCATATTAGTTGTCACAATTTAAAATTCACTCATATTCAAGAGTTTTTATTTGTCAAATAACCATAAAAACCATCTAGGAACTTTCAATACATTAAATGTAGTGCTTGTTGAGTTAATAAATATTTTTGCAGTTATGAGAAGACTAAATAAAAATTGTGACACCCCCAACTCCTCCGCTAGGTATCAATGCGACTGAGTAGGGTGTCTGCGTGCCTCTCGACACTCATGTCGAACAGATTTTAGCGTCCGGTTTAAAATACAGAATAAAAAATTCCAAAACAAAAGCAAACGCAGCGGATAAACATAGCATGGATAAAACTTGAGCAGATACACTATTGGTTCATGGTTGTCATAATAGAGTTCTGGAGTACTTATTACAACGTAGAACAAATACGTAGGTACTACTACCGAAATGTATTACTAGTTACGAGTAAACGGTCGAATCCAGACCGTCTCTCAAAACTTAAGCTGGTCGTTGAACACTAGGTAATCGGCGGCGAAGTAGTAATCTTCTTCACTGTCGTCGAAGTAACCCGTTACATTCTAATCCGTAATTATAGTAGACAAAGCAGGCTAGGCCGATGAAAAACTAGAAAAACGAACAAGTGATCCACACCGGGAATCTGCTGAGTCTTCCTTCAATACATTAACCTGAAAACAAATATGAGGAAAAATAGAGTCGTGTGAGCTCGAAAGAGCTCAGTGAGTTACCCCGTTGGTGCAGACGTGTAAGACATTTGTTTTGATTAATTCACCAAGTTCCGAAGGAAAGCTAGAGGAAAGATGGAGGTGAATAATCTTAGGAATGAGATTATTCTTATCCAAGTCAAATGTGCAAATGACATATTTAGTTTCAAAATAGCTCAGTAAAGTAAACGTAAAACGTTTTTCATATAATTATCTTAACCAAAACCAGATTGGTCAAGGGTACATCAGATGCCGTCCGGAAACCCCGTCGAGTACATCAGACTTCATCCGGAAACCTTCAACCCAAAGTAAAGGGTACATCAGGCGGAAGCCCGAAAACCCTTTTTGTCATACTTGCCGTACACCTGATCATAATCTTTTCAACCTTATCCACCGGCTCAAAGGAGACATCCAAGTATTGGGGGTACCCACCCAGACTAGGGTCCCAGAACGATCGCCATAAGTTGACTCCCAACCCAGACTAATCATCCTATATAAGAATAAGAGCACTGTGGGCACTTGCGGCCAAATCCCGGTCAGCCCAAAGCTTTCCCCGTCCCGTAGTTACCACACAGGCCCGGATTCGAATCCGTCAAAGTTTAAGTCCTAACTCAGTCGAGAAAGAAGCCCAAATACGGGTGACTAGCCAAGTACCCATGCGAATCTCGAAGAGCGAACGGCATCCCGAGGGACGCTCAGGGGTCGAACGGGGTTTTCATGACTTGAGTAATGACAATTTAAATGAGATGATGGAGTACAATTTTGTTCATGCTCAAAAGAACCCGTTCTTCCCAACAAATCCAACAAATATTTTTCTTATCAAATTTTGTGTAAAACACATGTAGTAGACCATGATTTTCAAAAGATCCACTAAAGCTCAAATTCGTGACGAAAAGTTACAAAATGGTAAACTTCTCGACTTGGGATGGTTACTAGGAAAAACGATCTGAAGAACGAACGCTTTGTTTAAACCAAAGCTTTCGTCAGAAGGAATACTTTGTCATGACAAAAGTTTCCCGAATAGTAACCTCTTATCTTTAGGAGTTTCGAAGAGTATGACTGTTCAAGGATATCAAGACTCCGAATTAAGAGTACTTAAGGACGGAACATTTACATAACCTTCTCGAAATATTATAAATTTTTTTTTTTTTTAATGTAGCAGTTTGTAGTTCCAAAAAGACATAAGAAAATGAAACATGAAACATGAACCACTAAAATTTCAGTGTTAAGATCAATACTAAATATTCAATTAAAAATATGACAAAGTATATAATTTACCAAATATTTCGAGAAGATTAAGTTGGGGGACTCACCTGGAGTAGCAGAACAGTAGTACTTTAGATATCAGAATAATCCGAAGGAGTTTCTCTACCTAGATAAACAAGGGATCCTCTTCGTTAAAAATAAATCCGAGAACAATAAACTCTACGTTCTCAAAGTAACTCAAGGCTAAGTATGTCATTTCTGACCTCTGACCATTTTCAAATAGCTTAAACTTCATGTTCTACAATACCTTAGTGCTGTCTTTACAATTCAAGGAATTATAGACAATATCTAACAAAATCCCATTGCCCAAATAATTTCCATCAAAAGTCACTATCCACACAATCAGAATGAATTACGACCATTCCTACATCACCTTTGATCAAAATTAAAAGCACACATAATAAATATAATGTAAACAAAATTACTACCGTCCAGAGAATCACCAATTTCGTAGGTTCAATTCCCGGACGAAATGGTGAATCAGAAGCGAAAATCAAGAACGACAACAAGCACGCCCAGAAAGACAAGTAAACAGAGTATTTTTCAAAAAGAAAATGTTCAATCCTTTGCCATTTCTTTCTTGGACAATATTAACAAGGAGCTATCAAAATTGTTCATTTATCCTTTTTCGTTCTATTGTCTATTTTGTCTGCTTTATGTCCTTCAATTCTATTTATATATATACATATATATTCCTTAACCACGAGTCTTACTGAGACTAAAAGAAAAATAAAATAATAAAAGAATACATAATACCCATAACATGAAATCCACAATTAAACAAAAAGAAACAGAGAGCTAATGATTTAATACCTTTAACTGCCTTTGTAAAAGAAAATAATAAAATAAAACAAAAATCAAAGAAAACGAGAAGCAAAGAAAACAGTCTGCCTAATTCTTACCGCATCGAAAAATATGAACAAACAAAAGAATATTTAATTTAATTTTTTTAAAAGAAACAGAGTATAAATAACCATGGGTAACAACCAGTTACAACCACAAGAAAACAAATAACGCATGATATCTATACATATACATATGCCGGTGAACAACGGTGAAACGACCGTGAAAATTAAAGCATATTGAACATTTAAATGTCAACAATCCACCATCAATTTACTTCACTTACCAAATTAGGATATGAAATTGGGTGGATATAGCATGGATTGTCAAGGAGCATCCATTTTTTATGACATGCAACTCAACTAAGAAAGGAAAATTGCAAAGTGGGTGAGTGTGTGTTCTTGGTGTAGTGTGTGTGTGTTCTAGCGTTGGGAGCAAGGAAGAAGAAATGAGAGACATGATTGCTCTCCCCCTAAGTCCCTAAATTTTGTTAAAAGTTCAAATGAGTCCTTCACGTTTTTAAAATTACAATTTAGTCCTAAAACATAATAAATCAAGCCACGTAATTTTCTTCTTAGTTCATTTAGATACTAAACTTGGTTTTCTTGGCCTAGACATAAATGTTGACAAAGTTGTCCATTTAATTAAGAATATAAATACCCTACAATCTAGACCACGTTACAATTAGTACTAAGACGCCAAAAATTATGGGCTCCAGTGTCTAAGGTTCAGAGGTGGGTGTTACAAAAACAGAATTAAGATTATTATTAGGGATGTCAATTAGTTCGGATCGACTCACATAGCTCAAAAAAAATGTTAGATGAGCTGAGCGTGAGCTCAATATTCAAGCTTTAATTTTATGTGAGCATAGCGCGAGCTTGGCCACGCTGAACCCGGTTAAAACTCGTACCCGAATAAGAATAATATATTATTTATATTATGTATATATAATACTAAATTTCTAATTAAAAAACATATAAAAACTGATGGAAAAACTCATTGATTCTCTTCTCTTTTATTCAAACCATATTTTGGTTATCTTTTCATTAGTTTATCTTAATACATAAAGTATTGTATTATGTATATTTGTATCCTTGTCATGATTTAATCTCATGGCTCATTTATTTTACTATTCTTTCTATAGTTTGTTTTTTTGCTATTATAAATTTAGCTCGAACTCACATTAAAATGTGAGTTGAGCGTGAGCTCAAAGGTTGTGAGCTTTTCCAAGCTGAGTGTGAGCTGGGCTTTCCATTTTTTATGTGAGCTGAGAGTGAGCTATGTCAAACTCGACTCACATAACTCGATTGACACCCTTAATTATTATGGAACAACTAATTGGAACAAAGAAAATGTGATTTTTGAACAATTAATTTAGGACTGATAGAGTATATGTTACAAACAAAGTACTTTTACTGTCCCCAAGATTAAGTTGTTAATTAAAACCAATATCGTAGCTGAGTTCTTAATGTAGTCTTTTTTTTATTATTATCTATTCAGAATTGAATGTCTTATTTTCTATACAAAATGATTAAAAATTTGAACATTTTTATCCGGACAGAGGGAGTGTTATTATTATTATTATTATTTAAAAAATTCACAATAGTAGTCAAACCAGGGTTTCAGACTCAAATTCTCTAGATACAAGTTGCTCTATGTTGTTGTTAAGTCGGCCCAAGTAATCAGTCAACGAGCACGCTTTCTCTAGACGGACAGCAGTCCAAAGTTTGACAAACGTTTTGTTTTTTTAGAATATAATAAAAACGTACACATTTGGCTTAATTGTGGATGAATAGAATGATATGGACATCATCAGCATTTGTATTATCTTATTGACAATACTTAAAATGCATGCATTTATTAACTTCTCTAAAATATTCATTCTCATTTAATTATCGTTTAGGAGATTTATATGTATCCAAATTAATTGTCGTTTAAGGTTCTTTTATTAGTTGCCAACAATTTATTCCAATTTATACCCTTAACATTTCTTTTATTTATCACCTCTATACTATAAAAATGAGAGAGGGGCAATATTAAAGCTTTAGGTGAAAATGACAAATTTTTTTAATTTTCTAAAATTGTCTACAAATTCTTATATTTGGGAATGGAGGGAGTAGTAAAATTCCACGCCTTTTGCTTTCACTGAAATCGCATTTTGAAATTTCTGTTAACTATTTACCAACAATCTTAACTCAACATATAAATTGTGTAATGGTTTTACCATTCTAATTTATTATCACATTAATTAGGACAAAAAACGTCGGACACACTTAAACTTTTCATCGTTATCTATTTTAACATTTAAATTAAAAAAAAATTTGTTTTCTACATTCTAACTTCGTAGAAGTATTGATTTAGCAATTTCAACCGCTTTGTCGTTAACCCATAATGTACACGGACTATTGTCATGTATTTGTCTTTTTTTTCTTAACAGTCATGTACTTGTCACATGATCATTTTTAAGAGTATTTTTGGTAGGAAAAAAAAGAAACAAATTCAATAAAACTACAATTTTCTTCTACAAAGTTGAAGTGTCGAAAAGGCACAAAAATCAATTTAAGTGTTAAAATATATAATCACTGAAAGTTTAAAGTTTATTAAGCGTTTTTTAACCCAATTAATTAAATTTATAAACTTTGTATAGTCAATGTATTTAAGTTATTAGGTTCATTGCAATTTACCTTCCTGTTTTCGGAACATTCCAACTCTAAGTTTGAATTGAAAATTAGTTCAAAGTATGCAGACATGTACTAACATACAAAAACAGAGATATTCCTTGGATATGGATCAAATTCCAATTGACCACAATTCAAAGTACTTTGTTTCCACTATGGTTGTCCTAACATATATATATATACACACCATATGTGAAAGCCAAAGAATTCAGATCAAGGTTTTTCCCATGGAGTTTTCTAGCACTGTTCAAGCAGAGATGAAGATGAACACCGATAAATGCATATGGGAATGCGATGAAGACGATCTTTTTTATGCAGAACTCAGAAAGCAAGTTTTGTTATTAACCGCAGAAGATGAAAATGCCAAAGAATTGCAGGAAAACAAGCTAAAAACTCCGCGACAAAGATTCAACAGTAACCACGCTTCATTACAGCAACAACAATGCTACTATAACTGGTCAGGGAACGAGGCGACCGAGACAGTCCCTATATGGATGTTCAACTTGTGGAAATCTGGAAATGGAACTGGGGTTTTCATACCACAGGTAATCAAGTCAAAAAGAAGATATAAACCAAGTAAGTCTTTTTCTAATTAATGGTTCTGCACAAATTTCTATATTTTCGAGCTAATTTGCTATATATGATGCAGGAAGGAAGAATAATGAGAGAGGAAGGATATACAAGCCAGTAGCAGGTGTAGAATCGTGATTCAATATATGTCAAATTTGTAGCTAAATAAGCTCTAATGTACAAAAATTTCTAAGATAATATAAAAAGGATGGATCATATTGTCATCACGGTCAGGGGTGGCTCAAACTTTTTCGGGGCCTGTCCCAAATTTTAAATTAATTGGGGCCCCAAATTTTTAGCTATATATTTATAAACAAAAAAAAATTAGGGCCCCGATTTTTTTTCTAAGTATATATATATATATATACAAAAAAAAAAAATATTGAGGCCCCGGATTTTTGGGAGCCCTGTGCGATCGCTCAGCTCGCACCCCCTATTAGCTGCCACTAATCACGGTTCCATGAATACTGCTGTAAATTATCCTTTTTAAGAAATTTATTATCAAACAAATAAGACGTCGAGCTAAGAACTGTAGTTCTGAGTCAAAAATGTTAGGCCAACAACTATGGTAATCTTTTTGGACAGATTAAATCACCCTTACGAAGAGAGAAGAGACAAAACAAACAGATTAACAGGGGATGATAATAGGTGAACATATACGGTTAATCTTTATTGATATTACAATCGTCTTCAACAGCATACTACAATTTAAGATAATAGAGTCCATCTATACTGAGGTTCATTCTATACTAGGATTCATAGGCTTGTTCCAGCCACGTCTTCAATGTTACACCTCACTAAGCCATTACCTACCACTCAAGTACCGTGCTCGGCAAAGGCTATAAGCAGGGGCGGATCCATAGGGTATTCAATGAATACACTGTTCAAAAAAGAAAAAAGCTGAGATGGTATAGTAGTTAACCTTTCAAGCAAGAGGTCCAGAGTTTAATTCTTGGCACTACCTCTTTTTTTTGGCGAAAAACAGAAAACAACCCTCCTTAGAACTCCAAAAGCCTCAGTCTCTCTTCCTCTCCCTCTCGGCTCTCCCTATCTCATTGTCCCTACTCTTCCAAGTTCCAAAAAAAGAGGTACAACCATACAAATAATAATTAATTATTATCAAGAATTATTATTTTGTTTTTTCTGAAATACCCAATTGATTATTCAATAGTTTTCTTTCTTAATTTTGTAATTTCGTTTTATTTGAATTAAATTTTAAAAGGGTTTGTTATTCAACAATTATTCTCTTTTTGTTTGGTTTCAATTTCAATGTTGGTCCAATTTCAATTAACAATTATTCTCTGTTTGTTTAGTTTGTTAGTCTATTTTAGTATGCTCCTCATTTGAAGCTTTTGATACTAAATCACTTGTGAGGATGGCGAGATTATATCCAAAGGATTTTGCTGGTGTTGAAGATGAAGAGTTGGTTGCCCAACTTGAAGTTTATATTCGTTGTGTTCGGACGGATGCTAATTTTTCCAATTTGAAAGGCCTCTCGGATCTTTGCAAGACTCTTGTACGAACAAAGAAACACAAGACCTTCAGATTTGTGTACAAGCTTGTGAAGATGGCATTGACTTTACCAATATCAACCGCAAGTGTGGAGAGAGTTTTTTCTGGAATGAATTACGTGAAGGATGACTTAAGAAGCAAAATGGGTAATGCTTGGCTTAATGATTGCTTGGTGACTTATATAGAGAAAGAAGTATTTAACACAGTTGATGATCGAGATATTATTAACCGGTTTCAAGCAATGAAAGAGAGAAGAATGACGATAAAGTTGTAGTTTCAATGGTTGTTACTTTTCATTTATTTAACATCTCATGGCTTTTTAAAAAAATTGTTTAATCTTTTTTATTTACGTTAACTATTATTTTTTATATTTTGGATTATGAAATGAATACTCCCCCCCCCATGTTTCAATCCTGGATCCGCCTCTGGCTATAAGGAATACTTTGCAACTAAAATCAGTTAAAATGGGGCAAAATACTTAAAATAGAAATCAAAGAGTAATATTCGCCCATGTTTGTAGACTGAATGTATGTCACACAATATCTATAAAAAAAATTAAGTCTAATAGAAAAGAGCCAAAAAAAATTGGGGAAAAAAAAGAAAAACCTGGTTTTTGTCATGAGTATCAACCAGTGTTGCAAAAGTCGCTAGTCGCTAGTCGGTCGGCAGACAGGGGACTAGCGACTAGTCGGCCTAGTCGGGAGTAGTCGGCGACCCTAAATATTAAATATATTTTATTTTAATCATTTTCGAAAATGTTTTCTTTTATATTTTTGGTTTAATTAAATATTAAAAATATAAAGTAGGTCATTTAGAACTTGTTTGTAATATAAAATATAAAGTTTGAGGTCTAAAATATAATTTTTAAAAGTAATTTCGGACTTTAAATACAATTTATTTCTAAATTTAGGTCATTTAGGACTTGTTTATAACATAATTATTTTATAGAACTTATGTGATAATATTTTAATTGCCAGTTTAGTCCTACTTATATATACTCTCCTATCTAACCCTAGGATAAGAAAACCCTAAAAACATTTTGTTTCTTCTGCCTCCTCTGCTCCTCAGCGGCGCCCCCTGCCTCTTTCTTCTTCTTCGGCGATTTTCGCCGACGCCGCTTCTCTTCTCCGTTCTCTTCTTCTTCTCATTTATTTTCTTCTCCTTTATTCTCTCTCTCTCTCCGTTCTTCATAATCGTCACCGCCTTAAACATAATTTTACCTCTGTATAAACATGAAGTTGAAGCATAAAATATCAAGATCATGAAGCAGAAGCTGAAGCATCTCAGGTATGTGTATTTCTCTCTCTTTCTTTGTCTTTTCCCCGATTTTTGACAGACTAGATCGGATTTTGACCGACTAGTCGGAATTTTGACCGACTAGATCGTACTTTTGACCTATTTTTTCAAAGACCCAATTTTTTGCCCGATTTTTTGAATTTCTAGGCGGCCACCGGCCGACTACCGACTAGTCCCCGACTAATCGACCGATTAGGCCGAGTTTTGCAACACTGGTATCAACATATGTTGAAATATCAGTATGTTGGGGGATTTGCCTTGCACTGGCCATGGTTTGGCATAAAGGGACAACCATGGCAGTATTTTTTTTTTTTTTTTGGGACCAACATTTTTTATAAGAAAGGATTCCCAACCATAACGGATTTGGGGAATCCGTTCTCATACTAACCCTAACAACCCTAAAAACGGCTGAAACCTTAAAAATTAAATGGAGAACGGATTTCCATTCTCACTTGGCAGTGGATATATCCTCCGAATCTACCTTTAACCCTCTATATATACATACAAACTTCTCCTTGTAAAATCATATCAATTTCCATATTTCTCTCAAAATTTCCTTCCAAACTTAGGTAGTTACTCTGAAAACTTAGTATTTTGAAAATGAATAACGAAATAAATCCCGCATTGGAAAAGTATTTCAGACGCCAATTTAAAATTGTTGTTGGAAATCAAACCAATAGAAAAATGTTAATATCTTAATTTTTAATGTGTATTTTTTTTAATTAAATGTATTGAGCTATCTAACACTACTAACACATTTTCTATTACGTAGCGTATACCATCAATGTACACAAATTGGTTGGAGCGAACTGGTCTCGGTGTACCAAGTTGTTTCTATATGAAGGACGTCATTGGCAATCAATGGCGTGTTTATGTAACCAAAATAGATGACAAGTACTACCTAGCACTACTAGAAATATAGCTTGTTGCGACGAGACTTTTTGCGTCGGGCGTTTACCATTACAAATAACTGTCATTTGCGTCAAGAATGACACACCAAATCAAATAACGGTACGACGTCGTTTCGTGATATGCATTTACGACCGCTAATTACTATTTGTGTCAGCAAATTAATTCGTCGTGAAAATGGGATTATATGCGACGGGCTTCAGTCGACGCAAGAAGTTTCGCCACAAATAATCGAAAATTGCGATGGAATTCTCCCGTCACATATGAAGTTGATGCAAATGACCAGATTTGTGACGGGTTTAGTTCGATGCAAAAGGTTTCGCCCCAAATAACCAAAAATTGCGATGGAATTCTCCCGTCACATAGAAAGTTGATGCAAACAATCAAAATTTTATTATTAATTTGGTGGTAGATTTTCTCGTCACATCCCGTAAAATAATTATTTAAAAAAAAATTACTCCAAAGAATACATTATCAATGATAGGCAATCCTTAACATGCCTAATCCTCTTAAGAAGAAGTTTCTAGGCTATCAGGGCATTTGTGTAAATTCTTAAAGTTCAGGGATCAAACTGCAATTTTAAAAATCCCTATAGACTGTTTTCCCCCAATTTTTAAAATCCCTAATTCAATTGTTTTACAGATCCTATCACTATCTCGGATCATCATCTCTACCGCAGCAATGGCCAACAATCGCCATCGCCGGCTGCGAATCATCGCCGTCGGCCTCTCTCTCTCCCTTTTTCTGTTAATTCTGTCTCTAATTTTTCTTTCTGTTTCTGAGACTGGCCGCTGACCACCAAATCCGTTCGGAGCCATCGCCTGCGCCGCTCTGCGTAGCTTCCGTCGAGGTAAAATCACCATCATTCCTTTCCTTTTTCTACTACTACTATATTTATTTATTTTTTCTTCTTCTTCGCTGTTTTAATTACCAATTTCCTAGACTTTCCCTAAATCTCAGTACCAATGCCTCACAGAACTTGTCACCATTTCCTACTCTGACTCCGGCGACCACCATCACAGGTATCCCGATTTCCATATAGTTCTAATTAATGATTCACTTGTAGATAAAAGTCATTTCGAGGTATATAAGCTCCTTTGTTCTTTTTCTGTCTGCCTTTCCCTGGTTCTTCCTCATTTTTTTAGCAGAGAATCTTACGTCCAATGATGCTAGTGGAATGTTCTCTGTATCTGGTTGCTTATTTTGATGAGTGTTTGTTATCTCTCAGATTAGTATTAAGAAATGATTTTGAGATCTTTAGAATAGCAATATTTTATCTTTACTTTTGCATTTTTACTGCTCCAATGCTGATAAATATTTGCATTTGTGGTAATATAGGGAATCCATCCTTCAATCAGATGTGAAGTTTGGGAATTTCTTTTTGGATGTTATGAGCCTGAGAGCACATTTGAGGAACGAGATCAAATACGCCATTGTCGTAGGTATTCTGTTTCTACCCTTCATCGGCAATTTCGCTCTTTAGTTGCTCAGAGAACTTAGTACCATACAAAAGGAATAACCTCAAAACACTTCCATTATGTCTTTTCTTTATCTATTTTCCCATTTCTTTTAGGTGAAAGTTGATCCTAGTTTAGTTTTCTAGCAGTTGAGTAAAATTCTAACTGATGGGCATTTACTAGTATCACTTAAATGTTTCTTTTTTATTTTTTCAATCTGTGTTCATAATTGTTGTCTATCCTGCTTTATGCTTTGATTATGCAATTTTTCTTTTTATGTTTATGTTAGCTCTATATACTGAAAAGTTTTCTTTCTATTTCCTATGTATTTATTTTGGTTATAAGGTTTGCTAGGTTCTGTCCAAGTGGTTATGGTTGTCAATTCGAGTTGATTTTTGACATTGTTTCGTATTTGTGTAGTTGCTGCAATTAATAATTTATATATCGCATTGGGATCACCCCGACTTCCGGGACGGGTTTCTAGCGCTGGAGACTCTTGTCGTGAAGCTTGGCAAGGCGTCGCCTGTGACAGTACGTACAACATAATTTCAATGAATAGATCTTTTGCTTACTACAATGATTCATACTGTCAATGGTGCTAATTTGTCAGCACTGAGCACACTGTAAGTCAGAGTCCATTATAGCTGGTTAGATTATACATATTATCTTTATGGTTGAATTTACTTATTGATTCGGGCATTTTGGACCAGCCTTACTGTTTTTCAAGTTTTCATTTGCCTCATGTGGCTAATACTAACTCCTATATGCTAATGATTTTTAATCATGCAGAGGAAACAGAAACCCGTTTAATACTAGCATTTCTCCATTGCCTTCACCTCCATCCTCATTAAGCCACCTCCAGCACCACCATTTTTTGGCATGGCACCATCTTCTGCACCGACGCCACCATCTTTTGCTGACCTTTTGGTATTATTGTGTTTGTTTATGTAACCATTGTTCTTACCTAGAATTGCTATGATGTTGGAAGAATGTATTCTCAAGTACACTTATGTTTTATCAATTTACAATTTTTAAACTAAATTTAGCTACTTAACAATGGAGATTGTTGAGTTGTTTGATAATTTGTCTTTTTGAGATGTGCATACCTTGGTGGTGAGAATGTTGTATTGATGTTCTTTGATTTGAATATGATGTTTTTTATTTTCTCTTTTTAGGCGTACTATTTATGTTTTTTTTTATCTCATCAGTGTAAAAATATATTTTAAGTTTTCGTATTGCCTTGAGATAAATATAATTTTCGTCATATTATACCATTGCACAAAAATAATGAATATAATTGTATTTTAACATTTGTGACAGTGAAAAACTATTTTTTGAAATATTATGCCATTGCAAAAATAATTATAAATATAATTTTATTATAATATTTGTGACGGTGAAAAACTATTTTCGACAGTATATAAGGTGCCGCATAATATGTTATTGTGTCAGTTATTGCGTCGACAATTATAAGCGATGCAAAAACTAGTCGTTTTTGCTAAGTTTTCATGTCGAGACAAAGGCGTCGCAATTAGCAAAATTTCCGTTGAAAAACTAATTGCGTTAGGCACTTCCCGTCGCAAAGTATTTGCGGCGCCTTTCCATGCGACCCCTCAATTGCCGTCACACGACCGACGCAAAACGTTTTCTTGTCAGCAAAAGTACTTTTTGTGTTGGGCGTCGCCTGACGCAAACGAAGCAATTTTTAGTAGTGTAGACCGTGGTTTACAAGATTTTTTGCGTGACAACAATCTTCGGCTGCCATATACAGTTCATTTTATCTTTTCTCCAATGAACCTACTAGATATTTATTTTAAGGGAGGGTTATTGATAAGGCCCGGGATCGGTTACTTGAAGGACGAATTATCGTATCACTCCGACGGGGCTTTTTTCGGCAGAGTTTTCGAATAGACATTGACAGTAACTACTCGGGATTTTCAAAACCGGTACGTTTTTAATATTAAAATTTTGGAAAAATATTTATTTCTCTTAAATTTTTTTATTATAATTTGTTTCTATGTGTACAGTGGATATGTCGTAATTACATGCAATAGCGCGTTATAATGCAGATTGGAATCCTTATAGTACTACACATGCGAAATAATCACGGAAAAATTTGACACTCCGCGTGACTAGAGACGAAGGTGCAGAAAATTACTATTTTTTTGGGTGGTCTGAGTTTGTTGTGTTTTCAAGATTGCACTCCGGTGACCATTTACAAGTCCATCCTGCCTCTTACGATATCCTTAATTATAGTCCCGGACTGGCTAGTTTTGAGAATGAAATAGAATAACTTAAATAAGTCATTGTAATGTTTTTTTATTGAATAAAAAAAATTAAATAAGTTGATAAGATTGCAAACAAACTAACAAAAGTGATAATGATACATTCTAAAAAATTACAATGTAAAAAATTAAAATACAATTAATTAGGAGTTGCTTTGTTCGGGCAAGTCTTCTGGTTGTCACTGATCTATTTACAGTTGTCACACTTATTTGGTCTTGGATTTCCCCAGTTCTCGCTGTCCACCTGTGAATCTTTCATGTTAAGAAGGTAATCTATCATATCGAAATGAGGTGGCCTCCAAAATCTGGGATCAAGTACATGATATAAAATGGACTTATAGGTATTCATGTAGTACTCCAGAGAATACACATGGTGGATATACTCCAGAGAATACATATGATGACAAATTCCAATTCGGAATAACGGAGGTAGTTGGTGTTGGTTCAGGTTCTTGGTCTGTCTCATCATTACTTTGTTTAGGATTTTCTTGGGGGATTTCAGGGACAACATTTTCTTCTCCAATCTCTAGATCATCCTGGACAGCGTCATCCGCGTGGTCTTCAGAACTAGCATCTCACTTATCGTCTTCCGTTTCAGGTACACCGTTAATGTCGGATGTTGGACACAAGGAATCCATTACCGAATTATCATTGTCTATTGTAGGTGGATTGGAAAATGACAACTGTGTAACATTACTTACATGTGAAACAGTCGGTACAGTCGGTTCGTAACTGGAAGGTTTGTAAATGGACAGTGGGGAAATACTTGGTATGAGATTTGACTTCGGAAAATAAACCTCTGGAACAAATTCTGATTGTTTGGAAAAATCAGTTGTCGGCATAACATAATTATCTACTAGTCTTTGCACAGGTTCTAACAATGCACCAATATGAATCCCTTGTAGTTTGAAATCCGTTTGGATTCCCCAAAAATTGTCAAGATTTTCTTCGTCGTTGAGATGTCCCCTTAGTTAAAAGTGCTAATTAAGTTATCAAGATGATAATGTAAACAACTACTCCCTCGATTCAAAATATAATTATTTTAAAAAAATTTCACACAAAGTAAGATACCAATCAGAATTATTAAAGTACCCCTAATTAATAATTCAAAGAAGAAAGAAATTAATAGAGAACTGTATGGGAACTACACATATTGACCAAAATGAATATTGGTGGAAATAATGTAGCGGCAAATCAGTCTGTAAATGTAATTTTTTTTTATAACAAAATTTATATTTTGCAACAAATAACAACTCCTAAAAAATACTTATATTTTGAAATAGAGGGAGTACCAGATAACATCTTATGCAAATCATGGTATGTTGTAATTGCTACTTTATGATAAGTTTAACAGAAATTAAAAAAAATTCATCAATTTCTAGTTTTGTTTTAAAATTTATTTACTAAAAATTTAGACAGTGCAATCTTATGATTGTGAAGCATGGATTAGAATAAAAAGTCATTGATTTGTTTTGTTTTTTACTTTTCTTGTTTTATCGACATGCTTTATTCTATGGAAACAAATTTAACGGGATGTCCAAACTATGCCAAACTGTGCAAATGAGATGCTTATTTCGTTTAGCTTTCAAGATCTATGCATTGTAAGCCACTTCAAGCGACTTTTGAGCATCCATCTTTTCAAGGCCAGTGATATTGCCAAGGCAATTCACCTTCTGTCAAGGAAATTGCTACACAATTGACACATTTACCCTTCCTACTTAACTGGTGACCCGATATTCTTCTTTCCATTAAATTCTAAATTTTCACGAATTGATCTCTCTTCCTAATCTCTTTCTCTTATCTCTCCTCTGTGCAACGACCTTACATCATTTTCTTTCTTTCTCCTCTTCCCTGTGTCTCTCTTCAAGAAGAACTGAAATTGCAGGATTTCTACCTAACAAACATGTAAAAACCAACTTTTTATTGCTTGGAGATTGTTCATAAATGTATTATTTTGTGTTTCGCAGAAGTTAATTTATTTTTTCACAAATTCAATTGTCTTCTAAAATGGAAGCTTTTGAGGAGGATGATACTATTGAGAACAAAGGACAACTCAAATAACCATGGTGACAAGAACGATGAGGCCCCCGAAAACGAAATTGAAACCCTTGCATTGGGGCAAATTAAGAGAATATTTTGATCGTGAAAGGGAGTAGGATAATTAGGTCGAGTATATGAGTGTAATTGAATTGGGTCTGAAATGTATTGAAACTCAAACCTTGATCCAAATTCTTTTTGGATGGAGTATGGAATGAAACCTAAGTATTCAATAATATAGAATTTGATTTGAACTTGAACTACTGTAAGACTGAGATCAAGAATCTCATAGCGAGACACAATCCAACCAAACCTTATTTAAGTAATTCTTATACATTTAGTATATCAATTAATTATCTAGTGAAATAATTTGATTGGGGGGCAATATACAGATTGAATGAGGAGATGATTGAGACAATGTGGTGTAAATACTCCAAAGTCTTAAAGGAAGCAACACAACTCCCTTTTTAACTGTTTTATGAAGTTTGAATATGATGATTTGCAATCCCGGTGACCTTGGGTGGGAGGTTGTTTTGAAATATGGTTAGATTCCATAGGGAAGGAGGGGAAAAGGTGACGAAAGGGGCATGAAAGAGGAGAGGAGAGTATAAAATTTGTGGGTTGTATCATATAGTATGGAAGAGAAATCAAACGGGAAAGAGAATCTACAGAATTTTAACAATAAAAGGTAACAAAACGAAAGGGTAATTGTGTCATTTGTACAGCAATTGCCTTGGCAATATCGATAGACTCTTTTCAAAACACGTTATATTGAAAGCAATTCAAACTTTTAGATGTCCTGAAATTTTTTAAATTGTTTCTTTTAATATAAATTACGAGAAGTGCTGTGCAGCGAAATGTTACCGAAAAATTAATTTTTCGGCACCTAAAGATTAGATATCAACCAATGATTAATTGACACGTGGAAAAAAATAACATGTAATAGCAGGTTATCAGGTTTTTTAAAAACAAAAAAAAAATAACTAAATAACACGGACGAATTAGAGTTTGCCACGTCACACTAATCAAGTGACCAGTTACTTGTCAAACCATTCAACACACTTTTGTTGACCAGATTTTTTTTTCTCAAGTAACTTTTGTATTTTTAATGGTAAAATTAAAACCAAATTTGGTAAATTTTAATAAATAACTAGTAAATGTTGAATATTATTACTTTATTTGATAATCTTACCATTTTTAATTTGAAACCTACTATTTTTATCATGAATATTTATATTTTATAAAATAGTAAATTTAGATGCAATAATGGTGAATTTCACTGACAAAAATAATAATTTATTTTATAAAAATGGTAAATGTGGTGAAAAATAAAACTTACTATTTAAAAATTAAATTTATTACATCAAACTCTAATTTTACCATTTTTATCTCAATTTTAACCAATTGATAAAATGGTAAGTTTAGTGATAATTTCGATAATTTTATTTACCTTGCTTGTAACTTTTGTTAAACAATTAGAAACTTTTATAAAGAATAAAAGTAAGTATATAAATATCCAAATGGAGCCAAATCTTACCATTTTAGGTTGAGTTTTAATATTTTGTAAATTGGTAAATTTTATAATTAATTTAGTAGTTTTTAAAAATAAAAGTATAGATTTTATGAACTAATTGTGAATAATGTATATTTTGAGCCAATTGATCTCCGTCGTCCAATTCTTGATCTGACGACTACTAATTGTGTCGCACGGTGCAGAACATTTGGTGTTCCGCACTGATGAATTGTAGCAAAGTTTATGTTTTATTTATTTTTTGTTCCTATTTATTCATTAATTTCACATAAATTCCATATATTTTTTGTTAATTGCTTGCCCTAAGTGCCTCTAGGGTTGTGAATTTTTTTTTAAATAACTTTTTTTTTTTAATTTTTATTTATTGGGGGAGGGGACCTATCTATTACAAGAAATGGGGATTCAAGAAGCGAGGGGGATTCGAATTCATGACCTCTACGTCATGAGGCTTCAACTTGACCACTAGACCAATGCCTCATTGGTCTTAGGATTGTGAATTGATTACTCTAAAATCCCTATAAAATATTATGTTGATCCCAACATTATTTATTTTTAACAAATTGACCCAGATAATGTTTATAATTTATAAATTGAACAATTTCTTCTGATATATATATTTTTTATTTTGTAGCCAAATTAAAATTAGTGTTTGTTAGACCACTAAGTATTATAACACTTAGTGTAAACATTATGTGGTATAGAATAATAACACTAAGTACTATAACGATAATTAGGTTACTTGTTAGTATAAAATTAGAAGTTGGGTTTGTTATAACACAACGTACTGTAACGAAGAGACTTATAAAACATTGGTTACAAAAAAACGAATATATGCTATAGAAACAATGATCCTCAATATTCTAAGTATTGTAGAGTTACTAAAACATTATGTAGATTAAATTACTTATTAACATATAACACATGTTAAAGGAAGAACGAACCTAACTACTATAACAATGATTAGATTACTTGTTAGTATAAAATTAGAATTAGTTTTTTTGTTACAACACATAATATTATTACACAGAGTCTTACAAAAAATCGGTTAAAATAAAAATGAATAACTATAACAATAATTCTCAATATACTAAATATTTTATAGTTATTTAAACATTACTTAGATTATATTATATTATTTGTTAACATGTTATTAATTTAAACATGTTGTTAACTTAGTAAAACAAAAATATTAAACATGTTATTAATTTTTATAATAAAAAAACAAAAATGCTGCATAAGAGAATTGAACCAACACGATTCTTATAGCTGATGTTCTAAAGGAAAGCCATGTACACCAATTTGTTATGTACATTTTTTCATCCAATTTTTTAATAGACATAGTTTTGTTAAATGAAGGATAATATACTACTTTGATTTTACATCATAGTTGGACTGTGTTCCAAAAAGAATTTTGTTCATGGATGTTTGCTGACTTGTCACTGTGAGTTCAGAAAAGTTCATTCCTAGAATGTAAAATGCTTGTTGTGTTATGAAAATGGTAATTTTTATTCTTGGATTGTAAAGATTTAGGAGTTTTGAAAGAGATTCAGAAAAAAAATGGCAGCAAATTTAGTATTACTTGGCAAAATGATGCCAGAAAGGTTTATGTTAGTTGGTAAAAGGATGTCAGAAAATTTACTGCTACTATGTATCCAGGTAGAGTAGGTAGAATAGGTATAGTAGATAAAATAAAATAAAAAATAGAATATATGAAAAAGCAGAGAAATATATAAAATAGTATACTTGTCTTTTTAAAAGGTCAATTTGAGTTTTTATTCATTATACAATTATTTTTAACCAAAATCATTTTCCAATAAAAATATCATAATCATTTTGGAGAAGCGGAAAAAAAATCAATATAGCTATATGATGCGAATAGCATATACAACTTTGGCTTAGGTTTCCAATGAGGCATTTGTCTAGTGACCAAGACTGAAGTCTCATGAGGTCGAACATCTCCCCGCTTCTTGAATCCCCCATTTCTTTTAATAGATAGTTCCCCCTCCCCAAAATAAATATAAAAAAATTAAAAAAAAACTTTGGCTTAGGTTAGACTAATGACAAGCCTAATAAAGACAAAACGGCCATTTCTTTATCTTTTAATTTTAAATAAAATTATCATAAGTATTTTGAAAAAGAAAAAAAAAACAAAATAGTGGAAAAGAATTATGTGAAGGGAATAAAACTGCAAGACTTTTAATTCCTTTTTTTTTTTTTTACAAGTGGACAATGTAATTAGTCCAAACCTATGAATTTTCTGTAGTTCAATAATATTTCACATATAATAATTTCAATTAATATACTAGATTATATACTATAAGATCCAAAGTCTACTTTACTATGAAGATTTATTTCAAACAACGAATTAATCATTAGAAAAGTGGCTAAATGGAAAAATGGTCAATTAAATAAAGTATTATAATACTCCAATTAGTTCATAAAATCTATACTTTTATTTTTAAAAACTACTAAATTATTTAAAAATTTACCAAATTACAAAATATTAAAATTTCAACAAAAATAGTAAGATTTGGTTGAATTTGGATATTTATATAGTGATTTTTATTCTTTACAAAAGTTTATAATTGTTTAACAAAATTACCGAATTTGTCACTAAACTTAAAATTTTATCAATTGGTTAAAACTAAGATAAAAATGGCAAAGTTAGAGTTTAATGTGATAAATTTAATTTTTAAATAGTAATTTTTATTTTTCACCACATTTACCATTTTTATAAAGTAAATTACTATTTTGTCATGAAATTCACCATTATTGCATCTAAATTTACTATTTTATAGAATATAAATATTCATGACTAAAATAGTAAATTTAAAATTGAAAATGGTAAGATTGTAAAATAAAGTAGTAATATTCAACATTTACAAGCTATTTATTAAAATTTACCATTAAAAATACAAAAGTTACATGTGGAAAAAAAATGGTCAACAAAAATGTGTTGACCGGTTTGACAGATAACTGGTCACTTGACTGGGGTGACATGGCAATCTCTAATTCGTCCATGTCATTTAGGGTTTTTTTCCACGTGTCAATTAATCATTGGTTGATCTCTAAATTTTCGGCACCACAGCACATCTCATAAATTATACTTGGATAACAAAATTTTATTTTCTGTCTTTCTTGCTATTTTCTCTGATTTTTAATTAGGAAGGAAAAAGGTTTGGTGACACTCATGTGGATATGCCTTAAAAAATAACCAGGCAACAATACCAATGTTAAAAAGATATTTGGTCAAGATTTGGTACCTAAGCAGTCTTGTTAGGGCTGTAAATCCCCGTGTACTTTTTCCTTTCTGAAACTTTACTTTTTGGTTCTGATATGGTTGGCATTCGTGCTAGATTAGGTTTTCGCAATGGTGTTTTTGTTGATCGTGTAAACCGGAGTGGTGGTCTTGCATTACTCTGGAGTTCTGAAATAAATCTTACTCTTCTTAGTTATTCGTCTGGTCATATTGATGCATATGTTACTGAAGATGATGGTTTTGTTTGGCGTTTGACTGGGTTCTATGAAAATCCCAAGCATGAACTTCGACATGAATCTTGGACTCTCCTTTCGCGACTATCTCAGTTGCAACGGCTACCATGGCTGGTTGTAGGGGACTTTAATGAAATATTATTTCAACATGAGAAAACAGGATTATTGGAGTGACCCCAGGGTCAAATGGACCGCTTCCGTGATGCTGTCTTAAATGCGGAATTACATGATCTTGGTTACTCAGGGACCAAAATTTACCTGGAATAATGGGAGAGATGGGGCCCACACGGTTTATGAGAGGCTAGATAGGGGGTTTGCGAATGAGACATGGAAGCAAAAAATTTTCATCATCACAACTTTATGTCCTTTCGCATGAAGGGTCTGACCATCTACCAATCCTCGTATCATCCCTTAGAATGAGCAATGGTCGTATTTATCGTGGGAGACGGCTTAAGCGGTTTGAGCCTTTGTGGTTAAGGCATCAAGAATGTAAGGAAATTTGGGAGGCTAACTGGGGGCATATGTACACGGCTAAGGCAGATTCCATAATGCGGCGAATTGAAGCTACAAGGGAGGATTTAAGCCGTTGGGGTGAAGGGAAATTTAAAAGATTGGCTAGGCAAATATCTGATGTTGAAGGTCGCCTATTAATGATGCGAACGCATGGTCCTTTGGTTTTTTCGGAAGAAAAAAGGCTCATGAGCAGGTTGGAATCTTTGCTTGCGGATCAGGAATTATATTGGAAGTCACGTTCCCGGGCTACATGGCTAATGGAAGGGGACAGGAACACTAAGATTTTTTCATCACAAAGCTAGTAGTAGGCGTTTAAGGAATACCATACAAGGGCTTGAAAAGGATGATGGGCAGTCTACTAGGAATGATATGGAAATTCAACTTATGGCCCTTGCATATTTTAAGGGTCTTTTCTCAACCAGCCGTGGCCCAGATCATTTGGCCCTGGACCCCACTTTGTTTGCAAAGACTTTGGATAGCATGGCAGTGTTACGGATGGAGCAAGCTTTTGGAGTAGCGGATGTTAGTAAGGCACTCAAAGGCATGTCAGGTATGAAATCTCTTGGTCCGGATGGAATGCATGCTTGTTTCCTTCATAAAATGTGGAATTACTGTGGTTCTGGTATAACTGATATGGTGCTTGGAATTTTAAATATTGGTGATGATGTGGAACCTTTAAATTACACTTATATAGTCTTGGTGCCCAAAGTTAAATCCCCTGTTCGTATGACAGATTATCGCCCCATTAGTTTGTGCAATGTATTGTATAAGCTCGTATCTAAAACATTGGTGAATAGATTGAAGCTGGTTTTGGGAAGAGTAATTGATGAGGCACAAAGCGCATTTTTGAAGGGAAGGCTCATTACTGATAATGCTATTGTTGCTTTCGAAGTTTTTCATAACTTGCAGGTTACGAATAAAAAATCGCCGGATCTTGCTCTTAAAACTGGATATGAGCAAGGCATTTGATGAGTGGAATGGGATTATTTGGAGGCTGTTATGAATATACTTTGCTTTCCGCCGAGCCTTGTTTGCACAATCATGTCTTGTGTCCGGACGGTCCGCTTCTCTGTCCTAGTTAATGGACAACCTTCCGCGATCTTTCGGCCTACTCGTGGAATTTGCCAAGGTGACCCGCTCTCGCCTTTCTTATTTATTTTGTGCTCTGAAGGGTTCTCGGCTTTAATTCGTAGGGCTCAGGAAGTCGGCTCTCTAACGGGGATACAAGTGAGGAACACAGGTCCGGAGGTATCTCATTTGCTCTTTGCAGACGATAGTCTTTTATTTGCACAAGCTACCATACAGAATGTTCATTCCATTCAACATGTTTTAAAGGAATATGAATACCACTCTGGTCAAATCATTAATCGAAACAAGTCCTCAGTTTATTTTGGGAAAGGCACTAATGCACCCTTGAAGGAAACGCTCCTTGAGCAGTTGGGAATGGTAGAAGACGATGGTAATGGCAGGTATCTTGGAATGCCGTACTTAATAGGACGATCGAAAAACAAGGCCTTTTGCTATGTTAAGGACATGGTCTGGAAGAAATTAAATGGCTGGAAGGAACGACTTCTCTCACAGGCGGGTAAAGAGGTTCTGCTTAAATCTGTTATTCAAGCTATGCCGACGTACATAATGTCTTGCTTCTTTTTACCTGATGATATTAGGAATGCGGTGACCTCTATGATGCGAAGTTTTTGGTGGGGGGATAGTGATGGGTCGAGGAAAATATGTTGGAGGTCGTGGAAGAATATTTGTACCCCGAAGTCTACCGGAGGACTTGGAATGCGCGACTTGGAAGCTTTTAATCTAGCTCTATTAGCAAAACAATCGTGGCGAATTATTCACAATCCTTGCAGCTTGGTCAGTAGGGTGTTGAAGGCTAAGTATTATCCTAATACAAATTTCCTCAATGCTACTGTTGGTTCACAAGCTTCGTATTTATGGAAGAGCATCTTAGATGGCCAATATTTACTACACCTCGGATTAAGATGGCGCGTTGGCAATGGGAAGAGTATCCGAGTATGGGGTGATAGATGGATACCGACTTCGCACGGGTTCAGGATCACCACTCCATGTCCCCCTCACCTAGCGGGAATGAGGGTAGCCAAGTTGATTGATGATGACCATGGAAGCTGGGATTGGAGCCTTCTCAGCAACACCTTTAATCATATGGATATTCAGAATATACAATGCATTACGCTATGCAAGCCACTGTCGGAGGACAAATTGGTATGGGCTTATAATAATTCTGGGCGGTACACAGTCAAGTCCGGCTACAGGGCCTTGATGGATTATTTGAATAGGTCTGAAACTGAAGCGGGAACGTCTTCGGGAGCAGGGGTCAGCAAGTTTTGGTCTTCTATTTGGCAGCTCCAAGTACCGCCAAAATTAAAGATCTTTGTATGGAGGTGTTGTCAAAACATTTTGCAAACGAATATGAACATATCTCGGCGTATTCCAAGTAAGAGTTCTCTTTGTTCTCGTTGTAAGAATGCACAAGAGACTGATCGCCATGTATTTTTCGACTGTCCGTATGCGTCATCAGTTTGGGATTGCATGGAGGAATACCAACGGTGGAGACGATTTGAGGCTCCTAGTCTACTGGACTTCTTTGAGGGGTTTCTGAGCAAGGAGGACCCTCGAGCATGTTGTATTATGGTCCATTTCTTCTGGTTTCTTTGGCTACGCAGAAACTCGCATGTGTTTCAAGGACGTATCTCTAAGGAGGATGAGATCATTCGGCAGGTACATGCCTCTGCGGAGGAGTTCTTGATCCTCTCACAACAACAATTCACGGTGGAGACCTCTTTTTTGGAGCCGGTTGGGGATTGTCGATGGGTTCCACCCCGTGATGATGAGTACAAAGTTAATTGCGATGCAGCTTGGACAGCAGCCTTGGCTGGTGTTGGAGCTGTTATACGGAACTTCCGCGGTGAGGTGGTAGGCAGCACTACAGGTCAAGTACAGCATTCGGTTTCTCCCCTCCATGCAGAACTCACAGCAATATTGGAAGGGGTGCGGTTCGCGAAGGGGTTTGTGAACACAAGGCTGATCGTGGAAACGGATTCCTTGGACTCTGTGAGGCGTTTGTGCTGTGCAGAAGAGGATCTCTCTGATGTCGGGAACCTTGTAGCTCTCATTAACATTGAGCTCCTCTGTTTTCCATTTTATAGTGTTAGGCATGTACGCCGAGAAAGCAATATTGTCGCACATCTATTAGCTCAAATTGGTACTTCTATGGAGCATACTATTACGTTCATAGAAGGTGTACCTGCTTCTTGTATACCTGCAACTTCAGCAGACATTGAATGAATACAATTTTTCTTTCAAAAAAAAAGAACTAAAGATATAAAATTTTAATGACGATTGTGCGACCGTGATCATCGTATACAATTTAAATGTTATCAATTCTCTAGGTCATCCGACATGCGTGCATTATTTTAAATTTATTTATTAAATTGTTTTATCTAGTTAATAATGAATAAGAATAAGGTAGTTTCAAGAGAAACATAATATTTATGAATCCCTCTTTTTTCGAAATTAATTTTCTGTAATAAATCGTTAGCTGCATCGTTTATATTTTGTTCTTTTTTTTTCCCAAAAACATATTATATTTACGCCCACCATTAACATTTCGTGTTAAAAAATATGAAGTAATATGAGTAAAATTCTCCAAAATTTTTGTTTACTAAAATCTTTGGCATATAAATTTGTATTCACTCAATTTCCGCATCTTTTGAAGTTAAGTTGAACTTTGATTTTATTATTCAAACAATATAAAATTTTAATTTGACTTTTGTTTCGCCTAAATTCACAAAATATTTAATCACTAAGGTTGGAATGATAATCGAAATTTGAACTAAAAAAAACATAATGTCAATAGAGAAAAATTGGATTATGTTAATAGAAGAAACAATTTAATGCTACCATTACTACCACGCTGAAGTCGAATAAAAATTCCCTTAGTGCAATGAAAGTGGCAAAGGGGCCAGGATGATAATGCACACGATTACTAGATAATGATTGATGCAAATCTCGGTATGTTGTAATTGCTTCTTTATAATAAGTTTAATACAAAATACAAAGTTTTCACTAATTTCTAGTTTTCTTTTAAAGTTTATTTACTAAATATTTAGACCATACAAATCTTATGATTGTGAAGTATGGATTAGAATAAAAAGTCAATGTTTTGTTATGAAATATATAAAATATTACGTTAGAGTTTTCTTTCATAACCTTTCAACATTAGAGATACCTTCACTCTCCACTGATAGAGGAATTACAAGGAATCCATGCCTATATATTCATAATCCATGATTCATCCTTTGTGAAAAGATTCATAATCTACGTTTTCTATCCCTATAAATAGAGGGCTTTGGTTGATGTAAAAGTACATTAATGAAATAATACAAGAAGTATTTCTACTATATTGGTTTCATTTCTTCTTTCCCATAGTGAAATAAAGTGTTAAGGGATCACGATGATAATATACACAATTACACTCTCGATTCAAAATATAAGTTTTTTATGAGTTTTCACACAAATTAAGATACTAATCAGAATTATTAAATTCCCATAATTAATATTCCAAATAACAAATAAATTAATAAAGAATTGTATAAAAACTACACATTTTGATCAAAATGAATATGGGAAAAAAATAATGTAGGGGCAATGTTTTGAGATCACCGAAAAAAATTAGTATTGATACTAAATAAAGAAACACATGGGAATATAATGGGCCAGGAAGACCGTTAAAAATCATTAGAACCACTTCATCGCTGGTGAATTGTGTAAAATAGTCACCAGAAGATTGTTGTTATTGAAATGCCAATTGGGATAATTATTGTTGCGTTGTAAATTTCGGATCACTAGTAAATTGTGAAGGAGAAAATATACAATCATCAGAAGTTGATTATGATTAAAATTCTAGCAATGATCAATTATTCACGTGGCACAAATGTGGAATATATTAATATAAATATTTCTAACATGTACAGAATTTTATTAATGCGCTACATCATTGATCCTATGAAAATTGTAAAAGATTTACTCATTAAGATGATACCAATTGTAATTTTTTTAAGTTAATCTTGAGATCTATATGCATTGGTTCAATGATCTTTTTAACATGAGAAATAAATTTGACATAAGAATAATGTACCCATTTTTCTTGGCTTGGCGTATTTTTTTTTTCCATTGGGTTTTTTCCTAGTAAGGTTTTAACGAGACATATTTTCCATGTTATGGACATCCAAATGGAAGTGGCGACATCAATGTTCAACAGATTCACTCAAGTGATAATGTTGAAGATTTATTTATCAAAGCGTTGCCAACATTAACATTCAAAAAGTTGATGCATCAAATTGAAAATACGTCAGCGCAAAGACATTCAATGATCAGGTTTTGTCCCACTGGATTTTCAGACATTAGTTGTACTCTTTTTTTCTTCGTTCAGTTTTTGTCCCACTGAATTTTCCTGACAAGGTTTTAATGAGGCAACAATTAATACTCCAACATGAATTGTACTATTTTTCTTAGTTTGGTTAGTTTTTTTCCCCATTGGGTTTTTCTCATACAAGTTTTTATGAGGCAATTGTTGTATATATTAGTCACTCAAGGGGGATATATAGTGAATGACTCTTCTAGTAACACTAGAAGTCTTAGAGACCCATGAAGCCTAGGGCTAACCTCTATAAATATAGGGTTTTGATTCACATCATAATTTGAAGAATCAGTCAATGATAGTTCCCTACTTCTCTTTGATCTCTCTAAACCTTTCATCCCCTTTCTCCTCTTGATATTATAACATAATCATTATTTTAAGATATTTCCTCTGGTTCATATTGGATGTTTATAATACTATCTTAGGTTTTTTCCAAAATAAATGTTTACTTTCTTGAAATGGACATATTTTATCTCTAAACTCTTGCAACTAACCACCTATATTTAAAGGAGCCAAACTCAACACATGTATCCCACTAATAATCTCTCTAATTAAGTACTCCCTCCATTACTAAATATAAGACTCTTTAGGCAATTTTAGAAAATTAAGGAACTTGTCATTTTCACCGAAAGTTCCAATATTGTACCCCTCTCTCACTTCTATAGCATAAGAAAATAAAGAAAAAAATAGGGATGGCAGAGGCGGCAAATAAAAGAAATGCCGATGGTATAATTGGAATAAATTGTTGATACCTAATAAAAGAACCTTAAACGACAATTAATTTGGATTTCTATATATCTCCTAAACGACAATTAATGAAGGGAGTACTTTTTAGTAACTTAACCGCGATCAAACAATTTTCCTTAAGTGTTTTATGTAAAGTCAAGTGTGAACATTGAATTTGGCACATATGAAGTAGTTTTTTGGTAAATTCACATAAAAACTCAACCAACTCTTTTATTATTTGTGTTTTATTTGAATTGAGACATCTAAAATAAGATGGAGGGAGCACATTATAAAATAAGAGGGAAATGCAGTAATATTTATAATGATAGAAAAGGGACTCGAGATCTTCTAATGGCACTGCTAATACATTGTTGAAATTATTATATGTGGCGTAATGTGATCAGTACAAATTCATTAATTCACTTTAGTTCAATTATGCTTTTTACATGCACCATAAAATGTAGTACATAATTTTATTAGCATAGATGATGTATTAAAAGATTTCCTAGAAGATTCATGTATAAACAATGTTAAGAGTTGTTGTGTAAATAGATGTTTATGCCACTAAATTATTTACGTTTTGTTAATTTGTGTACTCAACTATTTGTTCTGCTCATTATATCACTGTATTATTAACGTGTGACTGAAAATAAACCGTCACTATTTTCTGTGAGTTGTTTTCGGCCAAATTAGATACATGTCAGACATGTGGCCAGTAATACAAAGGCAATAAATGGAAGTTAGTGTGTTAAAAGATCCGTTGGTCAAAATAAAATTGTCTCTTTATTTTTCAAGGCTCAAACAACAACCGTAAATATTTTGCCCGGAGTGATGTTAGTGTGTACTTTCATTTTTACCCCTGAATTATTGGCCATATTCCTGTCACATGTCTAATTTGGCCGGAAGTCACCACAAAAATTGGTGAATGTTCATTTTCAACCACGCGTAAATATTAAGGTGACCTAATTAGCAAAAAAAATAGTTGATTGCCAAAACCAAACAAAGCGTAAATAGTTTAGTGTATATTATTTTAAGAAAAGGGAAAAAATTCACTATGCTCATTTTTTATCTCGTTTTCCATCCCATAAATAAAAAATTATCACGTATTAATTTTTTAATTAAAAAATTTATAACATAAAAGAAGTAGTGGAACTCTCACTGAAAAATTAACATTTGACAAGTCCCTATCGATAAGACAGAGAACGAGATATGAAATTAGAATAAACGATTCTCATAGTCACGCGCAGTACTGGCGCGTGGATAAAGCAGTTTTCTATGACAGCGAAAAAGAGTTTTTCGGATTAACTGGCATTCAAGTCTTTTTCTCTTCCTCCAGTGTCGTCTTACGTATATACCGCTCTCTGCATAGCCGTTGAGTTTCAGTTACTTCCCAATTCTTCTCATTTCTAAGTCTCAACAAATTCCACCAAAACAAAATCCGCCCCCACATTGATGCTTATTAGTAATATACTACTAGTAATTTTATTATTCTCGCCGCCGCCGTCCGATTGATCTCTCCGCCGCCGTCCGACTGATCTCTCCGCCGTCTTCACTACCACCACCACCATGACTGACTCACAAACTTCAACGTCCTCTTCTTCCGACTTTTCCGGTTCCCTCCCTCCGCCGCCGCCGGTGGTACCCGTTAACTTCAATATTCATACTTCAATTTTTCTCTGTAGTAATTATGTTTAAGGAAAATTCTGATATGGAGCAGTCCTCCTGGTCTAGAATTAGCCACAACGTCATGGAATTGTCTCTCCTCATAGTGATGTGGCCAGTTCTGAACAATGTCCAATGGACCTTGTCCATATGAGAACTATTCTATGTTTGATGTTGTTGGTTTTCTTTTCTACTTCTAATGTTGGACTGTTTGAATTGGATAGTTTATAGCATAATTGAACATACTTTTTAATGTTATCCACAAATAAAAAGTTATAGTTATGATTGGTGATCAAGAAACTAGTATGGGATGATCTGAGGATGGTAAGTTCCAATTGATTTAATATTTTTGTATTATTGAGTTTTTGTCACATTATAAGCAGAGGAAGGCAGTCAGGGGTAAAGAAAACCCATAGATTATTACCATTGTGAAAGTGGCATGAGCAATTTGATTAAGATTTTTGGGTGCTTAGACTTGCGAGTAGTATTCTTCATTTCTTTTTGGTGTTTTGGTTGGTTTGGGCACAAACAGAACCTTAACTTTGAGGAGAGCGATATCTATTGAAAGGAATTTTAAAATGTTGCAAGGGCGAACTTGAAATAAATATGAATATAAAATGTTGTGTTTGATCGAGAACGTCACAACTGATGTTTCTGTGTGTTCATTTATCCGTACTAATGAATTTTTTATTGGAAATTTCTTCCACTTCATTGCAGAATGGTGTGCAGAGTCAAAGTATGGATGGCAATCGATTACTATCTCCGGAGATTTCACGACGTTGGCGAGATTTATTTTGGTTAGTATTATTTGTATTACATTTGGTTTTGGTAGGTTTTGTTGTTGGGGTACTAGGGCTTAATAGATTTCAGAAGAAGGATAGGCTCAACATTGATCAGTTTACTGTGGGATTTCTTGAGAATCAGCCTGGCTTGACAGAAGATTACTGGCCATTATATGCTATGGCTGCTGGAATTGGTACTGTTCTTGGATGGATTTGGTTGTTGTTACTTGGTTCACAGGCAAATGGAATGATGAAGGTATCAGTGCATATCTTGACTACTTATCTTGCAGTCATCAGTGTACTGTGTTTTTGGTGTAAGCAGCTTTTCTGGGGTGTTGCATTCGGCATTGGTGCTGCATTACAGTTCTTGTATGTCATCTCTATCATAGACAGGTACTCATCTCGGGTTTTTATGTTCATATATGTGGCTTCGAAAAGTATGTTTTAGTTAATGTGTCAAAACCTGTGGTTATATGATATACATGCTGCTGTCCTATGTTACTCGGACTCGGGTACAGGTGTCGGGTACGGGTATGTATTTAGGTGTCAGGTATTTAAACATCTAAAATAAAGGATACGGGGACACTTCACCAAATTCGGACATGGGTACGGGGATACGGCAATAAATTCCAATTGTCTCCCATTATTTTCTCCCCCATCGTCTTTTTCATCTTCCAAACACTAATTTCTTTTCTTCCTCCTCCTAACAAATTTGCAGCTGGTACATGATTCAAATCACTAGCCAATTTCATGCCTTGTTCGACTCATGTTGCTAATTATTTTAGATTAGAGATGCCAAATAAATTGAGGCTGAGTGAATAATCTAAAAGTTTACAAGAACCCGTTTCACTATTCATAAGCTTATATATCTAGGTTGCAACTGCACCTCTATCAACTTTTAAGTTTTACCTGGCTACACGAGGCCTTTCATTCCTTCAGATTACTTTGTCGTTGGAGTTATTCTTATACTTTGTACAAATGCCCGTCTAGGTTATTATTGCATGTCAACTTTTTGTTTCAAATGCAATAAGAGGACTCAACCCCCATACGATTTAATTCTATGTAATTTATTTTGAAGAATTTGTCAAAAAACGTTAGCCGTGTAGGTCACAAGAGAATGGTGTCCTGTCATCAAATTTAGAGGACCAGCTGCATGTACATTTGATAGCATCAAATAGCTACTCATCCTTATCTGTTTTCATTGCGACTTTATATTTCATGTTTAGGAAACTTGGCTGGTATTTGTGATCTCCCTCTGCTCCCAGTTTTCCATATAGACTTTGATTATCCAAGAGCAACAAATATGTGGGCAATCTTCTGGTAATGAGCCAGATTGTTAGTCAAATGTTGATATATATTCTTTAATATCATCAGATCACTTTGTTCATGTAGAATCCTAGTACATAAAATGGTTCTTTCATTCATTAATATTTCTAACCCTCAAGCTTTGCAAATGATGCTTACTAGGCCACTCGTGACAGATGAATCTTCATCATGCTAAATGTACTTGGACAATTCTAATAAAAAATGTCTACAGTATTATACTCTCCATTTCTCCATGTATATGTTTGAGTACATGTGCATTTTGTTGAACTGTTCCTTCATTATTTGCTTGTCTCTAGACTTCCATTTACCATGCTTGTGCTTCAATGTTCCATCAAGATGGTGCGGAGTCTTCCTGAAGTTATGGGAGTTTCATGTGTCTTTATGCTAGTCATGCTTCTATGGCTAGCACTATGGTCTTTCGGAATTTCCGGTGTTGTAGCTTTAAGCAATGGTGACACAGCAGGCCGCTGGTGGCTTCTTGTGGTGAGCTGGCAAGTTTTTACTCTTGATTATATCCTGCTTCAGATAGAGAAAAGAAGATTCACACTCTTCTTCTAATGACATAAATGAGTCTATTTTTGCTTGATGTACAGGTATTGTCAGTGAGCTTGTTCTGGACAGGAGCAGTTCTCTGCAATATTGTTCATGTCATAGTATCAGGAATGGTATTTCTTGTTCTCATCCATGGTGGTCGAGATTCCGCATCAATGCCTCCGAAGCCACTGATGAATTCTATAAGGTATGCTGTCACAAAATCTTTTGGCAGCATCTGCTATGGCTCACTCTTTACAGCTGCTATCAGGACATTGCGGTGGAAGGTAAGAAAATCATTGATTTTTGGAGAGAAACGAGTTGTATTGTGGAAGTATGGAAATAGATCTATATTATTATTGCAGACAAAAGAAGCAATGATTGATGACCAGATTTGGTTGCATCAAACAGATTAGGGGATTGAGGTCGAAGATTGGCAACAATGAGTGTTTACTCTGCTGTGTAGATTTCCTGTTTCAGCTGGTGGAGACTTTAGTTCGTTTTTTCAACAAGTACGCATATGTCCAGGTACTTCATTTAAATACTTGTTGAGTGATTTTGTTATTTGCTTTTGTTATATGTTTGTTTATCGTATGATCTTTGACAGTCATCTTATGATTCTCCATTTAACATGCTCGAGTGCCCAATAATACCCATCTAGCCCTGTATTACCTGTACAGAGTATCTATTAAACCTGAAAGAACGAAATGTCTGGACGGTTAAAACTCTCCTTTCTTATTAAGCCTAGTTAGACCTTGTTTTTCTTTTTGGTGGAGCAGAGAGAAAATAGGAAAGAGGGCTCAGAGGCTTCCAACTGTGTAAAGCCATTTTGTCTTGCAGGTTACCAACATTAATCTGCAGTATGATAATCTAGTGAAAAATTGAAGCCTTTATTTCATTATGTTTTTCCTTATATTAACAGTATGGAACTGACTGATTTATTGACTGTATGGTTTCCTCATTTATGGAGTAATCGCTTGATCATATTTTGATATTATATTTTCAGCCATTAGCTATGCGGGCTACATATTTAGTTGCTGAAACAGCACCATTATGTATTTTGAGTATCTTTATTGATAGATTGCAGTTTATGGTAAAAACTTTAATCACTCAGCTAGAGATGCCTGGGAGCTGTTCCAATCAACTGGTGTGGAAGCTCTTGTTGCTTATGACTGTTCCGGAGCTGTTCTGTTGATGGGCACTATTCTTGGTGGGCTTCTTGTTGGAACTGCTGCTGGAGTTTGGGCAACGATTAAGTTTCGAGATAGGATGCTAATGGTTGGATCTACTGCCATGTTAATGGGAATGATCCTGGTAAGTTTATCAAATTTTTCCACTTAATAATGAAAAACTCTAATTCAGAAAAGGACGGTTTTCTTCTTTCACTATTTTAGTTTCAACAGTTCTTTCGGACTTTTTCCAAATATTACTGTGACTATTTCTATGACTTGGATCATCATTCACTCCCCTTGCTTCGAGAACGGGAATCTTTTTTACATATGTTCTTGTGTACTTGTCGACCCTTTTAACCGGGGTGCATCCAAAACTTATACATTGTGGTGCCATGAATATACCCCTTAGATCCGCTGCTACTTTTGAACACATTTCTACCATGGACACCTATGAATAAATGGATATTTGATTTTCAGGTTGGATTGGCAATGGTGGTTGTGGAAAGTGCAGTGACCTCGATATACATTTGTTATGCGGAAGATCCACTGTTAATACACAGATGGAATGCAGAATTCTTTAACCAAATATCGGAGAAACTGCATCAGCGCCTGCAGCATAGAAGTGCTAGGCCGAGAGAAGCGCTTCATAGATTCGATGGTCAAACACAAGAGATGGTGTCTGCTTGACTTGGCTCGTGTCTACCATAAGAGGTTAACTGTTCATTTTGATTTATGCTTTGAATATATACAGTGAACATATTTCTTCCTCTCACTTCCCTGGCTTGTGTTTTCCTTGTCTTGTTGGGTTAAATATAAAGCGATTTAAGACTAATATTGAAAAACTCTAATTCAGCAAAGGACGATTTTTTTCTTTCCACTATTTTAGTTTCAACCGTTCTTTCTGACTCTTTACGAATATTGCTGTGACGTTGATCATCATGCGCTCCCCTTGCTTCGAGAACAATCTTTTTACATATTGGCTAATGACTGCGAAGGCAAATTTTCTCAAACCAAGCAATTTGTTTTTAAACAACTAAGTTATCATCTTGGTCAATATTAATATTTTTTAATTAATTTATCTTTCCAATATTTTTCTCTCCAATCTTTACACAATCTCTAATCTTCTCTCTTATAACCAAAACCAGTCCACAATTTCTCCAATATTTTCTTCGCTACTATATTTACACTCAATCTCTAATTTACTCTCTTATAGTGTTAGAAGGTAACCCAAGAAAAAAAAACTAAACAAACAAACACTATAAATTCTTCTTTTACTTTAATGTTTTGGTAATAAATGAAGTAGAGAAGATAATCAAAGACATATTGTTCAAGCACTATAAATTTACAATCGTTTTCTTGCTTATTTAGTTGTAATAAGTGAAAACCTTAGACCATGAATTTCTTTTAGTTTATATCGTTAGTTTTTTCTTTTGAATAAGGGAGAGAAAATTGGAGATTGAGTGTGAATATATTAGATAATAAAATATTGAAAAAATAAATTAATTGAGAGATTAATATTGATCAAATGGATAACTTGGTCATTTAAAGGCAAATTCTTTTTGCATGAGGAAATTTGACTTGCCAATATAACTGGCCATATTTAAATTGGTTAACCGTGGTATATTACGGGGAAATTTTGTTAAGACAAGCCACCAATCTTCTTTGAATAACTAGGCTCATCCACAAATTTGGTCATTGAGTTTAGTTTGATATCGTTAGCAGGGACGAAGACAGGGGGAGGGGGCCGGCGCCCCCAAGAATTTTAAAAATACTACTATTTATCGAAATTCTGTGTATTTTGGAAAATTTTGAAAACTTTTATTAATTTCGACCCCCAAGAATTTTTTTTTTGCCTTTTTTATCGCCTCCAAAGAATTTTGAAATTTTTTTACCAATTTCGTCCCCCCAACACTAAATTTCTGACTTCGTCCCTGATCGTTAGGTAGTTTATTAATCGTGGATGTGGTTGTTTTTGGGCTGTGATTGTTAATGTTTGATATTTTAGATTGTTGAATTATAGATAGTTTGTTCATAAAATTGTTGGTTGACTAGTTTCTTAATAAGATCATTGAGAGTCCGAAAGTATCCATTTTAGTTTCCTAATAAAATATGCACTCCAGATGCGATAGTGCCGCAATGGTTGAAACTGTTTGACACGGTATAGTATAAGGTAGTGATTATTGGATAAAAAATTTGGGATCGAATTTGAATCAAGAAGGCATAAAGTCACATTAAATTCTAACAATCATTTTCATTTTATGCTAGTGATATTGTCAAAGCAATTATCCTCCTGCCAAGGCAAATGTTCCTATATTGACATTTTTATCCTTTTAATTAATTGACTTCTTTCCATTATCCTACGTCTCTATCAATCTTCTATCTTTTTTTCTTTTTTTCTATTGATGAAATATCAATCTTCTATCTCCTCTTCGCTGTACTTTCGGTAAAAAAAAAAAACCATTTGATTTTTCTTCTTTCCAAAATAGCTACAACAGGAGAATAATTCTTCTTTGATAATTATTTTTCTACCTAGAGTTTGGTTTGAGTTTAGTATAATTTGAAACTCAAACTCAAAATTAAATTAACTTTGAATTGAGTCTGAAAATGAAATTTGAATTATTAAATTATTTAGAATTTAATATGAATTTGAGACTCGCACTAAAATTTTAAATCCAAAACTAATACAATTACCCTCTTAGTTTATCATACTGGATGGAAGAGATTGTGTCGATTTTTCGAGGAAATAAAAGAAGAAACAAGATGAAGATGGAAGAGGTTTGGACTTTGAGAGAGGAGACGAAATGACTACTGACTAACGGCTTGGAAAGATGGGAGAAAAGATTGGTAGTTTTCATGATATATCCCGTAATTGATGATGATGAGGGTAGATGTGTTAATATAGGGATATTTGCCTTGGCAGGAGGATAATTGCCTTGGCAATATCTCTATCCTTCATTTTATACTATTTGATCCTTATTTGATTCAAAATTTTTTTATCCAACAACCATTATTAATAGTATAAAAATACACTAAACATGGCAGACATAACATTATTATTAGGGTAAAAATGTTCACGCACCTTCAACTTTTCTCGATTTTGATATTTTACTCTGAACTAATAAATACAAAGTTCTTAACTCTAAACTTTTCTAGAGTATTAATGTTTCCTCTTCTATCCATTTCCGCTATTAAATTTGGATAGAATGTGATCACGTGACCAAACTCAAGGAAATTTTGTGAAAAAACAGGCTTTGAACCTAAAATTCACTACATATGGGAAAGATGTAAAAAAACTAGAAAGAAAAAAAAAAGGAAAAATTGCTATGCATGTGGAACACTGATTTTTATCCCATTGACGCATTTTTCTTAAGGGTCAAAATCTGTTTTTTCCCCCAAAAATCCCCATGAGTTTGGTATTATGGTCCTATTCCGTTCAGATTTAATAGTAAAATTGGATGAAAAGAGCAACATTAATTCTCATCCGTTGGATTAAAATTTTGACAGTTAAAATTGATTTTTTTTAAAATACATGTTCTGTTTTTATCGCGTTGAACACCTGTTCTGTTTTTATCACTTTCAACACATCTTCTGAATCTCAGAACACCTGTTTTAAGCTCAAAACAGATGTTTTTGAATCTCAGAACACATGTTTTAATTTCAAAACACCTATTTTTAATTCTCAGAACACCTGTTCTAAGGCATTCTGTATATACTGGAAAAATAATTGTTCCGCATAGGTTAGTCGAACCCACTCCAAACCTCGCAGAGAAATAATGTTCGATATTCAAACAAGGAAAAGAAAGAAATCACAAAATGGTATTGTTTCCATTTATTAATATAGAATTTTCATTATATGCTGTGAAAATTAAGAAAGTAAAAATTAAAATATTTTTTATCAAAATATTAATATTACTATCTTAAATAAAATTAGTGGCATACAAGTCATATTTAAAAACAGCAACAAAATTGACTTTCCCTAGGGTTCACTCTCTACTGAGAGGAAATCCTCTTCTCTCTTAGAAATTCCATAAGGAGATTATCTCACAAGGTAATCTTTGAGTATGTTTTCTTGGATAGGCAAGAAGGTAATGCAAAAGGAATCTCTTGATGAGATTTCCTCCATATATTATCTTCTCAAAACAATGCAAATCCTCCACCGATTGAGTCGGGAATTTACTCTAGGATTTCTAAAAATCCTATGTTTTTCTCGCCGACGATCGTTTTATAAACGCCATCGGCTGTGTCTTCTTCTTAAACATACTGGTACAAAATTACTACACTATTTTTTACTATCGGAAAATCATAATCTGTTTGCAATGACAAGTGTCTCTGATTTGGTATAAAAAAAGAAGACAGTCACTTTGCGCGGAAAAGAATTAATGGCAGCGGCCATAAATTCCGATCGCCGACATGGGAAAAGAAATAATAGTGGCGGTAATGGTGAAAAATTAAGGGAAAATTTTGTTCGGAACAAACATTCAATCGATGGCTCGGGTGCAGAAATTTCAGGAACAAAAGGAAAATCGAGGAACATAGGTGCTAAGGGAGAGACCGGCGGTTCGCCGGCGTCAAAAAATCTAGTCACCGACGGAGATGTTCTGGGGGACGAGACAGGGGAAAAGGCGAGTTGGAAAAAACAAAATCTGGGCCTCATGTTTTGGGGAACAAAGAAAAAAATACAAAAATGGGCTGGCCATTTTGGGCTTGATCATTTAGAGGTCATATTGTTGTTAAAAATAAGGCTTCTTTAGATGGCCAACCCAAGGCTTTAATTGTTGTCCTTTCTACCTGCTCTAGCCCAATTGAGGAAATAAACATTGATGGGCTGATTTACTCTGGGTCGGCCAGCATGGTCTAACAAATTGATCACGAAGATTTTCCATCATCGCCAAATTGGAAGCACATACCTCCACCTATTGATGATGTCTCTACTGATTTTGTAGTTGATGTTCTGTTTAACCTCGATGATATGTATCTTACAGGGGCTCCTGGCGTAAATCAGGGTAAGGTGGCAGCCGCAAGTCGGCCCCACCAAAGCCCATGAGCTGCTTAGTCGGGAATTGTCCAGGACTTAGCAACTCTTGGACAATTTAAGGCATAGTGTACTTTTATATGGTGCACATTTCAAGTAGTTTTTTATTTTTCATAATAAAGTCGTATGTCGGCCTAATGATAATGTTGCATTTTTTTCCTTGTCTAAAAATAGGATTTATTTCGAGTTTTTTGTAAGGAATAAATAGAGGCTACCGTCTCAAACTTGGAGAACCATCCCTCAAGATAGAGTTTTGTTGCAACATGGTTTTGAATGGAGGATTGGAAGCGGGCATTCTGTTCGTATCTGGCATGGTCGTTGTTTAGCTATCCTACGCAAGTTTCAGCTAATATCCCCTCCTAATTTTATGGGTTGTGAAAGTTTGCAATCAAGAACTCTAAGTATGGAAGGCTCCTGGCTTGCATGTGGCCTCGAGTTTATTTTTGTTTTTCAGTCGGTTTGCACGGTTATAGAATATCGTACCTCTTGAAACCTATTATATAGTTTTTTCTATGTCCGCATGTCATGTAATGTTATGGATATTTGTTTAGCTAGATATTTCCTAAGGCTTATTGCCTCACATCAAAGGGTAGGGGATCCATTGGAATTCCATCTCCCCTATGTAACTCCTGATATCTATTAATGATATTATTACTTTTCAAAAAAAAAAAAAGTCATATTTAAAAGAATAATATTTGTATTTTAACTAACAAAGTATTTTGTTTTTTGCTTCTTTAATTTTCGTAATATGTAATGAAAGTCTTATATTAAAAAATTGAGGAGTAACAAATTTGATTAAAAATATTAAAAAAATGGTAAAAAATGTTCCCATAAAGAAAATCGTCAAATTTTACACAAACGGCGTGTGTTTTTCCAAGGTGTGGCGTTGACTTTACTACTGAAGTGAATGTTATCTAGATGACCTCTATCTATTCGATAAAATCACTTCATCTTTTAATTAGTTAAAAATACTCGGTAAGTGAAATAAGTTATCAAAGAGACTTTTTAATTAGTTAAAAATATTTAGTTTGTGAAATGAGTTGTCAAAAGAACTTTTTTTTAATCCAAGTTAAAATTTCCTTCTTGGGAACTGAAATTGATTGAATTGTTGAAAAAAACAAAACGTAGAATCTAAAATAAAAATCTATGTCGTAGTTTAAAATAAAATTGATAAACAAATACACAGTTTGACATTGACGGCATGTCCAAATAGCTTTAAATCGGATGAAAATCGCATGTCCCCATTCCTGTCCCTAATCATGTCTCCCACCAATCAGAATTTACTATATAATTATTTTTTTCAATTATATATACACATGGTAATTATTATTGGTTAGAGACACACGTGGACAGAGGATTTTTTACCCTCTAAATCTATAGCTTTCTTCAAGGAAAGTCCGACTTTTTCCAACTCCACGAGCCAAACTCGAGTCGAACATCAAAGTCAAAGATACACCTCTCCCCCACCCACCCAAAAACAAATATTAAAAATACCGAATGCTCTAAGCAAAATTTATCTCACAAGCTTCCTAATGGCGCCACAGCTCTAAATCTGGCTCTCGTCTTCTTCAAGTAAATATCCAACTCAACAAGCTCAACTCAAAACGAACCCAAATTAGTTTCACCAGATTTAAAATACATCCCTTCCAAGAAAGGTTAAAGATATCGAATGCTCTAAGAAAATTTGACTCGAGCTTCAGTATATAACAATCTTTCCAGTCCAATTGTAACTTATGAGTTAGCTTCAACAGTACAGAACCCAAATATATCTCCCATGTAAGAGCTAAGTAGCTACTTTGGTTAATTACCGACTCAAATTTAAGGGTTCCAGATTTGCTATGAATAGCAAATATACTGGAAGGACAAAACTGACTACTCGAGCTAATCATTAGTAAATTCTGGTCAGTATCGTATCATATGGTGGATCTGATTATTACCGAAGCATAATCTCAGAATTTAACACAGTTTATAGAGTATCATAACAACAAATACTGCATCCCAAGCCCTAAATCTAGTTAATCTGTTGAACCCTCCAGCAAGATTGCAAAAATCACTTCTCACCATTGCCCGGCTCATTGACGGAAACTTCCTTGATCTCAGCGCCAGCATCCATCCTCCTGAAACGGAATATATGTGCTTCGATGAGCATCTGCGTGTACATATTAGAGAGAAAGATGAGGAGGGAGGAACAGGTGAATAAGTATATTTACCGTCACATCAGAAGTCCACAAAGTCAAATTGTCGCGAAGAAGTTGCATGATAAGTGTGCTGTCTTTGAAGGATTCTTCGCCCAATGTATCTAGCTCGGATATAGCTTCATCAAAAGCCTGCAGCCACAGCAAATATTCACAATCAGCCCAAGAAAAGTATTCTCCTCGAATATATCACCTGAACGAAAGAATTTGCCATGTAATCTTACGACAAAGAGCACATTTGTATATGTCTAGATAAAGTATTCAGGTCCAAAGCATGGGGAGTTCTATCCGGCAATTGGTAACTATGGAGAAGAAGAAGAATGATAACAGTATTACATGTTGTGATATTACACTGCTGGATTGATGATAAAATCTACTACTGGTCTAGAAACAACATAGACAGAACTCAAAAGACTATAATAATGATCATTAAGAAAATCATGTCATTACCAAAAGGCCTCTGTGGCAAAAACAAAGAGCTCACTCAGATACATGGTAAAGAAACATAAAGGATCATTATACATCCCCCAGAAAGTGCAATACTCTAATAAAATAAGGAGATGGATCCACGAGCCTCTCCTGATTTCCATCATGCAGTACAGAAAGGTTGTGCACAAATTTGTTTCGACTTACATACCTATTATAGAGTCGAGCATAAGACATTCCAATCTCTCTCTCACTCTCACACGTGGTTGGAATACGGTTCATCTCGCTGACAGAAAATTCCTGGACTACATGTGTACCTCAAGTTTTCATCAAGAACCAATAGTATCAATTTTATCCTGTAGCAAACTCTTATGCTTTGGAGTAGGTAATACAAGAAGTTTACTTACCCACTCGGCCACAAAGTAGTTCATTTCTATGAAAAGACAATCATGAGGATTGATCAGGAGTTTATAATGGCAATAACTAAAAACCTACCTGTTTAGTAAGAGCACAAGCACGATCATGTGAGTTCAGTATATCATAGTAGAACACAGAGAAGTTCAGGGCAAGACCTAATCTTATTGGGTGTGTCGGAGGCAGCGCAGCCAGGGCGATATCCTAGAATAAAGACGAAATAAAAGATAAATAAACAGAACCCGCAATTATTTTCGAAGAAATAACTCCCACAACAAGAAAAGAACAACGAAACATGCATCAAACCTGAGCAGATTTGTAAGCAACTAGCGTATTCTCAGCAGCTTCTTTTTTCTCAGCACCAGTCTTGAACTCGGCTAAGTATCTATGATAGTCACCTTTCATCTTCAGATAAAACACTTTTGACTCTCCAGCATTGGCGGAGGGGATAAGATGTCCCTCAAGAAGTTGCAATGTCCCATTGCATATTTTAGTGAGCTCGGCTTCAATCTTTCCCCTATATTCCTTAATAATTGCCACATGGATTACCACGGCTCTCTTCCTTTTGCTCAATAGAGGAGATCATTCGCCATGAAGCTCTCCTAGCGCCAATAACATGCTTGTAAGCTACAAATAGCATATTCCTTTCCTCCACAGTCAGTTCTTCAGCATCTGCCCCCTTGGCAACTTTTTCCATGAATTCGACCCTTTCCTCATACCTCTCAGCCTCCATAGCCAATTTGGCCATGTAAAAATTCTCCCCGCGAGGTGAATCGGTGAGCACCATATTTTCTAGTTCAAATTAAGTTCTTAACCTGCATCGAAGACCTACCATCACTTGGAGTAAAATAGAAAAATTCCAGCCAATGCCCCCTCGAGAATCAAGCCCATAACTCAAAATACGGGCAAAACATTGACAAACAGAAAAGACTTCAAAAAATTTACCAAATTATTCCAAAGCAGATATCAAGCTCCAAGAAAGAGGAAAACCCGAAGAATATGATTAATCTATCAGGCACCAGTAAAGGGATCGATTCAATTTTTTCTTTTCCTTTTTCTTTTAGTAATAAAATCTTTGTTCTAAACGAATTAAGTTCCAACCTCAAACTAAGTAGATCTAACAGTAAAACCCATATGAACTTTGTTCTTACTTCTTCATCAGAAACATGAACTATTATAGATCATCCACAGAAGGAAAAAAAAAAATACTGTTCTACATAAAATCTTCACCAAAAACCAAATAAATGGTACAAGTAAAACATACTAAAGATCTCGTGTTTTTATACAAAAAAAAAAAGGAAAAGAAAAAAAGAGCTACAGCTGGAATAAAGTGAATAAATTGCAAGTTATTAAGCAAGAAATAATACCTTTTCTATTGATTGAATACATGAACATTGAACTAAGCAACTTTCCAGTGTAAAGAAGAAGAATATTAATTTAGGAAAAATGACCCTTGTAACATTTTTAGGAAAAAAAGCTACCCAAAAAAAAAAAAAATTAAGGATTGAGTTGAAAAATTATGTTGAGGTGGACAATGATGCACGCGGAAAGAAAGGAAAAAAATTGACTTGAGGCTTTGTAAAGGCCAAAAGCTGACAAAAAGCTTTGGAAAGTCAACATCAAATTATTGCATGTCGTAATGATGTTATAGTCTGACTTGTGCGGTTGCACTCTGGTTTCGGTGCTTAACATCAATTGTTTGGCATCGAGCGGAACAAATAAGGGTTTATCGGATCTAAAAGCAGACGACTGAGATCATTTGGTTTATTGCCTTATTCATAATAGTTATAGATATTCAAATGATCTCAGCCATTTTATGTGTGATCCGACGACACATAATTATTTTCGCACGATGTGAAACACTTGTTGCTTCGCACCGAACCGGGTAAGTATATTGGGTCCAATTTTTTGCCTTTAAATTGTTGCAAAAATTACCCGTACTTTCCAATTGACATATCCCACTCCAGCAATATGTCCCTCCCTCCCTCCGGTGGAATTTTCATCTGAAAAAAATTATGTCTAGACAAAATGGAGTGATTTTAGTGAGTGATGGTGAACAAACTCCTATTCAAGTGTAGGGTGTCAATCGAGCTATGTGAGCTGAGCTTGGCATAGATCACGTTCAGCTCACATAAAAATTGAAAAGCTCACGCTCACGCTCAGTCCGGAAAAGCTCATAAACCTTGAGCTCACGCTCAGCTCACATTTTAACACGAGCTCGAGCTTAACTCACGAGCTTCCCAAGCTCACTTATATTAGCGAAGAAAACGAAAATCCTATCTCAAAAATAGCATAATACAATGAGCCTTAAAACTAAATTTGGACAAGAATACACAAAAATAAGCAAAAGTTTCAGAATTGTTTGATATGCTAATAAAAGGAGTCTTATATAAAAAAAACAAAAAAACAAGAGAATCCATGCACTTAAAATTTTAACAAATGATAAATTTGTAAATTTCAAAAGATTGATTTAATTCCATTGTCGGTGGCAATTCCAATTTGGACAATCCCATTGAATTCTTCTACACCATCTCACTTTTTGTTGTGATTCATCCCAATGTATTTTGTATCGTGTTTTCCTACGCTGTCTTTTCATGTTTTCTCTCTTCCTTTAACTTTTGTACCTGTCTCCCTCCTGTTGTAAGACTCCTTCTTTAATATAATCTCCTTTCTACCCAAAAAAAAAGACTATTGAATTAATCCACACATTATAATTATAATTATAATGTATATAAGTTTTTTTAAATTAGTATTATTATTATATATATATATATATATAATATTTTAATTATATTAATCTTATTCGGTTTCGAGCTTTTTTCGGGCTGAGCGGGGTCAAGCTCACGCTCAGCTCACATAAGAAGCGAGCTTGAATATTAAGCTCACGCTCACATTACCTCAGCTCACGCTCACATTTTTTCGAGCTATGTGAGCCGGGTTCGGGTCGTTGACACCCCTATTCAAGTGGATGATTCTGAAGCTTATTATGGTGGTGCAAAAAATACGGTGGTTTCCGGACAGATGGAGGAAATTCAAAATTAGGTATTCTCATATTTAAGAGTTGGATATATTTTTAATACTATTGATGAGTTATATGAATGTTATCTTCAATATGCTAAGGAAAGAGGATATAGTGTGACAAAAAAATGCGGTTCAAAAGGTTCTAATAGTAGTGTTAGAAAATACACATGCATTAGTTGTGAGAGGTAGAAGTGGATCTCACAATAAGCGCATAAAAAGAATTAATTGTCCTGCAAAGTTGAATGCAATATTAAGGAATAACGGATTGTGGGAGGTATCCAAAATTAATGAAATTCACAACCATGGTATCGGAAATGTCTAGGTTTATGAGAGGCCACCGAAAATTACCTCCCACAGTAAAGAGAAAGTTGGAAGCTAACGATAGGGCGGGTATTAGACCATGTAAAAGCACTAGAATCTTAGAAGTTGAAACTGGTAGACCTGAAAATTTAAGTTTTATTAGTAAGGATTGTCGGAATTATATTGATATATTTAGAAAAGACAAATTTGGTCAAGGAGATGCGCATTGCATTTCTAACATGTTCAATAGAATGCAGTTGAAAAATCCAAACTTCGCATATACAATTCGAATTGACGGGGAGGGTAGGCTTGATTGATCTAATACTTCTGTTAGCCTCCAAGATTCATATTTTTTGAATCGAGGAAAAGCAATGATCATGATGGCGATGATTTGAGAGTAAAAGAAAAGGGAAATGGTGATGATGTTTGGCTGTTAGAAAATGAGAGAGAAGGAAAGGGAATTGATAGTGGAAAAAACTGAAAATGGATTAAAATTCCATGTTGGTTTGATAGGTGGGGACATTCCCACATTTTATACATTTTTTAATCAAAATAATAGAAAATGTAATAAATAAGCAAAGTAGTCATTTCATATGATCAATTTAAAATTTTAGCTAATCAATTGCCTAAATTTTAACTCCCTAACAACTCCCAATAAGGGAAATGGAAATGGAACGGTCACAGGATACTTCCAGTCAAGCAAGGAGATACGTTATTTAAATTAGAGGTTCCTGGTGCTGCCACGTTTGGAACTAAACTTCCGATTTTTTTGGTTAATTGCACTTGACTACCATTAACTTAAAGATGTGTAGCACGTAGTCCATGAAGTTTCAATGAATACCATAGGAGTCCATTTATCAAATTTTGTTAAATCCCTATTAACTTGTGACATTTTTCAATTTAATCCCTTCAAAATAGATTAACTCATTCACTTTTTTTATTTTTAATATTTTTAATTGTAAATTTAAAAATCTTCATAAGAACAAAATACAAGTAAACAATTTCATCAAGGATAAGTTTCTTTCACCTTATTCTTCTTTAGAAACTCTAACTTCGATCATTCTACTTGATCGTACACTGTATAGAGTAACAAGTAAAAATTGTTGCCACTACCCCCTTTAACTGTAATGGTTTGATGGACGATAATGGCATAGGAAAGATCTTTAAAGCTAGATTTTATGGCGGTTGCACGGTAATAGACTACGACACATGGAGGGCGGAAGTTTTAGTGATAAAGAGAAGGTGTGGAATTATTAGCCACTTTGATCATCAACGTTTTTTCGCCTAGCCACTTTGGTCAAAATTCAAGTTTTTTAACTTATTTCATCATTAAACATTTTTCTACTTTGCCATTTTGGTCATAAATGATTTTTTTAACTTTTTTCATCACTAAAGTTTTTTTCTATCGCCATTTTGATCAATAAAGTTTTTCATTCCGCCATTTTGCTCACTAAAGTATTTTTCATTCGCCATTTAGGTCACTAAAATTTTTGACCAAAATGGCGGGATCAAAAAAACTTTAGTGACCAAAATGGCAGAATGAAAAAACTTTAGTGATGAATAAAGTTAAAAAAATTATTTTTGACAAAAATGGCAGGCCGAAAAATGTTTAATGATGAAATAAGTTATAAAACTTGAATTTTGACCAAAGTGGCTAGACGAAAAAACGTTGATGATCAAAGTGGCTAATTATTCAGAAGGTGTGTGTGTGTGTTAATAGTGGTTATGGGAGATGTTTAGATTGTAGTCAGTGAAAAGTGTGGTTGAGGGTAGGGGTGTCAACGGGTTCGGGCCGCTCACATAGCTCGAAAAAATGTGAGCGTGAGCTTAATATTCAAGCTCGCTTCTTATGTGAGTTGAGCGTGAGCTTGACCCCGCTCAGCCCGAAAAAGGCTCGAACCCGAATAAGATTAATATAATTAAAATATTATATATATATATATATAATACTAATTTTAAAAAAAACTTATATACATTATAATTATAATTATAATGTGTGGATTAACTCAATAGTCTTTTTTTTTTTTGGTAGAAAGAAGATTATATTAAAGAAGGAGTCTTACAACAGGAGAGAGACAGATACAAAAGTAAGTTAAAGGAAGAGAGAAAACAGGAAAAGACAGCGTAGGAAAATACGGTACAAAATACATAAAAGTGCAATATTGGAATTGCCACCGACAATGGAATTAAATTAATCTTTTGAAATTTGCAAATTTATCATTTGTTAAAATTTGAAGTGCATGGATTCTCTTTTTATTTTTTATTTTTTATATAAGACTCCTTTTATTAGCATATCAAACAATTCTGAAACTTTTACTTCTTTTTGTGTATTCTTGTCCAAATTTAGTTTTAAGACTCATTGTATTATGTTATTCTTGAGACAGGATTTTCGTTTTCTTCACAAATATAAATGAGTTTGGGAAGCTCGTGAGTTAAGCTCGAGCTCGTGTTAAAATGTGAGTTGAGCGTGAGCTCAAGGTTTATGAGCTTTTCCGGGCTGAGAGTGAGCGTGAGCTTTTTCAATTTTTATGTGAGTTGAGCGTGAGTTATGCCAAGCTCAGCTCACATAGCTCGATTGACACCCCTAGTTGAGGGTAGCAACGCCGTTGTAGCATGGGAGAATATTTTATGAAGGTTATGGTTTGAGTTTAGGTTTTCATCTTTGAGGGTAATTTTTCGAATAACTAGTTTTACAGTAATTTTGTGGAAAGAAAAATAAATAGTAATAACAAAATAAAGGCAAATTAGTGAAATCAATCACATAACATTTTACGATTGGTGACTTATGTCCCTAAACATTGTTTTTTTTTTTTAATTTTTAGGTACTTGAACAATTTGCATGTTGGTGAGTTTAGTCCTTCCGTTCAAAATAATGTTAGTCAACAGTTAGTCAATTTTTTTATAAAAAAAACTCACTCAAAACACCATGAATATTTTTGTCATTTCCTATACTAACTCACCCCAAACCCATTTCCAAAAACCCGCCCAACCCTATTCCCTCTTCTTCAACAAATATGGCAATTTTTTTTTTTTTTTGAGGTCCGAAGAGGAAGAGCGGAGAATACCCTAGATCGGGAGATTGTAGCATGCCCCAAGCCGGGGGGGGGGGGGGGGGGAGGAACTTGGCCTCACGAGGAAGAGAATTTATTGCCTCATAAGGGGAGATACAGGAATTGACCACGGGACCTCCGTCCCGTGGCCGGGTAGCCTTACCACTTGGGCTACCCGATTCCTATGGCAATTGAATGTACATGTTTTTTTTTTTCGGTTTCTTGGCAGTTGAGGAACCACATAAAAGAACATTTCAGGTGCTCATTCTTTGACTAACTGTTGAATAACTTTTTCTTTGAACGGAAGGACCAAATCTACCAACACGCAAATTGTTCAGGTACCTATAAATTAAAAAAAAATGTTTAGGAAGCTAAATCACCAATCGTAAAATGTTAGGGGCTGATTTCACCAATTTGCCCAAATAAAAGATAAGGGCGTTAATGTCATTTTACACACAAAAGTACAGAACCCAAATGTAACTCCCACGTAAGAGCTAAGTATGCTACTTAGGGTAATTACTGAGTCAAATTTTATGGAACATTTCGATATGGGACTAGGGGCCAGTGGGTAGGCGCTCAGTCCCACTGTGAAAGCACACGTCACCCCTCTCTGCAAAAAAAAATTTCATCTCTCGATCAGCGGTTAAAAATACAAAAAAGATAGTCCCGATATGGACACAGCTTAAAAAGTAAAAAAAATTTCTCTCTCCTCATTTTATAGTGATGTGACAAGTTCGTACAATTTTTTTACTTTTAACTGTGTCCATATCAAGACTATCTTTTTTGTATTTTAACTGTGACTGAGAGATGAAAAAAAAAATTTTTATTTTTTTTAAGAGAGGGGGTGACGTAGCGCTTTCACCGTAAGTGGACTGAAAGCCTCTACCCCCTGCTTCAGTCCCATATCGAAATTTTCCCAAATTTTAAGGGTTCTAGATTTGCTATGATTAGCAAATATACTGGAAAGACAAAACCGACTACTCAACAGCTAATCATTACTCCCTCCATTCCCTATTAATTGTCATTTAAAAAATATCTAAATATCCAAATTAATTGTCGTTTAAGGTTATTTTATTAGTTGTCAACAATTTATTTCAATTATGCCCTCAATATTTTCCTTTCTTTTCTTTATGACATAGAAGTGAGAGAGAGGGAGGGTGAGGGTAATATTGGAAGTTTAGAAGAAAATGACAACTTCTTTAATTTTGTCAAATTGTCTAAAAAGTCTTATATTTAGGAATGGAGGGAGTAGTAAACTCCAGTATCGTATCATATGGTGGTTCTGATTATTAACGAAGCATAATCGCAAAATTTAACACGGTTTATAGTGTATCATAACAACAAATACTACATCCCAAGCCCTAAATCTAGTTAATCTGTTGAACCCTCCAGCAAGATTGCAAAAATCACTTCTCACCATTGCCCGGCTCATTGACGGAAGCTTCCTTGATCTCAGCGCCAGCATCCTCCTGAAACAGAATATATATGCTTCGATGAGCATCTGTGTGTACATATTAGAGAGAAAGATGAGGAGGGAGGAACAGGTGAATAAGTATATATACCGGCACATCAGAAGTCCACAAAGTCAAATTGTCGCGAAGAAGTTGCATGATAAGTGTGCTGTCTTTGTAGGATTCTTCGCCCAATGTATCTAGCTCGGATATAGCTTCATCAAAAGCCTGCAGCCAACGCAAATATTGACAATCAGCCCAAGAAAAGTATTCTCCTCAATTATATCACCTGAACGAAAGAATTTTCCATGTAATCTTACGACAAAGAGCACATTTGTATATGTCTAGATAAAATATTCAGGTCCAAAGCACGGGGAATTCTATCCGGCAATTGGTAACTATGAGAAGAAGAATGATAACAGTATAGCATGTTGTGATATTACACTGCTGGATTGATAGTAAAATCTATTACTGGTCTAGAACCAATAGTATCAATCGTATCCTGTAGCAAACTCTTGTACTATGGAGTAGGTAATACATGAAGTTTACTTACCCCACTCGGCAACAAAGGAGTTCATCTTATTTCGAAAGACGATCATACGGCACAATCAAACAGTAGTTATGCACATTGATCAGGAATTTATAATGGCAATAACAAAAAACCTACCTGCTTAGCAAGAGCGCAAGCACGTTCAGGTGAGTTCAGTATCTCATAGTAGAACACAGAGAAGTTCAGCGCAAGACCTAATCTTATTGGGTGTGTCGGAGGAAGCTCAGCCAGGGAAATATCCTAGAATAAAGACGACATAAAAGATAAATAAACAGAACCCGCAACTATTTTCGAAGAAAAAACTCCCACAACAAGAAAAGGACAACGAAACATGCAACAAGAATGAACCTGAGCAGATTTGTAAGCAACTAGCGTATTCTCAGCAGCTTCTTTTTTCTCAGCACCAGTCTTGAACTCCGCTAAGTATCTATGATAGTCACCTTTCATCTTCAGATAAAACACTTTTGACTCTCCAGCATTGGCGGAGGGGATAAGATGTCCCTCAAGAAGTTGCAATATCCCATCGCATATTTTAGTGAGCTCGGCTTCAATCTTTCCCCTATATTCCTTAATAATTGCCACATGGTCTTCATTACCACGACTCTCTTCCTTTTGCTCAATAGAGGAGATGATTCGCCATGAAGCTCTCCTAGCCCCAATAACATTCTTGTAAGCTACAGAGAACAGATTCCTTTCCTCCATAGTCAGTTCTTCAGCATCTGCCCCCTTGGCAACTTTTTCCATGAATTCGACCATTTCCTCATACCTCTCAGCCTGCTCAGCCAACTTGGCCATGTAAACATTCTCCTCGCGAGGTGAATCGGTGAGCACCATATTTTCTAGTTCAAATTAAGTTCTTAACCTGCATCGAAGACCTACTATCACTTGGAGCTAAATAGAAAAATTCCAGCCAATGCCCACTCAAGAATCGAGCCCATAACTCAAAATACGGGCAAAAAATTGCAAAACATGGAAATTATTTAAATGATTTTCATAGCACAATACAATTATAGAGTTCCTCTAAATCCTATAATTTCTCAAATATATACTTTAGACAAACAGAAAAGAGTTCAAGCATTTTACCAAATTATTCCAAAACAGATATCAAGCTCCAAGAAAGAGGAAAAATAGAAGAATATAATCTATCAGGCACCAGTAAAGGGATCTATTTAATTTTTTCTTTTCGTTTTTCTTTTAGGAAATAGTAATAAAATCTCTCAGTTCTATATTCTGAATCAGGTTAAACAAATTATGTTCCAACCTCAAACTAAGTAGATCTAACAGTAAAACCCATATGAACTTTCTTCTTCCTTCTTCATCAGAAACATGAACTATTATAAATCATCCACAGGAAAAAAGTACTGATCTTCATAAAATCTTCACCAAAAACCAAATAAATGGTACAAGTAAAACATACTAAAGATCTCAAGTTTTTATACCAAAAAAGAAAAAGGGAAAAAAAGAGCTACAACTGGAATAAAGTGAATAAATTGCAAGTTATTAAGCAAGAAATAATACCTTTTCTATGGATTGAAAACAAGAGAGTGAACTCAGCAACTTTCCAGTGTAATGAAGAAGATGCTGTGGAAATGAGAGCAAATAGTAAAGCCAAAGTGAATAGGGAGGGGGCCGCAGGGGGGGGATACAAATGGAACGGTAGGGCGGCTTCGGATCTCGATATTTTAATTAGAGATTCCTGGTGCTGCCACGTTGACGTTTGGAACTAAACTTCAGATTTCTTTTTGGTTTAATTGTACCTTAATACTCTTTCCAACTCAAAATATAAATCTTTTCTAAGAGTGTTATTTGTTATAAAATATAAAGTTTTTTTACAAGAAATATATATTTATTAACTGATTTGCTCATACATCAGTTTCTCCTCATATTTATTTTGGTCAAAATGTGTAGTTCTCATGCAAAACTCTATTAATTTTTTTGTTTTTGAAGTATTAATTAGGGGTACTTTAGTCATTCTAATTATTATTTTAATTTGTATAAAAACTCCTAAAAATACTTATATTTTGAATCGGAGGTAGTAATATTAAGTTAAAAAAGTGTAGCACGTACTCCGTGAAGTTTCAATTAATACACTAGAGATTTATTTCGTTAAATTCCGGTTAAAAATGTTAACGTAATGACTTTGCTACTTTTTTCTATTCTTGCATTTTTTTTGGGTGAATAATCTATTATATTCTTATATTTCACTACTATCAATTTAAGACATTTTTCAATTTAATCCGTTCAAAATAGATTAACACATTCGTGTTTGTTAGTTTTAATTTTAAAATTTCGACAAAAATACAAGTAAAAATTTTTTCATCAAGGACTAGTTTCTTTCACCTTATTCTTCTTTAGAAACTCTAACTACGACCATTCTAGTTGGTCGTACACTATATCGATTAACAAGTAAAAATTGTTGCTACAACCCCCATTAACTGTAAGGGTTTGATGGACGACAATGTCAGAGGAAAGATCTATAAAGTTAGATTTGATGGCGGTCACACGGTAATAAACTACAACAATTGTAGGGCGAAAGTTTTAGAGAGAGAGAGAGAGTTAACAGTGCTTATGAAAGATATTTAGATTGTAGTCAGTGAAAGTGTGGTTGACGGTAGCAACGCCGGTGTAGCATGAGAGATATTTGATAAAGGCTATGGTTTGAGTTTAGGCTTTTATTGTTGAGAATAATTTTTTGAATAATTAGTTTTAGAGTAACTTTGTTGAAAGAAAGAAAATTTAAAAAAAAGATAACAATCACAAAATAAAAAATAAGGGCATTAATATCATTTTACACTCAAAATAGATGTTATACCTTTTTTTAATGGTTGACTGACAGTCAATAAATCCATAGTGAATTAATTGAAACTTTGTAGACTAAAGTATTACACCCCTAACTTAGTGGTAATATAGTGAAATTAACCCTTTCTTTTATTACTCCCTCGTCAGAAACCCAAATTAGGACCGAAGGAGTGCATTACTCTTTTTCCTTCCGTTTCATTTTAGATATCCCACTCAAAAATATAATCCTTCCCTTTTGGTTTAAATATAATAATTGTATTTCACTTGTACGATTAAGCTTTTGAATAATTTCATTAAAGAAATTTGATAGACGTCCAAAATATCTATATTTAAGAATAGTTGGTTGGTAAATTAAATTTAAATTTAATATTCGTAATTGGTGTTTATATGGTTGATTACATGACTATCAACTATTGGAAAAAAAGATATCAAAGGTCGAATATCCCAGTGGGGCATTGGTCGGCCCGTGATCGAGAGGTCCCGAGTTCGATACTCTCCCCAAGAATGGGGTAAGCTTTAATTGTTTCCCTAATAGGGTACTCTTCTCCTCTTATGAGGTGTTATTCTCCGCTTTGCGGTTGGTTCTCTCCCCTTTGGGGTTCCGCCCTCGGTCGTTCAAAAAAAAAAAAACTATTGGAAAAAAAATATTTAATTGTTGGTTGGAGATAATGTTATTTTTAACGGAAAAATTAGATATCATTAATGAATATAAAAAAAATATGTGTGGTGTGAGAAAATTTTGTGGATCTCAAACCATTGTGATGAGGTCCTAAACCCTATAGCATACTTTGCCAATACACCAGTAACAACATTATATGATCTATAAACATATGACATATTGGATATTCTAACACCTTGAAGATTCTTAACTAGGCTAATAAAAAGTCCAATCGGGGACTAGTCTTCATCTTCATTATAAATCTGTTTGATCAAATTTTGGCAGTCACTTTCTATGACGCATGCTTGGAATCCCTTGAAAACGCAAAATTGATCCCCTCTAGAAGCGCCAGAGCTTTTGCATGCTCCGGGTTAGGCGATGTGGCAAATAATTGGCAAAGCCTGCTATGCAAGATCTTTCATGGTTACCGATGATTGCTCCAAGGCCACCATTGCCACCCATCAACGAACCATCAACATTTAGCTTAAACAAGCTGATAGCAAGGAGACTCCTAATTCTTGTCCCGGTTGGCGCACTATCCAAGGCCGTTATCATTGGTCCAACATTCTCATGAGCTAAGGCGAATAATTTCGCCTTACCCTTGAACTGAAGGGATTCATGGGGAGAAATTCGTTCTAAACACCCATGAGTCCTCCCCTGAAGGATTCGCTCATACCAAAACGAGTCAAAAACAGCGAAAAATTACTTACATTTTTCAGCTAAAGATGTTGTCTTTCGGATATGTGCTGCTGCCACCAAAAGCCTTCCCTTGCGGAATTGCTTTCTACCGATATCCACGCGACGAAAAGAGCAGCGAGTGCTAGCTCTTCGTTTCGGGAATATAGAAAGAAGAGAATAGTAGAATTCAAGAAATCTGATTTCGGGGTTTATTGCGGCTCAAGCATTAGTTCTCTAGGGTTTCGACCAAAAGAGCTTTATATAGGATGTGAGAGTTTGTTCCCAGAACCAACTCCCACGTCCTCAACCTCTTCCAGTAATGGGAGTCTATAACTCCCACGTCCCCTAGACTTCTGTTGGTAGTGGAAGTCTTTATCGCATAATCACTCCCATGTAATCACAAGCGGTCCCTAGCAGGATATTGTAACTACCCAAAGTGAATGAATTCTACGGTGGAACCTAATTTCAATCCACTATTTAATCCCTTTGTCTCGCGATATCCTAATTAAACATAAGGCATGGTAGTCGTCACCTTTATTAAGCTTAATTGTATTTATGCTCGATCTCCGGGTAGACTGTTCCAACAAATAGTATTTGATAACCACTTTATCAAATACATTTGAGCACGACCATACATTTAAACAGTTTTTCCCTATCGAGGGCCCATGGATATCTCTCTCTAACAGAGAGGGACAAATTCCTTACAACGTCTCTCACATTCAAGCCATGATAGGATACTACATCCGATCATCAGTCGTATTGATTACTCGATTAAAAGTAACGTCCGACTGAGTCAAAATGTGGCTACATTCATGCTAGAATCAATGGAGACATAAGGTCTAAGGATTCCAAAACAGTACTGAGGAAGTAATACTTATGACTAAGGACCATGAAGTATTACTTCTCTAACGAATCACGTCCAATACAATGTATCCCTATATATTGCATTTATGATATGATTTGTATCCATTAGACATGATAAGTAAAACATGATCATCAATCATACATCATACTAGTTTTATTTCATTGTAAAGAACATTACATAAAACTAGGGACAACTAGAATAGTAATTGCATAAGCTAATGAGTTTTACTATCAAATCACACATTTGATGTTCAAAAGCAAAATTAACTATTCAGAGACATGCTCAAAAGAAATTAAACGTACAACATATACTAATGGTCCTAGGGCACTACTAACATGAACATCTACCTAATATGGTAGTAGGTTGGCAGAACTTGTGGGCCATTTCCTTGGCCTCTAAAGGAAGCATATACGTTGCAAATTTCGCAGCACAAACTAGAGTGATGTTAGCAACCTCTTTGCCCGATTTTCGCTTGCCTTTGAAAATAAACTTATTAATGTTGCACCAAATATTCCATGCAATATAAATTAAAGGAGTAACAACCTTCTCCTCTCCCCCTAAAATATGGTTGAGACAGAAATAGAAGGTATCATTGGAGATGATGGTGTCAATACTGAAAGCAATCTGGTTCCAAACCTCTATGGTCGCAGGGCATAAGAATATTGAATGTAAAATAGACTCAAGTTCACCTTGACATAACTGGCATTGAGACCAGAATGAACTAAGTCGTCGAGACAATGCAAAACTAGTGGGGAGAATGCTCTGGAAAATCTTCCAGATGAAAACCTACAGCTTAGGCGCCACATGCAGCTACCAAATCTTGTTCCATAATTCCAAAGGTTTGCCTATCTAGGTTGAAGGCGATACTCGCTTACCCTCTTTGACTTCCATCTTGATGTGGTATTTAGATTTAACACTGTATTGTCCACTTTTCGTATAACCCCATACAAGCAGGTCCATTTTTCCATATATCACATAACGAACCTTTAAGAACCTCATCAACTTCATAAAAAGAGAGGTAGCACCATAGCAGCTCTTCATTCCAAGTACCCCTCTAGAAATCAATAAAATTATATACATCAATTATGCTTTGTGAAAATGACATGTTGGGCAGAGCAATGAGCTTGAAATTGTGTTGGGTAGTTAGGCACTTATCGCCTAGAAAACTAACACCTGTCATCCCCAATCCGCCATTGCAATCCCTCATGATGCAACTTCTGCCATTTCAGGATACCTTGCCAAACTAGGGAAGTTTAGCTTCTAGATAGTTTCAATAAATGGATTGAGGATCTGGAGGCAAAAGAGTTGAGATGTTCATCTTTATGTACTTAGAATAAATGTTATTTACTCAACTAACCAAGAATTACATAATGATGTAATTAGCAAATATAGCTTACCTAAATAGCCATGTATCGAGCTGTTTAGCCAAAACTAAATCGGGATTAGTGATATATGGATTTTGGTATACTAGAAAGTTTTGAACTTTTCGAATGAATACTTGAGGGTTATTCATTTGAAAAAAATAGTGGGATAATCCTTAATTAAAGACTTATGAATGATTTAAAAATATGATACTAAAACTTTGCGAAATCTTTATTGTAGATATAATGACAAATACAACTATTGCATCAAACTCGCTTTTGTTGTTATATGTCCTTGAGAAGGACAAACTTGAGGGAGGAAACTTCCTCGACTGGTACAAGAATTTGAGAATCGTTCTCAAACACGAGAAAAATACATATGTTCTCGAAGAACCTATCCCTGATCAACAAGCCACGAGGTCTACAACTGCTGAAAGAAATGCTTATCGTAAGCATTTAGTGGACGCATTAGATGTGTCAAGTTTAACGGTGGTAACCATGACCTCTGAGCTTCAAAACACCCATGGATCCTCCCCTGAAGGATCCGCTCATATGAAACAATTTGAAAACAGCGGTAAAAACTTACAATTTTCGGATTCAAGAAGCTACTTCTTGAATGGAGAATGACGATTCTTGGAAGTTTTCTTTTCACCAACGGAATTCCCTTTGCGGAATATCCCTCTACCGGTATCCAAGCGACGAAACGGGCGGCGATTGCTAGCTCTTCGTCTTTCTGAAGTTCGGAATTTAGAGAGAAAAGGGGAGACCGAAACTGAAATCTAATTTCAGAGAATGGCAAAGGTTGCGGCTAAAAAAAATCCTTACCCTAGGGTTTCGGCCAAGAGATAATTATATAGGGTGTGAGAGTTTGTTTCCATAACCAACTCTCACATCCCCAACTCCTCTCGGCAGTGGGAGTCTCTAACTCCCACGTTCCCTAGAATTCTGCTGGTAGTGGGAGTCCTTATCGGATAATAACTCCCACGTAATCCCAAACTTTATACCGAAAATGCCCCTTATCTCTAATTCGAATGATAACGCTTTATCATTCTCAGAAAGGTGAATGTCAGATACAATGAACCTAGACACATTCTAGATTCATTGAATCTGGACATGAAGCTCGTTAGCTCGTCTATGCGTGTGAGCCTGTAGGTTCATCTCGCAGTGGCAATGAAAACACACTTAGTAGTAGTGTGAGTTCATAAATCACTAGCGGCTCCCTAGCGAGGGACATTGTGACTACCCAAAGAGAATGAATTTACAACTGAACCTAATATCAATCTACTATTTAATCCCTTTGTCTCAGCGATATCCCTAATTAAGCATAAGGCATGGTGGTCGTCACCCTTATTAAGCTTAATTATATTTATGCTCGATCTCCAGGTAGACTGTTTCGACAAATAGCATTTGATAACCACTTTATCAAATACATTTGAGCACGTCCATGCATTTAAACAGTCTTTCCCTGTCGAGGGACCCATGGATATCTCTCTCTAATAATAGAGAGGGACAAATTCCTTACAATATCTCTCACATTCAAGCTATGATAGGACACTACATCCGATCATCGGTCGTATTGATTACTCGTTACAAGTAACGTCCCGATCGAGTCAAAACGTGGCTCCATTCATACTAGAATCAATGAAGACATAAGGTCTAAGGATTCTAAAATAGTATTGAGGAAGTAATACTTATGACTTAAGACCATGAAGTATTACTTCTATGACGGATCACGTCCAATACAATGTATCCTTATATATTGCATCTATGATGTGATTTGTATCCATTACACATGATCAGTAAAACAAGATCATCAATCAACAATCATACTAGTTTTATTTCATAGTAATTAAGCATTACATAAAACTAGGGACTTCTAGAATAGTAATTACATAAGCTAATGAGTTTTACTATCAAATCACACATTTGATAATCAAAAGAAAAATTAACTATTCAATTACATGCTCAAAAGATAACAAAACGCACAACATGTGCTAATAGTCCTAGGGCACTACTAACACATTAGACATGATGAATCATCTAAAGCAACTCTTTCAAGGTCAAGCTCGCCAAGAGAGATTTGACGTGCCAAAGTCTATGTTTCAATGCAAGATGGCAGAGGGAACACAACTCGGAACTCACGTTCTGAAAATGATAGGTTATACTGAGAACCTAGGTAGATTGAGATTTTCTCTTGGCTAAGAGCTATCCATTGACTTGATTCTGCAATCGTTGTCTGAATCGTACAACCATGTTGTATTAAACTACAAGATGAATGAGATAGACAAACCCTCTTCCGAAATTGTTGAATTTGTTAAGGAATGATGAGAAGGAAATAGGCAAGTCCAAAGCCATAATGATGGTTAATAACAGAAGCAAAGGTGTTGGTAAGCCCAATGGCAAGCCTTATGGAAAACCTAAGGGTAAGCCTAGCCAATTTGGGAAAGCACTGAAAGCCAAGGGTGTTATGGCTAAGGATGGTACTTGTCACCATTGTAGTGAGCGAGGACATTGTAAAAAGAACTGTAAGAGCTATCTTGAAGGGAAAAAACTTGGAAATGGGGGAAATGTTGCTTCTGGATCAGGTATTTTTGTTATAGAAAAATAAACTTGTCTACTACTACTTCATCTTGGGTATTAGATACCGGCTGTGGTTCTCACATTTGTATGAATGTGCAGGGGCTACAAAAGAGTAGGGAGCTGACAAAGGGCAAAGTGGACCTACACTTTGTCAACGAAACAAGAGTTGTTGTCGTGGCTGTAGGAACCTACCGTATTACTTAGATATATGTGATTGTCCTAGAATTAGAGAATTGTCTCTATTTACCCATTTTAACAAATAATATTATTTTAATATCTTGTTTGGACAAGATCAGTTTTAATATTAATATTCAAAACCAACGAATGACAATATCATTGAATAATTTTTTTTATTGTAGTGCAACTTCGGTGAATGGTTTATATCTGTTAGACCTCAATTCACCGGTCTATAACATAAATACGAAAAAGATTAAGAATAATTATTCAAATCCTACATACTTCTGACATTGACGCTTAGGCCATATAAATGAGAACCGCATTTCCAGACTCCATAAAGATGGATTGTTGAAATCATTTGATTTTGAAGGCAAAATAGCCTATTTGGTCCTTTTTGATATTCTACATTTTCGAATAAAGACGGATCGTTTTTTTTTTAACTTTTAACGTCCAATATATTTTTTCGACTTGCCGTTTAAGGACTTCTGTCACATTTTCTGTCAATTTTTCGTTAACACAAGCATGTACTCACATGTGATGTACTTTTTAAGGACAATTCAGACATTTCAATTTATTTCCACAATAAAAGCTTTGGTACTCAATTGTTGAACAAAATAACTAAGAATACTCAATTTAAAATAACAAAAAAAATTCTAAACCAACATTCTTCTCCACCACCACCTGCAAATTTTATACAAAGAAAAAATTTATGAAGGATTTTTTTCATCCAATTCTGAAATGAACATTTTTAGCCATACTATTAACTAAATTCCCCATCAAACCAAAGTCTCAGATTGATTTGGGTTATTCAAGATTAATCCAATAGAACGAATTGATTTGTTTTTCGGGTAAAAAAAAAAAAATGCCGCAGCCACCAACCTTTCATCGTCTCCATGACCACAAACACCACCATCAAAGCTAAGACCGTCAAATAAATATAAAGCAAATGAAGATTCAAGATGAAAATCAACAAAATCCAAACTAATTACAAAGTTTACATCCATCCCCTCAAATTTGCAACTTATTGACAGTTTATTGAACAATTTGAAACGGGTTTTAATAAGTGTATAATTAATAAAGAATCTGCAATTTCTGTTAACCATTTGAAATGAATCTTGTAAACTTTCTTGAACCATTTGAAATGGGTTTCTTGAAATGAATATTGTTAACATTCTTGAACCATTTGAAATGTGTTTCTTGAATCTTGTTAAAATTCTTGAACCAATTAACAATTTGAAATGAATATTGTTAACTTTCTTGAACCATTTTAAATGGGTTTCTTGGATATTATTAAAATATTTGAACCAACTAACCATTTGAAATGAGTATTGTTAACTTTCTTGAACCAAATGTTTCAAGAGGAAAAAATTGAAGGATGCTGCAGGTGGTGATTGTTGGTGGTGAAGAGTGTACAATACTCCTTTAAAAAAAGAGGGAAAAATTTTTTGGTAGTGGAAGAGGCAAAAATGGTGGTTGATGATGGTAGTGGTGGTGGTTGATGGTGGTAGTGGTGGTGGAGAAGGGGGTGGGGTGTGGGGAGAGGGAAAGGGAGGGGGAGGGGGAAGGGGGTGAGATGTAGAAGATGAAAAAAAACAAATAATTGGTGGTGGTAGCGGTGGCGGTGGTGGTAGTAGTGGTGGTGGAGGAGTAGGGTGAAGGGTGGATGAAGATAGAGGGGAAGATGATGAATTTAGAATTTATTTTTTGGTTAATTTAATTGGGTATTCTTAGTTATTTTGTTTAACAATTAAGTATCAAAGCTTTTATTGTGGGAAATAGATTGAAATGTCTGAAATGCCCTTAAAAAGTACATCACATGCAAGGCACGTGCTTGTGTTAACGGGATTTTGACAGAAAATGTGACAGAAGTCCTTTTTCGGCAGGTCGAAAAAACTATATGGATGTTAAAAGTTAAAAAAAAAACGAACCATCTTTATTCGAAAATGTAGAATATCGAAAAGGACCAAATAGGTGTTGTGAGTATATCCAAATACTTTAAGATGATAATGAGGGAAAAATTCGGCATGGGACGGACCCAATGGGTACGGCCCCACACTCCTCTCACATAAAATAGGAAGGACCCACCTGATTGACCTGCGGGACCTACCCTGCAGGTGGGTCCTGTCTAAATTTATGTGAGAGGAGTGTGGGGCTGGACCCATTGCCAGACTTACCCGATAATGAGTATGAGCAAGTACCAACAAGGGTGATGGGCAAGTGGTTCCAACCTCACTCTCAAGTAGTTTGGTAAAATCGAGGTCATGAGTTCGAATCTCAGATGGTGTTGTCGGCTTCTAGGAATTATACTTGCCCCTTGTTTGACGGGGTCAGTGCTTGCGCTGGTTGTTCAGTTAAGTCTGATATGTTCGCTGATGAACACGAAAACCCGAACATGATGTAGCGAGAAGTGTTGGTCGCCATCACTTGCACCTTCTTTTTTATTCATAAAAAAAAGCATGACCAAGTAAAATTTTCTAAGGGGGTTTATCATGAAGTAACTTGTTAGGAGTGCGATTAATTAAGTACTTGACCGTTAAAATGCATTCCCCAATAACGGATACGGGAAATTGGCTTCAAATTTAATAGCACGAACATTTAAGAGGTGTCCATTTTTCCTTTCAACTTTCTCATTCTGTTAGGGGTGTAAGGACAAGATGTTTCATGTAAAATGCCCATAAAGAAAAATAAGGATGAAACTTATAAATTCAGTCTCATTATCACTCCAAACACGTATTACTATTAGGGATGGCAATGGAGGCAGGTAAATTGGAGATCCGAACCGACCCAATCCGGTTGGGTCAGGGATTCCCCGGTTTAAGTTGAGGGTGGATATGGGGTTGCGGATGAATTTGGCCCCGCTAGGTCGGAAGCGGGTGAAATGATATCCCCTGTATGGTATGTCTAAAATACTAAATAGAAAGATCATAAAATACCTAAAAAATGAAATAGACGTCTAATTTGAAAATGATTGCGTGAATCAAATTCTTTCCGGGACTCCTCCTCCTAAAATATATGGTGATGTTGAATCTCCTGATAGGAATGAGAAAGTTAAAAAGTCTTGCATTAATTTGTTTAATGAGTACAAGTCAAAAAATGAGAAGCAACCAAATAGACCAACAAATTTTTCGACTTCTCAATCTTTGGTTCTTGGGAAGAGGTCACATGTCTTGCAAAGTAATCTATATTATGTTATTGGGTAGCAAATGAGCGGTGTCTACGAAATATTTTCCCCCTTTCCTTCCTCTTTCTCTCCCAAAACTTCAGATTCTTATCTCCGTGTCATTTAACTATCTCTCTCTCTCTCCTATCAAAACATTTCATCTCATCTGCATCTAAAGCTTGAGTTTTTAGTATATTGGTCCCATGAAAAAGAGATCTTCCGAAAAAAAAACATATGTTCAACCCCGATTATCTCCAAATCGATTCGAAGAGGACGAAGTACAAAATGCATTTTCGAGAACCATGCAAGAAGCAACTGATTTATAGTAAATTTTGTGTTTTTGGGTTTATTATTTGTTCTCATTGAATGTTCCCGAATTGAATGTTGCAATAATTAAATGTTTTTTTGTTAATGTAGATGAGTCAGGATTATTCACTCTCAGAATTAGGCATAGGGAGAAGTTAATTGAAGAACAAAAATATAAGAGGTACAAGGGTGGTGCAGCTACATGCATTGATGATTGTGATGCGGAGGAGATGTCACTTATTGTGGCGGATAAGTGGGCATACAAAATGGGATTTGAAACTTATATAGGGTTTTGGTGGAGGATTCTTGAAATATATAATGGATGGAAGTTCTTAATGTTAGATTTTGAAGTGGGTGAGATGTGGGCTTCTGGGGCAGAAAAATAAGTAGTGGAAGTGTACTTTGATAATATTGAGAATGGAGCAAAGTTCTTTTTTCATAAGATTTATATAAAGAGATATTGTGCATGCTATAGAGTATAGTGATGAAAATCAACCAAAAGTTGGGTTAGAGGGTGGTTCATCTAACACAAATGTGAGAAAAAATGAGTATACAATGGAAAGCAACACAAGTGGTCAGAGAGTCAAGGTTGTGGTTCATCTAACCCAAATATGAGAAAAATACGAACACTTGTTCTTTTTTATATGAACACATGTTATTTTTGATTGAACACGTATTTTTTGTATACGAACGAACACTTGTTTTTTTTTTTTTTTTTTGTACAAATGTTCTTTTTGGTTGAGCAAATGTTCTTTTTGATTGAGCACATGTTCTTTTTATTTAACACCTGTTATTTTCGGTTGAACACTTGTTATTGAGATATCAAAACCTGTTCTTTTGATATGAACACTTGTTCTTTTTTGGTTGAACAAGAATTGTTTGAACACATATTTTTTATATTTAACGCCTGTTTTTTTGGTTGAACACGTGTTATTGTGATATCAAAACATGTTCTTTTGATATTAACACCTGTTATTTTGATATTTACACTCAGTTCTTTTGTGTTAAACACGCATTCTTATGGTTTAAACACCTAATTTGGGTTCAAAATGTAAATGTAAAATTAAATTTAAAAGTAACTGTAATAAACCTATGAATAAAATTATGTTTAAATGAAAACATCTGGCCAATTGGTTATTCACGCATCATTGTCCACTCGAGAACGATTGACCTTAGCTCAACCACCCTCTTACTCTTTCTAGTCTTTTTATTTCTTCTGATTGGCTAGATGGCCCCTGGGCCAAAGTTTAACCCTCGCCGCTCGACTCCTATGTATCAGAATCTAGATATTTACGATATCTATTTACCTCATTACTAATGAGTAGTTTTATCTTGGTAGGCTACTAAGTTTAAAATTTACATCCAAGTCAATACACGTAGGAAAGAGAATTGAACTTATATCAATTCTTTTTCCTACGTGTACTTCACTCATTAGTTTGTATAAATTTAGTAGCCTACCAAGATAAAAAATTTCATTACTGATAGCATCAACTAATTACTTCTTTTCACCTATTTCTCGATTTAGATTGACTCTCCGCGATACAAGTCTACAATTCTATTTTGCAGATCATCAATTGTTTAAGTCTACAAAAACATAGCTTCCCTCACAACAGGGAATCCACCTAGAGTATCAAGTCTGTCCAAAACACCTTGTATACTACTCTTATTCCACAACTTGCAGGTTCTAATAAAATCCAGAGTATGATTGCCAGTTAAGAAATCAAGAAAATGCCATAGATGAATTTAATAAACAGTAAGTAAGAACATGCGTAAATATTAAAACAGGCGTATCATAGATTAAGAGGCAGGCCCATCTCGAACAAAAGTGAGGCCCTGTGTTAAAACTAAAGTTAGGCCCCTTAGATTTTTTTTTTTAAGTATAAATTATAAAAAAAATGTCAAAACATAATTATACTCAAGTTTCAAGTGTGCCAACAATCATAATATTGATCTTTAATTAAAAATGGGCATCCTTCTAACACTTTTTGAAGTGGAATTGCTAATCGAATTTTTATAATCGACTTTCTCCAACCTCATCAACAAGAACACAATTATCATCCAACATTACTTCATTTTTCACATTATCAATATTATTTTCAATACACACATGTGATTCTTTCACAACAAAATCAAAGGATTCAAATAGAGTATAAGTAAAAAAACTCACCACAAAATTGATTTGATATTTTGATTATTAACCATAAACCAAACAAATAATATTCTGCCCTCCACTAAATTAACTATTAAAATATATTGAATTAAAGGCTAAAGAAAATGAAAAGAATTACAACTAAATAAACAAAAAGAAGAAAATGAAGACCCACCTGTGACAATCTGTGAGTGGAGAGTGGAGATGCCGAGAGGTGGAGAATGCATAGAATCGGCGACGGGTTCGTGAATAATGGTGCTATTTTTTTTTTTTTTTAAGTTAAGTGATTTTTTTAATAAATTGGAGGGCCCTAAAAATGTGAGGCCCGGTTCTGTATGGTACCTTGGGCCTGTACAGAGCCGGGCCTTTTAAGAGGGAAGAAGGGGTTTGATGAAAATCATTTGTCCCCAATGTCTTTTGAAATAATGGGTTATCACTCCCCCACCCACGTACCTCGGTATTTCCGTCTAAATTTAGAAATACCCAAAATTCCGTTATAACTTATCTTTGAGATATGATCGTCGAATCAATTGGAAATTGAATCCACGATCATCTTTATATTCCATATGTGCTGAAAATATCTTGTTCAACACTTTATCCGGACAAGTAACCTTGATATATGGTGATCAGTTAACTATGTCAAGGATCATATGTTCATTCGGTGAGTGTTGGAACTTGTTAATTGACTAGGCCATTTTGAACTTTAAAAAATATGAGAAATTTCTTCGAGTGCAAAGAATCAAGGCCCTCAAATAACATATGAGTTCCCATATTTATGTTTTATGAGTATGTCGGTTCTTCATTTTGTGTGATGTTCGCTGAAATAATAACGAAAGGGGAAGTGGTTTGTGAGATTCGAACTTGGGTTGGGAAAGTTGTTGAGCAAAGGATTCGCACATTAGTTTCAGGTCAGTTCGTGAGTCGAAGTCCAACCCGGAATGCGATTGCTATATAAGGGGGTTGGTTGGATATTTTGAGAATAATTCGGTTAGAAATATTTTGTTGGTAGTTTCTCCCTTCACCCCATTTTCATTTTCACGATGTCACAGGAGCTGGGTTCCATTCTTCTTCATTTCCCTCTCTGTAACGTCCAGTTTCTTCCAAATTCATATCAATAAAGTTCATCTTGATCCTGGAAGCTTAGAATTGGGTCATGAATATTCCCAGACATAACAATTTGTATCAGAGCTATCGATTTTTGGAGGAATTGCTGGAGAATTGTGCTTGGAATCAGCGAGAGATGATTCCTACTTCATCAGAATTCTAAAATGGATCATATAATTCGACGAATCAATTCTACTCTCAATCGTATGACAATAGAAGCTTCGATGAATTTGTGCACAATCAGAATCAGATTCGGCCAGAGATAGCAGCGATGAGGGATGATGTGACATATTCAGATTTTCACGACGAATTTCAGGTATTTTATGAGACTAATTTTGTGGATTGTGGATTTAGTTCGGTTGACAAAATATCATAACAAAAATTTATTGAAATTTGTGAAAATATAGATTTATTGGTTGAACAAAAAAAGGCTTGGGGTGGTGCGATTAGTAGAGGAAATGAAAAGATTCCTACTGATAGAAAATTGTGGACAACGTATATAATTCCTGAATTGAAGGTCACCAAGCCTATTATGTTCGATACAATTGAAAATTACTAATGGAGATTCTTAGAGTGGTGGACATCAATGATTTATTTGAATTCTTCATTGGATATGGAGTTTTTGGTAGACATGGTGTTTGATGAATTGTCACTTAGAGAGGAAGGTGTTATCATTAGTGTGGAAGATGACAATAGAAAGTAGGGTGTTCCAGCACCCATTCATGGGGGTGTTCCTTCTTCTGGGTATGAAGACTCTCATTTTCTTCCAGTGGCTGATACTTTACTTGTAAGGGAGAATTCTGAGGCTATGATTGGTGACTTTAAGGACTATAAAGTGTAAAAATCTAGCTGTGCTAAAGACCTTGAGGCCGCTGAAGATTTTAAATATGTGGAAGATGATAAGAAGGTTATTGTTGTTGATGCAGCCTCTGCTGTTTCTATAAAGACTTATAGTGCTCATGAACTCCCCAGTTTTGAAACGTGGATGTCTTCAAGCCAGCGAATTCCTCATGGAATCCTTTTGAAAACTTGGTGGTGTTGATGAAGATGGGGTTAATAAAAGGAAACCTTATCAAATGGTTAAAGGACTTGTTGTGCAACTCTTAAAAAAAAAAAAATGGAGGACGAATGCTTACCAATACGGAGTTCTGGTCGGCAATTGTGTGATGACGATCATGATACAACCAATGATATTTGTTCGACATCATATGATACCCTTGTGGGGAAGCTTGTTGCTCTTGAAAGCCAAAATACTAAGACATTAATCAATCATAATATTTCCCAGAAGATTCTGAAACCATTTTCCAGGAAGCAAAACTTTTGGTATCAAAGATGGAGCAAGGAACCCTTATGATCAACCAATTTGTAAAGAATCGAAAGACATTGTCATGCGTAAAAATGCTGATAAAAGTTGTATTGATGATCTGGTTGATACTGGAAACATACCACATGAGTCTTGTAAACAGTTTTTACATGTTGCTGGAAGATATGTTCGAGTATCTGAAGAGGGTGACCAAAATGAGAACTTGTCTGCTTCCTCTTCCAATATGTTGGATGCAGAAAATAAGAAAAATAGTTATGGAAGTTCAAATTCCTGCACTCCTTTAATGTCTGCTTAAGATTCTCTTTTGCTCTAGAGTAATAGGCGGAGGCGAACAATCAAATTACATGAGCGTGATGTGGGGTGCAGATTTGAATTTATTACCCCTATCTACTGAAGAGGTTTTGGGGTCATCAGTTGAGCAAGTGGTTGTAACTCTAAGTGGAGTTCATCCTGAGATTGTGTTGTGTTTCACTCCAACTGCATAAAAAACGATGGACGATCAAGGAGTATATAATCTTACTGCAACCCTAGCTCACTTGAGTGAGTTTTCACAACCTTCATCGCCTCGTTCTCTTCCTACTCACGAACATGGAGTTCTCACTAAACAGCTCATATGTGATTCTACTTGTTCTCATGGATTTTGTTCTTATAGATATGTTACTGGATTTTAGAGGGTTGGAGTTGGATTGTATGCAGGCAAGTCATCTAAGGTTCCGTAGCCCAGTGGGGCAAGGGCCTGCCCACAACCTCCTTTAGGTTGTGGGTTCGATACCCACCTCACACAAGGGGAATGATTTAATTGTCATTTCTTTGGGTTTCCTTGTGTGGGTCTTATACTCCCCTCATGGGGCACCCGCTCAACGGGCTTCTACGACACCCGCTCAACGGGACTTCTACTACCCCTCACGGGGCACCCACTCAACGGGCTTCTACTACTCCCCTCACGGGGCACCCGCTCAGCCGGGCTTCTACTCCTCCTCCTCTGGTGAGGTCGACCTCCTCTGGTGAGGTCTAATAAATAATTGTAATAGAAAAAAAATAATAATAATAATAAAAATAAAAAATGCAGGCAAGTCCATCTTTGTTTTTAACTCGGGTGGAACTTGAAAGATTGCGGACGAGCTTATAAAAAAATGGCTCGAACTTCTTGATAATTTTAAGGACAAAATTTTTAAGGGTAACGGAATGCTATGTTAGCTGAAATAATAGTGAAAGATGAAATGGTTTGAGGGATTCGAACTTTTGTTGGGAGAGTTATTGAGTAAAGGATCCGCACATTAGTTTCGAGTCAGTTTGCGGGTCGAAGTCCAACACGGATTGGGATTTCTTTATAAGGGGGTTAGTTGGATATTTTGATAAGGATCTTACTAGGCTACTAAAATTATTTGATAGAAATTGGCTAAAATTCAAATTGGGGGGTGAATCTCTTACACCAATAGGGGAGTGAATAGTGTTAATTTGGATTTTATCCAATTACTATCCAAGAATTCTAGTAGCAAATCATTTTCCTTTTGATAAACATTCAGTTTGCGGGTCGAAGTCCAACTCTAGGCAGCCGGTTTCTACTAGCATTTATGGAAATATCTGATATGAACCGGGTCCATGTGGACCATGTGGTCCAGATTTGGCCACATCCCTGCAGAATGAGGAGAGAGAAGAAAATGCAGTGATGTGGCCAAATCTGGAACGTATGGTCCAATGGACCTGGTCCATGACAGAATAGACCAGCATTTATGATGGAGTTGTTGTTTCTGGCCAATTAAAATGTCCTCTTTAATTTGGATTATTTAAATCTTTAATAATCTAATATTTACATTATAGCCCATCAAATCATTTGCACATTTAACCCTTACAAGTAAGCACAAGTTATTACCAGTTGCGCGCTTTACGTGAAGAATGCATCATGCGTTACAACTGTCACATGTCCATACACTATTGTAGAGATAAAGTTAGGAATTTGATGTTGCAGGGGCGAAACTGTAACAGTATGTCGAACTACACATAAAAACGTCTACAAAAACTTGAGGGGCGAAACTGATAAAATATTCTGAATTACATATAAAATTTACTGTATACCTAATAGTATTTTTAAAAATCTCGGGGAGCGACTGCCCGTCCCGCCCCCCTCTATCTTCGTCCCTGCACTATTGGTTATATTCTGTTTCGGTGAGTACCCGTCTTTTGGATGTCGGCATTGAAGAATTTTGCTGCAAACCGGAGATGAAACTCGGAAAGTTTCTTTTGAGAAGAAAAAAACAAAAAAGAATGCATTGCTTAGATCAAAAGAATAACATCACATGATACTATTTTGTTTAAGAATTATAAGGTTCTTTTTATCTTTCAGGTAAGATTACATGTAGTGTTTGAAATTAAAAAAAAATAAAGCTGAGGTATCTTTTTATCTTTCAGGTAAGATTACATGTAGTGATTGAAATTAATCCTTTTTCTGGTAGTTAAATTTTTACAGCTCCTTAGGATTTTTTTTTTTTACATAATTAAGCGATCAAGTACGCATTTGTAATCAGATGTAGTTGTTTTGTAATCAGCACTCTCTAATTAAATACAAACGCATTGGAATAAACATTTTCCTTAAAGAAATCAAGGAGTTGCAAATTACTACAATCACTGAGATTTACTCCCTCCATTCTAAAATAATACTACTATTAACATTCCAATCTTTCATATTAGATCACAGATATATTTTTCTCCCTAGTCAGCTAGGGTTGCCGATCTAGGGTTTCAAAAACTAGGGTTTGCCTTGTGATACCGGCGTCTTTCCACCATTGTTACTAGTTTCTTTCTGATATTTTACTACGTCTCAATCCTAGTTCCTGATAACGTCATTGCGAATCATCATGGCTCAGGACCTTGCTCTTCATATGGAAGCTATAACTCTCACTGAAGAAGAGTCGACTGCTATTGAGATTTCGGCTGAGGACTTGATCACAGGGTCGGAGGAGTGTCGGCGGAGTCTGCTGGGGATTGTGCATGAATATGGGACCATCAATCACGTAGGGTTCAAAACAGCCATGGCTCGTGCATGGCGATGTGGGGATTTTCATATTCAAAGTTTAGACCAAGGTTTCTATCAGTTCTTTTTTGGCACCGATGAGGTTGTGGATTTTGTCCTTAATAATGGGTCGTGGAGGTTTGATAACCATGTCGTGGTTCTCCGACGATGGGAACTAGCGTACATTCCAGATCCTAAGGACTTCAAGGCTGAGTTTTACTGGGTTCATGTTGGTGTTGGTGATCGCCTTTTGGCAAGCCTGGAAGTTGCGGAGGTACGTCAAACTCCGGATGTATGATGGGGGTGAACGTCTTCTTCGGTTGCGGTATGAGAGGTTGCCCAAGTTGTGTTTTTACTGAGGTATGCTAGGTCATCGGTACAAAGATTGCTCTGTGAAGTCCCCGGAGGTAACTGAAATTGAGAAGATGCCCTTCGGCATTAATCTGGGCGGGGTGGCTGAAACCCCTTTTGATGTCGTGGTAAGGCACTCTGATCCGGCGGCATATTTGGAAGGCCTCCCAGCTGCTCATGCCGAGACACCTGCACCTTCTGATACCAATGTGCAAACTGATCAGAGAGACACGTCAAGGAGAATGCTGACAATGGTGAAGCGGCGTCTGGAGGTAGGTCAAGAAGGGACCGGGCCGGGGCTTTCCAAGCGGCCTAAACATGACCATCTCAGTGCTGCGGATGAAGCTACTTTGAAGAAGGACACTATAACATCTGGACCAGCGGTGGGGAATGCTGTGCATCCCCGCCGATCACTATGAATACTTTAGCTTGGAATTGCCGAGGTTTGGGGAGTTCTCGTGCAATTCAAGAGTTGAACAGTCTTGTTAAGGCTGTAAACCCCAGTGTACTCTTTCTTTCGGAAACTTTACTTTTCAGTTCAGACATGTCTACTGTCCGTAATAAATTAGGATTTCGTAATGGATTTTTTGTTGATCGGGTAAACCGAAGTAGTGGTCTTGCACTACTTTGGGATTCAGATGTTAATCTTACTATTCTTAGTTACTCGTCTGGCCATATATATGCTTATATTACTACAAGTGATGGTTTTGTTTGGAGAATAACCGGTTTCTATGGTAATCTAAAACATGAGCTCCGACATGAGTCTTGGACTCTACTCACACGGCTGTCACATTTGCAATGCTTACCGTGGTTGGTGGTAGGCGACTTTAATGAAATATTGTATAATCATGAGAAAACTGGTTCACAAAGGCCGCAAGCACAAATTGATCGTTTTCGCGAAGCAGTAACTAAATCTGAGTTGCATGACCTTGGTTATTTGGGTCCGAAATTCACATGGAATAATGGAAGAGATGAGCCCCACACGGTCTATGAAAGGTTGGATAGGGGCTGGTAAACGATGCTTGGAAGGATAAGTTCCCGACAGCTCAACTTTATGTGTTATCTCAAAAGGGTTCGGACCATCTACCCATTTTTGTTACTTCTCAGAGAATTGAACTTGGGCGTCTTTATCGTGGTAGAAGGCTGCGACATTTTGAACCTCTATGGCTGCGTTATCCGGAGTGTGGAGAATTTTGGGAGAGGACTTGGGCCTATATGTACTCGGTCAAAGCAGATGATATCACGCAGAAGATTATGGAAACCCGTGAGGATCTACGGAGGTGGGGAATGGGGAAATTCAAAGGATTGGCAAAGACAATCTCGGATATTGAGGGGCGCCTCCTCATGATGAGGACACAAGGGCCCTTAATTTTTTCTGAGGAAAAGAAGCTTATGAATCAGTTAGAGGAATTGCTTGCGGATCAAGAAACGTATTGGAAAGCCCGATCAAGAGCGGATTGGCTCATGGAAGGCGACCGAAATACCAAGTACTTCCACCATAAGGCATCGAGTAGGAGGGCTCGCAACATTATTATCCGCATGGAGGGAGCTGATGGGGTGGTCACGGATAATGAGGAGGAAATACAGAAAATTGCACTTGCATACTTTAAGGACATTTTCAAAACTAGCCGGGGAGCGGATCACTCACCGCTGGACTCGACATTGTTTACCAAAGTGCTGGATCCTTCAGCCGTTGGACTTCTTGAGCGTTCTTTCTCACCGACGGATGTAACTCGGGCCCTCAAGGATATGCCAGGTATGAAATCTCCTGGGCCGGATGGTATGCACGCTTGTTTTCTTCAAAAAATGTGGCAATTCTGCAGGATGGGAATTACTAGTATGGTGTTGGGAATTTTAAACAATGGGGATGCGATTGAGGCACTTAACTATACTTATATTGTCTTAATTCCTAAAATTAAATCACCTGCTCGTATGCCTGATTATCGGCCTATTACTTTATGTAATGTGATTTATAAGCTTGTTTCTAAAGTGGTAGTGAACAGATTAAAATTGGTTTTGGGAAAGGTTATTGATGAAGCTCAGAGTGCCTTTCTCAAAGGTAGACTTATAACGGATAATGCGATTGTGGCCTTCGAAGTGTTTCATATTCTGCAGGTGACGAAACGGAACTCCCCAGAGTTTGCTCTAAAGTTAGATATGAGCAAGGCCTTTGACCGGGTGGAATGGGATTACTTGGAGGCGGTGATGCACATTCTTTGCTTTCCACACGGCCTGGTACGAACAATCATGGCTTGTATCAGGACAGTTCGCTTCTCCGTTCTAATTAATGGAAGCCCATCGGCGGTCTTCCGTCCCAACCGTGGGCTCCGCCAAGGGGATCCACTGTCCCCTTTCCTGTTTATACTCTATTCGGAAGGTTTCTCAGCACTAATTCGGCGGGCATTGGAGTCTGGCTCCCTGACAGGGATCCGCATGAGCCACTCTGGGCCGAAGGTATCTCATTTATTGCTTGCAGATGATAGTGTTTCTGTTTTCGCAAGCTACAATGGAAAGTATTGATTCTATTCAGGATATTTTACAAACTTATGAATACCGCTCTGGTCAATTTATTAATAGGAATAAATCTTCGATTTATTTTGGTAAAGGTACTGATTTGTCCTTAAAGGAAACCATTTTAATGCAGCTAGGGGTGGCGGAGGATGATGGTAATGGTAAGTACCTTGGTATGCCGTATATTGTCGGGCGTTCTAAAAATAAGGCCTTCTCCTTTGTGAAAGATATGGTATGGAAAAAACTCAATGGTTGGAAGGAGAAATTTCTTTCCCAAGCAGGGAATGAGGTATTACTGAGATCCGTGGTCCAAGCTATGCCTACGTATATTATGTCCTGTTTCTTTTGCCTGAGGAAACGCGGAATGCGATTACTTCAATGATGAGACAGTTTTTGTGGGGGAACAATGATGGTTCGCGGAAGATATGTTGGAAGTCTTGGAAGAGTATATGCACGCCAAAGTCTGTAGGGGGTCTTGGGCTGCGTGATTTGGAAGTCTTTAACTTAGCTCTACTAGCTAAGCAATCTTGGAGAATTGTACACAATCCACGCAGCCTGGTTGGGCGGGTCCTTAAAGCTAAGTACTATCCCGATGGGAGCTTCCTCAATGCCACGGCTGGGGCCAGTTCGTCTTACATATGGCGAAGTATCATAGACGGGCAATATCTCTTGCACTTGGGGCTCAAATGGCGAGTGGGGGATGGGAGTCGTATCCGAGTGTGGGGTGATCGATGGCTACCGAACCCACCCAGTTTTCGGATTACTACACCATGCTCCCCTCAACTGATGGATTTGCGTGTTTCCCAGTTAGTTGACATGGCAAATAGAGGATGGAATCTAAAGGTTCTTGGCCAATTGTTAAATGCTCATGATGTGCAGAATGTCCAAGTCATTCCGCTTTGTACCTCTTGGCCTGAAGACAGACTCACCTGGGCTTATCACAAATCTGGTCGATACATGGTGTGGTTCGGGTATATGGCCTTATTGGAATATTTGCATCGAACGGAGGTTGGTGTGGGCACGTCTACGAACACATCTATTAACAACTTTTGGAAATCTGTTTGGCAGTTGCAGGTACCACCCAAGTTGAAGATTTTTCTTTGGCGATGTTGCCATGGAATTTTGCAAACTAATGAGAATACATCAAGGCGTATCACAACTAAAAGTCCACTCTGCGACCGCTGTAAAGAGGCCTCTGAAACGGACAGACACATATTTTTCGAATGTCCTTTCTCCTTGTCGGTTTGGAATTACATGGATGGCCTTAGCAGATGGAGATGCATGGCTGCCTCTAGTTTGCTAGATTTTTTTGACTGTTTTTTCCAGCAGGAAACTCCTCAGGCTTGTGCTTTGCTTGTCCAGTTTTTCTGGTTCCTTTGGCTTCGCAGGAACTCTCACATATTCCAGGGAAGGATTACGAAAGATGATGAACTGGTCAGACAAGTTCATGCATCAGCGGACGAATAATGCTCTTTGCTTCATTCGCAAGGAAATGAGCGACCCTCATTGGTGTAGATGGCAGGAGACCAGCGATGGATACCACCTAAGGAAGATGAGTACAAGTTGAATTGCGATGCGTCTTGGACACCCTCACTAGCAGGCGCAGGAGCTGTATTACGGAACTTCCATGGACAAGTTCTGGGCAGCAAATTCAGTAGGCTTGGACACGTGGTGTCTCCATTCCATGCGGAGCTGCTTGCAATATTGGAAGGGGTCCGATTTGCGAAGGATTTTGTCAACACGAGGCTGGTGGTTGAGACGGATTCCTTGGAATCTGTTAGCCGGATTTGCTGTGATGAGGAAGACTTATCTTACGTGGGTCACATTGTGTCGCTCATAAGGGAGGAACTTCTCGCTTTCCCGCTTTATAGAATTACACATGTCCGTCGTAATGGCAATACTGTTGCACATTTGTTAGCACGTTATGGTGCTTCTTTGGAAGGTACATCTACGTTTGTAGAAGGTGTGCCTGAACAATGTATTCCTGCAGTCCTTGTTGATATTGAATGAATACCTTATTTCCCTCACACAAAAAAAAAACATTCCAATCTTTAACAAATAAATAGCCATTTTTGTCCCTAAATTATTTACGCATAGCCAATTTTATCCTTTTTAGATTTTTTTTCTTTTTTTTGTCCTCAACTTATTTACAGGCAGACAATCTTATCCTTCTGTAAAAAACTTGGCTTAAATCCGTTAACATCCATGACGAGGCATTAATAGTAAATAAAAAAACCAAATCAATCCAGTATGGTGCTTAATTTCTAAGGTTTCAATACAAGTATATGGGTAATAATTTTTTTTCCAATTTTACCCCTGGAAGAGAGAGGTTTTATTGACTGTTAACGGATTTAAGCTAAGTATTTGACAGAAGGAGAAGAATGACTGCCCGTAAATAAGTTGAGGACAAAAAAAGTAAAAAAAAATCTAAAAAGGATAAAACTAGCTAAGCGTAAATAACTTAGGGACAAAAGTTGCTATTTATTCAATTTTTCACATAGATTAAAAAAATTCTAAAAATAATAAGTGTCAAAAGCAAAAGACTAATATATCCTCATTAACCACTTCTTGAAAATTGAAAATGTGCTTAAAAGGAAAGTTAGAAGAGGCGAAAATGGTAAAAGTTTATTAAATGTTCATTGATAGTCCAAATATTAACCTTATTTTGGGAAAATTTTGAAGTTCAAATGTTAACATTATTTTGAAATTAATGGAGTATTCAGTACACAGTGTTGCAACACAGTGCCTTCTACAAGTCCTTTCATATGGAAAAAATATTTATGAACCTAATTCATGTCTCATTTCGTGTCCCGTTAATAAATAATATCATATATTTATTTATTTTACGAGTTTCATCATTTTTTTTTTTAGTTTATAAATTTTTTAAATAAAAAAATTAATACATAATATCCTTTTATTAATGGGATAAAGAGTAGGATATAGAACGGAACGGAAGATCCACTCAACTTTTACATGGAAAATGGAAGTGCAAAAAAAAAAAAAAAAAAAAAGTAAAGGGAAAATGAGTTACAACTTATAACCGAGTTGCTTTATCACAAAAAAAAAATTAATACTTATTCACGAATTAAAATAATACACATGGACAAACATATCATCTCATGCCGATTACTATCCAGAAGAATAGTTATTTGTCGACTTGTTTTATTTGCATTGGTGAATGGATAATTTTTGAAATGATTAATAAGTTATTAGTAATAAAAAATACTAGTTTTAGCCCTAACAAGGACTGCAGGCACAAATAGGACCAGCATGAAGATCAGATGTGCAGAAAGCATATCTGGGAAAAGTAGATCCAGGGAAGCAGATTGATTGGCAGAGATCATGTGTGCCGTCCATGCAGCCACCAGGTGCTAGTTCATAATACAAGAAGCACTCGTACTGGGCCATCACACTAAACTCTGTTGGACATGCAACATACAAAATCAGTTACTTACTTACCATAAAACAAGAGCATAAGGGTAATGGTTTAAGAAAAGGATTAAACCACAACCATAACAGTCCCACTTTCTCGCATCTAGTTTTAGTGTAAGAGTTAAATCGAAGATGTGTCCAATGACGGAGCTATAGTGCACTCAGTGGGGTCAAATGACCGCACTGAAATTTATAAAAAAATATTAATTGTATATGCATTCGTTTCAACCAATTTAAGTATATTAGTGACCCCACTTGAAAAATCTTTGTGCCCCCACCCTAATAAAATTGCAATCTCCTTCCAACTTAGAGAATTCTTCAATGAAGAGCGAATTGCGATATAAATTTTGTAAATCTCCCTACAGAACTTAGAGTTTGCTTTAAAATGCTAGGTTATCATTCTAATGACATAGATGACATACGAAGAGCCTACATTCAAAAAGGACATAGTCTATCTAAATGTTTTTTTCGTCAAAAGACATTTGGAAATAATTTTTTTTTGAGAAATCCGTTCAAAAAAGTTTGCATTCACTAACTAATTTTCACCAGAGTTAAATGTATTTTTTGTCCCTTCATAAAAAAATATGTAACATTTTTTAAAATGTTGTGGGGGCGGTCGCCCTTCAAATTTGCCACTGTGGACGCCCACAACATTTTTAAAAAGGTCCAATTTTCTATAGGAAAATTTTAATTTATTTGCTAACTTCGTCCCTAGACGAGTGCCTCGCTGTTCCTAGATCTTGGATCCGTCACTGGATGTGCCTCATATAGGATCTCTACTAGAGTTGTATATATGTACGTCAACAACTCACAAGGGGCTTATTCTTACAATTGGCAGGAATCAACCCCACGCTATGGGTGAACGCAATGTTAGAGCACAACACTACTCATGGTGGATTTGCCATCTGAGTTATTCCCGGAGGACAGGGTAATGGTTTCAATGCAGAATGAGATTTTGTTTCGCACATGCAGAACATATCTCAACTTTCGAATGACAGTTGAGTTTTTTGGAAGAACACATACTCACTCTAATCGTTAGACACCAAAAAATATAAGACTGGAATTTGTTCCGGAATAAACACTTATTTTGTATCATATTCGGACTGAGGGTAAATGGGAAATTTATTTTCTTTTGGCTACATCCGCCCTTAAGATTTTAAAAATAAGACACTTTATGTTATTTTCAAAACATAGACGCGGACCCTACTATCACTCTAGATCCGCTTCTAATCCTTTAAAATACTAAGTTTAGTCTCCTCAAAATTTATCAAAAAAATGTTTATATAGTAAAATTATTGGATCTATCTCTGACTCGTGACTAAAACTAACTTATGTGAAACTTTGTATATTACATCCTGTGATAGTTTATCACTAGATTCATCACTATTAGTAGTACTATTTAACTGGTTTTCTTTCGAAACAAGTTATTTGGAAAATGAAAACTTTGAGATAAATAGTGTGTACTTCAATAATAATAAAAAATAATAACATTGAGATAAGAGAAACTAATACCAGGGGCCGCCATGAGGAGGAAGAGAGCAGAAAGGAAAACAACCGTAGTGGCGGAGCTCTTCATACTTTGGATCCGAATGAGTCTTATCATTTCTCCATCTAATGGACTTCTTTTATAGCCACTGTATTCACAAAACAATTTCTCCATTTGCATTTTATTTATTCAATTACCTTGTGGTTGCACCTCCCATGCCAGGCCATCCAATTTTATTACAAAAGTCAACTTTTTGCCTAACATGTTATTTTATACTCCCTCCGTATTAATGTGCAGTTGCTAAGGGTTTTTCTTGACGAGCATTTTGTCAATGATATTTGTGACGATTAGTCTTCGTCACAAAACGTGAGCACTAGTGGCAAAACATTTGTCACGAAAAGTACCTTTGGTGACGAAACTTTTGTCACCAAAAGTTTTTCTAACAATTAAAACACTACAATAAAAAATGTCTATTGTGACGTTAGTCATATATCGCAATAAGGTAAAAAACGTCGATATAGATCTATATCAACATTTATTACAAATGTCTCTTAAACGTCGCATTTGCTTGTGTCGTTATGGTTTTTTACGACATTTGTTACAAGCGTCTGTACTTATATATTACGACGTTTGTTGTGTCATTTTAAAGTATATTAAAATGTATTTTTGCCGACATTTGTAAATAATCGTAACAAGTCACCTATTCCGACGTTTGTAAATACTATGAATAAGTAGTTATTCCGACATTCGTAAATTTTGAAACCAAGCTGGCCGAGCCGAGTCGGAGACAGAGCCAATTACTTTAGTCACTTTTGAATAATGTAGAATAAAGTCTCTCCCTATTCAAATGGATGGGAATCGAACCCGCGACCTCATACATGCATGTCGTGCAATGGGCCGTTGAGCTAACTGGTCATTTGTTATTTGTTTCTCCTCCCATTATATTTATTAAAATGGAATTTTGATTTTGTACCTTTAATTATTTTAATTTTTCCTTGTGTTTTGATTTTTTTATGAATCAAATTAAAATTAATACATTCATTAAATTTATAATAATTAAATTTATTTAATTTTTCTTGAAAAAAAATTATTTCATAAACATACTCTCTATATTAGTTTTTGTTTGAAAATGCCACAAGATCTAACGAAATAGTATATAAATGTCGCTATAAAAAGTAACAATTTATAACAACATGTAATGTAAATGTCACTAAGTAACATCAAAATTGTCAGTAAAAACAAAAATTACTATAACCGTCGTTATGAAAAACGTCGTATAAAATCCAAACATAACGAGTTTGTATGAAATGTCACATGATTTAACGACATTGCATTAAGTGTCGCGAAAAGTAACGAGTTATGACAACATTTATTGTATACGTTGCTAACTAACATCAAAATGACATTTTATCAACAATTATCACAATCGACACTATGAAACGTCGTATAAAGTTCAAATATAGTGATTTTGTCTGAAAATCACAAGATCAATCTAAAGACATAGTTTATAAATGTCGTTATATGAGTCACAAAAAGTAACAATTTATAACAAAATTCAATGTAAATGTCGCTAACCAACATCAAAATGTTGGTATTAACAACAATTACTATAACCATTATTATTAAACGTCGTATAAAATCTAAATATAGCGGTGTTTGCAAAAAGTGTCGCTTTAACTTACTCTTTTTTGTTTTAAGCGACATTTAAAAAAAACGTCACAAAGACTGTTTTAGTTGTAGGGAAAAATTATGATTATTTGTTTGGCTGAGTCAAGACGTTCCCCTCTAAGCAGAGTCGCCTTTGAAGAATGAAGAATAAAGTTCATCCATTCTCAAAGGGAAGGAAATTGAACATGCAACCTCAGGCATGTAAGTTGTGCGGTGGGCCGGTGAGTTAGATGATCATTGTTATTTGTTGTTCCTCCTATTATATTTATTATAATGGAGTTTTGAATTTTGAACCTTTACTTATTTTAATTTAAGTTTGTCTTTTGATTTCTTTTTTATGAATCAAATTAAAATTAATAAACTCTCATAAATTTTTGAATAACTAAATGCTTTAATTTTTCTTTCAAAATATATTTAAAAAACATAATCAATGTATATGTGTATGAAATCGTTATCAAAATATGAATAAAATTAACCCCGAGCTCTAGGGCAATTGGTTGGAGTTGTCGTATGCCTCACCGTTGACGAGGGTTCGATTCCCACCGTGGACATCGACTCTCGTGGGATTTTTCCGCGGTGGTAGGGCTCCGTGTATAAGAGCAGTACGGGCCAGGCCCTCCCCCGCTAGCGGTCACGCTACGGGCCAACCGCAGGTCGAGCCCGGATTAGTCACCATGTTGTAAGTGGACACCGGGTGCCTCTCGGGGTGAACCAAAAAAAAAATATGAATAAAATTAATCTAAATGAATACTATTTTTTAGTAATAACTCTAATGTAAGACTAAACAAATATAAAAAATAAAATTATATTTCAAATTATAGCATATACTTGTATGTCTATACTCTCCTTTTAAAAAAAACAAATATATTAATATTTTCCCCCAGTTTCCGATGCAATGCCACTTTCCATTTCCATTTTAATAGAAATAATACATTCAACGTGAGAGGAGAAGAACGGTATAACTACATCATATACAAATTATATATTATAAAAGAAAAATTACTTTATAGGTCGAAAGTTTTCGCCTTTCGTGACGAAGTCCTTTTCCTTACCAAAATCCATACTTATTGTGACGAAAATTTCTCTTTGTCACAATTCGTCAAGCTTTCGTGACGAAGCAACTACTTTTCATGACGGAGTGAGATTTTCGTCAGTAAAGGTCATATTCTTCATGAAGAAATTGTTGTCGTCAGGAAAAGTGAACCTTTCATGACAAAAATATCTTTTTCACCAAAAGTTTCGTCTTAAAAAGTATTTTTTTTTTGTAGTGTGACGGAAGGTAGAATGGTGGTGGTGGGTGTTGGCGATGGAGGTAGCGATTTTCGGTGGTGGTAAGGGGGGTCGCTTTGTGGTGGAGAGGGGGGGGGGGGTTGGAGGTGATAATTGGAGAGAAAAGGGGTGGCGGTGACGGAAGGTTGAGGTGGAAGGGACAAGAAAAGAACAAAGAGGGAGGGAGTGCAAAAAATCATTTATTCCTGTTATGTGTCTCATTCCATATCCTTACGAATAGATGATTTATACGTATTCATATTTCTCCTTATAAGTTCTACTATTTCTTTTCGATTATAATTTTTATAATTAAAAAATTAATGCATGGCAATTTTTTATTAGTGGGACAGGGAGATTGGGACACCAAACGGTAACAGAGGATTCCTAACAGGGAGGGAGGGGAATACTTTATCTGTTTTCCATTTTATTTTTTTCAAAAATGTTTTTAATCTTTTTTTTTAAAAGAAAAATTCGAGAGTTTAGGGGGAAAATAGTGTAATTTCATAAATATTAAGCTAAAAATGAAGTGAATCAGTTCAAATGGTATGAGCTTAGTCAACTGAATTTCCAATTTGGCCCTTCAGACCTAAAAATGAAGTGACTCAGTCCGTACTGTATTTGGTTACGCTTTGATCTCAAATAAGCCTTTTTTTAAAACCAGATCTCAAGTGAAACTTAAAATTTTATATCTTTTTTAATCTAAAATGAGACATAAATTTTTAATTTGCGGGACTCTATTTTCTGATAATCAATTTTTATGCAACTCAAGCAATTTAGTTTCTAATTAAACTCTTTCCTATTCGTTACTTGATTATTTTATTGTGGTGGTTTTGAATTTTTTTAGTACATATCGACCTACACATCATTAATAAATTGGATATATATAACTTTAAGATAATTGATTAAAAAATTGTGGATTCACTCAATGTTAATTCGGGCTTCCCATCATAAGCTTATCCGATGATTGACTTTGAATTGTGAGTGCATGCTAGAGGCATATTGACATGTGATCTATCCTACAACAACCTTAAACTATGACAATGTAAATGCAATGACCAGATGAAATTTGCCCGGAAACTCTACTACGCAAGGGCTCTATAACTACTAAAACGTCAAATTCTTTATAGGTCTTGTAAATGATATTTTGTGCACAGCAAATGATATATCAGGTCTTGTAATGGTGAGGTATAACAACCTGCCTACCAGACTTCTATAAGTTGAATTAGAATGCAAAAGAAGTGAATCATCCTTGTGTAGCTTATATGCATAGTCCATAGACACAGAGGAAGGTTTGCAGCCAATAAAACCAACATCTAATTGTAGGTCTACAATGTATTTTCTTTGAATGAGGACAGTTCCCCCCTTAGACCTAGATATCTCTAAACCAATGAAAAACTTGAGCTCATCCAAGTCTTTTATGCCAAAAACCTTGTTTAGAGAAGCCTTGACAGATGTTATAACAGAAATGGAATTTCCAGTAAGGACAATGTCATCCACATAGATCAATAGTGCAATAAAACCAGCAGAATCATGTTTGATGAATAAACTGTAATAACTCATTGATCTGGTAAAGCCTAACTTGATTAATTCAGAGGTTAACTTTGTGTTCCATTGTCTGTTGGCCTGTTTAAGGCCATATAGGGATTTATGTAGTTTACAAACCTTGTTAGGAGCTGCTTCAAAACCAGGAGGTAAATTCATATAGACTTCCTCATCCAAATCCCCATGTAAAAAAGCATTGTTTACATCTAGTTGATGCAAAAACTAGCCTTTAATAGCTGATGGTAGTAACCTTGGCAACAAGAGAAAATGTGTCAAGGAAATCTACACCAGACTACTGTGTATATCCTTTGACTACAAGCCTGGCCTTAGGCCTCTCAATGCTTCCATCGGCATTATACTTTAACTTGTAAACATACCTATTACCAATTGCAATCTTCCCAGGAGGCAAGTCAATTAATTCCCAAGTTTTATTTTCCTCCAAAGCTGCAATTTCAGCTTCCATGACTTTCCTCCACAAAGGATCTTTTATGGCTTCTTGATAAGATTTAGGCTCAGCAATAGCATTAACATTGAGAACACAATGTCTATATTCTGAGGAAAGATGTTCATAAGAAAGGACTTTGTCCAAGTGATGTGGACTGGTATGAGCAACATTACATACAAAATCCTTGAGGTGAGCAGGAGGATTGGATATCCTAGCTTACTTTCTAAGGCTTATTTGAGGAGGCATAGAACCATGGTCTGCTAAAATAGGAGAATTGAAATGTTCAACAAGAACAAAAGAATTAGAAAGATCATCAAATGTCGTAGGAGTTACAAAAGATGGTATTTGTTTTTCATAAATACTAGTGTTAGAGATTCTCAAGATCCTAATAGTGATAGGTTTTCTTATTCTGTTTAAGTTGTAATTTGGGAAATTGAGAGAATGGAGGATATGTTGGGATTCTCTCAATATCCCACATCGGTTGTGTTAGGAAACTAGGAAGGAGGGAAACCTTATAAATAGGGATCTCCTAGTTTAGTATTATGTGTGTGTGTGCCGCGTTGGGCGCCACCAACTCAGATGGTGAGTTTGGTTTGCGAGAGGGTTTGTAATTTTGCTCCGTCCAAAAATTACATAGTGAAAGTTTGTACCCTTCGGGGTCGTGGATGTAGGTCTGCGTTGAGACCGAACCACGTTAAAAATATTGGTGTTCTTTTGTGTTGATTTATTTATTCTTCTTTTCTCTCCATATTATCCGCATGTTTGCTTCCGCTGCCCCCAACAAATAAGAGTAGAAATAGGAGAATAATGGAAGGGAAACTTTGTCTCATGAAACTGAAGGGATTCATGGGCGGAAACTCGTTCCAAACACCCATGAGTCCTCCCCTGAAGGATCCGCCCATACGAAACCGAACCGAAAACAGCGATAAAAACTTACATGTTTCGGATTCAAGAAGCTACTTCTTGAATGGAGGATGACGTTTCTTGATCAGTTTCTTTTCAGCAACGGAATTCCCTTTGCGGAATTTCCCTCTACCGGTATCCACGCGACGAAACAAGCAGTGATTGCTAGATCTTCGTCTTTCTGAAGTTCGGGAATTTAGAGAGAAAAGGGAGAGGCTGAGAAAACCGAAATCTGATTTCGGGTTACTTGTTTAATTTCGGCTGAATGACTTAGTTACCTAGGGTTTCGGCTAAGAGATGTTATATAGAGTGTGGGAGTTTGTTCCCAGAACAACTCCCACGTCCACTCAACTTCTCTCGGCTGTGGGAGACTCTGACTCCCACGTCCCCTAGACTTCTGCTGGTAGTGGGAGTCTTTATCGGATAACAACTCCCACTTAATCCCAGCTTTAGTTAAATACCAAAATTGCCCTTATCTCTAATTCGAATAATAAACACTTTATTATTTTCAGAAAAACAAATGTCAGATACAATGAACCTAGACACATTCTAGATTCATTGAATCTGGACATGAAGCTTGTTAGCTCGTCTATGCGTGTGACCCTGTAGGTTCATATCACGATGGCAATGAAAACACACTTAGTAGTAGTGTGAGTTCATAAGTCACAAGCGGCCCCTAGCAGGACATTGTGACTACCCAAGGTGAATGAATTTACGACGGAACCTATTGTCAATCCACTATTTAATCCCTTTGTCTCGCGATATCCTAATTAAGCATAAGGCATGGTGGTCGTCACCCTTATTAAGCTTAATTGTATTTATGCTCGATCTCCAGGTAGACTGTTTCGACAAATAGCATTTGATAACAACTTTATCAAACACATTTGAGCACGGCCATGCATTTAAACAGTCTTTCCCTATCGAGGGGCCCATGGATATCTCTCTCTAATAATAGAGAGGGACAAATTCCTTACAATGTCTCTCACATTCAAGCTATGATAGGACACTACATCCGATCATTAGTCGTATTGATTACTCTGTTACAAGTAACGTCCGACTGAGTCAAAACGTGGCTCCATTCATACTAGAATCAATGAAGACATAAGGTCTAAGGATTCTAAAATAGTATTGAGGAAGTAATACTTATGACTTAAGACCATGAAGTATTACTTCTCAAACGGATCACGTCCAATACAATGTATCCCTATATATTGCATCTATGATGTGATTTGTATCCATTACACATGATCAGTAAAACAAGATCATCAATCAACAATCATACTAGTTTTATTTCATAGTAAATAAGTATTACATAAAACTAGGGACTTCTAGAATAGTAATTACATAAGCTAATGAGTTTTACTATCAAATCACACATTTGATAATCAAAAGCGTAATTAACTATTCAATTACATGCTCAAAAGATAACAAAACGCACAACATGTGCTAATGGTCCTAGGGCACTACTAACAGAAACAACACATGTCTGGAAATAAACAAAGACTTAGAGGAAAGATCAAGTAAAATGAATCCTTTGCTTTGACCAGAGTGACCAAGGTAAACATATTCTCTGGCCCTTGAACCAAATTTTCCTCTACCTTGCTCTATAGTTGAACTGTAAGCAAAACATCTAAATACCTTTAAATCAGCATAAGGTGGACATTTGTTGTACAAGACTTCATAAGGTGTTTTGTTATGAAGAATAGGAGTGGGAGAAAGATTAACAAGGTATGTAGCATGAAGAACACAATAGCCTCAATAAGAACTATGAAGATTAGCCTGAAACTTCAATCATCTTGCCACATTTAACAGATGTTGGTGTTTTCTTTCAACAACACCATTTTGCTGTGGTGTTTCTACACAGCTGGTTTGATGATTGATGCCCTTAGTGCCATAAAAGTCAGGCATAAAACTCTAACCCATTGTCAGTCCTAAGAACTTTAACCTTGGCAAAAAAATGAGTTTCAGCAAGAAGAATAAACTTCTGCAAGATACTTCTAACCTCAGACTTATGTTTCATTAAGTACACCCATGTAAACATGTTGTGATCACCAACAATTGTCAAGAAATATTGTTGATTGTGGACAGTTTTATACTTATATGGCCCCCAAATATCCGCATGAATAAGAGAGAAACAGTGCTCAGAGATAGAATCACTAAGAGAGAATGGTAGCTTTTTCATTTTTGTCATCGGACATATATGACAAATGTGATCCTTATGCAATTTGATACAAGGAAAAAGAGGCTCCAACTGCTTCATTCTTTGAAAGGACATGTGTCATAGTCTAAAATGTCATAGCCAGCTATTGTCTATTACAATTTTATTTGTTGTACAAGATAACATGGAAGAGTATTATTCATAGACAATTCAGAAGTAAGACTAAGGATTGTAGTTCATTTTTCAGAAGAAACTGGCAAAGGAGACTTGTAAGTAGCATCAAGTATGTAAAGGCCCTTGTAATTTTCAGCTTTCCCAATCATCCTGGAAAGTACAAGGTCCTGAATAATGCAATGGACATAATGAAAACCAATAAGAATGGCAGGATCAATAGTGAGTTTGTTGAGGGATATTAGATTGAACTTGAATGTAGGAACACATAACACATTCTCAAGGATAAAGCCAAAAGGAAAAGTCACATTTCCTTTGTGTAACAGGAATTATATCACCATTAGGTAAAATGACAAAGACAGAATAAATGGCATGATAAGAAGTAAAGTGAGATAGAGTTATGCAGATATGGTCTGATGCTCCTGAGTCCACTATCCATTTGTAATAAAATGAATTCATAGTACCTGATTCATTGTTTGTAGAATTCACAAAGCTTGCAGTTAATGCTGTTGTGGCATTATCAGAAATTTTCTGACCCTGCATTTGCAACAGACCAATGAGTTGTTGACATAAGCTATCAGAAATAGTGCTACCTAAATGTCCAGCATAATTGGAATAGAACTTAGAGAAATCTGCATCTTGTGTGGCACTGCTGCTCATTTGATTAATGGTTGCTTTTTGATTATCAGCTGCAGCATACTTTCCCTTCCCTTTGTTGACTGGATAGCCATGTTTTTATAGCACCTATCAATGGTGTGGCCTAACTTGCCAATAAAATTGCATTGATGTCTTTTTCCATTGTTCTGCCCATTATACTTCTTATAATAGCCTTGATTGACTGCATTGATGTTGTCGTGAGATGAATTGTTTTCTGACTTGTTTCATGTTTGATTGCAAGGCTAAATGTCTGTTTGATTTTAGGCATAGGAATCATGAGCAAAATTTGACCTCTAACTTGCTCATATTCTTCATTTAGTCCTTTTAGGAACCTAATCACATATTCATCATCTACATAATTTTGTTACTAACATATCCACCACAGAAACACGAAGGATTAAATAAACACTTAGGAATAGGCCTGAGAGATAGTATTTCATCCCATAGTGTCTTAAGTCTAGTAAAATAGGAGTTTACAGAATTGCTACCTTGTTTGAGATTTTGTATCTCCTCAAGAATATCACTAAGTCTGTAGGCATCTCCATGCCCAAACCTATCTTCAAGATCTCCAAATTTCATAGGCAGTGTCATACCATATGACACTTTGCCTAATTGTAGAAGTCATGGAGTTCAGAAGCCAAGAGAACACCATATTGTTGCATTGTACCCAACTTTCATAGTTATGATCATCAAGTTGCAATGGAAATATAGTACCATCTACAAAGTTGATTTTATGCTCAGAAATCAAAGAAACTTTCATTGCTTTACTCTAATTTTGGTAGTTTGTGTCATCCAAAGAAGGCTGAACAAGAACAAGAACAAGAGCTGCACTCTTGCTTGGATGTAGAAAAAAAGACTGTTAACTGCAACTGGAAGGTTAGCCATAGAATCTCAACAAAAATCAAGGTATTTCCAAGAAAAAAGAATCAAAACACCATATTTCCCAAAATCTGATCGAAGAAGAAATATATAATTAGTATCTAACAGTAGATCCATGATCCAAAAGAAAAACAAGTTCAGAAGCAGTGGATTCAAGCTTAATCATGCTCTGATACAATGACACAACTCAGGATGTAGCTCGAATTAGAGACTAGAAGAAGGAAAAGCATAATGCTAGTTGAGAGCATTTGGAAAAAATATGTGTATTGATAAGATAAATCTGTACAAAATACATTAAGATCTTCTTCTATTTATACACAAAAATCCTAACTAACTCTTGCTAAAACTACTTGCTGTGACATAAAAAGTAAACTATTTACAAGTAAAATATCTACATATATCAGTCACTTTAGCATTCATTTTGAAGTTAGTTATGCAAGTTGTCAACTTGTCAAGTTGCAGCTGCTAACTTGTGCTAATTTCAATTGTAGTTTGTTCAACTTGCTGCTATCCTGCACCAGTTCTTTACTGCAGCAATTCTGGAAAGCTCTATCTTGCTTTATGCTGATTTGGCAGCTCAAACACTCAACACCCTCCCTCAAGATAGAGCTGGGGTATAAATGGATTTCACTCCAAGAATGTTAAGAAAGGTATGAAAATGTGCAGGTTGCAAGGGCTTTGTGAAGATATCAGCAAGTTGATTTTTAGTAGCAATAGGTAATGGTTTAACTACCCCTGCTTGATATATATCCCTTATATAATGACAACATATTTCTATATGTTTAGTCCTTTGATGGTAAACATGATTTTCAAAAAGATATATAGCTGATTGATTGTCACAAAACAAGGGGAACTGCCTTCTCATGCTTGATTTGTAGATCTTTCAATAAATAAAGCAGTCATTGTACTTCACTCACACAGGTTGCCATATACTTGTATTCATCTTCTGATGAACTTTTAGCTATTGTAGTTTGTTTCTTAGCTTTCCAAGAAACTAGAGAATCACCAAGGAAGATACAATAACCAGAAATTGATCTCATTGTACCAGAACAACCTGCCCAGTCTGAGTCACATTAGGCAATTAAAGATAAAGTAGCTTTGCTAGAGAAGAAGATTCTTTGACCATGACTAGTCTTTAAATACCTTAACACCTTATGAGCAGCTTGCAAATGATTCTGAGTAGGAAAGTCCAAGAATTGGTTGAGTTGTTGCATAGAAAATGATATATGAAGTCTTGTAATGGTTAGGTATAACAGCATGCGGACAATTCCCCCCTCAGACATATCTATCTCTAAACCAATGAAAAACTTGAGCTCACCCAAGTCTTTTATGCCAAAAACCTTGTTTAGAGAAGCCTTGATAGATGTGATAGCAGAAATAGAATTTCCAGTAAGGACAATGTCATCCACATAGATCAATAGTGCAATAAAACCAGCATAATCATGTTTGATGAATAAACTGTAATCACTCATTGTTCTGGTAAAGCCTAACTTGATCAATTCAGAGGTTAACTTTATGTTCCATTGTATGTTGGCCTGTTTAAGGCCATATAGGGATTTCTGTAGTTTACAAACCTTGCCAGGAGCTGCTTCAAAACCAGGAGGTAAATCCATATAGACTTCCTCATCCTAATTCCCATGTAAAAAAGCATTGTTTACATCTATTTGATGCAAAAATCAGCCTTTAATAGCTGCAATGGCAAGTAAAGTTCTGATGGTAGTAACCTTGGAAACAGGAGAAAATGTGTCAAGAAAATCTACACCAGACTGTTGTGTATATCCTTTGACTACAAGCCTGGCATTAGGCCTCTTAATGCTTTCATCAGCCTTATACTTTAACTTGTAAATATACCTATTATCAATTGCAGTCTTCCCAGGAGGCAAGTCAGTCAATTCTCATGTTTTATTTGCCTCCAAAGCTGCAATTTCAGCTTCCATGGCTTCCTCCACATAGGATATTTGATGTCTTCTTGATAAGATTTAAGCTCAGCAGTAACATTAACATTGAGAACACAATGTCTATATTCTGAGGAAATATGTTCATAAGAAAGGACTTTGTCCAAGTGATGTGGACTAGCATGAGCAACATTATATACAATATCCTTGAGGTTAGCAGGAGGATTGGATATCTTGGCTGGCCTTCTAAGGCTTATTTGAGGAGGCAGAGAACCATTGTCTGCTGAAATAGGAGAATTGAAATGTTCAACAAGAACAGAAGAATTAGAAAGATCATCAAAAGTTGTAGGAGTTACAACAGATGGTATTTGTTTTTCAGAAATAATATAAGGAGTATAAATAGGAGAATAATGGTAGGGGAACTTTGTCTCATGAAACAACACATGTCTGGAAACAAACAAAGACTTAAAGGAAAGATCAAGTAAAATGAATCATTTGCTTTGACCAGAGTTACCAAGGTAAACACATTCTCTAGCCCTTGAATCAAATTTTCATCTACCTTGTTCTATAGTTGAACTGTAAGCAAGACATCCAAATATCTTTAAATCAGCTTAAGGTGGACATTTGTTGTACAAGACTTCATAAGGTGTTTTGTTATGTAAAAAATTGAACGCTGTTAGTAGTGCCCTAGGACCATTAGCGTATGTTGTACGTTTTATATCTTTTGAGCATGTATTTGAATAGTTAATTTTGCTTTTGATTATCAAATGCGTGATTTGATAGTAAAACTCATTATCTTATGTAATTACTATTCTAGTTGTCCCTAGTTTTATGTAATGCTTATTTACAATGAAATAAAACTAGTATGATGTATGATTGATGATCATGTTTTACTGGTCATGTGTAATGAATACAAACCATAGATGCAATATATAGGGATACATTGTATTGGACGTGATCCGTTAGAGAAGTAATACTTCATGGTCCTTAGTCATAAGTATTACTTCCTCAATACTATTTTAGAATCCTTAGACCTTATGTCTCTATTGATTCTAGCATGAATGGAGCCATGTTTTGACTCAGTCGTACGTTGCTTTTAATCGAGTAATCAATACGACTGATGATCGGATGTAGTGTCCTATCATGGCTTGAATGTGAGAGACATTATAAGGAATTGTCCCTCTCTTATTAGAGAGAGATATCCATGGGCCCCTCGATAGGAAAATACTGTTTAAATGCATGGCCGTGCTCAAATGTATTTAATAAAGTGGTTATTAAATATTGTTTCTTGGAACAGTCTATCTGGAGATCGAGCATAAATACAATTAAGCTTAATAAGGGTGACAACTACCATGCCTTATGCTTAATTAGGATATCGCGAGACAAAGGGATTAAATAGTGGATTGATATTAGGTTCCACCGTAAATTCATTCACTTTGGGTAGTTACAATGTCCTGCTAGGGACCGCTTGTGATTTATGAACACACACTTCTACTGAGTGTGTTTTCATTGCCATTGTGATATAAACCTACAGGGTCACACGCATAGACGAGCTAACGAGCTTCATGTCCAGATTCAATGAATCTAGAATGTGTCTAGGTTCATTGTATCTGACATTCATTTTTCTGAGAATAATAAAGAGTTATTATTCGAATTAGAGATAAGGGCATTTTCAGTATAGCTGGGATTATGTGGGAGTTATTATCCGATAAGGACTCCAACTACCAGCAGAAGTCTAGGGGACGTGGGAGTTAAAGACTCCCACTGCCAGAAGAGGTGGAGCGGACGTGGGAGTTGTTCTGGAAACAACCTCTCACTCCCTATATAAACCTCTCTTGGCCGAAACCCTAGGGTTAGACAATTTTCAGCCGAAATACCAAGAAATCCAGAAAACTGTTTCTGCCTCCCTTTCTCCTAATTCCCGAAATTCAGAAAAACCGAAGAGCTAGCACTCGCTGCCCGTTTCGTCGCGTGGATACCGGTAGGGAGTAGTTCCGCAAGGGAAGACTCAAGGTGATCGTTGACGTAATCTTTCATTCAAGAATCAGATTCTTGAGCCAAGAAACGTAAGTCCTTTTCTTGTAATTTTTCGATTCCTATTGTATGAGCGGATCCTTCAAGGGAGGACTCATGGGTGTTTGGAACGAGTTTCCGCCCATGAATCCCTTCAAACGCGGCTTGACACATCAGCGGAGGACGGATTTTCCAAATTCGTCTTCGCTTCAGGACTGATTTGGCAAATCCGTTCTTGACTATCAGAGACTTGTTAAAAAAATTACCGAAGAATTCTTCTTCAATCTATTCTTGAAATGTGTTCAATTTACCAAAATATGTACAATTCACCCGAAATAAGCCTGAAATTTTTTCGACTAATTCAATAACCACTCAAAATATGTACAATTTATCAAAATGTGCAATTTCAGCATATATACAACTCAAAATGAATAAAAAAACAATTTCATTTATTAAATTCAAAATCCATAATGTTCAATGTAATACAATTGCCAAAATTATCGATGCGTATAAGGTACTTTTATTTGGCGGTTCGACCTAAGTCAGTATATTTGTCCCTTGTTATCGCGGACGACCGTACCATGAGAGGTGTTCTCTAATTGAACCCCTTCAGTGTCGATAAAAACTTGATCCTCCGGTGATAGCGGCTGGTGAAGTGCAGCCTCTTCCTGTGTTTGAGTCTAATCAAGTCCTAGGGAGCATCAGGGTCGGTCATCCATGTCAATGGACGTTCTATCACCGCCTCTGATATATAAGATGACCGCGGTCTGCAACTCATAGCTCTCCCTGTAGCCTGTAAAGCACTCGTCATTTGATCAGATGCCCAGTTAAGGAAATTTTTTGTTTCTGGATCAGTAATGTTGTTTGCTTTCTGTTGCAAGGTACATGAGACCTGAGTAGACGCTGAAGCCTGTAATAAATAACAAACATAAGATAAACATAATTAAAAATTATGATAAAATTTAAACATTATTATATAGTTCATAATAATTTAAAACTCACCAAAATTTGTTCATCTGTTGCATTTGGTTGAAAGCCCTGGGGAAGGTTTGTAGGGTCCCTTATTTGGGGGTTATTTATAAGCAAGACTGAAATGTTCTTGTACCACTCCATGTAATCATCGTGTGGCACAAAAACATTACCCCTCTGAACACCCTCCCTCCACTACATACTCCGTTATTTTTTGCCAAAACTCAAGAAGGATTTGGGAAATCCGTCCTCAGCTGACATGACAAAAATTATACGCGGTTAGATACATCAGGTGGGGACGAATTTTCCAAATCCTTGCTAAAAATATTATCCCAACAAAAATACTATCATAGTTTGACCATTATGCCAAACTCATGTCATTCTAAGGGGTGAAAATCCTCTGTCCCCGTCTGTGTATGTCCCCGTGTCCCTAACCAATCAGAATTTACTACATAAATATTTATTTCAATTATACATACACATGGTGAATTGTGATTGGTTGGGGACACGGGAACATACACGAATGGGGACAGAGGATTTTTTGCCCATTCTAAGGCAAAGCCTCTAAAAGTGCACGTCAGTTTTATGCGGGATTTTACTTTCACGTGGTGTAGAATGTAGGCCGAATCTATTGGGCCCATGAGGATAATGGAACCTAAACGAAACTCGAAAGGTAATGTTAGGGAATCAATCGTATTTGATGGGTTTGGTTAAGTTACAACAAATAGAGCTACTTCTCAAGGACGACATCAGGCCCAAATTTAGCCCACGTTGAGCAAGTATTCATTAATTGGTTCAAAAAATGGTTTTTTTGGGGCCAACTGCAATTTATCTGAGTATAATATGAGCAAGTATAAGTAAAATGGTTCAAAAAATTAAATTTGGTTTTAGACGAACAGGAAAGTATAATAAGCTACAATAAAAAAGTATAACATTTTTTTTTTTGAAAGAAAAAAAAAAAAGTATAACATGAGATAGACTATAAATTGTGTTAAAATAAAATACGTTGTGTTCATTTTAAAAACACATTTTGACAAAATCATACTTTTATGACGGAGATGGGTGGCCGTTGCAGCCACCAGTCGTCGCCCCTTAGGATGACAGTGAAGTCGAGTGGGGGCGGATATCATGATCTCTAATCTCAGCCCCACCTCTTTCATCGCATCCCCATTCCGGCCCAATCCCATCTTAGGTGGAGGCCCAGTCCCAAATCGGAAAAAGCGGAGAATTTTTTCCCTAAATTCTTACTTCGTCCCAGCGGAGGCTCAATCTTGACTAGAAAAAATTAGTGAATTTTTAATAAAAATCCCAAAATAAAACCTTGAAAAAAAATATAGAATTGTAAAATAAAATATTTAATGTCTGTAAAACGAAATAGCATAATCTAAATTTATACTAGTTTGCTTACTAAACGATACTAGTTTCTAGACACCGGTCATTTGTTTCCCAACAACATAATATAGATCACTTTGCAAGATATGTGACCTCTTTCCAAGAATAAAGATTGAGAAGGCGAAGAACTTGCTGTCTATTTGGTTGCTTCTCATTTTTTGACTTGTACTCATCAAACAAATCAATGTAAGACTTTTTAACTTTCTCAATGCTATTAGGAATCTCAACTCCACCATATATTTTGGAAACACATAATTGACTAAACTAATCTTATATCATGTATCTAATACTAATATCTAAATTTTAATTCAAATGGATTTAAAGAAAGACAAACACAAATATCTAAACATCATGATTGTACATGATGCGAGCATGAGCGACTATAGTTGGATGGAAGAAGCAATGAGTGATGGAGTTACTATAAGGTTTAGGAGAAGGAGGAGTCACTGAGAGAATTTGATTAACGCTGTCTTCTCCAAATTTGACGTTTATTTCATTTTTATGTATTTTATACTTTTTCTATTTAGTATTTTAGATTGGTCATGCGGTGCGGTGCGGGCCGGGGCGAGCTGGAATGGGGGCGGGGATATTATTTCACTCGCATTCGGCCCCGGCCCTGTTAGCGGGACCAAATTCATTCACATCCCCATCTCCACCCCTAACTTAAACCAGGGAATCCCGGCCCAACCGAATTGGGACGGGCCGAATCTCTAATTTAACTGGTTCCATTGCCATCTCTATGCGCCCACAAACCTCCTGATTAATTGCAGCCAAAATAATGTCAAATTTATTTTATTCCTTTATTTATCTCCTCAAATAACTATAAAAACAAAGAATCCAAACAAAAAATAACATAAACCAAGATGGAATTTTAGGCTAATTCTTTATCTTTTATGGGATTCAGACCCTGAATCAGAATTTCCTTCTTCCCAAGTTCTTATGTTAACCATATGTTTTTTTTCACTCCGGCTCCTATGCGGAACAGGAAAAGTTCCGCACCGTGCGAAACAATTTGGGCCGTCGGATGATAGATTTGGAGTGAGAAAAGTTTTTATTTTTTATTTTTGCAACTTTTCTCTCTCCAAATCTGGGCCGTTAAAACTATCATCCGACGGCCCAAATTATTCCGCACGGTGCGGAATTTTCCCTATTCCGCATAAGAGCCGGACTGATTTTTTTCCTTAAAAGATTAAATTTTTACCAAAAATTACATTCTTTCTTCCAGTATAATACCATAAATGTTACATTTTACATGTTCGTATTCCCTTCAAACGTCGTTGAATTGGGCATAAATGGTAAAATATGGAAATTCTATCAAGAACTCTAAAGAATTAGATATTTCTACTCCTGATGATGATGATAAAGAACAAGCATGCAAATTGTATTGTGCTTATGTATATGATGCATGATTTAGTGTTAGGAAAAGGAACCAATATTATTTCCTTGGACGAATATGATAAGGGGAAATGATATCGTTGTTCGTTGCAGCCAGAAGAGCTGATAAAGATGACGAGAGATCCATGATGTGGTGGTGGTGGTCAGAAAATCAAAACGGAGGGAGGGGTGTTGAGTTTGTTTTATTTTGGGTTTTGGACGAAGAATAGACTAAAATTTCATCTTGGTTTGTGTTATTTTTTGTTTAGATTCTTTATTTTTATAGCTAATTGATGAGAGAAATAAAGGAATAGAAAATTGGACCTTCCTAGACTACTAAAATTATTGGATAGAAATTGGCTAAAACTCAAATTGAGGGTGAATCCCTTATACCAATAGGAGGGTGAATAGTGTTAATTTGAGTTTTATCGAATTTCTATCCAAAAATTCTAATAGCAAATCATTTTCCTAAAAAATTTCGGCATTATGTTTGTTGCAATTAATTAAAAGGGTTGTGGGGGGCGGCAATGGCCATCCATCTCTGCTGTAAAAGTATACTTTTGTCAAAATCAGATACTCCCAAAATTTTCATGAGTAAAAAAGATAATAAAAATCACGTTGACTGAAAACTCTAAACTTTAAATAAAATAGTGTGTTTTCTCTTTTTTGTTTGAATGGACCAAAATACCATTTGGTTCCGTCCACGCGTGCCCAACACATGCATTCTATCACTAATCTTCGCCGTAAAAATTGAATTTTATCAATATGTGACACTCGCAAATTAGGGATGGGTAAAAAAGATAACCAAAAACACATTGCCTAAAAATTCTAATGGTTCTATACTTCATGAGTAAAAGAGTGTGTTTTCTCTAAATAAAATGTTATCCAAGTATACATTTTCTTTGCTTAAAAAAAAGTAGAGTAATATGTTATTTCTACTCAAAAACAATTTTCAGATTTCTATTTCTAGCCAAAAAAATCATTTTGAACAATTCTAATTCTTCCCATGAACTATTTTCAATATGACATTTTTGACAAGTTAATGAAAACATGATGGTTTTAGACAAAATTGGTTGTTGTGATGCATTTTTAGTCAGAAACTACCATATTATTATTAATTTGTCTAAAATGTCATCACGAAAATAATTTGTGATAATAATGGTCTGAATAAAAAATTTGCTAATAAAAACTCGAAGATAATATTTTGGTAGAAATGAATTTTTTTTTTTTTTAAAAAAAGATAACTATAGTGTAAAACTTAGAATAACAGTACTAGAGAGGTATCAGCAGGGCTGACTACTCAAGTGCGAGGTGAACGACTGCATAAGGTCTACAATTTTCAGGGCCCAATTTTTTAATTTTTTTGTAATGTGTAAGACTCAACTGGTATCCGTGTTTATTTTACTATCTACAATGAATCTGATCATCTCCTACGATATGTTTCATTTTTCTTGCAAAATATCATAAAACATTAAACTTTTCTCTGTTACTGTTTATAAAATAGTATTTTTTTAGTTCGACCCCAAAACCAAAATTCTAGCTCTGCCGATACACACACACACACACATAGGGGTGTCAATTGAGCTATATGAGCTGAGCTTGGCATAGCTCACGCTCAGCTCACATAAAAATTGAAAAGCTCACGCTTAGCCCGGAAAAGCTCATAAACCTTGAGCTCACGCTCAGCTCACATTTTAACACGAGCTCGAGCTTAGCTCACGAGCTTCCCGAGCTCACTTATATTAGCGAAGAAAACGAAAATCCTGTCTGAAGAAATAGTATAATACAATGAGCCTTAAAACTAAATTTGGACAAGAATACACAAAAAAAAAGCAAAAGTTTCAGAATTGTTTGATATGCTAATAAAAGGAGTCTTATATAAAAAAACAAAAAACAAGAGAATTCATGCACTTAAAATTTTAACAAATGATAAATTTGCAAATTTCAAAAGATTGACTTAATTCCATTGTCGGTGGCAATTCCAATTTTGACAATCCCATTGAATTCTTCTACGCCATCTCACTTTTTGTTGTGATTCATCCCAATGTATTTTGTACCGTGTTTTCCTACGCTGTCTTTTCATGTTTTCTCTCTTCCTTTAACCTTTGTATCTGTCTCTCTCTTGTTGTAAGACTCCTTCTTTAATATAATCTCCTTTCTACCCAAAAAAAAAGACTATTGAATTAATCCACACATTATAATTATAATTATAATGTATATAAGTTTTTTTTTTAAATTAGTATTATTATTATTATTATTATTTATATATAATATTTTAATTATATTAATCTTATTCGGGTTCGAGCTTTTTTCGGGCTGAGCGGGGTCAAGCTCACGCTCAGCTCACATAAGAAGCGAGTTTGAATATTAAGCTCACGCTCACATTACCTCAGCTCACGCTCACATTTTTTCGAGCCCGAACCCGTTGACACCCCTACACACACACACTACCCTAATTACCCCGTGCTATGAATGGGAACAAATTTAATTGTTAACAAAATATTAAATAGCATAAAAGTTAAAAATGATATTATGCAATGTTATTTTTGTTTGGTGTTTCAAAACTACATATATAGAAAAAATAAGAAAATATAACAATTTTGTATTTATATGCAAGATATCAAAAAAAAGATCTGGTAAGAGAAGAATATTCTTTCAATGATTGCTCGGCATTGTAAGTTTTGTTGAAAAAATTAACGGAACCATCCAAAAACTAATAAAGCATGGCGCTCCAAGTTATTAAGAAAATTACAACTCATTTACACGATAAGAATAATTAAATGACTCGATCAACTAAATTTTATTTTTTGAAGTTTTTACCTTTTAATGAAAAAAGTTTAGTGAGCAGTTTGCATGCGGGTTCAACAGGTAACTAAATGGCTCGTTGAAATAATTTTCTTTGAAAACAACTTTGACCGTTGGAATGAAAAAGTTAAAAAACAAATTAGATTTGTCACTCAATTTGATAGACTAAAAAGCAACTCAACAAATTCATTCAATTAAAAATCCTACCCACTATCTGTATTTATAATGTCGTCAAATTTCAAAAACGTTATACACTTTCGATGTAGGATTTGAATAATATTGAAAAAGGTAAAATAAAATATTATAATAGGAAAAATAATAATCATTAAAAATATTAAAATATATAATTTAATTTTTAATAAGTCAAATATGAACTATCCAAAAACTAAATAAAGTCCGCCTCTCAAATTCATTAGGCATATTCCAATTCAGTTAATGATACGGTAAGAATTAAATGGCTCCATTAACTAAATTTTATTTTTTTTAAGTTTTGACTCTTTTAATGAAAAACATTTTGTAAGCACGCTCGGTGAACGAATTTTCTTTGAAAACAATTTGACTATTGGAATGCAAAAATTGAAAATAAATTAGATTTGTCACTCAATTTAATGAATTAAAGAACAACTCAACCAATTAATTCAATTAAACACCATGCTCAATCCCTATATTTATAATGTTGATAAATTTAAAAAACTTCATACACTTTCGATTTGGTATCTTAATTAATATTAAAAAATAAAAAAAAATTACAATAGGAAAATTAAAAAATATTAAAACATACAATTTAATTTGAATAAGTCAAATATGAACCATTTGAAAAGCAAATAAAGTCCGCCTCTCCAATTCATTGGGCAAATTCCAATTCAGTTAGTGATATGATAAAAATTAAATGGCTCGAACAAATAAAGTTTATTTTTTAAAAAGTTTTGACTCTTTTAATGAAAAAAAGTTTAGTGAGCAGGCTCGCCTGCGGATTCAATAGAAAATTAAATGGTTCGGTGAGCTATTTTTTTGTATGAAAAAATTGAAAAATAAATTGGATTTGATACTCAATTTAATAGATTAAAAACCAACTCAACCAATTAATTCAATAAAAAAATCCATTTTCAACCCATTTATTTATAATGTTGTCAAATTTCAAAAACTTCATAAACGTTCAATTTGTGATCTTGAATAGTATTGAAAAGAGAAAAAATAAAATTGAATAGGAAAAATAAAAACCATTAAAAATATTAAAATTAACAATTTCATTTGAATAAGTCAAAGATGGTAAGGTATATCATTAATTTAATAAATAAAATTTATCACAACCAATAAAAAATTTACAATAATTAAAGAACAAAAAAATCCAGAAAATTACACGTGGTATTGTGAAGGCTTGTTATTGGTTGAAACTAAAAAGAGGTTTTGTAATATAAATATAGATAGATTGTTAAATTCCAAAATCTTCATACAATTTCAATGTGAGATCTTAAATAATATTGAAAGAAAAAAAATTAGAATAGGAAAATTAAACAACCACTAAAAATATTAAATATATAATTTAATTTCAATAAGGCAAATATGTCAAGGTTAATTTAAATTTAATGGATAAAAATTATTCAACCAATGAAAATCTTTTAAACTAATTAGACAATTTAAACTTACTTTATTGACTGCTCAAGTCCTGCGATTATTCTTTTATGTCCTTGAATGAATTTTAAATCTAGCGATTATTCTTTCAAGGGTTTCTTTCAATGATGGCTCAAGGTCGGGATGATAATTTTATTGGAAAACAATTTGTTTAATTGAACAACCTGAAAAGCAAATAAAGTGAGTCTCTCCAATTCATTGGGAAAATTCCAAATCAGTTAATGATACTCTAAAAATCACATGATTTGATCTACAAAAGTTAATTTATTTAAAGGTTTTACTCTTTTAAAGAAATAAGTTTAGTGAGCAGGTTCGCCTGTGAGTTAAATATAAAACTAAATGATTCGGTGAACTAATTGTTTTTAAAAAAACTTTAACTATTTGAATGAAAAAATTGAAAAACAAATTGGATTTGTCACTCAATATAATGGATTAAAAACCAACTCAACCAATTCATTCAATAAAAAACCACTATCAGCCCTTTATTTATAAAGTTGTCAAATTTCAAAAACTTCATAAACTTTCAATGTGGGTTCTTGAATTATATTGAAAAGATAACTAATTGTCTACGAATTAAAAGATAATTCACATGATTTGATCTACAAAAGTTAATTTATTTAAAGGTTTTACTCTTTTAAAGAAATAAGTTTAGTGAGCAGGTTCGTCTGTGAGTTAAATATAAAACTAAATGATTCGGTGAACTAATTGCCTTTAAAAAAACTATAACTATTTGAATGGAAAAAATTGAAAAACAAATTGGATTTGTCACTCAATATAATGGATTAAAAACCAACTCAACCAATTCATTCAATAAAAAACCACTATCAGCCCTTTATTTATAATGTTGTCAAATTTCAAAAACTTCATAAATTTTCAATGTCGGTTTTTGAATTGTATTGAAAAGATAACTAATTGTCTATGAGTTAAAAGTTAATTCACATGATTTGATCTACAAAAGTTAATTTATTTAAAGGTTTTACTCTTTTAAAGAAATAAGTTTAGTGAACAGGTTCGTCTGTGAGTTAAATATAAAACTAAATGATTCAGTGAACTAATTGTCTTTAAAAATTTTTTTAACTATTTGAATGAAAAAATTGAAAAACAAATTGGATTTGTCACTCAATTTAATGGATTAAAAACCAACTCAACCAATTCGTTCAATAAAAAATCACCATCAGCCCTTTATTTATAATGTTGTCAAATTTCAAAAACTTCATAAACTTTCAATGTGGGTTTCTTGAATTGTATTGAAAAGAGAAAGAATAAAACATAATAAGAAAAATAAAAACCATTAAAAATATTAAAATTAACAATTTAATTTGAATAAGTGAAAGATGTCAATCTATATCATTAATTGCCAAGAGGTCCATAGCCCATTAGGATTATGGTCTGCCCGTGACCGTGAGGTCCTGGGTTCGACACCCTCCACACACATGGGGCAATACATTCTCTCTTTCTAGGGCTGTCATTCTCTTCCTTGTGGGGCTAAAAAAAAATCTATTTCATTAATTTAATAAATAAAAATTATCTCAACCAATTAGATTTTTTAAAATAATTTAAAACCAAAAAATTCAGAAAATTACACATAGGATTGTGAAGTCTTGTGATTGATTGAAACTGAAAACATGTTATGTAATATAAATATGAGCAAATAGCTTTTTTTGCCACAAAACTAGTTACGAGTGCTATATCTGCCACAAATCACGTTTTCGTGCTATATCTGCCACAAAACTAGTTACAAGTGCTATATCTGCCACAAATCGTTTTTCCGTGCCTTTTTTTGCCATGAAACATTTTATGAGTGCTAAAAATGCCACAAACAGAGGGAGGGTGAAAGGAAAAATAGGTAAGAGATCAAATTAATTTCAATTAAACCCTAAAATCAAAATTTTATATTATACTGGGTACCTAATTTTATTTTATTTTTAATACTTGACCCTTCTTCCCAAATTTACCAAAACCCTCACCGCTACCTTCTTCTTTCTTCTCTTCCTACATCGAGCCACCACCACCTCCCATCCCGTTACCCAATCCCTGCCCCCACCCATACCAAAGAGTACCAAATCTGACAAAAAATGACTGCTTGAAGATTTGGAGAGGCGTGGTGAAGGTGATAGCCTAGCAAAATTGTCTAAGAACAATTAGATATTCTTAGGAAATTGGTCTGTATTTTGCATTTTGCTTTGCGAGAGTCCTTTTTGTTCAAGAATTCTGATGGTTTCAGATGCAAAAGCATCTATGTTAGGTTAATTATGTAATACAAATTAATCTATATTTTGTTTAGTATTTTGACTGGTATGTATTTTGTTTAAATTTTTTGATGGTTTTAGCAGCAAAGCACTTGGTTAATCATGTAGTGAAAATTGATTAGCATTTTGCTTATTGCTTTGACTTATATGTATTTTGTAAAACAGTTTCTAAAGGTTAGAGGAGCAAAGCATTTGTGAAATTTGTTATATGCGTCTGAAATATAGATCTAGAAGTGCTTTCATCATATGGATTGCTATTCTTGGTTAATTTCAGGGGTTATGGGTGGGGGTTAGGGATTGGGTGGCGGCGGTGACTTGAGGTGGGAGGAGAAGGAAGAAGAAGGTGGTGGAGGCTTTGATAAATTTGGGAAGAAGGGGTCAATTATTTAAAAAATAATTTATGTACCCAATTAAATATAAAAATATGATTTTAGGATCTATTTGAAATTAATTTTATCTCTTACATATTTTCCCCTTCACCCTCCCTCTTTTTGTGGCATTTTTAGCACTCACAAAATGTTTCATGGCAAAAAAGGCACGGAAAAACAATTTGTGGCAGATATAGCATTTGTTACTAGTTTTGTGGCAGATATAGCACGAAAACGTGATTTATGGCAGATATAACACTTGTAACTAGTTTTGTGGCAGAAAAAGTTATTTGCTCTATAAATATAGATAGATATTTAGATATTAAAAACATTTATGTAGTCTTTTAATATTTTGACATTCTAGATTTATTTTTTGTGTAATGATTTATTTTTTATTATGTTTATATAAAATTCTTTTTAGGCAGGGACTAAGTCAGTAATTGTATTTTGGGGGCGAAAAACTGCAACAGTATACGTACCTATCTATAAAAACTGAATTGGACGGCGAACTTGATAAAAAATTTCGAACTACATATAAAAATTATTATATATTATTATATTTAAAAATGGGTGGCGAAAATCGTCCCTGTTTTTAGGTAATATCCCGCTTTTATCTTGGCCCTTCTTTTTCTGTGCCTGTGTTTATTTTCTCTGGCTCTAAACGAAAGTACACTAGTCCTTAGCTGAAATATACCCTTTTCACTGTGTATTAAATATCCGCACAGCCAATATTGTATTTTAGGTTAAAAAATTACAGATGCAACTGAGTTGAGTTTTTAACCTTTGTTTGGACGTTTGTATATATCTTCTCCGACCCTAGAAATGTGTGTAACGTCTGGCATATATTACATGGAAAACGGTGAAAATTCAGAGAAAAAAAAGACGTCCTAGATGCAGTCCGGCTCTTATGCGGAACATGAAAAATTCTGCACCGTACAGAACAATACGGGCCGTCAGATGATAGTTTTAACGGTCCAAATTTGAAAAGAGAAAAGTTGCGGCTGGACTTAAAAAATAAAAAAATAAAAAATTTTTCTATCTCCAAATCTGCACCGTTCAAAGGTATAATCCGACGTCCCAGATTGTTCCGCATAGGAGCCGGAGTGTACTAGATGATGATGATAAGTTCTAAAAAGTAAGGTTTTGAAACCCGACCAGGACCAATCGGTCGGACTGGTTGGACTGCCGATCGGTATGCTTTTTTGTCCAGGTCGGCCCCAAAATCGATAGGGGTAAAAAAGATTCTTCCTTTGTTCAACTCAGTAAAATCTGGCGGTCGGATTGTCTAACCCGAAAACCGAACATGTTTAATAGAATCGATTGGGTTTTAGAAATTGTAATTTTTTTTTTAAAAAAAAAGAAAAATTTGCAAATTAAACAAAAATGCGAGAAACACCTAATCTAACTCTCTCCGCTCATACTCTCACATACGTCTAGTCGTCTAGGGCATGGAAAAAGAAGTTCTCTCAGTGCAACTCTCCAGAAAAATTCATCAAATTTCTCTCACAAATCTCAAAGCTCAAACATCAATTTAGTGAACCAAGCTCTTCTAAGGTTTGTTTTTCTGAATTAAAACTTTGCAAAACGTAAACAAGGTTGTTGTGAAATGTGACTTTGATATAGTTTACAAACAAGGCAATAATGTGAATTGAGATCAATGATGAACTAACTTGACAAAACAAAAAAGCAATGTTTCTGTTGTATATTTCTGCCTCAATGTTTGTGGCTTTGTGCATTAATATTATATATACACATGCTACGTATGATTCACGTTTAATATTATCTTCGTCCCAAATTGATTATAACGTTTTAATTTTTGAGATATCTCAAATGGTTTTCCATGTTTCAGAATTTGATAAATATTTCTCTTCATTCTTAAATTAAGTGGTAATTTGGATTTTAGACTTTCTTATTGATTATGAAAGTATAGATAAAATCAACTTTTGGGTTTTCGAAGAAGATAGGAGCCTTCCATTGATTATGAAGAAATAGAAAATTTACTTTATGAAGATCTTGAAGAACCAAGATTCCAAAGATATCGTCGCCGCCGCTGCCAAGATAATTATACTAAGCTTGATCACTTTTGTATTTCAAATACTTTTAAATTTTTATAATTCTATCGTGCTTAATTGTTTGTATAAATGTTGTTTACTTTAGATGATGAAGACATTCCTGTGGTGCAAGCTCATACTGATGATATTGACATCTCATCTCATGACAATATGAATTATCTTGGAGATTCCAACAATTACAGTGATCTTGGAAACACAAGTGGTTTTGGCAATGACAAGTGACAACCATGAGTTAAGCTAGAGACTTTGTTTCTAATTGGTTATTCTAGTTGAAATTGTTATTGTCTTTTGGATTGCCTATGTTTTATGTTTATTATTTAATCTTGTTTGGAGACTTTATTTGGTTATTTAGAGTTTCATTATAAGGACCCTAAGAGCTGTGACTAAATTTACATAACATTTTGTTAATTTTCAAGTTTATATTAAGCTATTGTTTTAAGCTTTGAATTTGTGCATCCCATATTAATTGGAAAATTTCACATTATTTCATTTTAAATAATAATCATATATTATTTATTTATAATATTTATGACATCACTTGGTGAATTAACGGTCCGACCAGTGACCCGTAACCCATTAATTTTTCCGGGTCGATGTCCAGTCCGAGTTTCAAAACCTTGCTAAAAAGTACTTTTCCTAATATGTTAATATTTGTGTTTGATCCATGATTAAGAATTTATTGGATAACCAATACAAGTTGGCTCAGTTGTTAAGGCTTTAACACGTCCTTACAAGGTCAAGTGTTCAATTCTCGTTGCCTACGTGAGGGCTGTGTTTGTGGGTGATCTGTAAGTACCCTTGTAAGCGACCTATGGTCTTTAGACCTGATGCGGATAGGACGAAGGACCCGTTGCATATAATGATCCAAGAACCCTAAGTATAATGATTGGCAGCGGTCTCCCTAGATCGAGAATCTAGTTTGATCTTACCAAGAGCAAAGGAAACCTTGACCCCGTTGGTTATAAGAGAACCAAGAACCAAAGGTATGATGAACGCCACAAGATCTTGCTCACCGATCTTGATAAGTTCTTGAACTATAGAAGCTCAACAAAGAGAATTTAATCTCACAAGACAAATGTCTATTTCTTTTTATCAAAGTCTGAATTTTACATTGAATTAGATGGCCTTTTATAGGCAAACATGAAGGTTTTTCAAGTGAATCCCGAAATTCAGCTTACCTAAGGGAATTCAAAGGCCTCTTTGACTGAATTTAATACATTTAGGAAATAGAAATGACTTCTTGAATAACTAAAGAGTTTGACTAATTAAATGGCTAAAAATGACTAATTCTAGGCTGAAAATTAAATACTAACTGAACTTGAAAAACAAGATATAATTCTCGCCTAAAATCTGGACAGCATGATATAGCAACTTGAATGACGATTTAGGATTCTAAAAAGACATAATCTGATCTTGTGGTCTTCATAAAAGTTGTAGGCCTGCCTCTTAGCTTTCTATTGCATCTTGAATGAGCTCCATTGGATTCTTGGATCAAACGTTATGACATTTACACCAAGCTGTCTCAAAGCTGAAATTAATGTTGAAGCATCTGTATATGAGTTCTCATCAAGACCTGCCCTGATCCGTAGTGGTGACTGGAGACGAGCCCACCTAAACTTTTATTTTACCAAAAAAAAAATAGTTTATTGGATTAAATTGTTCTCTAAAAATATGGTTTTTTTTTTTTCAATTTTATTTATTTATTGGGGAGAGTGGACCTATCTATTAAAAGAAATAGGAGATTTAAGAAGTGGGGAGTGAATTCAAACTCATAATCTCTAGGTCATAAGTCCCCAACCTTGACCATTAGACCAATATCTAATTGGCAAAAATATGAGTTAATATAAAGAAGTCCATAAGTTTGACTTAATTGACAAACTTGTGTACTTTGTGCCGCATTGAAACACTAAATTGTTCGCGAAAATAAATTTATTAATTTAAAATGAGTGAATTATAGTAAACAAATGTGTCATAAATTGTCAAAGTATTTTTCTTTAAAATTCAAGACACAGAAGTTAGATTTGTCTCAGATCTTTTCAGATCTATACTGTTTTTCTTTGTTTCTAGGAGAAGTCATTCAACACGGACTTGATATGGGCCCTTTATCAGCTTTCTACATCTTCCCGAGGCAATTTGTAGGATGGTTGATATGTCCATGGTCCTATAAATTGTCGATCCTTAAGGATGATGTTGAAACTGATCTTCTCTTATATCTGTGGTTCAAGAATCCTGATAAAGATGATGCGAAGACGAAAATTATGTATTTGTTTATTTTACTAGTTTTAATATTAGTATCTCATATCCATCTAAGTTTTCTTGGGTGTATATTTTGTCTGTTATCATAGTTTTTTTAAACCATTGTATAACTTTTATTTTCTGTATTTTCAGATTTTTTTTTTTTATTATTGTAATGGCCTCGACTATTTGCGATTAATGGAAAGCAAATTTATTAAAAAAAAAAAAGTGTGTCATAAATTGGTTCACTCGGTTTTAGAATTTACTATTTAAAACTTATTTGGTAATAAACTTTGGCTTTTATGACATGAATTTCGAAAATTGATTTTTTGTTTAAATTTGTTTTTGGGTTAAAAGTTAAGTTATTTTGTGAGAAAATGCGTAACATAAAATACATTTTTTTGTTGGAGATTGTGTTGAAGGTGGTGCACAAATGCGCACTAATAGATACATTACCAATCTTAATTGGGTATGTCTGACAATTAAATTTTGTTATTAAAAAAATTATTCTACCTAAAATTATAAGTATTTTCGAATGTTGAATTAAACAATTGATGAATAAAAAATATTGTAAAACGGTAATTAGATCCCAAAAAAAAAAACAAAAAAAAACTATTTTATGAATTTATTTGTATTAAATTTATTCTGAGTTTCGTCTCATTGGAGTCTGAAAATCTAATCCAAATAGACCCTAAATGTTGCAAAAAGATGGGAAATTTTTTTATTTATATATTGAGTTTTGTAATTATTGGCTGGATTCCCATTTTCAGTAAAGGCTTTGCTTGAAAGGAAGCAATCTGCAGTAGCTGCAGCTGCTGCTGCGGTTCAGATCGGAGTTAAAGAATGTGTGTACGAGCCGGAAAGAGAGAGAGGGAAAGGTGACGTATTTGAAACGGCAACCGTACATTTGGTGACGTGTCAGTTCCCTGGTGTTTTGTTTGTGCATGGGATGGGACTGCCCACTGCTATCCTATTTTCTTGGGTCTTATTAATTTGGATCTTCTGCTCTTGCTCACAAATGCGCTACAAGTTACTCAATTTTACGACCGTTTTTGTAAAATTGATCTTATAATTCTCACATAATTAGGGTATCGTCTCAATTAATATAAGAGAAGTGTGAGATTAATCTCAGAAAAACAATTTTATGATTGAATTTTCTCTGCACTGCAGATTGGGGTTTTTGTTTATTTTGTAAGTGGATAAAATATTTTAGCTATGGATTTAATTTATTTGGCGGTTGCATTTTTTAAAAGAAAATATGTTTTGAAGTAGGTGTACATAATCAATATTCTTTTAAAAAAAAGAGTGTTCATTTTTTCTTAACAGTTATATAAGATATTAAACGATTGAAATATTAATTTTATAAAAAAAAGCTTATTCGGTACTCCCTCCATTCTTAAATATAAAGACTTTCATTACATGTTGCGAATATTAAGGAAGCAAAAATTATGATATTTTTGCAATCAAAATACTAATATCACTATCTTAAATAATTTTTGTATATCACTAATTCTATTTAAAATAGTAATATTGATATTTTGATTACAAAAACATCTTAATTTTTGTTTCCTTAATTTTCGCAACATGTGTACTATATAGTACTGTCCGCTCTTCAGTTTACAATTTGGGAAGGCTCCAAGTATGCCTCTTCTATCTCACATGGAGTATACTTATGTGAACTTCCGGGTTCAACGACAATACACACATACAAGAGAATAAATCCTGCAAGACCGGTGACGACTCCAAATAACACATAGCATTTAAGACTTCCAAGGTAGTAAAACTAGATAACAACAAGATCAAGATAAAGAATGCACATAACATACGCAATTAGATTCCATGTTCAACGCACAAGAATGAACAATTTAATATTTCATCCAATGCAATAAAACATGCTTTTAAATCCTTCAAACACAATTTTTCAGAACTTTAAACTACACATTTCATTAATTTTAGGACAGAAAAGACAAGGGTGAAGATCCTTACTTTAAATTATAAGCAAGCAAATACAATCAGCAGCCTTTTTACTTCAATTACTTTCTGCTGGAAACTCCAAACGCAGTTCCGTCACTTCCAACTCGTAACCCTTTCGATTACCTTCGAAACGCACTAAAGAACTTCCAAAATAGAGTTCATTTACTAGTTTAATTATGCAAAATACTCACAACTCTTTTTGTTTTTCAGATTTCCTTTTTTCTTCTTTTTCCTCTCTTTTCCTCTCTAACCTCCATTCTTCTAACCTCTTATTTTCCTGCACTAACTTCCATTAGACATGACTTTTCAAAAGGTGATCAACTAAGCCCACTAGTTTCTATTTTTGTACACTTAAGTCCCCTAACTTACATATAACATAAAAGCCACCATTAAGCAAAAGTACAACAAAATTTAACATTTAATAGACATGTAACGCATAAAATCAATTAATATGTTTTCATTTAATTGCAAAAAGTTCAGGTTATCACATCATTCCCCCTTACAGAAGTTTCATCCTCGAAACTTGGTCACCTCGGGATAGGGGTGTTCATGGTTCGGGTTGGTTCGGTTTTACACATATTTTAAACCAAACCGAAATATGAGGTTTGAAATTTTGAAACCAATCCAAACCATTCAAAATCTCAAACCGATGCATTCGGTTTGCTTTGGTTTGGTTGTTCAGTTTCCGAGAGATACAAAATATATTTATTATAAAGTAAAAATAAAATAAAGTTTTTAATATAATTACTTAGCTGCTAAAAATATAAAGAAATAAGACTACTGTTTTCACAAGTTAAACACAATCAAAAACATAAATAATGAAACATAAATTCTTGATTCTTGAACTTCAATATAAAGTAAAAATAATACAAATTTTTATATAATTATCTAGCTACTAAAAATATAAAGAAATATGTCTATTATTTTTCACAAATTAAACACACACACAAAAAAACAAATTAATGAAACATAAATTCGTGATCTTGATTCTTAAACTTCAAACAAATTATTGAAAAATTATACCACGGGAAAAAAAGCAAAAAAAAATCCAAAAATTACACCATTATTAGTTTATAGTAAAAAAAAAACTTCAGGTGAATCTAATACCACATACAACATATGGCTCTTCAATCTCTTACTTTATCACTTTAAGAGCTTGCTTGTCATGGTATAAATAAGAAGTTCAATATGTTTTATTACAAAAGAGTTCTTTAATATATATATTTTTTTGATATTTTAATATATTTTTGATATCTTTAATATATATATATATATTCGGCTTGGTTCGGTTTGGATTATAAAAAAAAATTAAACCAAACCGAAAGTTCGGTTTTAATTTAGTCCAAATCGAAACCAGTCTAATGCACCGCTCAAACCGAAAATTCGGTTTGGCTTGGTTTGGTTTGGTCGGTTTCGGTTTTTCATGAACACCCCTACCTCGGGATTCAAACAGTTGTGGATACTTCTGGCGAGCTTCTTCCTCAAGTTCCCAAATGGCCTCTCTTTTTGTGTGATTTGACTACTGTATCTTGACATAGGGTATGGTTCTTCGCCTCAAAATATGATCTTTTCGGTCCACTATCCTTACCCGGTACCTTTTGATATGACAAGTCTTCTTGAAGTTCCAATGGTTTTGCTTCCAATACAAGACTAGGGTCAGGAACATAACACCTCAACTGCGACACGTGGAATACGTTGTGTATTCGTGACATCGTTGGTGGTAGTGCAAACGATATGCTAATTCTTCAACCCTTTTCAAAATCTCATACGGTCCCACGTATCTCGGGCTCAATTTCCGCTCTTACCAAACCTCATTACCCCTTTCGTTGGCGAAACCCGTAAATATACTTTATCACCCACTTGAAGTTCCAACGGCTCTTGAGCTGCCTTTAACCTTTCCCGAATCAACGGTACCACTTCCATTTTCACTTGAACCAATTCCGACATTGTTATTATTTTCTCCCCATTGTCATCCCAACATACTGGCGACCCACACTTCCTACCATACAATGCCTCATAAGACGCCATACCGATGTTTGCTTGGAAAATGTTGTTGTAGGCGAACTCTACTAAAGTCAAATGGTCGACCCAGGTACCTTTGAAGTCCAACGCAAAAGCCCCTAACATGTTCTCTAAAGTCTGAATTGTCCTTTCTGACTGCTCATCGGTTTGAGGATGATAGACTATACTTAAGGACAACTTTGTTCTCATTGCCTCCAAAACCGAGACAATAAACGAGAATCCCGGTCCGATATTATACTTACAAGAACTCCGTGAAGTCAGACTATTTCATTCGTATACATTTGCCCCAAAGTATCCATAGAAGCCGTGATTCTCATTGGCAAAAAGTGGGCAGATTTTGTGAGTTGGTCAACGATTACTCAAATCGTGTCTTTTCCGGTTTTGTCCTTAGGAAAACGTACAACAAAGTTCGTAGTAATATGTTCCCACTTCCAAACGGGGATTTCTAAAGGCTTAAGTAACTTGGGGGGTCTTTGATGTTCCGTCTTTACCTGTTGACACACAAGACACTTAGCTACAAAATCAGCTCTGTCCCGTTTTATACATTTCCACCAAAAATTACCCCGTAGATCTTGTTACATATTTGTAGCCTCGGGATGCACTGATAACTTTGAACTGTGAGCTTCTTTCAAATTTTTTGTTCTCAACTCTAAATCAGACGGTACACATAAACGACCACAATACATCAAACCGCAATCTCCATGAAGCCCGAATTCTGACTGTTTCCCCGACTGTACCACATTATGTTCCCTTTCCAAATCTGAATTTGTTTTCTTTCCTTCTCTAATCCGAGCCAAGACTGTCGGTTGACCTACCAAGGCTACCTAAACGTTCTCGGTAGACTCAACGACCTCTATACTTAGCTTCTCAAAATCTGTAATCAAATCATGTTGTTCAGTAATCAAACATGAAAAATGACCTGAACTCTTCCTACTCAAGGCATCAATTATCCGATTAGCTTTCCCGGGGTGGTAGCTAATCGCGAGGTCGTAGTCCTTAAGCAACTCCAACCACCGCCTTTGTCTCATATTAAGCTCCTTTTGTGTGAAAATGTACTTTAGATTTTGGTGATCGGTGAAAACCTCACACGGTTCTCCGTACAATTATTGTTTCTAAATCTTTAAGGCAAACACGGCATTTGCTAACTCAAAGTCGTGTGTAGGGTAGTTTTTCTCATAAGGTTTCAATTGTCTCGAAGCATACGTTATCACTTTACCCTTCTTCATCAAAACACAACTCAACCGATGCCTGATGCATCACTATATATGGTTAAACTCCAGACTCTTCAGGTAGTGCCAAAATCGGTGCAGTAGTCAAACGTTTCTTAAACTTCTGAAAACTTTCCTCACAATCTGACCCCCATTCAAACTTCACTGCTTTCTGAGTCAACTTAGTCAACTGTGTAGCTATTTTGGAGAAGTCTTCAACAAACCTTTTGTAGTACTCGGCCAACCCCAAAAAACTGCGAATCTCTGCCACTGATTTTGGTTGAGGACAATAAAAAATTGCCTCAATCTTACTCAGATCCAACGACACCCATTCAGTTGAAACAACGTGCCCTAGAAACGTCACACTTTTCAGCCAAAACTCACACTTACTAAACTTGGCGTACAACTTCTATTTCCTTAAAATCTTCAACGCCGCTCTTAGGTGCTATTCGTGAGCTTCATCTGACAGTTAATAAATCAAGAGTGTCGTCGATGAAGACCACCACGAGCTTTTCTCAACAATCCCGAAATATCGGATTGATCATGTCCATGAAAGTCGTCGGTGCATTAGTCATTCCAAACGGCATAACAAGGAAATCATAGTGCTCATATCGGTTTCGAAAGGCACTTTTGGGAATTTCTTCGGGTTTTTTCTAAATTGGTGGTAACCCGATCTTAAGTCAATCTTGGAAAAGAATTTCGCACCTTTCAACTAATCAAACAAGTCATCAATGTGAGGGAGGGTATATCAGTTTTTAATGGTTATCTTGTTTTGCTCATGGTAGTCAATACAAATCCTCATACTACCATCTTTCTTCTTCACAAATAAAATCGCGCCCCAAGGTGAGACATTCGGTTTTATGAACTTCTTGTCAAAAAGTTCTTGGAACTGATCCTTCAACTCTCTCAACTCCGCAAGTGCCATACGGTACAGGGTCTTAGAGATAGGCTTCGCACCAGGTTTTAACAAGATCTCAAAGTCAATTTCCCGGGTAGGTGGAACACCCGACAAATCTTCAAGAAAGACATCTTCTAACTCCCTCACTATAGGAACGTCCTCAAGTCAGACTTTCTTCTTATCATCATTCAGCACCGCGTAGGCCAGAACCTCGCAGCCCTTTTTGATATAATTTCTCTCTTTCATCGTCGAGATTATATGTATACTACGACCACTATTCTTCTTATCTAAACCCAGAAATTTCACAACTCCCTGATCCCCAACTGTAAACTGAATCTTCCTTTCCCGGCAATCCGCTAAAGCATGATGAGCATACAACTTGTCCATACCCAAAATCACATCGAAATCTACCATTTGTAAATGTATGAGGTATGCTCCTAGTACCTTAGAGTTTATTTCTACTCGGCACCCCTTATATATCAAGTTAGACTCTAAAATCTTTCCATTAGGTACCATTACTTTATAAGTGTCCAATCAACAAGTAGCGGAGGTCTTAAGTACTTTAGAAAATCTACGGGGACACAAATGAGTGGGTAGCTCCACAATCAAAGAGTACATAAGGAGGTACTGAGTTGATTAGAAGCGTACTTGTGACCACTTGTAAAGCGTCCCCCGCCTCTTGTTAAGTTAAGGCAAAACCCGAGCATTACGCTTTTGCATTGTATCACCGACCTTCGGTGTTGCTGTTAAAATCTGACCAGTGTTCTGAATCGAGATGGTACACTGATTGACTAGATGTCCGGTTTTCCCACATCTTAAGCAAGCTCTGTTAAACCAATGACATTCCCTCAAAAGCCTTCTGCCACACTTAGTACACACCACTGGAGCTTGATATATACTGAAGCGACAAAGGCTGAGGTGTGTGTGCAGTGGTGGTAATGGCAGGGGGTAGAAGAGGGAAGAAGATAGAGGAGAAGAAGATGAGTTTATGATTTTTATTTTGTTAATTTTAATTAGATATTTATAGTTATTTTGTTTAACAGTACGTAATTTGTTTAGGTAGGAATGAAAATCCCAAAGTGCCCTTGAAAAATGGTCACAGGTTGACCGCGTGACCAACTTAAGTTGTTCTATCAAAAAATGGAGGAAAGACCATTTTACCAAGTCGAAAACATATGGATTACTAATTTGTACTCCCTCCATCTCAAATTATCCGTTCACTTTGTATTTTGCGCGAAAATTAAGGTTGCCTCAAATTATATAGTAGGATATGACAAAATGTCAAATATGACCTTATTTAATTCTACTAGCAGTTGAATTCTATATATTTTTTTTCTCTCTATTATTCTTTTTCCAACATTTAATGTAAGGGGAAAATTGAAAAAACCATCATTAATAAGAAATTAATTTAGAAGTGGATAATCAATTTAGAACATATTAAAAAAAATGTGGACAGAAAATTTATGACGGAAGAAATATAAAATTAAACAAGCATTACCAATTTGACCGATTAAGAATGCGTAAAGAACTAAATCCATTAATTTCCCTAAAAATCCATGTATAAATGAAAAATAGATTCTTTTGGCATTTGTTAGGCACGTGTCATTCCCAGCCCATGAGGAAGAAGGATCAGTTCTGTCGTGGACCTGGCCTACCAAGTGATCATGGATCACTTGGTCCACATTCATCCACATCATAGTTTTGATTAAAATAATAAAAATATTCCCCCTTTTGGTGCATTGTTTGAGGTGTTTTTATTGTTTTTTAATCAAAAGAGGGAATGTGGTTGATTGTGGATCAAGTGGTTTATGTCCCCACTTATAGGCCAGGTCTATATCAGAATTTTTCAGGAAGAAGACGGTGTATTGGGAAACTGAAAGAAGGGTCAGAAAGCAATAATGACAAAGTTAAGTACTCTTTCTGGGCAGATAATTTCCTATCCCCATTCCTATCACCACCTAATTACAATTCACCATGTGTATATATAATTAGAAAAAAATATTTATATAGTAAATTTTAATTGATTGGAGATAGAAATGAAAATAGAAATGTGAGACAGATAATTTTACCCCTCTTTCTGACGTTCATTTAATCGTGGTTATTTTAACCTTTACTAATACGCTATCTTTGATATCTTTTGAGATTCTCCTCTTTTAACTTTTTCTTTCTTTGCCTCTGCTTCTTCATCACTTTTTCTAACCATTCTGTACTTTTTACCATAATCTCATTTTATTTATATATATATATATATATAGAGAGAGAGGTGTTGAGGAAGAATGCAAAGCTTCAAAGCAGCAGCAGCTGCTCATGTTACATTTACCAACTCTGATATGTATTGCCACTTACCTTTTTATCTCAGGTGCTCCTCTTTCTTTTTCTCCTTTTGGTATTTTTAGGCCATATTCTATGGTTTCATACTTAAAAATATCAAAGTCAAGGTAATGCAGTTATTGTTAGCACTCCTAACTCAAAACGGAAAACGACTCCCATTATCCTTAAAGTAATATTCTTAATTTTTTTTTAACTTTTTAGTAAGTCCTCGAAACAGCATTTGTGAAGTCGTCCACCACCATTGTTTGCGACTTTTTCCAGCCAAAAGTAGCCACATTACGTCTAATTTTGATCGAAAACTATCGCGGACAATGATAATAAGACTAATTTACAGCAGCAAAATTTGTTTTGAAGTTTACTAGGAAATAAAAAAACTTATAGGATTTTATTGTGTCTTACTCAAACTGATGTCATTTTCCCAACTCAAAATAATCGATTCATTTTTCTATATCCCTTCTCATATTAATAACCTTTTTTTTCCTTCTAAAAAATTATGTTTAAAGTAAAAAAAAAGATTCATCATGCAGACGTTTATATAATTTCCATGTGTATATTTATGATGGCCTTTTTTCTTATTTTTTGATATGTGAAGAATGTATTCATAATAACGCCAATACAAAAATCTTATTTTGATTCATATAGCCGATCCCAATTACTTGGGATTAAGACTTTGTTGTTGTGATATGTTTTGTTTTGAATTATTATTATTGTAGAGGTGATGAAGGTGGTAGAAATGGGGGTCGTTGTATGGATCTTGAAGAGCTTCAAGATTCAGCTGCATTTCATCCAGAGGATGATGTTGATTTAAGCAGAAGTATTCCTTCTCTCTTTCTCTCTCACACAGTCACACACTGTATTTAATATTTATATATTTTAAAAAATATATAATTGTAGGTACAGTATTCAATGATATGAAGCCAAGCAATGTTGCAGTTAGTAGCTTGCAGTTTGGTGGAGGAGTTAACTCAGTAATTTTCCTTGGTCCCTTTTGCTCTTTCTTTGTAAAAAAAATCAAGAAATTAATTTTTATATAACTTTTTGTTGGATTTTAATTTTTTTTTCTTGGATATATATAGAGCATGATGGAGGGGTGTCCAGCAGCGGTGATGGGGGTGGTGGATAGAGGGCAGTTCATAAGGAGGAAGGGGACAACAAATGGTACAATGGTGAGTGTTGGAAGTGATGGGACTTTGGGAAGTGGGAATTTTGAGAACTGGGCTGACTCTGGATTGGCTGATCATGGCCAACATACTGATATTTCAACAGATGTTGATACTGATGACAAAAATCAGGTTTTTTTCTTCTATTTCTTCTGTCATTTATAATAGAGTTAGTTTTATAAATGTCATCGAAGTTTGATTTTACTGTTTTTTATGAAATTAAAATATATAAACTACACACCTGTTCGATTTTGCAGTTACATACTTAATTCTTTCAATTTTAGTAATAAAATGTCAAATTAAAAGTTGAACAATTAAATCACACAGGTTAGTAGTTTTTGAACCGTTTTAAAAGTTTATTTTTCTTAATACCCAAAATAACCTAATCGAATACTCCCTTCATTCCTTAATATAAGAATTTCAGGACATATAGTAAAAATTAAGGGAAAAAAAACAAGGTCACAGAAGTTGGTAGTTTTTGAACCGTTTTACAAGTTTATTTTGCTTAATACCCAAAATAACCTTTTCTAACATTCATTTCATTCCTTAATATAAGACTTTCAAACATATAACGAAAATTAAGAAAAAAAACAAAGTACTTTCTTAGTCAAAATACAAAAAATACTCTCTTAAATATGATATGTATACCACTAATTATAGTTAAGAGAGTAAGATTGATATTTTGATTACAAAAGCGTCTAAATTTTTTCTTTCCTAATTTTCGCTAAACGTCCTGTAAGTGAATGGAGGAGGGAGTATATTTATACAAAATCTTCATCTTCTTCAACCCGTCGCCGTCTCCCTCCCCTTCCCTGCGCATTCGCCCGCTGCCTTTCTTTCTCACGGTCCCCTCACCTCTACAACTCCTCACCATTGAACTCTCTCCCTCTCAAAATCTTTCTTTACGCATCCCCTCATCCTCTCCAAATTTATTAAGAGGAGGTCGGTGGTGGAAGAGTGATGGAGGGCGAGGGCGGCAGTTGCGGTGTATTGTCGGAATTCAGGGGGAAAGGGATGAGGCTTGAGAGACGGAGGGAGACGGAGAGAATGTTGACAGAAAGGGGTAAAGAAAAGTTTGTTTATGTATTCAAATACTTCTAGGGGAATGCTTAAGGGCTCAACACTTTTGGCTAAAAATTGGCTAAGGGAAAAAAATGACACTTGGTACTTAGACCTTTAAAAAAAGATTGCTGACTTGTAAAATAAATGGGAGAGAATGGAATGACGTGGACTGGGTTGCCTTGGATTACCGAAAAAAATCTCCAGAAAAGATGATTTTGGAAGGTTGCAGTTGTCAACCAACATATCATGTCAGAGATATAGGAATGATTAGTTTTAGTATAGGTAGCGTGGGTCCCACACTATGAAGTGTTCTTTTTGTTTAAGGGGTTTAAAATGGTCCCAAATTTTTCCAGAAATATCCCAAAATTTTCCCATCCTCCACCCTAGGCTATTAGGAAGACATGCATCAAATGTGGTTCAACACGTATGAAGTCTATTTTTTTGTTTAAGGTTAAAATCGTCCAAAAATATAAAAAATTTCTGCTATTAGAATTTCCCCACCCCACTAGTTTTTCTTCAACATAATGGAATATTAGTCCAATAATGGCTACACAAAATGGATAATTGGAAGTGATTTTAGTGTGCGAGAATGAACAATCTCATATTAAAGTGGAAAAAAAAACTAATTGAACCAGAACAAATAATTAAAGTAAATCATTTCATTACAAAAAAACTAAAGGACAAAATACACCACATAGGAAAAAACTAGATCAGACTTGAAAAAAACATGTACTAACTAATAACAAAACTACATAAACAACTAAAAAAAAGCAGTAAAAAAAGAGGAAAAAAAACCCTACAAAGCATTCTAAATGGTGCTCACGGCTCCTATGCGGAACAAGGTTTTGTTCCGCATATGCGGGACAAAATCCTGACCGTCAGATGATATTTTTAACGGTCCAGATCAGGAGAGAGAAAAGTTGCGGCTAATTAAAAAAATAATAATTTTTTTTTAAGTCTCTCTCCTGATCTGGGCCGTTCAAAATCTCATCCGACGGCTCCAGTTGTTCCGCACATGCAGAAAAAAATCTGTTCCGCATAGGAACCGGACTGCTAAATGGTCCACACCCAAACCCCTTCAACCTTCCAAAATCAGCTTTTCTGGAGATTTTCTTTCCCGGTAATCCAAGGCAAACCAGTCCACGTCATTCCATTCTCTCCATTTTATTTTACATGTCAACAATCTTTTTTTTTAAAGGTCTAAATACCCATAAGGGTATAAGTGTCATTTTTTTCCCCTTGGCCAATTTTTAGCCAAAAGTGTTGAGCCCTTGAGCATTACCCTAAATTGTTAGTTGGGTAGTGCTTCCCAACTAAATTTTAGTCAATTAATTGGATAAATTCAGGGGTGAAATTGTAACATACATTCAGTCTACAAACATGAGTGAATATTACTATTTGATTTCTATTTTGACTATTTTGCCCCCATTTTAGCCGATTTTTATTCGATTTCCTTTGAGTTACAAAGCATTTCGGTTGTTTTGTTATTAGTTATCTTAGTTCTTTTAGTCAAATGAACAAAAACATCTTGAAACTTTGAATGTTGTGTTTAATGTTGAAAGAAAATAAGAAATGCTATGTTGAAATCGTAAATGAACAACTAATTATGGACAAAAAAATCAAGTTTTGGGACAACTAATTTTAGACGGTGTGATTTCAAATTTGTGTTTTTTGTTTTTATATAATTGCATTTGATTTTTATAGCGACTTATTTAAACCCCATAGGCTTTAAGCCCTGTAAGCACTTCCAAGTAGGGGTCGATGGGTTGGGATGTTTTCTACTTGCATTGCTCTGTTTGCTTCTTGAATGATACTCCTTCAATAGCTACATTTGCACTTTTTACGAGTATTAACGATTCACTTAAAAATAAATAAAATTCAAAGTTCATAAAACTAATATATCCTCTTTTACTTCTTGGAGACTAGAGAGTAATGGTTAGGAGAAGGGTATGATGGCAAAAGCTCATTAACTGTGCAAAAATAAGAAGGGCAAATGTGATTAAATTGTTGTAATTCAGAACATCTGATTCTTTTGCTGCCAAATTGTTATCATAATTTCTCTGCAAAGTAATTGTCTTGATATTTTATCTTTTGTTGATTTAAGAATTGAATTTGTAATTTCATTGCAAAGTCTGTTGTTGTTCTTAGAAACTGGTTCACTAATTGGCCTAACTAGTTTTTTTTTTAATGTGATTTAGTTTCATGGGGTTCATATGGGAACATCTGTAGTAGATTCAGTGGAACAATCTGGAGGAAAAACTGGAGACCAGAAGGTTGGTCTTTCAGTTTCTACTTGCTGTTCTGTTGTCATTGTGGGCATCTTAAAGCAACCATTTTTTTTTTTCTTTTTGTGTTGTAGACACTTCGAAGACTTGCTCAGAACCGAGAAGCTGCACGGAAGAGTCGATTGAGAAAGAAAGTAATTACTCTCTCTTGAAAAACAGATCGCGTGTTGCCTATCAAAATATTGCTTTGCATGCATAAAATAAGTATATGTTGATGAGATGTTGAACGCCGAAGCTGGGACCATGCAATCTGATGATTTCTTGTTACAATGATAGTTTATTGTTTGAGAGCCACATTCTTTCGATTGGAGAAAGGGACCCTTTTGCTTATTAATCAATTACTTATTATTTGGTCCTATTTTCTTGCTTTCCTTTCTATGCGCTTATCGACACATTTCATTCGCCCGTGTGTGAAATACTTCCGAATGATGTGTAGATTTTGTTCTTTGCTAGGCTTATGTTCAACAGCTTGAAAATAGTCGGGCTAGGCTTGCACAGCTAGAGCAGGAGCTGAAACGTGCTCGCCAACAGGTATATTCCCTTTTCTCTGTTCAACACTCGTCTCTTGCTGCACAAGAAAGAAAACTGATGCTCCGCGGAAATGATTTTGTCATTCTTTCTTTCCTATCTTGAATGTTTTCAAGAATAAATGGCATTGTGTCAATCTAAGATGTTTTGTCCGTTACAACGTCCAATTCTCATGAAAACCGACATGCGATGATTTTATAAAAATAGAGTTTAATTACTGCCTTAGGGAATGGAAGACACTAACCACTAGGCATAGTTTTCTTGTGTTGTGTTTTCTCACAACTTTATCACCTCTTAAACTCGCACCCAAAGTAAAAGGCTCTACGCCTTTATAATTGCAGGTCTAAAATAGATGTTAACGATTCAATTTCAAAAATGGATACATGGATCTTTATTTTGCTTTTGATGCAGTAGCTGCTTTGCTTAATATTACTTTAATACAGGGTATGTTTATCGGAACAGGACATTCAGGAGATCAAAGTCCTTTTGCTGGTGGAAACGGTTGGTCAATCCACTACCTTTTCATCATTTTCTTTTTTGTTACAAACATTGATTACTATCTCCACTATATTGTCATTAGAATTTTTTTTCTTCTTTTCTATTAGTTTTCATGAACCGATAAACTGGATTAAGTTTTTATTGATTTCGGGAGAAGCTTAAAGGTCTAATCGTGTAGCACTCTGGACAGGGGGCGTGGCATTTGACCTGGAGTATGCCCGCTGGCTCGATGAACATCAACGGCTAATCAATGATCTTAGATCAGCTGTTAATTCTCACCTAGGGGATAATGAACTGCAGCTTCTTGTTGATGGAGTAATGTCACACTATGACGAAGTTTTCAGACTAAAAAGCATAGGTGCAAAGACGGACGTGTTTCATATGCTCTCTGGCATGTGGAAGACCCCTGCAGAAAGGTGTTTCATGTGGTTGGGTGGTTTCCGTTCCTCCGAGATCCTTAAGGTAATTTTACTATTTCATTCGTAACACGACTCTCGTTTTAGTAAACTGTTTCAATCTTTATATTTCCTGAAAAATGCCACTTATTGGTATCTCAGATACTCGGAGACCATCTAGAACCTCTCACAGATCAACAGTTGATAGGCATATGTAATTTGCAGCAATCCTCACAACAGGCCGAAGATGCTTTGTCTCAAGGAATGGAAGCTTTACAACAATCTCTTGTTGAGACACTTTCATCTCATTGCCTTGGTGGCTCTGCTGGTTCCGGAAATGTGGCGGACTACATGGGGCAAATGGCAATCGCAATGCGCAAGCTCGCCACGCTCGAGAACTTCCTTCATCAGGTATGTTCAAGAAGTCGTAATTCATGCACTCACCCGAAGTACTTGATCCGAGAACATTTGTTTTTGCAAATTGAATATCCAAAAAATATTGCCTTTTTTTTTCAGGCCGACCTTCTGAGACAGCAAACTTTGCAACAAATGCATCGGATCTTGACTACCCGGCAAGCTGCTCGTTCCCTTCTTGTTTTCAGCGATTACATGTCGAGGCTCCGAGCACTCAGTTCGTTGTGGTTAGCGCGGCCAAAGGATTAACCAGTTAGTACTATATATCTGACTTAATTTTAGTTGCAATGTTTTAGGTATTCCTTATGTATTGTCCATGCCGAGCACGGGACTTGAGTGGTAGGTGTAACATTGGAGATGTGGCTTGGACAAGCCTATGAATCCTAGTATAGAATGAACCTCAGTATAGATGGACTCTATTATCTTAACCATATATGTTCACCTATTATCATCCCCTGGTAATCTCTTGTTTCATCTCTTCTCTCTTCGTAAGGGGTGATTTAATCTGTCCAACAAGGCTACCACAGTTGACTTAACATTTTCGACTCAAAACCATAGTTCTTAGTTGGACGCCCTATTTGCCTGATAATAATTTTTTTAAAAGGATAATTTATTCATGGAACCGTGATGACAATATGATCCATCCTTTTTATATTATCGAAATTTTTGTACATTAGAGCATATTTAGCTACAAATTTGACATCCATAGGCTATGGAAACATATATTGAATCATGATTCTACATCTGCTACTGGCTTGTATATCTTCTTTTTGACTTACTTGGTTTATATCTTCTTTTTGACTTGATTACCTGTGGTATGAAAACCCCAGTTCCATTTCCAGATTTCCACAAGTTGAACATCCATGTAGGGACTGTTTCGGTCGCCTCGTTCCCTGACCAGTTATAGTAGTATTGTTGTTGCTGTAATGAAGCGGGGTTACTGTTGAATCTTTGTCGCGAAGTTTTTAGCTTGTTTTCCTGCAATTCTTTGGCATTTTCATCTTCTGCGGTTAATAACAAAACTTGCTTTCTGAGTTCTGCATAAAAAAGATCGTCTTCATCGCATTCCCATATGCATTTATCGGTGTTCATCTTCATCTCTGCTTGAACAGTGCTAGAAAACTCCATGGGAAAACCTTGATCTGAATTCTTTGGCTTTCACATATGGTATATATATATATAGGTTAGGACAACCATGGTGGAAACAAAGTACTTTGAATTGTGGTCAATGGGAATTTGGTAAGCCGAAAAGTCTCCAATTGGATCCATGAATTGATCCATATCCAAGGAATATCTCTGTTTTTGTATGTTAGTACATGTCTGCATACTTTGAACTAATTTTCAATTCACACTTGAGTTGGAATGTTCCGAAAACAGGAAGGTAAATGACAATGAACCTAATAACTTGAATACATTAACTATACAAACTTTATAAATTTAATTAATTGGGTAAAAAACGCTATATAAACTTTAAACTTTCAACGATTATCTATTTTAGCACTTAAATTAATTTTTGTGGCTTTTTGCCACTTCAACTTTGGAGAAGTATTAATTTTAGCACGTTTTGCCGTTAACTTCTAACTGATGATGATGGTCATGTGCTTGTTGCCTGATCACTTTTGAAGGGTATTTTTGGCAGGAAAAAAATAAATTAAACAAAAGTACAATTTTCTTCTCCACCACTTCTACAATTCCAACTTTCATCGTCTTCAGCGCATACCCGCCCAATCCTTACCAACAGCCGCCTCTACCCCACACATACCACCCTCTCAGTTTCGATTTGCAACTCCCAATTCCTCTATTCCCAGGCCCCGACCTATTGTTTCCAGTCCATCTCACTATCAATCTTTTGTGATTCCAGTCCTCACGTTCTCTCCTTCATTATACCCACTATCTTCTTCTTCTTCTTCTCCTCAGTGTCCTTCCTGTCAATTGGGTCATGATTTGTTTGAGCCCCTTTTTACACCGAATTCAAATTAGTGATGTTAAATTTTCACATGACCACCTTTCAACATTTTTATTTCTTTTTTTCCCGTTTTACTCTTTCAAACACTTTAATCGAACTACTACTGCCAACCAATTACACCGGCCACCGGTATTCTTACTATCTGTTTAAAAAATTTCTACTTTTTAGAATTTTGCTATATTCATGGAGAATTGAGACGTTTAATTTGCGATAAAAGTTCCCTAATTGTCAGTACAACAAAAGAGGCTTCTTGGCCAATTTTAAATTTTCATTCCCATAGAAGTGGTTGTCTTCCTAGCCAAGGTGACCCGCATGGAGAATCTCTATTAGGTTGAAATTATCAAAATTATAATAAATAATATATGTCAAGATTAGAATAGATCATATCGACATACTACTGCGAATAATAAGATGAAAATTGTAGCTTTATTGAATTTGTTTCTTTTTTCCTATAAAAAATACTCTTAAAAAATGATCATGTAACAAGTACATGACAATAATACGTTAGGGGTTAACGACAAAAAGGTTGAAATTTCCAAATCAATACTTCTACGAAGTTGGAATGTAAAAAACCAATTTTTTTAATTTAAATGCTAAAATAGATAATGACTGAAAGTTCAAGTGTGTCCGACGCTTTTTGCCCTAATTAATGTGATAATGAATTAGAATGGTAAAGCCATTATCCCCAAAAATACACATTTTATATGCGAGTTAAGAGTGTTGGTAAATAGTTACTTGACCGAAATTTCAAAATGTGATTTCATTGAAAGCAAAAGGCGTGGAATTTTACTAATATTTTAGACAAGTTATTAAATGCATGCATTTTCAAGTATTGTTAATAAAATAATACAAATGCTGATGATGTCCTTATCATTCTCTTTCACAATTAAGCCAAATGTGTACGTTTTTAACTCATTGTTTATATTCTAAATAAAATACAAAACGTTTATCAAACTTTGGACTGCAGTTCGTCTAGAGAAAGCGTGCTCGTTGACTGATTACTTGGGCCGACTTAACAACAACATAGAGCACCTTACATCTAGAGAATTTGAGTCTGAAACCCTGGTTTGACTACTATTGTGAATTTTTCAAATAATAATAATAATAATAATAATAATAATAATAATAATAATAATAATAATAATACTCTCTCCGCTCAGATAAAAATGTTCAAATTTTTAATCATTTTATATGAAAAATAAGACATTCAATTCTAGATAGATAATAGTAAACAAAAGACTACTATTAAGGACTCAGTTACGATGTAATAGATTGGTTTCTATTAACAACTTAATCTCGAGGACGGTAAAAGTACTTTCTTTGTAACATACACTCCATCAGTCTTAAATTAATTGTTCAAAAATCACATTTTCTTTGTCCCAATTAGTTGTTCCACAATAATCTTAATGCTATTTTTATTGTGGCTTCTCATAACTGCAAAAATATTTATTAACTCAACAAGCACTACATTTAATATATTGAAAGTTACTAGATGGTTTTTTGACCCAAAAAAAAACTCATTAATATTTGTGAATTTGAAATTGGGACAACTATTACGGGAGGGAGGGTGTAATTGATTTGCCAGCCGAAATTAGCCTTATTTCTGCTCAATATTTACAATTTTGAAGACAATTGTTTTTTTTTTTATTTATAGATACTGCATGCTAGTGAATTTTTTTAATTAACATTATCCTAATTTATTTAATGATTCCCAATCAAAGTTAACCTAAATAAGTTAAATTGTAATAAGGAAAAAATTTATAAAAGAAAACTGACTTTAACAATTTGAAAACTGATTTTAGAATCACAAATTGACAAGTCGGTGTTAATTCCTAATCTACCTTGGGTGCATTATTTACAAGATTTTGTAGACCATATTCCAAAAATATAAATTTATTGCTTGAAGCTTTTAGGTGAAAACTGAAATTCATTCATTGTCTGCTAAAATAGCAGAGCTAATAATAGGAGGGATATAATTCATCCATACATTGTAAGGATAGATATCGATGGCATTCCACGTATACGCCTAACAAAGCCTATGGAGGCATCTATTGAATTTAAAATAGACTTAATTGTGATATTCGGAACTTTTCGTTCTTACGTGTCTAGCATGCTTGCATTTAATTTTGTGTATCACATGCTATATGTTATGTACTCTCTTTGTTGAGGGACGTTGTAGTGTGTTTGGTTAGTTGGGGACTTGAGTGTAGATATTAAGAAGTTGAGGGGGTGTATTGTGAAGGAGTTGAGGAGTAGTTTGTGGGGGTTACTGCTAGAGTTTTAAGAGCGTGGGAAGTTAGAAATAGAAGGAAGAGAAAGAAAAGACAGAAGAGAAGAGGGGGGATTTTCTAGCAAAATAGAGTGTTGTGAGGAGATTTCACTTTTGAGATAGTAAACGGTGTCCGTTTTCAGCGATTTTTAGTGCGTTTCGAAGAGGAATGAGAGAGATATGACTGGGATTTCACGGAATATCGTTTGGAGTTCTGTGCAGAGAGTTATAGCATTGGGAAGTCAGTACTACGAATTTGAAATTTTTGCATTTGTGCATCTTTGGAGATTTTGAGTTTAGTTGTCAAGGTAAGGACCCATCACCCTTGTTTTTCAGTCCAAAAATATTAAATATATATTTTCATAAATGATATCATGTTTCCTTCATTGGTTTTATTGCATAAAATGGATGAAGTATTGTAGAAGGTGTTTATGTGATATGTATGTTAGTTGGAAGTTTTATGTTCATATGTGATTGTTCAATTCTTTGATTATTTGGTTATTCAGTTCTATTTTAGTTAGTAGATTCAGAATTTAGTAGTGTAATATGGAGTTCATGTGTACCCGCTACAATTATCATAAGGCCAAGGCCTTACGAGGACCGCTGACCGTAGTCATGCGAGACAGACTAGCAGAATAGGTATTTCTCATGAGGTCAAGACATTGTGAGATTAGATTCCACCGACCGAGGTTTGGTGAGGGTCGAGGCATCTAGGAAGTGACAGGTATAGAAAGGCCAGAAGGTCGACGCCCTATGAGAAGATAGTAGAAGATATACAACTTAGTCGAGGCTAAGATAGAAGTGGCAAGTATTAGAAATAGTGTAGTAGATGAGTTGTATGTGTAAGTGTTTATCTGAGATATGCAATCAGTATTTTGGGTTGGAAACATTGTGGGGATTTCAGATCCGATCATCCGAAGTAAACTACTGGGGCTAATTGTGGATGATGGGTGGACGATGTAAGTCGACCGGGGTGGTTTTCCACTCGAACGGAGCTGCTTTGGACGACCTTCGGTTGATCGAAGAGCTCCGTACCTCGTATGAACTTATTCTACATCTTTCTGTCATGCTTTCGGCCTACTGGGCCTTTAACCTAAGTCGACCGGAGGGTCCATTTTTTTGTCAAGTTTGATTTCTGTTCTGTTTTGTTTCAAGTCAGTAAGTTATTGTTTATATAAAACATTTTGCAAGTTATTTCAAGTGTTTTAAAGTGGATTTTAAGTCAAGTAAAGTATGCATTGATTTCACATGTTTTGGGGTGAAACGAGAATAGTTTTTTCGAGTATAACAATCCTTAATCCCAAGGGTGTTGAGACCTTACTGAGCTAGTCTATTAACTCAGTCCTTTACTTATCATTTTGCAGGTAAACAGGTGGCTGATCAGGTTGATGAACCATGGCCTTTAAGGTTGTAAGAACATGTTTACTTTTGTAATACTTAGGATTCTTTTGAAGTTTATGTAAGACTTTGTGACCTATTAAGTATTGTAATGAATTTTTATTTCGGATTTAGTCATTTCTGTTTGAGTGTTCGGTGTCTCATTGGTAGATGAGGCACTGCCCGCTCACTTCCAGGTTACGGGATGTGACATAAGTGGTATCAGAGCGAGGTCGAACCTTAGGATTGAACATGTGGTTAGAAGTTAAGTATGGATGAACATATGATGGAATCCTTAGATAACTTAAGATGTGATCATCGGGTAGAGATGTTGTGATAGGACATAAGTGATTACTTTTGTAAGACTTGGGGATTCTTTTGAAGTTTATATAAGACTTTGTGAACTATTAAGTATTGTAATGAAGTTTTATTTCGGATTTAGTCATTTCTGTTTGAGGGTTCGGTGTCTCATTGGTAGATGAGGCATTGCCCGGTCACCTCTAGGTTACGGGGTGTGACATTAATAGACTGAGCTATATAGTCTATAGCAGAAAAATCTTCAGCACCATCCATGATGGAAGAAATCAAACATTGGCAATCGCTCTCAATAATGTACCCAGAATAATTAAATCCTCCAAGATAGTTAGGACTTCCACATGATCCGGAGAAGGCGATTGAGTTACCTGTCTCACTAAAACAACCTTGAAATCACCATGATTTTCACAAATAACTAATCTGATGTCAGCCAAGTGGGTAACCAAGAGCCATTCACAGTGACTTTGAGAGTACCAGGAGGCAGAGCCGGCCATTTCTTTCGGATAAAGGAATTAGATGCTTAATCTTTGGTGAATGTTGGGTCAAGAGAGGATTATAATGTTGTACCAGAGGAGTCGAAAAAATCACATGAGCTTTGCTTTTGGAAGTGATAGCATCATGAGTCGGTAAATTAACTTATGGGCTTTATATTTTGGGTTCGAAATCATACCATGGACATGAGAAGAATTTTCATGTTCTTGACCCTGAGACAATTATATATCATGTAAGGAACCAAATTCCATACAGTAGTGATCAGCTAAGTCAATGATAGGAGCAGGGCTCTTGAATTGATTTTGGAAAATTTGACCATTAATGTCTAACAATATATCATAGAGAATGAAGGTGAATAGAAGATAATGGTATTACGTTAGCAGAAATAATAGAGAAGAGAGAGTAGTCTGTGGGTTTCGAACCCAGGTTGGCAAGGAGTTAGTCAGGTTAGTCGCGAGTTGTTGCTATGACCCGGTACCCGAGTATATAAATAGAGGAGGATTAGGATATTTTTTCATTAAGCGGTTATTAGATATTTATGATATCTTCATCTTCATCCCCAAATTCTTATCCTTTTTCCCTGAGCTGAGCTCGTTTCCCTTTCTTCTTTACCTACTCTGTAATTCCTTATGAATTCTTGGATTAATAAATAACAGCTTGATTCCAAAAGAATTAGTTTATGTCTTGTAATCCCTAGACATAACAAATTGGTATCAGAGTTGTTGATCCTTGGACGACTATGGTTACAACTCGAAACCAAATCGGAGAAGCACATTTCACGGCGGCGCAACCTCTACTTCCATCGCCGGAAGTTGCGGAGTTCAGAATTCTGGCCGACCAACTTTCTCGGAGGTTAGTTGTGGTGGAAAGTTCTGAGGGTATCAATAAGAAGCATGTGGTCATATCTTCACTTATCAATGAAAAAATTGTAGATAAAACTAGTGTTCTTGTGGAAATTAAATACAATGACAATAAGTCTTCCTTTGCTAAATCTCACAAGGATTTAGGCCACAGTGGTAGTGGATTTATAATGAGGCTGCTTGTAATGAATTAAAATAGTATGAAGCTGAATATGAAGTGTCTATGAAGAATATAGGACAGTCAATGAGATATCATGATGTGGAACAACGTTCCCATGATGCTAGAACAGAGAATGAGAACAAGGTGGGGGATCTTGATGATGAGTATGGTGTTGAAATTGATGTGCATGACGCTCGGGATGATGATGATTTGAAATTTCAGATTGAGAATAAGTTGTGGTGGGATACGTTATTGGATTTCCAGGCATTGTGTAAGCTATCAATTAAGACACCGCCAAAAGAAGCTCTGGTAGATCCACAATTGATGAAAGGGAAGAATGTGGCATTGGAGTTATTCAAGATTTTATTGAAGAATGATGATGCGATGTTTAGGATTTATTTGGAACTTTTGAAGCAACACATTTTCAAGATTAAATGTCATGTGGATATGCCAAATTATCAGAGGGTCATAAATTCGATACACTATTCTTCATTTCTCTAATATATATGGCCTGCAAGCGATTGAGGCCAGAGTTCTTGTTAATGAGATTATATTTTCAATTGTTTGGCAGTTGCTTGATACGTCCTTGAATGATGACGCATTGTTCCAATTTTCCCTAGAAAAGAAATATCGATGACCTACTAAATCTCAAGATATGGAAATAGATGGCCTTGGAAGTTGTGATGGAAAGAGGCTTGAACACAAAGAGAAGTTGAAGAATTTAAATGCTAACAGGGATATAGATTCGATTGGTCAATTTCTGCAAAATAAATGACTTATAGGATTCTTTATCTCGCTCGCCAAAACATGCCTACACATTAGGGACGTTTTCTCCAGCTTATACAACTGCTTATAGCAAACTCTAAAGCATTAAGAAATTCAAGTCTCGACACCAAAAGCCTTTGTGAGCTATCATGTAGTCAAAATTCAGTAATACCGGGTTATAGAATAATTTCTTCGCTAGTACTCCCTCTATTTATGTCATCTAGAACTCCGTCACAAAAGTTTGATCATTGTCGTGGATTTAGTCATTCTGCTCTTTGGCTTTCACTTGATCTTGCATTGGAGGATGCAATGGATGGATCACAAGTTAAGGCAACAAGTGTTGTTGAAATTGTTATTGGTTTAATAGAGACCCTTCAAGCCGTCAATGCCAATACTTGTCATGAGACTTCCTTAGGATTTTGGAAAGCTCATTTATATTTGGTTCAAAGGGGAAAAGATCTAATTGAAGGCCTTGCACTTTGTTTCGAGACACGCTTATCCATGTTGGTATCCATTAAAACTTTTGTTGTTGCTGGTCTTATTTAAGAGGAGAAAGGTACTCCAATTGATAAGGTTGAACGTAACATGGAGGGTCACAACAAGCAACTTGCTCCTGGAAGTTGTCGCAATGACTTGATGTCCTGTTTACAGAATCTCGGTGATTATTAGATGTACAATTTGGTCTATAATTTTAAGAATGCATTTAAGTTCAGCAAAACTTGTGACATTCAGAAGGCTGGAGTTGGATTGTATGCACGCAAGTCCAACTATGTTTTTTTTACCTCGGTGGAATTTGTAAGTTGCGGGAAGTAATTTTGAGTACAAAAATCTTGAGGAGAAGGCAATGTTACATTAGTGGAAATAATAGATAAGGGGGAGTAGTTTGTGGGTTTCGAACCCATGTTGGGAGGGAGTTAGTCAGGTTAGTCGCGAGTTGTTGTTTTGAGAGGATTATAATATTTTTACATTAAGCGATTATTAGATATTTCTGATATCTTCATCTTCATCCCCAAATTCTTCTCCTTCTTCCCTGAGCTGAGCTCATTCCATTTCTTCCTTACCTACTCTGTGATTCTTTGTTAATTCTTGGATTAATAAAGAACATTTTGATTCCAAAAGAATTAGCTCGTGTCTTGTAATCCCTAGACATAACACAAGGGGCGCATGATTTTGGACCACCAAAGTAAAGAAATTCATAGCAAACAAATTAATCCCTCGCCTATTGTCTCTTCGAATTTTGTAGAGCTCCAAATTGACCTCGGTTTGATACATTCAATTGGAAAATGTTGCATAGATTTATTTGAGTCACCACATACATGACAAAGAGGGCTAAAAGATGTGAGTTGGCGCGATAATTTGGTACGAATAGGAAAAATATCTATAACAACCACCCAAAGAAAAACTTTAAGCTTTGGCGGAATATTTAAATTCCAGATTAAATCCCAAAAATTGGATACCTTTGAGCTCGAAGAGGATAATGGAAGAGTATGTTCTTTTGTAGCATCTGTTGAGATTAGGTGATAGGCCGATTTAACAGAGAAATGACTGTTTTTGTGCTAATCCAGACCTTCATGTTCGGAGGAAAGATATCACATAGAAGAATTTTTAAAATCTCAATTGTCTCATAAGTATATAAAACGCCGAAAAATTTCTTCTATATTCGACACACCAACATCATGATAAATAAGATTGGCCAAACTAAGAAGGATCGTGGAAAAAGCAAGTAGAGACCAAGGTGTTTGGAGAATCCTCGAACATTGTTTGCAAATGAGCGCCTTGTTAAATGATGAGAGGCCATGAAAGCCGATACACCCTTGAGATTTAGGTAGGCACGGACGATCCCATGCTTTACATCAATCACTCATTTTATTACATTCACTTCCCCACCGAAAATTGCGAATGAGACTAGTAATCGAGTCAATGAGGGAGGCCGAAATGAGGAAAACTTACATATCATACATGTGAATAGCCTATGAGACCAATTTGATGAGAACCTCTTTCACCTCCTAGGATAAGGATTTCTCTTTCCATTCATTTACTTTTTTCCAGACCCGGTCCAAAATATAGGTGAAGACATCATTTCTTGATCGCAGGGATGAAGACAATGGGCGGGTGAGGGAAGTCGCACCCCCCACCCCCTAGATTTTTAAAAATCCTACTAGATATAGTAAATTTTATATGTAGTTCGGAATATTTGATGAAATTCGCCCCTCCAATTTTTTTAATTTTTTGTTATTTTTTATTTTATTTTATTTTTTTTTGCAGTTTTTATATGTAGTTTGACATACTGTTGCAGTTTTTCGCCCTGAACCTACAAGTCCTCACTTCGTCCCTGCTTGATCGACCTATATTGCATGGAAGAAGACCAAGATATTTACCTTTACCATCATTACCTTCTGGAATAGAAAACCCATCACATATAGCTTGTCATTGATAAGCATGAAAACCTTTACTAAAAGTGATAGATGATTTATCATAATTAATCGTTTGTCCCGAGCATTCATAAGTCTCAAAAGTATCTTGCAAAGTCTGAACACTATCCAAATTAGCTTGAGCAAATAGTAATGAGTCATTAACGAAAGAAGATGAGAAATAACAGGGCCATTGGGAAACAGAAAACAATGAAGAATCTTCGTCTCCATAGCAGACCGAATAAGCGATGAAAACCCTTCCGAGAAAATAATAAAAAGGAAAGGAGAGAGGGGTTACCTTGTCTGATATCTATGGTCGGTCTAAAAGGTTTGGAAGGAGTATCATTAATCAAAATTGAATAAGAAACCTCCCTCAAACATTGCATAATCCACTCCCTAAAATTTGTTTGAAACCCAATACATACAAGAATGTGATCAAAATAATCACATTCGGCCCTATTGAGTGTCTTGCTCACGTCTAATTTGAGTTCAAAGTGGGGAGAATTCAACGAAGATGAATGTTGTAAAGAATGGAATACAAAATAAAGTTACCATGTCGTTATAAGTTATGAGTTCATGATCGGCTTCATCCTGTTAGACATAACCTAGACGAGCTTATAAACAACATTACAGAGACTAATAGGAATAAACAACATTACTAAAGATATTTAACCTTAGGAATTAAAGTAATAAAAGTGTGATTAAGGTCTGCAAGAACAGGAACAACGAAGCGCATCTGATGCGGTAAGACGCTTCACTTCCAACCGGTAAGTCGGGAGTTAGATTTATGCCGGAGGGAAAGTGGGGAAGCACTATTGATCCTCATTTTTAAAAAGAAAAAAAAGGTCTGCATGATCATATCCACCATTAAGGAAAGGGTAAAAGGTGCCCACGATCCTTGAACTTTTCTCGATTTTTCTTTTGACCCTGAATTAAAAAATGCAAAGTCCTTGACTGTCACACCTCGTGCCCGGGTGATGACTTAGTAGTGTCTCATCTACCAATGAGGCACCGAACCCCAAACAGAAAGGACTAAAATCCAAAATAACATAATTACAATACTTAAGAAATCTCAAAGTCTTACATAAACTTAAAGGATTCCAAAGGTAATTAATTACATGTTCTTACATAACGAAAACATAAGTTTACAATAAAATGGAACTAAACTATGCTATTACATAAACTCCATGATAACTCTTCTAACCAGATACCATCCTCAACGACATCTGTAACAGAAGAAGTAAATGATTGAGATACTAAACTAGCCCACATGAAGCTTGTAATGTATGTCACATTTTTTCTTCACGAGAATTTGTCAAATTTTTAATGACAAGAGGTAAAACCTTTTATATATCAATATAATTGAAGTTATTTTTGAAAATATTGTTTTGGTTTTCTTAGAGGTAAATAATATAATTTGGATATTTCATTTTAATGGTTTAACATGAAAATTACATGTAATGGGTATATATTTTTAAATTGAACCCAATAAAGAATCTTTTCCTTTCACATTACATTCCAACCAAAGAAAGAAAACATATTTTATTTATTTCCCTTCCACCCATAACAAACAAGATAAATAAATGATTTCACTCCCTTTCCCCTCCATTTAGAGGAAGTAAATTGGGCCACTTCCACTTCCACTCCCCATCCCCATCCCCTTCCACGAACCAAACAAAACTGAATGTTCATTGTATAGAAAAGTAAACATTTAGTTTTATATAGATTTTTAATACATGAAAATTGTCTCGATTCTTTGAAAACTTTTAAAGTTTGATAATAGAGTACTCATTATTTTTGTATCAAATTGCAATATGCAATTTAAAAATATATAAAAAAATTCTCAAATACTTACAATTCTTTATGATTAAAAAATGTATATTTAATTAAATAATCATTCCGTCCCAAATTAAATGTCCTATTTTTATTTTAGTTTGGTCCAAAATAAATGTCCACTTTATTCCAACGGAAATACCTTCTCTCTAAACTCTCATAACTAACATATTATATTTAACTATTATATTTAAGAGGGTAAACTCCACTTTAACTTATGGTCATAGGGTCGAAGGTTGGGAGGATGACCTTAAAGTAACTTGATTTTTGAAAGGATGGCATTTTTTTAAAAATAAAAATAAAATAAAAGCACGTTTAAAGGGTCGAAAGTCTCGAACCTAAGACCTATTATTTCGAGCCAGAAATGTTGCACGAACTGTATTAGTTTAGTTTGACCAAACTTGACTTTTAGAAAGGGTAATGTTAGGTGGCTAAGACCAAGCCAATTAATTGGCTAAATTTGGGGGAAATTTTGTAAATAACTCGTTGAATTCCTTATGACAATAGGGGTGAATAATATTTAATTTGAGTTTTTAGCAAATTTTAATCAATAATTGGTTTTAGCCATTAATCATTTTCCTTTAGAAAAATGTAAAACTTGCTACGTTAAAAATAATTGGTTTGAGGCACATGACTGTGTTGACGGAGAATAGACAGAACTCTAGACGGAAGTCCTTTAATGGAAGATCGTACAATCAGTCTGGACCGTAAAAGTCAAAATTAAACGAAAGGGATCTTATTGACAAACTCAAAATATGAAAATGGCCAAATAGGTTATTTTGCCATTAAATGTCCTATTTTTATTTTAGTTTGTTCCAAAATGAATGTCAAATTTATTCCAATGGAAATACCTTCTCTATAAACTCTCGTAACTAACCTCTTATATTTAAGAGGATAAACTCCACTAACTTATGGTTATAGGGTTGAAGGTTGGGATGATGACCTTAAAGTAACCCTTTTTTTTTGTGTGTGGTTAAAAATGATATATTAGATAAAAGAAAAAGTACAAGGAAAGGAAATACAACATGAAAGGAAGACAATACATAAATAAAAGTACTAATACTAATACTACTACAACATTACATATTGGATTTAGTTCTAATGAAGAGTTTTCCTTTCTTGTCGTTCTGCCATGGATGGAGGGCAAAATCCGTGATAGAGTGGAAAATTTGGCAAGGACTACAAGAAAGGAATCTTCTGTGATTGGCTAGAGAGTCAGCCACTTGATTCGCTTCTGGGTAAGTGTATCTCATGTTTCATGTCTGGAGCTGAGAAATTAACAATCTGCAACAAGAGACAATTTTAGAGTATCTTAAGTTTGTGCAATTTTGAATCATTTCTAACACAATCTGGGAGTCTAAGTTGATTTCTAATTTCAGGATTTTGTTCTTGACTGCCCAGTTAAGCCCGTATCGTACAACAAGAAGTTCAGCTTAATTATTTGTTGTTTGAGGAAGATGGAAAATGTACCCCACTATTCAGTATCCTTGGTGATTTCGGATGACTCCCCCCACACCTTCATGTCCAATTTGCTGGTTGCAGGAGCCATTTGAATTTAGTTTAAAGTAGGTGGCGGCCGATGGCAACCATTGTAAGTACGTAAAATGATTGATTTTTGGCATGCAAAATAAGTTGTTTGCATAAGCAAATTCTATGCTTTTGGTGATGATATCTTGGCAAGTATAGATCGGAATTTTCTTCTTAAAAATTCTAGCATTGCGATTCAGCCACAAATTCCAACATGAGAAAGAGAAAATTGTTGCCCAAGGCAAATACTCGTTAAAGCGGATACTAGTGGTACAATTCGCTTTAAGCCAAGATTGAAAATGACAAGTGGAAAAGAGTAATTTGCTGATGTTAATGTTTAGAAATTTTGCCATGCAAGTCCAATATTTTATTGAGTTCTTACAAGTCTTTAGAATATGTTCGGAATTTTCCAGTTCATTGGGGGCAATCTTGATAGGCCTTATTAGAGATAATGTTTTTATTATGGAGTAATTTCGCATGTGGAATGCGATCATAATGGCATAACCAGATAAATAATTTTATCTTTGGAAGAGTGCTAATGTTCCAAATCCACTTAGTTTGAGGAAAAATGCTAAGGTTTTGCGTAGAGTGTATTGATTTATAAGTTGATAGGACTGAGAAATGTCCATTATGGGTCAGAGACCAAATCGGTTGGTCTTGTAAGCTAGGATAAAAAGAGATGATAGTGGATAAAATTATTCGTTTAGTCTCCGGTGGGATGTTGAAAGATATATTATTAACGGATAGTTGTTGATTAAAGATAACATCATTAACAACTAGCTTATGTTCATTTTCAGTGAGCGGCCCAATGAAGCAGGATCTTAGAGGTCCTAGTGCAGTCCAATTATCATACCAAAAAGAGATAAAATTACCAGTCCCGAATTGCCAGTAAACATGTTTTCTGCATATATTCCAACCTGCTAAAATACTTTTCCAGATAGGTGAGGGTTTTTAATGTTTTCGAATGTCGTGTAAGGGCATGCCTCTTAAGTGTTTATTATTGGTCAGTTGAGCCCACATGGATTTATCTTGGGAGAAAAAACATCGCCAAGCTAGACTAGCTAGTAATGCTTGATTGTGAAGTCTGGCTTTTCTAAGTTGAAGTCCTCATTGGGATATAGGTTGACAGACTTGATTCCAAGATATAAGGTGCAATTTGGATTTTTCAGCAGTGGTTCCCCATAAGAAATTCCGACATATAGAATCGATCATATTAGTTGTCTTCTTAGGGAGACAAAACAATCGCATGACATGTGATGGTACTGCTGAAAGAGAGGATTTAATAAGAGTACATTTTCCAGGGTAAGTAAGGAAATTAGATTTCCACGAGGCTAGTTTGACCCTAAGGTTATCAAGAATGTATTGGAAGTGGCGGTGTCCTAGGGTTTTGTTTGTGATTGGAAATCCTAGGTATTTTCCAAAGTCTTTCGCTTGTGGTATTTGAAGTCTCTGACTAATGTAATTGGTTTGATGAGACTGAATATTATCTGAAAAAATAATTTTTGATTTGGTGAAATTTATTTTTTAGCCAGCTTATTTACAAAGGTCGTTTAGAATATCAATAATCGTCGTTGTATTCTTGTTGTCGGCCTTTGCCAAAAGTATAATGTCATCAGTAAACATTAAATGAGTGTGATGTCACTACAACAAAAACACCTTTTTTGCGACGTTTTTGTACCAACGTTTTTATCAAACGTCGCTTAAAACCAAAAAGAGCAAGTTAAAGCAACACTTTTTGCAAACGTCGTAATATTTGGATTTTATACGATGTTTTAAGCGTCAATTATAGTAATTGTTGTTCATACCGACGTTTTGATGTTGGTTAGCGACATTTACATTAAATGTTGTTATAAATTGTTACTTTTTGTGACTCATATAGCGACATTTATATATTATGTCGGTAGATCTTGTGATATTTCAGACAAACAGCGCTAAGTTTGAATTTTATACGACGTTTCATAGCGTCAGTTATAATAATTGTTGATAAAATAGACATTTTGATGTTAGTTAGCGGCGTGTACATTAAATGCTGTTATAAATTGTTACTTTTTGCGACTCATATAATGACATTTATATACAATATCATTAAATCATGTGACATTTCATACAAATGTCGCTATATTTGAATTTTATACGACGTTTCATAAATGACAGTTATAGTATTTTTTTATTCTTACTAACAATTTGATGTTAGTTCGTGACATTTACATTACATGTTATAAATTGTTACTTTTTGCGACTCATATAGCATATTTATATATTATGTCGTTAGATCTCGTGACATTTTCAAACAAACACAAATATAAAGATTAAGTTTCTGAAATATATTTTTTAAAGAAAAATTAAAGACATTTAATTATTAAAATTTAATGAGAGTGTATTAATTTTAATTTGATTCATAAAAAATTGAAACACAAAGGTACAAAATTCAAAATCCAAATTCTATTATAATAAATATAATAGGAGGAGAAACAAATAGCAAATGATCATTTAGCTCAGCGGCAAATTGCACGACATACACGCAGGAGGTCGCGTGTTCAATTCCCATATCTTTGAATATGGAGAAAGTTTATTATATATTATTCAAAACTAGCTAGACTCGACGGCTCGACTTGTCTCTAGGCTCTGGCTCTGATTATTCAAAGATAACTTAACTCAACGACTCGATTTGTCGAGCTCCGACTCGGCTTGGCTTAGTTCGGCCAGCCTGGTTTCAAAATTTACGAATATCGGGATAGATATTTTGTTACGACTATTTAAAAATGTCAGAAAAAATTACTTATTCACAATATTTACAAACGTCGGAATAGACGATTTGTTGTGATTATTTATAAATATCGGCAAAAATACCTTTTGAAACACTTTAAAATGACGCAACAAATGTCGTAATAGATTGGTACCGGCATTTGTAACAAATGTCGTAAAAAACCATAACGACACAGGCAAATACGACGTTTATGTGACATTTGTGATAAATGTTGGTATAGATCTATACCGACGTTTTTTTGGCTTATTGTGACATATGACAAACGTCGCAATAGACCTTTTTTGTTGTAGTGTGTGGGTTGTTTCGAGATAGTTTAATAGGTGTCCAATTTGATTGCTGTACAACATTATTAATCGATAAGGACAAGTATTCCATACTAAGGATAAATAAATAGGGAGAGAGTGGATTGCCTTGTCTAAGGCCTCGGGTTGGAACAAAATATTTCGTAGGAGATAAGAATGGCTAAGGAGGTAGTATCAATGCATGACATAATAAGTTTGATTAATCTAGTAGGGAATTTAAAAAAGATTAGCATCTTATGAATGAAGGACTATTCCAGACGATCAAAGGCCTTCTCCAAGTCTATTTTAATAGCCATGCTACTGATTTTACCCTTTTTCCTTTTGAAAGAATGGAGTATTTCTTGAGCAATGCTTGCATTATCAGAGGCACGTCGGTTTGTAAGGAAGCTACTCTGGTTTGGACTAATTATGTTGGAAAGGAGAGGCCTAATACGATTGACAATCAGCTTACTTATTGTTTTATATATGGTGTTGCATAAGCTAATAGATCTATAATGTGATATGAGTTTCGATTTTTTTATTTTATTTTAGGAATAAGGAAAATGTAAGTTCGATTAAATTCTGCAGGCATTATGTCATTTTGGAAAAATTGTATAATTATATTATTGGTGGCATGTTTAGTATTTTCCTAGAATTTCTGAAAAAAGAAAGGATGTAATCCGTGTAGACCACGAGATTTATAGGGTTGGAAAAAATTTATTGTTGTGAAAATCTCTGAAGTAGTAGGTATTTGGCCTATGTTTTTATCAATCTGTGGAAGATGATAACTAGGTAGTACATCCAAATCGGTTTTAAGACTAGAGAAAACATGCTCAGTGGTGGTCATAAATTTATTTAAAGTAACTTGTTTTTTTAGAGGAAGTCCTTTTTTTTTTAAAAATAAAAATAAAAGAAAAGCATGTTTAAATGGTCGAAGGTCTCGAAAGTAAGACCTATTGTTTTGAGTTAGAAATGTTGCACTAACTGTATTAGTCTAGTTTGACCAGAATTGACTTTTTTAAAAAGCTAAGACTTAGCAATTAAAATTTGGGAGCAAAATTGTAAATAACTCGTTGAATTCCTTATGAAATTGTAAATAACTCGTTGAATTCCTTATGCCAACAGGGGTGAATAAGGTTTAATTTGAGTTTTTAGCAAATTTTGACCAATAATTGGTTTTAGCCATTAATCATGATCACAAGGTCCTTGGCCCAGTGGGGCGACGATCTGCCCATGACCTTGAGGTCGTGGGTTCGATACCCTCCCCGCGCATTGGGTATGCTTTAAATTGTCTCGCTTTATAGGGTTATCTCTTCCTCTCTTATGAGATGCTACTCTCTCACCTCTTAGAGTGTACGCCCAGTTGGACTTCAAAAAAAAAAAAAAACCATTAATCATTTTCCTTTAGAATAATGTAAAACTTGCTAAGTTAAAAATAAACAAAAAAGCAATCGAAGTTTGCGAATAATTGTTTATCATATTTCGTAATGGTTCACAATTGAATTTTTTTTATGGTTCGGCCCCTTTTATCGGAATCCTGGTTCCGCCACTAAACGGAAAGAGTAGCTTCAATTTGCTAGATTCAGAATAATGAATAAAATATAGCGTCACAGATATGAAGCTTAATGAATATTGAAAAATAGCATCACAGATGGAGGCTCAATGAGTATTGAATAGTACGAACAAGGCCAATGTTTATTAAATTTCTTCACTGAGAAAGCAGCAACAACATCAATTACATGGAAAACACGGCAAAACATGCCATGGGAGCTTCGGATCCCAACTTCTACAATGAAGATTGCAAGCCTTATTTTTCACACAATGAGTTTGTTGGACATAATTCTCAAAAAATACTATAGAGTAAAATATAAAATAAAACGCAGATGTGGTGAACATTCCGCATCTAGAAAGTCAAGAGAACCTGCTTTTATTACTAGCACGGAAAGGGCATTCGAACAGCAGAGAAACTTCTTGCCCCTACTTGGAGATATTATCCCGGGGAGCAAAGAGCCGTAGCTGAAAATGAGTAAAAGAAATCAAGGAACAAAGGAAATCCTTGAATCAAATTTAGTTGATCAAGGAAAACGGAGAATATGGGAAGCGAAATGAGAAGGAAAACACATTCATTCTTCTATTACTAACCTGCTGAGGAAGCATTGAGACGGTTGCTGAGGTAATCACTGGTCCGGGGGATAAACAAGGAGCTTCAGGGTGGTAGCTTTGACATTCTTGTCTTGGGTTTGTCCTTCAAGTCTTGCCAAAGCAAGTTTTCTGGCGGAGGAAGCCAACGCAGCATTGCAGCAGTAGATTTGAATCAACATAAGCGTTGAACTGTTAATGAGGTCACGTGGAATGACCTCAAACTTGGTGCAACACATGAGATGAAGGTGTGTTAACATTGGGAAGTAACTTGCCGAAGCAATCCAGGTAACTAAATCTGTATTTGCAATGTGCAGAACTTTGAGAGACGGAAAGCCACCACTTTCCGTCTTCCAGTATGCTCCCACAAATGCATTGTCCTTCAGTTTCAGAACCTCAAGTTTTCTAAGCTTTCCTAGAATAGACATCTGTGACCAAGGCAACGATGTGTTTTTGAGAGTCAGTCTAGTTAGGTTGATGGGGAAGCGGGTCTCGCTGGGGAGGGAGAGTATTTTAGCAGCTGGATTATCATTCAAGAGCTTCAAATTTTCAAGGAATTCAAGTTGTTGAAGACAATCAAACAAACTGCCTTCGCCAGTAGCCTTCAAAACAGCCGCTAATGTTCCGCATATGGCCAATTTCTTAAGTTCTGTTGCCCTATCAAAGACTTCTTTTGTGCAACTTTCAGCTGAGATTACTGTAAGTGTATGTAGGTTTGGATTAACTGTCAAGGCTTCATTAGTTTTCGCAAGACTTGCAGTTGCATTGGTCACCAAATGCCTCAATCTTCCCATCTTCCAAATGTCCGCTTTAATCTCAAGCGTTGGTTGTGTAGTTATGAATATAATAGTCTGGAGGTACCTCAAGTAGGACATTTTCTCAGGAATAATCTTTAATTCGCTAAACATAGCAAGGTACTTGAGAAGGAGCAAGCAATTATATATCTCCGCAGGAAACCGAGTTAGCTTGATGGATCTAATATCCAACACTCTGACAAATTTAAAGGCTCTCGGGATGTGTGAGGTCTGTTCTACCGGCAAAACAAAATTGTCCTTGGAAAAAGTCAAGAATGAGCGAACATATTTACCTGATGGTTTGCTCTTAATGTATTCCAAAATGTTGGAATTAACGCAAAGGCGAAAGTCATCATCTTGAGCTTTGTTCTCGGCCTCTACAGACATTTTTATTTCTCGAAAGAGCTCTTCCGTTCTTGCCTGAGCCTTGCAAAAATCGCGCAACGTGTCGTGGACTCTTATTGATTTAATCCGACCATTTAGCCTTCTCTTAACCACCATCACTAGATTCCTGTCAACCAGTTCCTCCAAGTAGTCCTCAGCTATATCCTCCGAGGTTTCCTCCCCGTTAGCTAGGGGCACAAAACCTTCTGATACCCACAATGGCAACAATGTCTTCAATGAAATCTCAAAGTCCTCGCGGAAAACCCCAAGGTAAAGAAAAGATTGCCTTAAGCGAGGAGGCAAGTGTTTGTAGCTCAACTTTATCACATATTGTGCTCCATCATCTGTTGCAGCATTATAAGGGTTCACGTTTTTAGCCAGTTTATCCCACAAACGAACTTTTGTCCGATGATTTATGAGGACACCAGCCACTACCACAATGGATAGTGGTAGCCCAGCACACTTATTTATTATGGTCGTCTCGTGCTCTTCCAGTTCAGCAGGGAATTCTTCCTTGCCAAATACCTTCTTCCGCAGCAACTCCTGGCTCTCACTAAACTCCAGAAACCGCAAATTGTAAGGCTCATATTCTTGCCTAGCATACTCTGCCACATGCTTGTGTCGAGTAGTTATTAAGATTCGACTGTGCTTTTTCTGGTTGGCTGGAAAAGCTCTTTTGAGATCACCCCATGCTTCTGGAGTCCAGACATCGTCTAGGACTATAAAAAAGTTTCTATTTTCCAAGTAACCTTTAATTGCTTGAATTAAGCATTCCTCGGTCTTTCTGATTTCTTTAGTGTCGACACCTATAGCATTCAGAATTTTGAGGAACACTTCGTCTGCCTTGTATTCTGCAGAAACTTCTACGAATGCACGGACGAAGAACTTATATTCCATGGTGGGATGCTTGAAGACTTTTTTTGCTAGAGTAGTCTTTCCTAACCCAAGCATGCCAACAATTGAGACGGTTTGGAAATCCTCCGGTCCTCCATTAAGAAGACCCATTACAAAGTCCATTGCATCTTTAAATCCAACCATTTCATTGTCATCATCAAATACAGGCTGTTGTCATAAAGATAAAGATATATCAGATAATCGAATTCGTAGAAATTCTTGCAAGACCCAAGATCAGTGCCCACGATGGAAATGAAATTGCCAAAATGATGATCCAAGAAAGGAAGGAACAATACACTAGAGGAATATGCTGCAAAATGGGTGAAATTACTGGAAGGACTAGGTGGTACAGTGAAAAATAAGGGAGACAAAATTCACACGAGTGGAACATATTTGGCTTGAAAAGATATTAGGCGAAATTCTCGTCCAAATTAATTGGACTGAAAATATATATTGAATTGAAACCAATGAGAAAAAGTAACATAAGGAGCGGAGAGTGAGTTTGAACTCAAAAACTAAACCCGTCTTGATGCCTCAACCTAAAGTTAAAATGTTCAGTGAGGGGCGTAAAAGTAAGAAATTCAAGGGATTTAGTCCAAAATACAGGCCATTTCCGAAGGTTAGAAGGGATCTCTAGTGAATCTCTCAGTAGGATTCGAACTCAGATGAAGTTTTGACTATCAAGGAAAAAAAAACTAATGGTCTTTGATTTCTTCCGAATCATCTGCTTCTCATGAGGTTAGAAGGGATCTCTAGTGGACCTCTCAGTATGATTTAAACTTAGATTAAGTTCTATCTATCAGAGAAAAAATAACTAACGGATCTTGTAGGATTCCCAAGAAATTCTTCGATTTCTTCTGGAAGCAGATGACTGCTTCTCATGTTCCGTGAATAGCTCGGACATTGATGAATAGCTAGAAAGGCATTTCGGGAATCGGTCTGATTGCAACCATTCCATCCTTAAAATAGTCCAATATAAAGGATTAGTCAATCAAATAATAGATAGTAAATGGGTTGACTTGAAAATAAATGAATCGCTAGATGTAGAATATTATTCTTGTTAGATTTACCCCGAAGTAAAATAAAAAATAAAATAAATAAGGGTTGGGGCATTTTTTCTGTTTCCTAAAAAACAGTTGCCTTAAACGACCTTGGAGTTTGTAGTTCTCCTATTTTGGTTAATGATAATGCGTAGATGATTACGGGTGAAAATCCTCTGTCCCCATCCGTGTATGTCCCCGTGTCACTAACCAATCAGAATTTACTATATAAATATTTGTTTCAATTATATATACACATGGTAAATTGTGATTGATTGGGGACACAGGGACATACACAAACGGGGACAGAGGATTTTTTGCCGATGATTACCTAGCAAAAAAAAAAAAAAAAAAAAGTTGCCTTAAACCAAGGGTGGTGGATCTTTGAATGTGCAAATAAATTTGGATATAGTTAAATTGACCTTCAATACATTTACTTACATTTGTAGACGGACATTGAAATGCTATACCAGATCTAACTGGACAATAGATATCGATTTGTCCATGTTTTTAATTTATTCTAAAATAAATATTCATTTTTTTTTTCTTGCTAGAATGATGTATTTTCTCCCCAACTTCAGGATGCAAGGAATGGGTCCTCTAAGGGCCGTGTGAAGGGAACACTGGGTCTGAGGCAAAAAATTATCGGAGGCTTATATTGATTTTTAAAATTTAAAATTTTATAACTTATTTTGATTTTTTTTTTTTGAAAAATTTAAAGTTTTTTTTCAGTTGCAAAATTACTTATTAAAGTTTTATAAATCAATAACAATTACAAATAACACAGAAATATAGAAAGCTATAATAAAATTAAAAAATAAATTCAAATAAAAAAGATTAAAGAGATAGAAACTAGAAAGATTAGAACCTGTGATTTATATAGTCATAATATTGGAAAATTACGTGTATCAGATCAGAGAGATGTATGGTTTCTTATTTTTTTAGACAGAGAATAGAGTGAAGATAATAAAAAACTCCAATTTCTTTGGGATGAAAATGATGGAGATAGAAAGGTCACTGACTCTTTGAATTTTTATACTCTCATAATGACTCTCAACTCAATGAGATTTGGTTGGGTTGGGCCTATTTTTATTAAAATATTATAGACGTCGAAAATAAATGAGTAACAAATATGTATGGTTAGCAGTTAGGCGTGATCAATACCGAAGATTTCGTTTAATTTCTGAAAACTAGGAGAGGCAATATTGAGATTGACACGTGAATGGATGAAGATTAATTTCAGGGTTAGGCTTATGTTAAGTGGGAAATTGGTGGGAGTTTTTGGAGTGAAACTTTAGTATAAAAAAAAAAATATTTGGGGCCTTTATTTTGTAGGGGCCTGGGGCGATCGCCTAAATGGCATCACAGCTGACACGGTCATGCTCCTATATGTAATGATACTATAATAGTTTACCAAGGTCAAACTACTCATCTTAATTCTGATCAAAGTCAAATATTTAAATTTAATTTGAAAAAAAAACGAGTAATAATTTTGTATTCCTTACACTTTGCACATAAACCAGTGAACCACTCTAGATTTTTCTGATGAAATATAATGAAAATCAAAATAAATTCATTCAAATTATTGAGTGTAACTAATATAATATCAAATTAGATCTTTTTTTTTTCTTCTCCAAATTCAATATATTGGTCAAACTAGCTACGAGGAATCAATCCTCACCTCAATGATCCTCCGAATTTTCTTCTATCACATGTAATTTCTGATATCAATATATGATTATCTGTTTTTTCTCAACAAAAAAAAAAGTGTATTTAAATTGCCTGTCAACTATATATTTTTTTTCTTTCATTTCAGTATCACATTTTATTTAACAAACATTTAACTTCTTATTAAAATCCAGACAATTTTTTTAAAACTAAAACACACACACACACACATAAATCCTTAACTCAAAGCATTATCCAAAATCCCCAAAAGTTTAAGCAAAGCATCTACAACAAGAAGAAGAAAATTGACCTTTTTGTCCTTCTTCTCGGGGCCTTTATCAGCTAGCATAAACTGAACTCCAAGGTTGAGCTTGCCGGCGATTAATTGGCGGACCTCTTTCTGAATATCTTCAAGCTCCTTGCCAATATTACGACACTCAATCGCGTGGTCAACCGCGTGAACAACACCGTGAAATTTTCCTCTGTTCCGCTGCCTATTGACTGCGGCGATGTAAGTCTCGATGGCATCCTCAGCTCTGTAAACCAATTTCCTGACATTTTTGGCTAATTCTTTAAGAAAATCGTCGTGGTCATACTTCTCATTGCAGGTTTTTACATAGGTTTTAAGTTGATCAAGCTCGTTGCAGAGTGCCTTAGTATTATCTGCAGCTCCACTGATCAAATCGGCGTTGTAAAGGACCAAATCCTTGATGTTTTCCAAGAGAAAACCCACTGTTGCTTCCATTTTCTTATTTAATTATCTCTCTCTACTGATTGAAATTAGTGAAACTGGAAGTGGTCATCTAATAGTCGCCGAGCTCAATTGCGTTGACCGGAGATGGCCAAAGTCTTTCTTTTATATTCCAATAGCGTGTGGATACCAAGAACTTACGCGTTAAATGATGAGGACGCTGGCTCCAGTGCGAAATTAGGTAATTTTATAACTGTGAAATTTTTTTAATCAGCTGAATTAATGTTTTGATGGTTAATATTGATTTAAAACAAATTTTATTATGAAATTCATAACACATGTTCTCTTTTTACCGTGCGAAACACCTGTTATGAGTCTCAAGATACCTGTTTTAAGTCTCAAAACATTTATCACGAACATCATAACACATGTTCTAAAACGTTCCGTTTGTATTGAAACAAAACTGTTCCGCATACGATCGGACTGATTATAAATGAGCTTATTATTGTGCTGATTGATTCAAAGATAAGGAGAATAAATACGTGGAAAAAGAAAAGGAAATTCTACGGGAAGAAAAATTCTTAGGTGAACCTGGTTCACGAGCTCGCACTGGACTGGATTCACCAAAACACGCCACATCGCCTCTTTTACTTGGTAACCGATTAAACCTTTTCTTAATCTTCTACTCTCTCTTTTTTTGTTTTTTACTCTCTTTTCTTCTTTTATTTGTTTTGGTAAATTGGTGAAATCCCCACAAGATATTACGATTGATAACTTAAATCTCTAAAAAATATTTTATTTTATTTTTAGCTTTCAGAACAATTACGGATTGGTTTCAAATGTTCTTCCGCTAAAAAAATGTTAGTCAAATGTTAAATAACTTTTTTTTTAAAAAAAATATCTCACTTTTTTATTGAATAATACCTCAACTGCCATATATATCGTTAGAGTTTACATTAGAACTTGGTATCACTCCATTGGAGCTTGTACATTGATTCGAGAGCCTAACCTATACATGATGCATTATCAACTGGGGAAAAATTCAGAGGGTGTAGCCTACAAATCTATTACATTTGGCATAACTGGTCATATTATGTACAAAAGTATTTCATTTTCTAGATACAAATGCCATTTTCCAGTTTACATGTTTCTTCAAAAAGTCCCTCCATTTTGAGATAGAGATCTTGCTCTTCCAACATTCCATGCTCTGATTACCAAGAAACGCCTGGATCGCAAAAAGAGCATTCCCTTCGATAATAATCTCCACTACATCTAATATGCTCACCTATTGTAAAACAAAATTTTGTTGCTTCGGATTCAGCTGCAAAGATGATGGTTCTAGTAATCTTTTGGTCCAAACTTCTAAAGTTCTACCTTCATTATTTGTCAAAATACAACCAAAATAGGACGGGAAATTATGTTCCCAGTTTGCGTCGAAATTAAATTTACAAAGGCCCCTAGGGGGTACACACCAATTTTTTTTTTACATATTTTAACACATTTTTTTTCCTTTGAATTGTGACACTCCAATAGGTGGAAGACTTGTCTTCAATCATGGTTGTAATTGTAGATTAATCTGGAATGGGTATATCATTCAACAGTTGATTTATTAGCATCTATATGTTCTCCATCATTACAACACCAAAATTCAAAAACATATCCTTCTCATCCTTAGACAAAACAAACATTTGTGAGTATTTAATAAATTAGATATCCAAGAGTTTATAGAGTAATTTATAAAAGGCTCAATTCTGAAGTTTCAAGAGGAGTAAAACCAAATGAACTTCACAATTGGACATTTTATAAAAATATGCTTTATTGACTCAATATCCGAATTACAAAAGAGACAAAAATCTTCCCCTCTTAAAAATAGGTTTAAGCCTCTTACTTGTGGGAAGAATGTTGTGTAGACACTTCCAAAAAAAAAAAAATGTTAGTGCCTTCCATGAAGATTACACTTCCACAAGGTGTTCCAGTTTTGGATATGCATATTAGAAGTAGTGAAATTGTTCCTATTACTGAATAAGTATGCAGATTTTACAGAATAGCTTCCTGTCGTGTAGGGAGCCCAAACCAACATATCATTTTCCCCTTGGTGAGGTAATTTGATTTTAATAATCTCTTTTAAAATATTGTATGGAAACAAATTACTAATCAAGTTAACTTTCCAAGTATGCAAGTCATTATCAATGAGATCAACCACCATTACTGAAGGGATTCATGGGCGGAAACTCGTTCCAAACACCCATGGATCCTCCCCTGAAGGATCCGCTCATACAAAACGAATCGAAAAACAGCGATAAAGAGCTTACATGTTTCGGATTCAAGAAGCTACTTCTTGAATGGAGGATGATGTTTCTTGGAAGCTTTCTTTTCACCAACGAAATTCCCTTTGCGGAATTTCCCTCTACCGGTATCCACGCGACGAAACAAGCGGTGATTGCTAGCTCTTCGTCTTTCCGAGATTCGGGAATTAGAGAGAAAAGGGGAGAGGTGAGAAATCCGAAATCGATTTCGGGTTACTTGTTTAATTTCAGTTTGAATGACTTAGTTACCTAGGGTTTCGGCTAAGAGATGTTATATAGAGTGTGGGAGTTTGTTCCCAGAACAACTCCCACGTCTACTCAACTTTCTCGGGTGTGGGAGACTACGACTCCCACGTCCCCTAGACTCTGCTGGTAGTGGGAGTCTTTATCGGATAACAACTCCCACTTAATCCCGAGCTTTAGTTAAATACCAAAATTGCCCTTATCTCTAATTCGAATAATAAACACTTTATTATTTTCGGAAAAACAAATGTCAAATACAATGAACCTAGACACATTCTAGATTCATTGAATGCGGACATGAAGCTTGTTAGCTCGTCTATGCGTGTGACCACTGTAGGTTCATCTCATGATGGCAATGAAAACACACTTAGTAGTAGTGTGAGTTCATAAGTCACTAGCGGGCCCCTAGCGAGGACATTGTGACTACCCGAGGTGAATGAATTTACAACGGAACCTATTGTCAATCCATTATTTAATCCCTTTGTCTCGCGATATCCTAATTAAGCATAAGGCGTGGTGGTCGTCACCCTTATTAAGCTTAATTGTATTTATGCTCGATCTCCGGGTGAAAGTTTGTTTTCGACAAATAGCATTTGATAACAACTTTATCAAATACATTTGAGCATGACCATGCATTTAAAGCAGTCTTTCCTATCGAGGGGGCCCATGGATATCTCTCTCTAATAATAGAGAGGACAAATTCCTTACAATGTCTCTCACATTCAAGCTATGATAGGACACTACATCCGATCATCGGTCGTATTGATTACTCGTTACAAGTAACGTCCCGAGTCGAGTCAAAGCGTGGCTCCATTCATACTAGAATCAATGAAGACATAAGGTCTAAGGATTCTAAAATAGTATTGGCGAAGTAATACTTATGACTTAAGACCATGAAGTATTACTTCTCAAGCGGATCACGTCGATACAATGTATCCTCATATATATTGCATCTATGATGTGATTTGTATCCATTACACATGATCAGTAAAACAAGATCATCAATCAACAATCATACTAGTTTTATTTCATAGTAAATAAGTATTACATAAAACTAGGGACTTCTAGAATAGTAATTACATAAGCTAATGAGTTTTACTATCAAATCACACATTTGATAATCAAAAGCGTAATTAACTATTCAATTACATGCTCAAAAGGTAATAAAACGCACAACATGTGCTAATGGTCCTAGGGCATCCTAAACATGAGAGTCATACTAGGTCAATGGGATTGAGGATCATGTATGATTGGAACTAGGGCAAGTGGGAGATTGTTAGTAGTGCCCTAGGACCATTAGCACATGTTGTGCGTTTTGTTATCTTTTTGAGCAAGTAATTGAATAGTTAATTTTGCTTTTGATTATCAAATGTGTGATTTGATAGTAAAACTCATTAGCTTATGTAATTACTATTCTAGAAGTCCCTAGTTTTATGTAATGCTTAATTACTATGAAATAAAACTAGTATGATTGTTGATTGATGATCTTGTTTTACTGATCATGTGTAATGGATACAAATCACATCATAGATGCAATATATAGGGATACATTGTATTGGGCGTGATCCGTCGAGAAGTAATACTTCATGGTCTTAAGTCATAAGTATTACTTCTCGATACTATTTTAGAATCGCTTAGACCTTATGTCTTCATTGATTCTAGTATGAATGGAGCCACGTTTTGACTCGATCGGGACGTCACTTGTAACGAGTAATCAATACGATCGAGATCGGATGTAGTGTCTATCATAGCTTGAATGTGAGAGACATGTAAGGAATTTGTCCCTCTCATTATTGAGAGAGATATCCATGGGCTCTCGATAGGGAAAGACTGTTTAAATGCATGGCGTCGCTCAAATGTATTTGATAAAGTGGTTATCAAATGCTATTTGTCGAAACAATCTACCGAGATCGAGCATAAATACAATTAAGCAATAAGGGTGACATTACTCACGCCTTATGCTTAATTAGGATATCGCGAGACAAAGGGATTAAATAGTGGATTGATATTAGGTTCCGTTGTATATTCATTCACTTTGGGTAGTCGCGATGTCTGCTAAGGGACCGCTTTGTGATTTATGGACTCACGCTACTACTAAGTGTGTTTTCATTGCCATTGTGAGATGAACCTGCAGGGTCACACGCATAGGCGAGCTAACGAGCTTTATGTCGGGATTCAATGAATCTAGAATGTGTCTAGGTTCATTGTATCGACATTTGTCTTTCCGAAAATAATAAAGTGTTTATTATTCGAATTAGAGATAAGGGGCATTTTCGGTATAGTCTGGGATTACGTGGGAGTTATTATCCGATAAGGACTCCCACTACCAGCAGATTCTGAGGGAACGTGGGAGTTAGAGACTCCCATTGCCGAGAGGAGTTGAGGGATGTGAGTTGGTTATAGGAACAAACTCTCACACCCTATATAATGATCTCTTGGCCGAAACCCTAGAGTAAGGTTTTCAGCCGAAATAACATAGAGAATCAAAAACCGTTTTTCTTCTCTAGCCTCTCCCTTTTTCTCTCTAATTCCCGAAACTCAGAAAACGAAGAGCTAGCAATCGCTGTTCGTATTCGTCGCGTGGATACCGGTAGAGGGACATTCCGCAAAGGGAAGTCAATCAGTGGCAGCAATACATCCAAGAAACGCCAACCTCCATTCAAGAAGCAGCTTCTTGAATCCGTAAAAATGTAAGTTTTTACCGCTGTTTTCGATTCGTTTTGTATGAGCGGATCCTTCAGGGGAGGAACCATGGGTGTTTGGAACGAGTTTCCGCCCATGAATCCCTTCAGAAAGGGCCACCAGGAACATAAAAATCAATATCAGGTTTAAAGTTAGGTAAAGGGATCTTCCCAAATATTAAAAAATATCTCACTCAAAACACCATGAGTACTTTTTTTGTAATTCATATACTAACCCACCCCAAACTCATTCCCTAACCCCACCCGCCTTTATCCCATTCCCTTTTCTTCAACCTTCATTTGTTTTCAACCTGTAATTTCATTTCTCTGTTTTTCTTCAACCACACTACATCCAATTGATCCTATGAATCTATGAGATATAATTTGTCTAAAAGTAATATAGCTTCAAAAAAAAATTCACTCTCAATTTTTTTTACCTCTTAATGGATGACTATGTTGGTAAGTTTTTTTATTTTGGATTTGGACATAAATGAAAGAATTATTATTTTTACGTTAATTGTATGAAAAAATAAATTAAGGTGATATGTGGATGCTGAATCTGTTGTGTAGGTTGGTGTGTGAACAATTGTAGAGTGTCTTTGTTTTTTGTGATATCGATATCTTGAATAATTGTATGGATCGAGGCTGGTGAATAATGTTTTTTTTGTGATATGATATTTTGAGTATGAAGTTAAGGTCATAATGCATAAATATTTCCGTGAAATGGGAAAACGTTTTGAGTCTAATGATCCTTCATCCTAATGGTATTTGAACCTTACTGAGCTAATGTAGCTCACTCCCTTACTATTTTGCAGATGCTTATGGGGAGGATATATAATGGGCAATTGAGAATTAAGATGCCGAGTAGAGACCACCTTAATATGTAATAGATAGTATGAACATGTAGTATGCTATGTTAAATACTTTTAAGTATGAGCGAGCATTGCAAGTTGTTACTCAATTTAATATGTGGATGTACGTTTATATCCTAAGTAACTTTGTGTTCGGTATCTCTTTGGCAAATGAGGTGTTGTCAGGTCACCTCCAGGTTACAGGGTGTGACAATAAGCCCAACCCTAACATCTAAGCATTCTTCAATATTAAGCTGTAAGACATTCTTGATATCTTCATAGTAGACGTCCTGGCTCCTTTCCTTGAGCATGTATGAAGATCTCAGGCTTCCATTTCCGATAAGATCACTATCACAATGAGTATAAGACATTAGATTCTAATCAATGTTTGTTATACTTAAAACTAAGTGGAAAGTCTTAAGGGCTAACCATTTCCATTTGCGTCTCTCTTTCTCTTGTAGACCTACTTATTCCTGACAGGTTTTACCCCTTTGGGGGTAGTTCTACAAGATCACATACATGATTGGCGTACATAAACTAAATATCCTCCGGCATCTTGTACCCCATTGAAATACCCGAATGGCATTTGCAATACCTGAAAAAGAGAACCTTAAGATGGGGAAGGGGGTGGGGTAGATAATGTTCTCAAACTTTTTAAACTTTTCTACCACAATCTTTTTCTAAGTGATCACCTTAACAACAATTATGTTCATTAATCATATAAGGTGAATTAAAGGATTATCACTTAGATGACTTATGTGTGTATATGCACCACATAGGAATACAAGACAACGAATATGATCAAGGATTGTCTAGGTCAAGATTCCTATATGAAAAGCTTGTAAGAACAAACACACAAGTCAAGAGGACGAGCATTTAGCAAGAGATATATAAAACTATTAGGATCTCTAAATGCAAATCATATGCCCAAGCCAAAGGAAAATATAACAAGCAATTGATCTAACTATGAATAAACAATTATTGCTCAAACAATCAAGTTCATGTGAATATAAGAACAAGCATAATATAGGAACTTGAAAGTAAAGAGATAGAGTTAGAAGATCAAACACAAGGATGCAGAGCGGTTTGATCATAAAGATCTACATCCACTACCTTGGGGTACACCCAAGGATTTTGGCAACTTTCCACTAGCTTGTCTTGAGATATTACATGAAAAGACAAACCAACTAACGGTCTTTTGCACACTCTTGTAACCTTCCACCATTGGGAACTCTTTCTCTAACCTATTCTACTAAGTGAGGAGGTTTTAAGAACACATCAACCCTACTTCTATTTTGGGTACACCATTCACTCTAGTTCCTACGATTACAAGAAAGATACACTCCAACTAATGGAGGCCCAAAACCACCACTCTCACAAGCAAGCCTTGCCACTCAACCCATTACAAAGAAAGATAATCTCAACACATGAGATTTTATATTTAAGCTCAAGAAAGAAAAATCCCTCTAAGGATTGGATATTACAATTAAAGCTCTAATTCATATTTGAGAATGAAATAACAAGTAGATGAAGCTCTTTTTCAAATAGAAATATTTTGATGAATGATTGGAAGAATTTAGCTCATGAAAAGTGTTTGATTTGCTTGTCTAAAACTTGTATACTAAGGCCCCTCTATTGGCTTGAGCAAAGAACAAATTTAAGCCTTAAAGGCTTTTTATAGGGTCCAAAAAATGCAAGCAAATCAAGTTACAACGACTATATTTTTGTCTTGACATAAAAGCTTCGGTCGACCTGATTAGGCGGTAAATCGGTCGAACTAGTTCCAGAATTAAGCTCAAAGGCTTCTGTCTTCATCTCGGTCAACCGTGATAAGTGGTCCGGTTGAACTAGGCAAATGCCGGTCGACCGACCTGAAATAGATCTTCCGAGATATTTATAGTCGTTAGAGTTTTGGAACATTCAAAAGTGATAAATTACAAAAGACACTGCAGTCGACCAGACAACACATGTCGGTCGACCAGACTTCATCAGGTCGCCCGAGGTCTAGGACCCGGTCAACCGGACTTCAGTCCATAGGTGGTTTTTCCACTTGATGAACTTTCTAATGTTCTCAAACTCATGCCCAAGTGTTTTTGAAAGATATTTAAAACATTTTAAAGATCTTAGGCATTAACCAAAACTTAAAAGATGTTTTGTAAAACCTTTGAAAGATTAAATCAAAGTATGAAATATGGTTTTGAAAATATGCAAGAGTATGAGCTTCATCATACTATAAACTATCATTCATGAAATAAGATTAGTCACAAGAATATACTTATAAGCATCTTGAATAATCTTCTTCTTGGTCTTCAAGTCTTCAAGATGAGTTCCTCTTTGAGCTTGGACTTTAGACCTTTGATCAATATCTTCTTGTGATGAAGTCCTTTGTAGTCTTGTCAAGTTGTAGCAGCTTGGACTTCAACATTTGTTGATATTTCTTTGATTTTGCAATATCTTCCATTAGAATTGTGGATGTCCTTTAGGCTTGTGCTATGGAGACTTGCAAAATGAAGATTCTTCTTGTATGTAGAATGACCTTTGAAATCCACAAGAAGACATTCCTTTGATTTTGCAATATCTTTCAATGGCATTATGAATGACCTTTACGCTTGTGTCATTGAAGACTTGCAAAATGTAGATTCTTCTTTGTGTAGAATGATCATTGACGTCCACAAGAAGCTACCTTCCAATGCATGTGTGAGTTCATAATAACCTAACATTGAAACACAAGTTCACACAAACATTAGTGTTAGCCCTAAGGACAAAGGTACTCTATGTTGTTTTGATGATAACAAACCATTGAGAGTTCTAATGTTTGTGTGAGCAATGTTCTTATTAATAGGATCCTTAGCACTCACATCGACATTGATGAAAATGGTAAGTTAGCTTCTTGTGTTAACTAAGGTATGAATATTACACACAAGAATGCTATTTGATGGAAGGAAGGAGGCAAGGAGGATGGTTGGGAATTAGGGCTCTACAAAGAGTCCCTAATGCATATGGTGAAAGGAGTATTCTTACTAATGCTTTTAGCTTCCATGTTTACTTGGTTTATCTTATAAGCATTAGTCTTTACTCTTACTTGTTCGTATATCCTTTTGCCATGCTTTCTTGTACTTAATATTGTCCATATCCTATCTATTTGCATCAAAGTTTGCCATAATAAAAAAGGGGGAGATTGTAAGCCCTAAGGGCGAACGAACTCGGTTTTTGATAATGGACAAACACTTGATGTTTGTGTCTAATGTTTTCATCTTTGTGATAGAATATTGGAACTCAATATGGAAGCTCTAAGTACTTCAATCAAGCCTTGATCAAGCTTCAAAGATTTCATTCAAGACACATTCGTCAAGCTTGAAGATTGAAGACTTAGGTTGGTTAGATTAGCTTTGTTGAAAATGGTATTTATCCTTAAGCTCTAACCAACGCTCTCTTGAACATAAGCTCTTCACTATAGTCTTGCATTGCATGTTTTCATAAACACGTTTTTTAAAGGCTAAGTTTCAAATAGTGTTCGTATTTCAAAAGCCTTCGATTTCAAAGTATAAGTCTTGTAAAATGGTTTTCCAAAGTGATCTTACTTGTTATATACTAAGAAAACATTTTAGACTTCAAAAGATTTCAAAACGTGTGTTAAGACAACTCTCTGAATGCCCAGAAAGTCGGTCAACCGAGATTATCTCGGATCAACCGAGGAAGAAACAGAGAGTTGGTCTGACTTGGTTCGGTCGACCAAGAGCTGGTTCGGTCGACCGAGATGACCAAGGTCGGTCAACCGAGGTCCCAAGTCGGTCGACCGAGATTGCCTTCGGTCCACCGAGTTCTGTGTTCGGTCAACCGAAGTACACTGTTACTAGCCGTTTTATGACCGTTCCAGAGTTGTTTTTCAGCGAGATTTCAAATTGTATATATACTCCAAAGCTTTAGAATGACTCAAATACTTACATAGACTTGTTCATACAATAGAGATTGATTTCTTATCAAGTCTAAACACTTTCAAAGTAAAATGCACTTCATTGCAAAATCTATATGATTCAAAAGTGCATTTCATAATAGCAAGACAAAGAGTGTGCTTCCTATGTTCAAAGAGCCAACAATTGATGAGCTTCAAATGTATGTATCTTTCACTTAGAAGAGTGAACAACTTTGTACTCTAAACCTTTCATCTTATCCCCTTTCTTAGTGATAGGGTTATTGTTGTTATTTGATAAGACCTACTTAGTGTGGGCAATTGTTAATAGTGGTTGTTTGTAAAACTCTTGGTGAGTTAGCCACTAGTGTAAAGTCCTACTTTGTGTGGGCACATTCTTCTTAGTGAAGTTGGTGAAATCCTTGGGTGCGGCTCAAGGTAGTGGATGTAGATTCTTAGTGAATCGAACCACTCTAAATCTCTTGTCTTGTGATTTGCATTGGGTTTTGCTTTAGCTTTTGTTAAACTTGCACTATCATTGTTTAGATTGGAAATAGTTTGCAAGATTTATTAGAAACCCAATTCACCCCCCCTCTTGGGTTCCTTCAATTAGAACTTCTCAATGTCTTGTTATCATCAAAACAAGATTGATCACAATAGCCCTTAGGGCTTACAATCTCCCCCTTTTTGATGATGACAAAACATTTATACAAATGGGAATAAATTAACAAAAGGATAAGGAAATTAAGTACATAATAGATAATGATGCATATGATCAAGGCAAGTAGATGTTTTGAAAAAAATCATTCTACTCCCCCCATTTTAAAGAATTCATTATCTCTCCCAATTTGCAAAGTTCTTAGCTTTCTCCTTTTGTAAAATTACTTTTCTTGGCACATTTGCAAATCTAATCCCCCCCCCCACCTTTTGTCAAATAAAAAAGATTCCAAAGTTGGCATAAATAAAAGCATTTCCACCTCATTTTTGTTAGAAATAGAGATCCAAAAATGATAAATTTTAATGAGGGATCAAGTTTAAAATCATGGAGAAGCTAGTTGGTCAATAGTAAGAAGTTAAGTAAAAGAATGCAAAACTAAAGACCAAAAGAAAGAAACATTTAAAGCTATGTAAGCACATCATTTGTAAAGGCCATTTTAATGAAAATATGAGTGGCCAAGAGATGATGCTTATCTAAAGATGAATGCAAGCTTTAAAAGAATATTTTGAAACAGTTTTAAGCTTGGTTGAAAAAAATAGAGAGTACATAATGACACATAAAATCAAGGATAGTCATATGACTAAAAAAAAATTACAACCCAAGCTAAAACATGAGGAGATGAAGGAATAGACCTTGAAAGCACAATCTCCCCTTTGACCAAAATCAATGTTAGCTATAACAAGATGAAAGCAAGATTTAAAGTTTAGCTAACAAAGATAAAATGGATGTGATACCATGAAAATATAAACATATGAAAGGCATGTGTATCACAATCCAAAAACAAACCCAAAGAGGAAGTGTAAAGTTAACACTTTGGAGAACATTCCTCTTTGGGACAATGGTTAACCAAAGAAGTATAACAAATAAAGCAATGAGCTAACCAAAGTAATCAAATGAGATAAAAAAAAAAATATAAGAGAGAAAAAGCGCATGATCTCAAATGATAAGGGAGGTAGTGCAAAAGATATGCAAGAAAAAACATACTACTCTCATACAGTATTAACAAGTTGGCTCAAAAGATATGAAAATATGAAAACAAAACCAACTTATAGTGAGATGATGCAAATGATATAACAAGTTAGGCATACATAAAAAACTTAGGGGGAGGGGGGGAGGTGTATGAAAGACACCCTATAAGAACTCCCCCTAAGACACTGCCCAGATATATAAAAGCAAAAACTGAGAACATATAAGGTATAGAGTGTACAGTTTTGCAGAAACAGGGCAGGCATGGTCGACCGTAGCCTTTTATCCGGTTGGCCGGAATCTTTGCAGAGAGCAACATAGAGACTTATATCTTCCATCTTCGTTCTTCACACTTGAATGTTTTCCAGATTGAATCCAAAAAATCAGATACCTTTGAGTTCGAAGAGGAGGATGGAAGAGTATGTTCTTTTGTAGCATCTGTCAAAATTAGGTGATAGGCCGATTTAATAGAGAAATGACCCTTTTTTGTGCTAATCCAGACCCTCATGTCTAGAGGAAAGATATTACATAGAAGAACTTTTAAAATCTCAATTGTCTCATAAGAATCGAAACGCCAGAAAATTTCTTCTATATTCGACACACCAGCATCACGATAAATAAGATTGGCCAAACTGAGAAGGATCGTGGAAAAAGAAAGTATAGACCAAGATGTTTGGAGAATCTTCGAACATTGTTTGCAAACGAGCGCCTTGTTAAATGATGAGAGACCATGTAAGTTGATACCCCCTTGAGATTTAGGTAGGCACGAACGATCTAATGCTTTCTAGCAAACTCGCCTTTTATTACTTTCACCTCCCCGCCAAAAATTGTGAATGAGAATACTAATCGTGTCAATAAGGGAGGCCGAAAAGAGGAAAACTGACATAGCATACATGGGAATAGCCTATACGACCAATTTGATGAGAACCTCTTTCACCACCTAGGATAAGGATTTATCTTTCTATGCATTTACTTTTTTCTAGACTCGATCCAAAATATATGTGAATACATACATCATTTCTTGATCGTAGGGACGAAGACAGGAGGCGGGGTGAGGGGCCGTCCCCCCCCCCCCGAGATTTTTAAAAATTCTACTAGATATAGTAAATTTTTATATGTAGTTCAGAATATTTGATCAAATTCTCCCCCCGCCCCCAATATTGCTTTTGCAGTTTTTATATGTAGTTCGACATATTGTTGCAGTTTTTCGCCCCAGCCTAAAAGTCCTGCATTCGTCCCTGCTTGATCGACCTATATTGCATGGTAGACCAGGATATTTACCTTTACCATCATCACCTTCTGGAATAGAAAACCCATCACATATAGATTGTCATTGATCAGCAGGAAAACCTGTACTAAAAGTGATAGATGATTTATCATAATTAATCGTCTGTCCCGAGCATTCATAAGTCTCAAAAGTAGCTTTGCATAGTCTGAACACTATCTAGTTTAGCTCGTGCAAATAGTAATGAGTTATTAGCGAAAAAATATGAGAAATAACAGGGCTATTGCAAAACGAAAAACAATGAAGACTCTTCGTCTCCATAGCAGACCGAATAAGCAATGAAAAACCTTCCGAGAAAATAATAAAAAGGAAAGAAGAGAGGGGTTACCTTGTCTGATATCTCTGGTCGGTCTAAAATGTTTGGAAGAAGCATCATTAATCAAAATCGAATAAGAAATCCCCTTACACATTGCATAATCCTCTCCCTAAAATTTGTTGGAGACCCTATACATACAAAAATGTGATCAAAAGAATCACATTCGACCCTATTGAATGTCTTGCTTATGTCTAATTTGAGTGCAAAGTGGGGAGAATTCGACAGAGATGGATGTTGTAAAGAATGGAATACCTCAAAAGCTACCATGCCGTTATCAATTATGAGTTCATGATCGGCTTCATCCTGTTAGCCATAACCTTAAAGGCGAGCTTATAAACTACATTATAGAGACTAATAGGCATGAACTGACTCATGTACTGAAGATCTTTAACCTTAGGAATTAAAGTAATAAAAGTGTGATTAAGGTCTTCAAGATCAAATCCACCATTAAGGAAAGGTAAAAGGTGCCCACGTCCTTTAAAGTTTTCTCGATTTTACTTTTTGACTCTGAACCCAAAACAGAAAGGACTAAAATCCAAAATAACTTAATTACAATACTTAAGAAATCTCAAAGTCTTACATAAACTTAAAGGATTCCAAAGGTAATTACATATTTTTACATAACGAAAACATAAGCTTACAATAAAAATGAACTAAACTGTGATATTACATAAACTTCATAATCACTCTTCGAACCAAATATCATCCTTAATGGCATATGCAAAAGAAGAAGTAAATGACTGAGATACTAAACTAGCCCATAGAAACTTGTAATGTATGTCACATTTTTGCATCACAAGAATTTGTCAATTTTTAATGGCAAGAGGTAAAACCTTTTATCTATCAATATAATTGAAGTTATTTTTTAATACATTGTTTTGATTTTCTTAGAGGTAAATAATCTAATTTGGATATTTCATTTTAATGGTTTAACAAAAAAATTACATGTAATGGGTATATTTTTTTTAATTGAACCCAATAAAGAATCTTTTCCTTTCACTTTACATTCCAACCAAAGAAAATAAACATATTTTATTTATTTCCTTTCCACACTTCTAAACAAGATAAGTAAATGATGTCACTCCCTTTCCCCTCTATTTAGAGGAAGTAAATTGGGGATTTGCATGGGCTTGGCCCAGTTTTTCCAGATCAGTCATAACATGGCACCCGGAAAAGTGGGACAAACATTTTTGTCCATAACGGAAGTCCCACTTCCGTCCCGGGGCCATAACGGAAGTCCCACTTCCGTTATGGCCCCGAGACGGAAGTGGGACTTCCGTTAAGGCCTCCCAGTTTTTTTTAAAAAAAAACCCTTCTTCTTCTCCCCCACCGCGATTTGCAAGAGAATTTTTCCAAAAAAAAAAACCACCCCCTCTCCCCCTCCGCTGCAGCCCCTCCCTCCCACTGGCACCGCCGCCGCCAGTCCGTCCGCCGCTGCCGGTCCTCCCTCCCACCGTCACTCTCACTCTCCCCACCACCAATATCTCTCTCTCCCAAATTTTAATTTGGAGGTATACTTTTTTTTTAATTTTATTTAAGTGTAATTTTTGTATATATAGTTTTAAAATTCAATTGCAGATTAATAATGTATTTTGTATATATAGTTTTGATATTTATATATTTTTGCGAATTGTATATGTATGTATTTTTTGTGAATTTGATATTCTTATGGACTAAAATTGCAATTATGTGAATTTGATATCCTTATGTATTGTAATTGCAATTATGTGAATTTGATATTCTTATGGACTAAAATTGCAATTTTGTGAATGTGATATCCTTATGTATTGTAGTTGCAATTATGTGAATTTGATATTCTTATGGACTTGAATTGCAATTATGTGAATTTGATATCCTTATGTATTTTAATTACAATTTTTGAGAATTTGATGTCCTTATGATTTAAGTGCGAATTGTTATACTACACACATTTTATTGATAAAAATCCCACAGTTTTTATTACAGATGGCTTTTCCTGCCCACCTTATTCGCGGTCCGTACGATCCCAGTGTGTTGAACAAACACACGTCACATAGAGCACTTAGGATTTGGGGCGGGGATGTAGTCCTAGACAGGGGTTTGAAGGTCATTAGCTATGACGGGCATTTTTTTGAGGCATACCGACGCGAGGGCACCCGGAGAGTGCTAGATCTCATTGACAGTATAGGTTTCGGGGGTTGTTGTCGGATAGGTAAGATAAAGATAGACCACGCACTGATCACCGCATTAGTAGAGCGGTGGCGCCCCGAGACGCACTCATTCCATCTGCGATGTGGTGAGGTCACCATCACCCTAGAGGACGTAGGCTGCCTCCTAGGACTGCCCACCGGGGGCCACGTGGTGACGTGGGACGAGGACTACAACATGACCAAGGGTCAGTGGATTGAGCGTGTGCACCATATCCTAGGTTTCCGCCCCCCTCCCACCGGGTCAATTAAGGGTAACGCCCCGAGCTTGCAGAGGTGTACGCCCACATTTCCGAGCCCCTAGACGAGGATGCCACGCACCTCGCGGTTGACCAGCGGGCCCGGATAAGTCCGGGTCGCGAGGGAACATGCGCTATCTCTTGCTCATCAGCGACGGGGACCTCACCGATGACCAGCATTCCTGGGCCAGCGCCGTCCTGTCCTACCTATACCGCCAAATGTGCATCTCTGCACAGGCCGACTCTAAGGACATAGCTAGCTGTTGCCTGTTGATCCAGGTTTGTGTAATTGTTAATGAGTTTTTTTTATTGTTTACCTACAAATTTTTAAATATTTGATGATTAATCTGTGTTTGTTTGTACCAGTTGTGGGTGTGGGAGCGCATTTCATTTCTCCGGCCGGCGAACCGGGGAGAGATTATGAATGAACCTCCCGCGGACGGCCGAGCGTACGGGGCGCGTTGGAACACTGCCTGGAGTTTCAAGAACACGCGGAAATCTCAGCTGACGGTGTTTCGCGACCAGCTTGACCGACTGACGGACGCTCAGGGGGTAAGGTTTATCGTATTTTTCGTGTGTTTGTTTTTATTTGAGCAATTAATTTATGCTAATGTACAATTTTTTTTTACAGTTCATGTGGAGGCCGTACCCCGACTGGGTTATTGCCTTTCGGGTCTCACGCGATGAGGGCTTCCTGTCCACCTGCTGGGCCCGTACGCCACTCGTGTGTTTCGAGTTGGTTGAGTTTCACATGTCGGACCGGGTTGCTAGGCAATTCGGGTTCCAACAGGTGATACCAACCCCATCGGTGGCGGAGGGTACGACAGAGGGAGAAGACGTCCACACCCACATGGCGGGGCCGAATATGAACTGGGCGAAGAAGCACAAAGACTACATACCCATGTGGGATGTCCGACGAGATGCATCTGGGCGACGCATTGCCCCGGTCCCCCCTGTAATGTGATCTTACCAACCCGTGAGTACATGGATTGGTACAATCGCATTACCGTGCACCTCCTTACAAACCCACGCAACAGGGATGCCGGTCCACTCCCGATGGGCATTCAACCCATCGCGCCTTCCGAGGACATTGTTGTAAGTTTTTTTTTCTTTTTGTCTACATTGCTTTACCTTGTTTATAATATACTCGACACGAGAATTAATGTTGCGGGGAGGTCGCCAACGGGATCGATAATCACGAAGGTCGATAAGCCGGCCTCCAACTCAATCAGCCACTACAGGTCCCTCGTCTCCTAGGTGTCAAAGACCGTCAAAGATGCTTTCGTGGCGGCCGGGAAGCCCCTGTCCTGCAGATCGCGAGCTGAGGATGTGGCAGAGTCTGCTGTTCTGGAACCGGTGACGCAGCCGAGGGAGCCTGTTCCGTCCCGGTCCCAAAGGGGAAGGCAAGGTACGCGGAGGCGCAGGGAGGCCGCGCGGGAGGACTTGGCGGCGAGGCGACCCTCCGGAGCCGGCTGCACCGGCGACAGATCCGGCACAGTCCCCGGCACAGACACAGTTTCCCAGTCAGGTCGACGTACCCACCCCTTTTGAGTACCAATTTGCATCACCCGGTACTTTTTCAGCGAGTTTTCAGACGGGTGGGGATCCTGGTGCCGGGCCCTCTACATCTGCACAGCCGGGCTTCTACTCGGGAGGGACGCCTTCGTACAGCCTGCACATCACTGAGACGCAACAGCAGACTCCGTTGCCGATAGACCCCGAGGAGCGGATATTTATCGACCACGAAGGCGCGGAGGTCATCTCAACCAATTTTGGTAGCGCCGTGCGGGTGAGAGATGGCAGCCTTTACTTCCTGCGACCGGCCCCGAGACACACCGTTCCATACACACCTTCGTCGCCGTAGATAGGTTTTCATTTACGTTGTTTACGTTTCGTTCATTGTAGTTACGAAGAATGTTAATTTTTTTCGGTTGTAAAATATTATTACGATAATTCTGTTGCTTGTTTTATATTAATATACAATTTATTTATTTTCTTGCTCAATTTTTAGTAAGTATTGTGTTTTGCAAATATTGTTTATATATAATACAAACACCTCAGAAAAATAACCTCTGGAAAAAAAAACCAAGTGTTTTGGGCAAACACACTGCCAGCCCATAACGGAAGTCCCACTTCGTCTCGGGAAGCCATAACGGGAGCTGGGACTTCCGCTCGCCACGTGGCAACGCGCGTGGGAAAAGCTGCCACGTCAGCCAGAACGGAAGTCCCACTTCCGTTATGGCCCCGGGACGGAAGTGGGACTTCCGTTATGGACAAAAATGTTTGTCCCACTTTTCCGGGTGCCATGTTATGACTGATCTGGAAAAACTGGGCCAAGCCCATGCAAATCCCAGTAAATTGGGCCACTTCCCCTCCCCCTTCCCTTCCGCGAACCAAACATAGCCTGAATGTTCACTTCCCTTTTCGTGTTGTATAGAAAAGTGAACATTTAGTTTTGAACTGAAGCACTGGTAGAGCCAGGTAAAGGCAAGTGTGGCCGTGATTCCCCCAATTTGTTTTGTAATTTTTTTAGTACTAGTGTGTATTCTCATATACACTATTATATAGATTTTTAATACATGAAAAATGTCTCGATTCTTTAAAAACTTTTAAAGTTTGATAATAGAGTACTCATTATTTTTGTATCAAATTGCAATATGCAATTTAAAAATATAAAAAAAAATTTCAAATACTTGCAATTCTTTATAATAAAAATGTATATTTAATTAAGTAATTTTTCCGTCCCAAATTAAATGTGCTATTTTAGTTTGTTCCAAAAGGAATATCCACTTTATTCCAATGGAAATATCATCTCTCTAAACTCTCATAACTCACTTTTTATATTTAAGAGGGTAAACTCCACTATGGTCATAGGGTCGAAGGTTGGGAAGATGACGTTAAAGTAGCTTGATGTTTGGGAGGATGGCATTTTTTTTTAAAAAATAAAAATAAAATAAAAGCATGTTTAAAGGGTTTCGAGTCAGAAATATTACACTAAATGCTTCACAAGAATTAGTCAATTTTTAATGGCAAGAGATAAAACATTTTATCTGTCAATATAATTGAAGTTATTTTTTAATACATTGTTTTGGTTTTCTTAGAGGTAAATAATGTAATTTGGACATTTCATTTGAGTTAATCACTATATATATCCCTTCAATTATTTTCAAAAGTAAGTTATGAATCTTTTGATTTTTGTGTGCCGTTAATACCCTCAACTATTTACGGGGTGCTAAAAATACCCAAAATGGCCGGAATTTGGCGAAGCAAGGCGGTTTTGCACATGTGCGGCCCACATGGTCGAATTTTCAGGGGCAATTTCGTCCATAAATTCCCATACTTCATCTTCTTCCTCAATCTCCTTTTTCATCTTCTTCCCTAATCCCCTTCTTCAATTCATCTTATATGTGAAGATTTATTGAGAACCCATTTGCTTCAAAATGAAATTAGAAAGAAAGCCATCTCCTAAAATTAAAAAGGATTCAAACTTTTCCACCCAAAAATACACCAATTAAACAAAAATATCTCAAGAAACCTCATTGCTTCGAATTTGTCAAACAAATCAAGAACCACATAGATGATTCATCTAGAGTGATTTTTGTGATTTTTTTCAAGCTTAAATATATGTTCCTTTAATAAAACTTTGTAGAAAAGATTTGAAATTGAAGTGGGTTGGTTTGGATTTGAAAAAGATGAAGGTGGGGAATTTCGACAATTTTATCCTTGCAATTTCGACCATGTGGACCGTACATGTGCAAAGCCACCGTGGGTCACCGGATTCTGCCCATTTTGGTTATTTTTGGCACCTCGCAAATAGTTAGGGGCATTAATGACACACAAAAATCAAAAGGGGCATAACATACTTTTGAAAATATTTGAAGGGGTATAAATAGTGATTATCTCTATTTCATTTCAATGGTTTAACATGAAAATTACATGGGTATATATTTTTAAATTGAACCCAATAAAGAATATTTTCCTTTCACTTTACATTCCAACCAAAGAAAGGAAACATATTTTATTTATTTCTTTTCCACCCGTACCAAACAAGATAAGTAAATGGTGTCACTCCGTTTCCCTCCATTTAGAGGAAGTAAATTGGGCCAGTTCCCCTCTCCCTCCCCTTATGCGAACCAAACAAAGCCTGAATGTTCACTTTCCTATTTATGTTGTATAGAGAAGTGAACATTTAGTTTTGAACGGAAGCACTGGCGGAGCCAGTTAACGGCAAGGGGGTCGTGCCCCCCCCCCCCACCCCTCACCCTCCCAATTTTTTTGTAATTGTTTTAGTATTAGTGTGTATTCTCATATGCACTTTTATATAGATTTTTAATACATGAAAAATGTCTCGATTCTTTAAAATCTTTAAAGTTTGATAATAGAGTACTCAATTTTTTGTATCAAATTGCAATATGCAATTTAATAATATAAAAAATTTCTCAAATACTTGCAATTCTTTAGGATAAAAAATGTATATTTAATTAAGTAATTCTTCCATCCCAAATTAAATGTCCTATTTTTATTTTAGTTTGTTCCAAAATAAATGTTCACTTTATTCCACCGGAAATACCATCTCTCTAAAATCTTATAACTAACCTCTCATATTTAAGAAGGTAAACTCCACTAACTTATGGTCATAGGGTCGATGGGAGGATGGCATTTAAAAAAAATAAAATAAAAGCATGTTTAAAGGGTCAATTTGCTAGATTCAGAATAATGAATAAAATATAGCGTCACAGATATAGAGCTTAATGAGTATTGAATAACAGTACGAACAAAGCCAATGTTTATTAAATTATCTGAAGTACATGAAGGTAAAGGGTGAAGAGGAACTAGCCCCTTCACTGAGAAAGCAGCAACAACATCAATTACATGAAAAACACGGCAAAAGAACTAGAATTACATGCCATGGGAGCCTCGGATCCCAACTTCTACAATGAAGATTGCAAGCCTTATTTTTGACACAATGAGTTTGTTGGACATAATTCTCACAAAATACTATGAGTGAAATATAAAACAAAACACAGATGCGATGAACATTCCGCATCTAGATGTTGGGGAGAAACCACAATATAGTCCAAGCAACCGAACAAACAAGATCAAATATGCTTGGCAAAATATCTTCCTAACTTGAATAAAAACGTAGGACACCAAACAATAACTCCAAAGCCCCTAGATGACAGTTGCGAATGCAGCGGAACAATAATAATGGAGCAAGTAAATGAAAGATAAATCAAGCAAACACAACACCAAGAATTTTACGTGGAAAACCTCTTCAAATCGAAGAGTAAAAACCACGGGACCTTCTTGTCCACTCCAAAAGCTTCACTATAAATCAAGAGGGGTTACAAAAGAGTATCTACACCAATATGTGTAAATTCAAACCAACAAGGAAGCTAAAACTTCATCAACAACATAAAAGAGATGAGAATAGAGAAAAATCACCCGTGAAAACAGAAAACTGTTCAGACAACCATAACTCGAAATCAGCAAGTTGAAATCCGAATCCCACCGTCCATAATGTAGTCCTATGAGTCCTCTACCTCCAGTTAAAATTTGAGAGCATTCCGACAATAAATGACCGTCCGATCGGAAGAAATCCCAAAACTGGGCTGCGAAAATCCTTATTTTCCCTCAAAAAACTCACTGCCTCTTCCTCTCTTGAATTTGTTGAAGACCAACAGTTGGTAGGGTTTTATAACACTTTTGGGCTTGGGCCTTGGGCTATTTTTCAAGACCCACATAGGAGGAGAAAACATTATGGCTAAACAAATCTCCCCTTTTTCCCGACTATGTGAAAGTCACAAATCTCTTGCCATCCCGGCAAGAGAATAACACACATCAAACTTCCACATAGGCAAAGCCTTAGTCATCATATCAGCCCATTATCATCAGTATGAACTTTATCAAGCTCCAACAACTTATCATCTAACACTTCACGTATCCAATGATACCTCACATCAATGTCTTTAGATTTAGAATGAAAAGTTGAGTTCTTACCAAGATGAATTGCACTTTGACTGTCACAAAGTAGCACATACTTAGATTGAGAGTGTCCAATTTCTTTGAGAATTTTCTTCATCTAAAGCAACTCTTTACAACCTTCAGTCACTGCAATGAACTCAGCTTCAGTGGTAGACAAAGCGACACATTTCCACAATTGAGATTGCCATGAAACAGCTCCCCCTGCAAAGGTAATCAAGTCGCCTGAAGTAGATTTTCTGGCATCAACATCCCCAGCCATATCTGAATCCGTGTAGCCTTCAATAATAGATTTCTCATTGCCAAAACAGAGTCTCAGATTAGAACTTCCACGGAGATATCTCAAAATCCATTTCACCGCTTCCCAATGTTCTCTTCCTGGTTTTGAAAGAAAACGGCTAACAACACCAACAGCATGAGCAATATCAGGCCTCGTGCAAACCATAGCATGCATCAAACTACCAACTGCTGAAGCATAAGGAACTTTCTCCATCTCTTTCTTCTCATCATCGGTAGAGGGGCATTGTTTGACACTCAATTTGAAGTGACTAGCAAGTGGAGTGCTAACAACTTTGGCTTTATCCATTTTGAATCTCTGGAGCACCTTCTCAATGTAGCTCTCTTGAGATAACCAAAGTTTCCTTGCATTCCTATTACTAGTGATCTTCACTCCAAGAATTTGCTTTGCTGGTCCCAAGCCTTTCATGGAAAAAGACTTGCTTAATTCTTGCTTCAAATCTGCAATCCTGGAAGCATTCTTACCAACAATAAGCATATCATCAACATAAAGCAAAAGTATGATAAAATCATCATCAGAAAACTTTTGCACAAATACACAATGGTCAGAATTAGTCCTCTTGAAGCCATTCTTCCTCATAAACGACTCAAACTTCTTGTACCACTGTCTCGGTGCTTGTTTCAAGCCATATAAACTTTTCTTCAACCTACAGACATGATCTTCTTTTGCTTTAACCTGAAAACCTTCAGGTTGTTCCATATAAATTTCCTTCTCAAGATCACCATGAAGAAAAGTTGTTTTCACATCCATCTGCTCAACCCCTAAATCAAGGATTGCAGTCAAACTAAGCACAGTTCTGATAGAAGACATTTTAACAACAGGAGAAAATATTTCTGAGAAGTCTACTCCCTTTCTTTAACCAAACCCTTTGACAACAATTCTAACTTTAGGACGTGGATCTGGAGAGTGCTCTCGCGGCTTCCATCTGTAAACCCACCCATTCTTCAAAGCTTTCTTGCCCTTTGGCAACTTCACTAACTCAAAGGTGTGATTGTCTTAAATAGACTTCATTTCATCTTCCATTGCACTTAACCACTTATCTTTCTGATCACTTCCCATGGCCTCCTGAAAGCTCTCTGGTTCTCCCCCATCAGTCATCAACACCTATTGATCAGGAGGATACAAAGTATTATCCTTTCTGACTCTAGTAGACCTCCTAGGTAGTGCAACTTGTGGTTCCTCTGGCAAATCTGGAACTGCTGGAACATGATCATCTGTATCAGTATCATCTGGAACTGCTGGAACATGATCATCTACATTATCATCATCTGGGATCTCAATATCAGCTGCATTCGGTTCCATCTCTGTCTGAGCTTGCTCCTCAACTGTAACAGGTAAACGATGAGGAATATCTCTGTTCAAATCAACAAGATCCCGAACCTGTGACCCTGTCTGTGGAGCTTTCTCAACATCTTTGATAGTCTGATCTTCACAGAATACCACATTTCTGCTTCTGACAAGTTTCTTCCCAACTGGATCATACAACCTGTATCCAAACTCATCCTGGCCATAACCCAGAAAGATACACTGTTTAGTCTTGGTATCCAATTTAGACTTTTCATCTTTTGGAACATGAACAAAGGCTTTACAACCAAAGACTCTCAAATGATCATAAGAAGACTTCTTACCTGACCAAACATTTTCTGGAACATCTACATTTAGAGCAACTGCAGGAGACAAATTAATTACATGAACTGCAACAGATAAAGCTTCACCCCAGAAGCCTTGTGATAACTTGGCCTCAGAAAGTAAACATCTAACTCTCTCAACTAAAGTTCTGTTCATCCTTTCTGCCAAACAATTCAACTGAGGAGTCTTGGGAGGAGTCTTCTGATGTCTGATACCTTGCTCTTTGCAAAACTGATCAAACGGCCCACAATACTCACCACCATTATCTGACCGGATGCACTTGACTTTCTTCCTAGTCTGTCTATCAACAGAAACTTGAAATTCTTTAAACTTATCCAGAACTTGGTTCTTAGTCTTCAAAACATAGACCCACGTTTTCCTAGAACAATCATCAACGAAAGTCACAAAATAAGATGCACCACCAAGTGATTGTACCTTCATAGGACCACACACATCAGAATGAATCAGCTCTAACAAACTTGATTTATTGTAAGGAATGTTAGACTTGAAAGACACTATGTTATGCTTTCCTTCCATACAATGATCACACTTATCCAATTTTGCAGTACTAACTCCAGAAAGGACATTCTTTCTAATTAAAAAGTTAAGTCCTTTTTCACTAATGTGACTCAGCCGCCTGTGCCATAGATAAGATGAGATTTTGTTGTCCACCACATTGACACTACCAGAAATCGCAGCCTGCATCAAATACAAATTAGAAGCAAATTTGTTTCCGCGAGCCACAATCAAAGAACCTTTAGATAATTTCCACTCTCCTCCTTCAAACACATTACGAAAATCATCATCATCAAGTTTTCCAACTGAGATCAAATTCAACCGGATATCTGGAGAGTGCTTGACACCTCTGAGAAGTAACTCACTGCCATTACCAGTCTTCAAACACACATCACCTATGTCAACAACCGGTGACACGCCCTCATTGCCCATCCTAAGAGCTCCAAAGTTTCCAGGAGTGTAGGAACAGAATAATTCTTTCTTTTTAGCAACATGAAGTGAAGCACCACTATCAACTACCCAGTCAGTGTAATGAGATGCATAATTAATCACATCCTCATCATAAACAACAAAGAAATCCTCTGACGTAGCAGTAGCAGTAGCAACAACATCAACATTGTTATCTTTCACTTATGTATTACCACCATTCTTCTTATCTTTCTTCCACTTGAAGCAATGTTTCTTGATGTGTCCTTTCTTTCCACAGTAATGACATTCCATATCCTTGAATCTTGATATGGACTTGCTTATGTTTTTATCTCTGTTTCCATAAGTCTTGTTCCTGTCTCTCCCCTATTTTCAGTAGCAAGGACATCTGAGTGAGAAGATGATGTCCCTGAATTAAATCTTCTAACCTCCTCATTCAAGATACCATCTCTAGCATACGATAAAGACATGGCACCAGCAGGAGCATTGTTAATATAAGAGGCCCGAAAATTTTCCCAAGATTCAGGTAAACAGCTAAGCAACCAAAGTCCCAAAGCTTCATCATCAAGTTTAATACCAATATCAGATAGCTGACCATAAGCTCCTTCAAATTCATTGACATACTCCATGACAGGAGTGCCATCTTTATATCTCAAATATAATAGTCGCTTCATACAAAACAACTTGTTGTTTCCAGATTTTGCGGCATATGTATTCTCAAGCTTTTCCCACAATTTCTTAGCATCTGTTTCCTTTAAAATAACATTCTTAACATTTTTGTCAACCCAACTTCTAACAAAACCGCAGACCTGGCGATGTTCAATAGTCAATTCCGCATCAGATTTAGAATCAGGCTTCGAACCAAAAATGGGTGCATAAAAACCTTTAACATATAACAAATCTTCCATCTCAGTACTCCAACAATGATAATTTTTACCATTCAAACGAGTCATCTGGCTCATATTCGGTTCCATATTTAAGACAAGCAGATAATCACACAGCAACCAAAGCTCTGATACCACTATGTTGGGGAGAAACCACAATATAGTCCAAGCAACCGAACAAACAATGTCAAATATGCTTGACAAAATATCTTCCTAACTTGAATAAAAACGTAGGACACCAAACAATAACTCCAAAGCCTCTAGATAACAGTTGCGAATGCAGCGGAACAATAATAATGGAGCAAATAAATGAAAGATAAATCAAGCAAACATAACACCAAGAATTTTACGTGGAAAACCTCTTCAAATCGAAGAGTAAAACCACGGGACCTTCGGGTCCACTCCAAAAGCTTCACTATAAATCAAGAGGGGTTACAAAAGAGTATCTACACCAATATGTGTAAACTCAAACCAACAAAGAAGCTAAAACTTCATCAACAACATAAAAGAGATGAGAATAGAGAAAAATCACCCGTGAAAACAGAACACTGTTCAAACGACCATAACTCGGAATCAGCAAGTTGAAATCTGAATCCCACCGTCCATAATGTAGTCCTATGAGTCCTCTACCTCTAGTTAAAATTTGAGAGGATTCCGACAACAAATGACTGTTCGATCGGAAGAAATTCCAAAACTGTGCAGGCTGAAACTGGGCTGCGAAAATCTTTATTTTCCCTCAAAAACTCACTGCCTCTTCCTCTCTTGAATATGTTGAAGACCAACAATTGGTAGGGTTTTATAACACTTTTGAGTTATTTTTCAAGACCCACATAAGAGGAGAAAACATTATGGCCCAACACTAGAAAGTCAAGAGAACTTGCTTTTATTACTAGCACGGAAAGGGCATTCGAACTGCAGAGAAACTTCTTGCCCCTACTTAGATATATGATCCCGGGGAGCAAAGAGCTGTAGCTGAAAATGAGTAAAAGAAATCAAGGAACAAAGGAAATTCTTGAATCAAATTTAGTTGATCAAGGAAAAGGGAGAATATGGAAAGCGAAATGAGAAGGAAAACACATTCATTCTTCTATTACTAACCTGCTGAGGAAGCATTGAGACGGTTGCTGAGGAAATCACAGGTCCGGGGGATAAACAAGGAGCTTCAGGGTGGTAGCTTTGACATTCTTGTCTTGGGTTTGTCCTTCAAGTCTTGCCAAAGCAAGTTTTCCCGGGCAGAGGAAGCCAATGCAGAGATTGCAACAATAGATTTGAATCAACATGAGCGTTGAATCGTTAATGAGGTCACGTGGAATGACCTCAAACTTGGTGCAACACATGAGATGAAGCGTGTGTTAACATCGGGAAGTAACTTGCCGAAGCACTCTGTAACTAAATCAGTATTTGCAATGTGCGGGAACTCTGAGAGACTGGAAAGCCACCACTTTCCGTCTTCCAAGATGTTCCCACAAATGCATTGTCCTTCGACTTTGTAACCTCAAGTTTTCTAAGCTTTCCTAGAATGGACATCCGTGACCAAGGCAACATTGTGTTTTTGAGAGTCAGCCTAGTTAGGTTGATGGGGAAGCGGGTCTCGCTGGGGAGGGAACGTATTTTAGCAGCTGGATTATCATTCAAGAGCTTCAAGTTTTCAAGGAATTCAAGTTGTCGAAGACAATCAAACAAGCCGCCTTCGCCGATAGCATTCAAAACAGTCGCTAATGTTCCGCATATGGCCAATTTCTTAAGTTCGTTGCTCTATCGAAGACTTCTTTTCGTGCAACTTTCAGCTGAGATTACTCGTAAGTGTATGCGAGTTTGGATTAACTGCACAAGGCTTCGAGTAGTTTTCGCAAGACTTACAGTTGCATTGGTCACCAAATGCCTCAATCTTCCCATCTTCCAAATGTCCGCTTTAATCTCAAGCGTTGGTTGTGTAGTTATGAATATAATAGTCTGGAGGTACCTCAAGCAGGACATTTTCTCGGGAATAATCTTTAATTCGCTAAACAGAGCAAGGTACTTGAGAAGGAGCAAGTAATTATATATCTCAGCAGGAAACCGAGTTAGCTAGATGGATCTAATATCCAACACTCGGACAAATTTAAAGGCTCTTGGGATGTGTGAGGTCTGTTCTACCGGCAAAAGAAAATTGTCCTTGGAAAAAGTCAAGAATGAGCGAACATATTTACCTGATGGTTTGCTCCTAATGTATTCCAAAATGTTGGAATTAACGCAAAGACGAAAGTTATCATCTTGAGCTTTGTTCTCGGCCTCTACAGACATTTTTATTTCTCGAAAGAGCTCTTCCGTTCTTGCCTGAGCTTTGCAAAAATTGCGCAACGTGTCGTGGACTCTTATTGATTTAATCCGACCATTTAGCCTTCTCTTAACCACCATCACTAGATTCCTGTCAACCAGTTCCTCCAAGTAGTCCTCAGCTATATTCTCCGAGGTTTCCTCCCCGTTAGCTAGGGGCACAAAACCTTCTGATACCCACAATGGCAACAATGTCTTCAATGAAATCTCAAAGTCCTCGCGGAAAACCCCAAGGTAAAGAAAAGATTGCCTTAAGCGAGGAGGCAAGTGTTTGTAGCTCAACTCTATCACATATTTTGCTCAATCCGCTGTTGCAGCATTATAAGCATCCACGTTTTTAGCCAGTCTTTCCCACCAATGACTTTCTTTCCGATGATTTATGAGGACACCAACCACTACCACAATGGATAGTGGTAGCCCAGCACACTTATTTATTATGGTCGTCTCGTGCTCTTCCAGTTCAGCGGGGAATTCTTCCTTGCCAAATACCTTCTTCCGCAGCAACTCCTGGCTCTCACTAAACTCCAGAAACCGCAAATCGTAGGGCTCATATTCTTGCCTAGCATACTCTGCCACAGGCTTGTTTCGAGTAGTTATTAAGATTCGACTGTGCTTTTGCTGGTTGGCTGGAAAAGCACCTTTGAGATCATCCCATGCTTCTATTTTCCAAGTTACCTCTAATTGCTTGAATTAAGCATTCCTCGGTCTTTCTGATTTCTTTAGTGTCGACAGCTATAGCATTTAGAATTTTGAGGAACACTTCGTCTGCCTTGTATTCTGCAGAAACTTCTACGAATGCACGGACGAAGAACTTATATTCCATGGTGGGATGCTTGAAGACTTTTTTTGCTAGAGTTGTCTTTCCTAACCCAAGCATGCCAACAATTGAGACGGTTTGGAAATCCTCCGGTCCTCCATTAAGAAGACCCATTACAAAGTTCATTGCATCTTTAAATCCAACCATTTCATTGTCATCATCAAATACAGGCTGTAGTCATAAAGATATAGATATATCAGATAATCGTAGAAATTCTTGCAAGACCCAAGAACAGTGCCCGCGATGAAAATGAAATTGGCAAAATGATGATTCCAAGAAAAGAAGGAACTAAATACTAGAGGAATATGCTGCAAAAATGGGCGAAATTAGTGGAAGGACTATAGGTGGTACAGTGAAAAGACAGGGAGACAAAATTCACACGAGTGGAACATATTGGGTTTGAAAAGATATTTCGCGAAATTCTCGTCCAAATTAATTGGACTGAAAATATATTGTGAATTGAAACCAATGAGAAAAAGTAGAAACATAAGTAGCGGGGAGCGAGTTTGAACTCAAAAACTAAACCCGTCTTGATGCCTCAACCTTAACCGCTAAAACAATGTCACAACGGCGAATGGAGTATGTAGAGACCTCAGATTGAAAAGTAAGTGATGAAATGAGAAAATAAATGCATCCAACAACTTAACCAGATTTCATTTACAAATTTTCAAAGTTAAAATGTTCAGTTGGGGGTAAAAGTAAGAAATTCAAGGGATTTTGTCCAAAATACAGGCCATTTCCGAAGGTTAGAAGGGATCTCTAGTGAACCTCTCAATAGCATTCGAACTCAGATGAAGTTTTGACAATCAGAGAAAAAAGAACTAACGGACTTTGAAAAAATTTCTTCAAAAATTTCAATTTCAACGAATATTTGAACGAAAAAATTTGAATTTAAAATTCTCCCGCCAATTTTCTAGGACAAAATTTGTATTTTCCCATCAATTTTGAGACCAAACCCAAACCAAAATCAAAACCAAACATTGTCCAAGTAGAGCCCTAGTAAAAAAAAAAAAAGTTGCCTTAAACTAGGGGTAGAACTTTGAATGTGCCAATCCATTTACTTCCATTTGTAGAGGACACTGAAATGCTATACCAGATCTAACTGGACAATAGATATCAATTTGTCCATGCTTTTAATTTGTTCTAAAATAAATATTCATTTTTTTTCTTGCTAGAATGATGTATTTTCTCCCCAACTTCGGGATGCAAGGTATGGGTCCTCCTATATTTAAGTATATGTAATGATACTATAATAGTTTACCCAAGGTGAAACTACAATTCTGATCAAAGTCAAATATGTAAATTCAATTTGAAAAAAACGAGTAATAATTTTGTATTCCTTACACTTTGCACATAAACCAGTGAATCACTCTAGATTTTTCTGATGTACTATAATGAAAATCAAAACAAAATCATTGAATGTAACTAATATAATATCAAATTAGATCTTCCCCCACCCCCCAAAATTCAAGGTGTATTTAAATTGCCTATCAACTATATATTTTTTTTCATTTCAGTATCACATTTTGTTTAACAAACATTTAACTTCTTATTAAAATCCAGACAATTTTTTTTTAAAATAAAACACACACACAAATCCTTAACTCAAATCATTATCCAAAATTAGGTATGTCAATTAAGTATATTGAGTCTAAAATATTGTGTTCAGACTCAGACCCACTAAATTGAGACTCAAGTTAGATTTCTATTGGATTGACTCTAAATCTTTTCAACTAGAGTCCGAACTCAACCATATTGGATCTAATTTGGTTCCGCTCACTAATTTTACTTATAATTTTATTGATACTCAATTTTATCGATCGAAAAAATATTTTTTTAAATAAAATAAATAACGATTATTAACGAAATATTTTATAAAAAATGATATGCATTATTCATTAAAATTAGCATCATATCTTTGGGTTAATATCAAATAAAATAAAAAAATAATCTTAATTGGGTCCTTGGATCTTTTGGGTATGTATCATCATAATTTAGACCCACAGCTATTTGATCATATACTTTACTTGGATCCTATCCATATGAATCCAGACTCAAATTAAATCTGAATATATAAAAGTATATCTAAACCCAAATTAGATTTTATGAGTCTGGATCTGAATTTGAAATCTTGAGTCCAATTGACAGACATATCCAAAATCCTCAAAAGTTTAAGCAAAGCATCTACAAGAAGAAGAAGAAAATTGACCTTTTTGTCCTTCTTCTCGGGGCCTTTATCCGCTTGCATAGTCTGAGCTCCAAGGTTCGCCGGCGATTAATCGGCGGACCTCTTTCTGAATATCTTCAAGCTCCTTGCCAATATTACGACGCTCAATCGCGTGGTCAACCGCGTGAAGTGCACCGCGAAAGGCATTTCTGTTCCGCTGCCTGTTGGCTGCGGCGATGTAAGTCTCGATGGCATCCTCAGCTCTGTAAACCAATTTCCTGACATTTTTGGCTAATTCTTTAAGAAAATCGTCGTGGTCATACTTCTCATTGCAGGTTTTTACATAGGTTTTAAGTTGATCAAGCTCGTTGCAGAGTGCCTTAGTATTATCTGCAGCTCCACTGATCAAATCGGCGTTGTAAAGGACCAAATCCTTGATGTTTTCCAAGAGAAAACCCACTGTTGCTTCCATTTTCTTATTTAATTATCTCTATCTACTGATTGAAATTAGTGAAACTGGAAGTGGTCATCTCACAATCGCCGAGCTCAATTGCGTTGACCAGAGATGGCCAAAGTCTTTCTTTTAATTCCAATAGCGGGTGGATGCCTAGAACTTACGCGCTAAATGATGAGGACGTTGGCTCCAGTGGAAAACGGAATAATTTTGTAACTGCGAAATTTTCTTATTTCGTTGTATTAATATTTTGACGGTTAAGATTAATTTAAAATAAATTTAATTCAAAATTTTAAAATATCTGTTGTATTTTTACCGTGCGAAATACCTATTCTAAACATAAAAATACATGTTCTAAATCTCAAAACACTTATCATGAACCACATAACATATGTTTCAAAGCGTTCAGTTTGTATTAAAATAAAATTGTTCCTGATTGATTCAAAGATAAGTATAATAAATACGTGGAAAAAGAAAAGGAAATTCTATGGGAGGAGAAATTCTTAGGTGAATCTGATTCACGAATTCGCAATGCATTGGATTCACCAAAATTCGCCACATCGCCTTGGTAACGCATTAGATCTTTTCTCAATCTTCTTCTCTCTTTTTTTACTCTCTTTTCTTTCTTTATTTGTTTTGGTAAATTAATGAAATCCACCCCCCAACAACATATTACGACTGGTAACTTTAATCCTTATTTTATTTTTTATTTTTTTAACTTCCAAAACAATTACGGATTGGTTTCAAATGTCCTTTCGCTAAAAAAATATTAGTCAAATGTTAAATAACTTTTTAAAAAAAATATCTCACTTTTTTATTGAATAATACCTCAAATGTCATATATGTCGTTAGAGTTTACATTAGAACTTGGTATCACTCCATCAGAGCTTGTACCTTGATCCGAGCATAATCTATACATGGATGCAATATCAACAGGGGATAGATTCAGGGGGATGTAACCTACAAATCTATTACATTTAGCCTAGCTAACCAGATTATGTACAAAAGTATTTCATTTTGTAGGTACAAATGTCATTTTCCAGTTTACATGTTTCTTCAAAAAGTCCCTCCATTTTGAGATAGAGATCTTGCTCTTCCAAGATTCCATGCTCCGATTACCAAGAAACGTCTGGGTCGCAAAAAGAGCACCCCCTTTGATAATAAACTCCACTACATCCAATATTCTCACCTATTGCAAAACAAAAATTTGTTGCTTCGGATTCAGCGCTAAAATGATGGTTATAGTAATCTTTTTGTCCAAGCTCCTAAAGTTCTACCTTCATTATTTGTTAAAATAAAACCAAAATAGGATGGGAAATTATGTTTTCAGTTTGCGTCGAAGTTAAATTTACAAAAGCCCCTATGGGGTACACACCAAATAAATTTACATATTTGAACACGTCTTTTTTTCTTTGAATGGTGGCACTCCAATGGGTGGAAGACTTGTCTTCAATCATGGTTGTAATTGTAGACCAATCTGGAATGGGTATATCATGCATCCGTTGATTTCTCAGCATCCAAATGTTCTCCATCATTACAGCACCAAAATTCAAAAACCTATAATTCTCCTTCTTAGACAAAAATAAACCTTTGTCAGTATTTAATAAATTAGATATCCAAGAGTTTATAGAGTAATTTATAAAAGGTTCAATTCTGATGTTCCAAGAGGAGTGAAACCAAATGAACTTCACAATTGAACATTTTATAAAAATATGCTCTATTGACTCAAAATCCGTATTACAAAAGAGATAGAAATCTTCCCTCTTAAAAATAAGTTGAAGCCTCTTACTTGTGGGAAGAATGTTGCGTAGACACTTCCCAAAAAAATGTTTGTGCCTTCCATGAAGATTATATTTCCACAAGGTGTTCTAGATTTGGATATGCATATTAGGAGTAGTGAACTTGTTCCTATTACTGAATAAGTGTGCAAATTTTACAGAATAGCTTCCTGTCGTGGAGGGAGCCCAAACCAGCATATCATTTTCCCCTTGGTGACGTAATTTGATTTTAATAATCTCTTCTAAAATATTGTATGAAAATAAATTACTAATCAAGTTAACTTTCCAAGTATGCAAGTCATTACCAATGAGACCAGCCACCTTGAAAGGGTCATTAGAAACATAAAAATCAATAGCAGGTTTAAAGTTAGGTAAACCATCCAGGGATCTTTTCAAATATTAAAAAATATTTCACTCAAAACACCACGGGTATTTGTTTTGTAATTCATATACTAACCCACCCCAAACTCATTTCCTAACCCTATCCGCCCTTACCCCATTCCCTCTTCTTCAACCTCCATTTATTTTTCAACCTCTAATTTCCTTTCTCTATTTTTTCTGCAACCACACTACAACCAATTGATCTTATGAACCTATGAGATATAATTTGTCTGAAAGTAATATAGCTTCAGATTTTTCTTCTCTCTTAATGGGTGACAATGTCGGTAAGGTTTTTGGATTTGGACATAAATGAAAGAACTATTACTTTTAAGTTAATTGTATGAAAAAATAAATTAAGGTGATATGTGGATGTTGAATCTATTATGTAGGTTGGTGTGTGAATAATTTGTATAGTGTCTTTGTTTTTTGTGATATCGATATCTTGAATAATTGTATGGATGCAAGGCTGGTGAATAATTTTTTTTTTGTGATATGATATTTTGAGTATGAAGTTAAGGTCATAATGCATAAATATTTTCAGGAAATGGGAAAACGTTTTGAGTCTAATGATGCTTCATCCCAAGAGTATTTGAACCTTACTGGCTAGTGTAACTCCCCTTTTTACTATTTTGCAGATGCTTATGGAAAGGATATATAATGGGCAATAAGGAATGAAGATGCCGAGTAGAGACCACCTTAATATGTAATAGATAGTATGAACATGTAGTATGCTATGTTAATTACTTTTAAGTATGAACGAGCATTGTAAGTTGTAACTCAGTTTAATATATGGATGTACGTTTATATCCTAAGTAACTTTGTGTTTGGTATCTCATTGGCAAATGAGGTGTTGTCAGGTCATCTCCAGGTTACAGGGTGTGACAATAAGACCAGCTCTAACATATGAGCATTCCTCAATATTAAGTTGTAAGACATTCTTGATATCTTCAGAGTAGATGTCCTTGCTTCAATATTAAGTTGTACGACCGTTTTTTGTGCTAATCCATACCCTCATGTCCGGAGGAAGGATATGACATAGAAGAATTTTTAAAATCTCAATTGTTTCATAAGAATCGAAACGCCGGAAATTTTTTTCTATATTCGATACACCAGCATCACGATAAAGAAGATTGACCAAAATTAGAAAGATTGTGGAAAAAACAAGTATAGACCAAGGTGTTTGGAGAATCTTCGAACATTGTTTGCAAATGAGAGCCTTGTTAAATGATGAGAGGCCATAAAAGTCGATACCCCCTTAAGATTTAGGTAGGCACGGACGATCTTATGCTTTCCAACAAACTCGCCTTTTATTACTTTCACCTCCCCACAAAAAATTGTGAATAAGACTAGTAATCGAGTCAATGAGGGAGGCTGAAAAGAGGAAAATTGACATAGCATACATGGGAATAGCCTATAAGACCGATTTGATGAGAACCTCCTTCACCACCTAGGATAAAGATTTATCTTTCCATACATTTACTTTTTTCCAGACTTGGTCCAAAATATATGTGAAGACATCATTTCTTGATCACAGGGACGAAGAAAGGGGGCGGGTGGGGCAGTCCCCCTACCCCCCGAGATTTTTAAAAATCCTACTAGATATAGTAAATTTTTATATGTAGTTTAGAATATTTGATCAAATTCTCCCCCTCCCCCTCCCCCAACATTGCTTTTACAGATTTTATATGTAGTTCGGCATTCTGTTGCAGTTTTTCGTCCCCAACCTAAAAGTTCTGGCTTCGTCCCTGCTTGATCGACCAATATTGCATGGAAGACCAGGATATTTACCTTTACAATCATCACCTTCTGGAATAGAAAACCCATCACATATAGCTTGTCATTGATCATTAGGAAAACCTTTACTAAAAGTGATAGATGATTTATCATTATTAATCGTGTGTCCCGAGCATGCATCTGTCTCAAAAGTAGCTTGCAAAGTCTGAACACTTTCCAGTTTAGCTCGTGCAAATAGTAATAAGTCATTAGCGAAAAATGATGAGAAATAACAGGGCTATTTAGCTCGTGCAAATAGTAATAAGTCATTAGCTCCAATTTCATCATTTTTAACTTTTTTTAAACTTTTGTCATCCTCAATATATTTACGAAACGCCTTTTTCATTCCGTCTAATAATTGGCCAAAAACCTTCAAGTATAGTGACGTGTAATAACGACATATCTTATTCTTCTCTCCTCAAAAGGAAAAATATGAATAAAAATATATCAACCTCCCTCCCAAAATCCTCAAATCAGCTTTGTTTGAACATAAATCAAGAATCCTAGCAAGACAATTAGGAAGAGAAGTTACCAATTCCAGTTTCACTTCCAATTCATCCTATTTTCCATGAATCCGCCACAACCCTTTACCATTTGCAAGTATTGTTTATATTTTAATGTCCAAGTATTTCTCTGCAGTTTTCACATATTAGTATGGTTTTTGAATATATTAGTATGGTTCTTTGCATAGTTCCTTCCAATTGAAGGTGGCACCAACGACCGAAAAATTGAGCTTTTTTTTTAACTAAAGAAGTACATATTTATACTTGTTGCAAAATAAGTGCATTTAGGTCAGGTTTCATTTTGAGGCCTCATATTAAAATGCCTTGTAGAAAGGCCAAATGTGTGTTTTTGTAGTGTCTGATTTGCGTACGGACTACACCGAGAACATGGAATGGGTGAAGTGTTTATCAAAGAAGATGATAATTTTTCTTCAACTCCTTAAATTTCTCAAAGGAATCAGACTTGCGCCTCATCAAGTAGATGTACCCGAAATGTGTCTTGTCATTAGTGAATGCGATGCAATATTTGTATCCACCTTGTAGGTGTAGATAAAGGACCACAAATATCGATGTGTACTAAGTCTAGTATTTCGTTGGCTCTAGGTGCCTTTTGATTTAATGGCCTTTTGGTCATTTTACCTATTATGTAGGACTCATAGAAATGCCATTCTTCCAATTTTCATGACTTCAAATGACCATCATGGATAAACCTTTGAGTTTATTTGGGGTTTATATGTCCCAACCTAAGATGCCACAAGTACAAATCATTTGATGTGATATTTCCCTTTTTATTAATATGATCCATTTTTGTATTAAGTACTTGATGAAAAATGGTTCTAAAAAATTAGGTTTCCAAACAAGTTACCAGAACAAAGGAACTCTCAAAATCTTCTAATTGTAACATTATTTTTTAAAGTAACATAATAATTGTCTAAGAGTAATTGGGAAATTGAAATTAAATTCTGTTGAAATCTTGGAACTTATACAATATCATTTTAAACCAAAGTGCTATTAAAACAAAAATTCAAAAAAAAAATCTCTCACTACCTTAGCCTAGACTATGGTTCCAGCCTGAACTCGTTCATGCTCGCCTTTACTAAGTTATCTTGCCTTCCTGAACCCCTGCAAGGAGTTACATACATGATCATCGGCTTTTGAATAAAAAATGCAAGAAGACGGTGATCCAACCATTAATATAGACCCAGGATAATGTACAATGCCTTTGTGTTTAGCTAACTTGGGACAATCTGGCTTCAAATGACATTTTTGACCACACTTCAAGTACCACCCTTTTAGTTCGCCATCGGATTTCTTCTTTCCTGAGCTTGAGGGTTTAGGGCACACATTTTTCTTCTTGTGGAACTTCCTAGGCTTTGCAGCCTTCATTCTTGAGGAAGTCATTTTGGTTATTAAAGCCTTTGAAGATGGTATTTTCAACATTTTCTCTGCGTGTTGCAACTCATTCATTAGCTCAGAAAGAGTATAGTTACAATTGTTCATGTTATAATTCAGTTTGAACTGATTGAATGAGTTGGGTAGAGATGTCAAAATCTAATTTTTTGTCTGCCGATCATATTTGCTCCCAAAAATTTTGATTCGTCGAAGGTAGCCATCAGATTCAACATGTGATCTGTGACCCCTAAACCATTTTGGTAGTCATAATTGTTTGTATCGCCGTTGATATGGCAAGACTGCTCTTGTCACTAAATATTTCCTTTAGATAAATGTCAGTTTAATAAGCAGTGTCCATATTCTCATGTTGAGATGCATCCACATGAATTATAGAGGCTAACATGTAGTGTTGGAACTAGTCCTTGATAAGTAGTGTATTAATGCAAAAGATAGACAATAGATAAATAATTATTTTATTATCGATGAATATACAAGAAGAACATATACCTTCTTCTCTTAAACAAAAATAAAACAATTACAAAGTACCAAAGAATATCGAGTGAGGTATGCCGTAGCAAATCTCCTTAAAGCTGAATTCGCCCCTGCTATGGTGTCAACAGTTGATAGACGATTGCTTCCCAAGATACAACACTCGTAGTGTAAGAAATGACACTATTATCTCACACTCTCAATCGAACCAAATAAGAATTGCACTCAAAGACTTTATGGAATTATCAAGAGAGACCCAAAACTTTGCTAGAAGAATTGTTCTTATAACTTATGATTTTTGAAGTGAAGGAAGAAGTCCTATTTATAGAGTTTAGGAATGACCCACATCAAAGGATACTAGGAACATTCATGAACAAGAATTGAATGGATGAATCTCCATTAAACATCTATACATGAAACATATAATACATTCATCTTATCTTTAATAAGAACTTTGAATTCCATTAGATTACTTGCACCAAATGTTCATCTCATAAATGTATTTAATATGTGATTCATGACTCAACTTAAGAGATTAACACACATACATGTATCTCATGAATCTATCTACAAGATTCATACATGTATTTGGATTATACAATGTATTGTATTTTTTCATTCACTCATCCAACATGTAGCACATGACCATTGTGTTAGTCTTGTCCCATTTATTTTGTGCTTCTTGTAGCTCAGGAGTTGGTTCATCACCAAGCACCGGACGCTCCTATGTCAAAACATATTTGTACTCCTACGATGTGAGTATCATATTAATGCTCTTCACCCCTCCACATAATTTGGACCAGTAAAGCTAATTCTCAAAGAGAATTATGACCAGTGGATTGAAAATACCTTTTTCCATTGAGGATTAACTGAAATAACATTTAAAACACGGAAAAAAATCAATCAATACATCCATAACTTAAGTATAATACTAAGTATAACTCCAAGTAATATGTTTGTTATTTACAGATAAAATATAACCCTAAACTTATTATCCAATAACATTACATTTTGTTACTTAGCAAAAAAAAAAAAAAAAAAAAATTACATTTTGTTTGGCTAATGAAAAGGGCCATATAGCTCCTATATGGAGGTGTAGTTCTCTCATGTTAAGGGTACAACCATCTATACCCCAAAAAACACTCAACCATTTTTCTAAAGAATGACTCCTATATATAGGAACGCCGTATTCTTAAAAGAAATTGTGGACTTCTTTACGCAAATGGTAGACACTCATATGATAGGCAGTCCGAGCTCCTTTGCGGTAATCCAAGTTCTAGGTGGAGTCTCCATCTATTAATTTTCTGGTTCATGAAAATCATCATATATGTCAACTCCCGGGGTGGCACGAGAAGATCCATTTACTAATTAACTAATCTTTAGAAGGAAGAAATGAGACCTATGACATCTCATTTAGCTCACGAAATGGGTCGGCCCCACGAGCATTTGCCTTCTTGACAGCACTGCTTATGACTACTATAATCCAATCATGGAACCTTGCAGTCAACGTCTCCTTTGCTCCTTTAGAAGAAAACATTATTTTGTGGGTCCTAATGTCTCTCTATTTAGTTTTGATCTTAACAAACATTTGATATGAGCTTTAATGATGTTTGTTATTGTGATAGTGTTACTATACTATGATGAAAGTCTAAGTACTTCGAGCAAGTGCATAAACATAACAAGTCTATCATGTGAAGAATAGTGATCTATACTTAAAGAATAACAACTCCATTCTTGAAGAATGACTTGTACAAAAGGAGATCAAGGGATTATACTCAAGTGTTGAAGATTGACATGTGCAAAAAGATTGCAAAGTCATCAAGGGTTGGTATGTCTTCAAACTTGAAGGCTTAGATGTTAGAGTTTGGTTTGTAATGTACTGATTTTGTAGACTCTAACTCTTGTTCAATTTGGTGCGAATCACATAGAGAAGTACAATGCATATCATTTTCAAAACCATGAAACCTCTTTTGAACTTTTGATCCTATGATCAAATGTGTTTTAAATTGTTCAAAAGGACTTTTTGAGTGTTCTAAAGTTCAAATGATTTCAATCGGTGTAAGGTAGGTGAAATAGACTGCATTGGATCTCTTAGAAATTGACCAGGTTTGTTTCCGTTTTTATAGCTCTTCCTTTGTTTTAAAATTTTTTTATTAGAAAATGTGGAAATATAAGAAGTGGAGGGTGATGTTTGAACTAAAAATGTCAACGTCTTGAATCATTAACCTTACCACTAGATCAATATCTCTTCGAATTCTTCCGTTTTATAAATAGAAGTACTTCTAAGTACTTTAGTATATATTAAGAAAAGAGAGAAAATGAAACATTTTTAGTATTATATTTTTAAATAATTTTATTTATTTCCATTAAGTCCAACTAGCAATGGCAAGTGGGTTTGGCCCACCCGCGACCCACCCCGCCCCGCCCCGCCCCTTTTAACTCGGCCCACTTTTGGACCCGCCTAAACCCGTTATGACCCACGAGTTAAGTGGGTTTTACAAACGGGGCGGGGTGGGTTGTACATTTAAGAAAAATCGACCCACCCCGCCCCGCCCGGCCAAAAACCCACAACCCGCCCCGCCCCGTCTCCCCAACCCACTTAAACCCACCCCATTTAAACCCTTAATACCCAACCCCAACCCACTTAAACCCATATTACCCCAACCCCTATAAATACTCACTCAAATCCCCTCAAACCCACACTATCATTTTCTACTCTCTTTTCTAAATAGAAAATATGGACAACATTCCTCCTAATCCCTCTACTAGTGCTAGGACTAGGAGGACTTCCAAGGTTTGGCAATTATGGGTATTTAATGAGGAACTTTTCACAGCTAAATGTACGATATGTGGGTATGAAATTCGTCACAAACATGGTTGGGGGTCGGGTATAATGGTTAGACACATAAAAAATAAACACCCGGATTGTTCTGTTTAAATTGTAATTTTTATTGTACTTTTCATTTTAAATTGTAATGTTTGTTTTATTATGTTGTTTTCATCTAAGTCCCCCTCATATGTAAGTCTTATTTTGTTATAAGTAAAACCAGTATGACTTTTATCTATATTTATTTTTACCAAAAAAAAATTAAAAAAACTCCGAACCCACTTAACCCACTAACCCGCCAAACTCGCTTAACTCGCCTAAAACCCAACCGACCCACCCAACCCACCGGGTTAACCCGTGACTCGGCCCACTTTTGACGGGTTTTCCAAGCGGGGCGGGGGTGGGTTCGTCATTTTCATTTTTGGACCCAACCCGCCTCGCCCGTTGATCGGTCAACCCCGCCCCGCCCCGCCACTGTTCACCGAACCCACCCCGAACCCGCCAGGTTAACCCATTTGCCATTGCTGTCCAACTACAAACATGTCTCTCTTTCTCTCTATTCTATAATATGGGTAAGGGTAATTACGAAATTATGTCCTTAAAAGTTGGAAAATGACATTTATTTTAGAAAGAGACGAATAAGCTAAAAAAGACTTCTATTATAAAATAAGGAGCGTATTAATTTTTTGTTTCAAATTTTTATCTAAAAAGTAAAAAAAATATGAGACACAAAAACATAAATTTTATTTTAAAATTGTCTGTGAGAGACCATGCATCCAAATATACTAGCTCTGAGTCATCTAGTTCAGAAAAATATTTTTCAATTATTATTGTAAGGGTATATTTGACACTGAATCATCTAATTCACTCTTTAGTACCCTCTTTAGTGGAGAGGATACTAGAGAATGAACCACAATATCCATAATCAAATACACCGTTACAGTAATAATTGAAAATTACTTTTTTCAAGGATAGAGATGTGACATTTTCCCCTAATCAAAAACATTAAAATAAAAAGCAATTTCTCGAATCATCGGTCCTTTTGTAGTATCTTGTCCAATTTCTCGAAATATACTAGCTCTGAGTCATCTAGTTCAGAAAAATATTTTTCAATTATTATTGTAAGGGTATATTTGACACTGAATCATCTAATTCACTCTTCAGTACCCTCTTTAGTGGAGAGGATACTAGAGAATGAACCACAATATCCATAATCAAATACACCGTTACAGTAATAATTGAAAATTACTTTTTTTCAAGGATAGAGATGTGACATTTTCCCCTGATAAAAAAACATTAAAATAAAAAGCAATTTCTGATTATTCGAGAAATTGGACAAGATACTACAAAAGGACTGATGATTCGAGAAATTGCTTTTTATTTTAATGTTTTTGATTAGGGGAAAATGTCACATCTTTAAGCTAGATATCTATTTCCTGTTGGAATTGTAACATCTGCGCCCATGGCCTAATGGATAAGGCGCTTGACTTCTAATCAAGCGATTGTGGGTTCGAGTCCCACTGGGCGTGTAATTTATCTATTTTCCCAAATTTGTATTTTGTCTAGTTTGAAAGCCAATACAGATTTTTTTTTCCAAATTCTATATTTTTTTTTCCAAATTCTATATTTTTTTTTCTAATTTGAAAGCAAATAAAGAATTTTACAAGCAATTGTGGGTTCGAGTCAAACTGGGCGTTAGAATCCCATTAAGCGTCAGTGTAGGGCCTACATGGGTAGTTAGGGGTATTCACTATTCGGTTACACCTAAATACTGAACCGAACTAAGCCGAATTTTACTATATGGTTCGGTTTATTTGGTATTTTGATTTATTCGGTTCTGTTTTAAAAAAGTTAAAATAATTCTCTTTGGTATTCGATTTTCAATTTTTAAAAATCGAATTACCGAATAGACCAATTTTCATTTTTATTATTAAAAACATTTGTATTATACTTATATGTATTATTAATATTACGTAGAGTTGTCATCAATACATCTCTATGAGTAATATTTTGGGAGAAGTCACTTTGTGCATTTATTGTCAAATTTTAGGTATGTCTCCTATTATTCCCCGCACATACCCATAATTATTGGTAATTTGATATAAAAAGTGTAGAGAATGATAATTTGTTAACTAAAAATACTTTTATGGTAGTGTTTTCTCACGTAATTTCTAGAATCAAGCTTTCTTATTTATGATCCTTTTAACATTTTTGTCTCACCATAAAAGTTCTTGTCAATTTGAATTAAATTGTCAAAGCAGGTCCGAAACACCCGACTCCATCCGCACCCCAAATGGAAACTGTACCGGAAGTAACTCTGTCTCAAGCTCTAAGCCGAATCAACGATTTGTTAGAGGGAAATATTGGAAGACAAGATGAAAATAATTCCAACCATCATGATAAAGCTCTAGAGAAGTTCCTGAAATTTCGACCTCCTGAATATTTTGGGGCACCCGAACAAGAAGAAAAGGCTTAACTATTTTTAGAACAGTTAAATGACATATATGACACTCTACTTTACTCTGATGAACGAAAGGTTTCTTTTGCTGCCTTCCGTTTACGTGGACCAGCTAAGGATTGGTGGAAACACATTTCCGAATCTCATTTAGCCGAACAAAAAGAATGGACTTGGGAAGATTTTCAAGAGGAATTCAGAAATGAATATATACCTCTCTGGATAAGAGAACAAAGAGAGGATGAGTTTCAATCTCTACAACAAGGAACTATGATTGTAGCCCAATACGTAGCAAAATTCAACAGGCTTTCTAAATATTGTCATCGATTGATTGATACCGAGGCAAACAAGACCAGACAATTTGTTAAGGGTTTGCGCCTTGAACTCAAGAAAGTCTTAGCACCATTTACTGCTTTGACCTTTGCCAAAACGGTGGAAGCAGCTTCCCGAGTTGAGAATCACGATCGTCAGATCCGAGCAGCTAACGGATCAAGGGACAAAACCCTAAAAAGGCATGGAGATGAATCTAGGAGCTCTGGGGACTCAAGGAGACCCCGTCCAAACCCTTTGATGTGTGATTATTGTGGTCGTCTGGGCCACCATCCTGACCAATGTAGGAAAAGGTTGGGACTGTGCTATAACTGCGGGCAAAAATGTCACTTACATCCCCAATGCCCTAGTAAGTACCAGGGTAATCAAAATGTGACCGCAGAAGTCAATCGTTCGAACAATCTGCAACCCGCCAAGATTTCAAATCAAAAGCCACAAGTGAAAGCCCGGGTATATGCGAAGGAAGCAGAAAAATAATATTTAGATGTTGTCTAAAAAAAAAATGGAGGGAGGAAGAAAATAAATAAGTACAAGTCAGGTAGTATGTTCATTTTTCAAATAATGTAGTATATTTAAAGAATAAATGAAAAAAAAAAAGTTATGGATAAATTAGAAAGCTCAGTGCGAAAATGATCACATAAAAAGGACAAAAAGATTTCTGAGCCAAGAAGAATCAGACATGCTCCCGGTACAAAAGTGAATTTCGAGGACGAAATTCTTTTAAGGGGGTGAGAATGTGACGACCGGTACTTTCGGACCAATTTAAAAGGATAGTATTGTCTTTTCACTCGATAAGGTTAAAAATGTCCTTTTAATTAATTAGCAAGGGGAAAATGGTCCAAACAATAAATTGGTAATTTTATTGAAAGACAAGGGTATAATAGTAATTTTAAATTTAAGAAATAAAAGAAAATGAAATAAATTCATACTTATCCAATAATAAATAATTGCATCAAAAGTCCCTGAATTACACTTTATTTACATAAGAAATTGTATTTACATAAAAGGTCCTTACAAATCAAGAAATTTCAAAGAAGGGGCTTCTCTACCACTATAAATAGAGCCCTTCCCCTCAACATTTTACTTGCACCAATCTTCCCTAAAAAGGGAGATTCTCTCTTCCTCCCTATAACAAAACTCTCTTTCGGTAGTTCTTGGTAAGTATGCTTTGAAAGATATCACAGTTGCCTAATATTGGATCTTCTGTGAACACGTTCATCAGAAACCAAAGCTACACTACCCTACATATACTACTACCTACTACTTTTATTACAAGTATAAAACAATTACAAGCAAAGAGTCAAGTTTAAACAGGTACTTCTACTTCCAATATGTTATTTTGATCCTGCACAATACATGAACTTTGGTTAATCGGGTACATGTAAGAATTGGATTATATTCTCTGAGACTGTCTGAGCCCGAGGATTGTGGAAACGCAATCCCGGGAGCACCCGTGACCCACCCCATTGGTGGAGACGTATCTAATCGGACGTTTGTCTGATTAAGACGGGTGACCAGAAAAATATAAATCTACATTCTTCCTTGAACCTGAACCGAAGTAAAATTGATTTAAAGAATTTAACTGTTCAGTTTCCTTAGAATATTTGGAGATTGAACGTTTAAATTCCTTGAATCTTTTATCATGTTATTGAAGTAAGATTTTCATAATTTTCTATTTTATTGGGAAGAAATAATAGAATTTTTACGTATCTTACTTTCTTTCAAAGAAATTTGATTAGCATATGAAATCCTTTAACAATATGTCTGTCATCCCCTCAGATTATATCCAAAGTATTAAGCCGGTTCTATTTTGAAACTCCCTAAACAGTAGGATTCTGCAACACAAACTTGATTTAGAGAATTGAGTTTTAGAGTCTGGAAACTGGAAGAAATAAAAGAAAAGCAGGAGTAGCAAGAATCATGAAAACAACAGTGATAATATATTAATAGCAATCACAGTAACAAAAATAAAAAGAATTGAATGAAGATTTAGAAAGATTCCTCTCAGTAATCCCTAGCAAGAAACTTACTGATCCTACTAAATAACAAAAACCCATTTGATTAAATTGGGGGTCTTACAATCCTTAACAGAATGAAATTCTGATAATATAATAATAGTATTTAGTTAGAAACAGAGGCAAAAAAGGGGAGCAGCCGTGTTACCTGTGGTGGCGGCGAGCCGGCGGTGATTAGGCGGCAGAATCTGAGAACAATGGGTCGAAATATATAAAATTTTAATAATAATAATAATAATGGTGAGCGTAATAATTATAACAGTAATTTAGTAATTGAATAACTAAGAAAAAGAAAAAGAAAGACAGTAGATTACCTGAAACAGCTCGTCATCGGAAAAGAGCCACGGCGGCTCTAAGCTCGCCGGAGAAGATTTTAGCAGCGGCAGAAAGGAAAAAAAAAAAATAAATCAGAACAATAATTCTGCTGATGAGAATTGGGCTCTTGTGGATATTCCTTATGCTTCCCCTGCAAATTGGAAAATTGTCTCTCAAATCTTCTAGACCAGGTCTTGAAAGAATCATATCTAGTATCCTTAAAATTTTCGATTGCGGGATTTCTTAGGGGAGGAAGTTTAGGAGATTGGACATTGGGAAATGCACCTTTTGGAATTGGCTGAGAATAGAACTTTTTTTTCTTTGTTGGGGCAGCAGGAGGATCTTCAGTGTCGTGGTGGACGATGATTGTTTCAAGATTATTATCATCAAAAATTACTTTTTTGGGGCTCTGAAAGTGGGATTTTAGAGGTGAAGGTGGTAAGCCAAGGGAATTATGATGAGAAACTTCAGGCTGATGACCATTTAAGTCATTTTGCCGCTCAATGCTGTCGAAACCAGCAACTTCTTCTATGTGTTTGATCGGTGATGGAATGTTTTCAGGCGAATTTCCTCCTTGAATATCAATTGTTTCGGTGGATGCCATGCTTAAGCAGTAGAACTTGATAGAGAAATAGATCTGTTAATATAGTGAAGTATAACCAGTTTAAAAAGCACTTTTGACTTGAAACTATAGATCTCGATTTGAAACTTATACTCCTTATCATGGATGAAGTCAGAACTTTTATGTTTGGAGGCGAAAAAATTGCAATAGTATCCGAACCAATATAAAAACTGCAAAAAAAATTGGTGGGGCGAATTTGATCAAATATTTCGAATTACATATAAAATTTATTATATCTAATAGGATTTTTAAAATTTTCGGAGGCAACTGCCCCTACCCCTGTCTCTGTCACTGCCCCTCTCCTCCCCCAATAATACTACAACAACAACCGAGTCTTAATACAAAGTATTTAGGTTAACTAGATGAATCAACAAAAGAGTACAGTTATGCTTATAAATTATGATGAAGGCAAAAAAAAAGACTTAAATATATGAAATGTTGATGACAGTAACATAAAAGATTAACAAGATGGGAGTAAATAGCTATTTAGGTCACTAAACTATTTATACTTTCCTGCTTTGGATACTCGATTACTTTTTTGGTTAATTATATCACATCAATATTTATGTGTGGTTGAAAATAAACGTCACTACTTTTTGTGGTGATTTCCGACCAAATTTGATATGTGCAGGGCATGTGACCAATAATACAGAGAAAAAATAAAAGTTAGTGTATCAAATATTCATCTAAATAAATTTATCTCTTTATTTAGTATAGCTTTAACAGTAACAAATAAAAACTTTGCACTTAATGTGGTTAGTATGTAAGCACTTTTGCCCTTAAATTATTGGTCACGTGCATAATATGTGTCTTATTTGGCCAAAAACTACCATAAAAAGTTGCGGTGATTTATTTTCGGCAAATTGGCTTCACAGGTCCAAAAACTATTTCGAATTGATAATTATTGTCCAAAAACTATTTTTTCACAAAACATAGTATCAAAACAATTTATGTTTGGTGGCATAGGTCCTTCCGTCCAAAATTTCATCAGTCAACTGTTAATTTGAAATTTGAACATGGTCAACCCTAAAACTATGAGGGGCATTTTTGGGATTTTACACATTAAATTAAACCCCTCCCCTAACCCAACCCACCATTCCCCTCCCCCTAACCCAACCCTTCCCCTCCCCCACCTCCTCACCTTCACAGCACCACCTTCATCCGCAAAACCCGCAACCACCTTCATCCCCCTCCCCTTCACCTTCACAGCAAGACCACCACCACCTTCATCTGCAACCACCTTATCCCCCCCTCTCCTCCCCCTCACCTTCACCGCACCACCACCACCACCTTCATCCCCCTCCCCCATCAAAACTTTTCGTCCACTATAATTTTTCGGCATCATTAATTTGTCGGTCACCGCCTCCACCATCACACCAATACTATCTTCTTCCACAAATTTATCCAATATTACCATAAATATTTTGCATTTAAACTAAATCCCACCAATTCCAATTCACTAATTATACAAATAAAAAAAAACAAACAAATTGAGAATTCCAGTACATAAATTAAAGTTCTACCACTGGTGTTGTTTCAAGCTTTGGGTGGAAGAAGATGAAGTTTGGTGGTAGTGGGCACCATAGATAATACAGAAATTGGAGGTGGGTTATAATTGAATTTGGAGGTTTCATTTCAAGAAGTATTTTTTATGAATTTTCAAATTTCATGGTGGTATTGAATTTTTCCACAAGGGCTTTTGGTATAAAATTCATGGGTAATTGAGTTTCTTCAAAGGTTTGCACCACTAAAGCCTTGTTTTCCCAATGGTGGTATGGTAATGTGAAGGTGAGAGAGAGGAAGGGAGGGGGATGAAGATGGTTGCGGGTTTTGCGGATGAGGTGGTGTTGTGAAGGTGAGGGGAAGGGTCGGGTTAGGGGTCGGGGGAAGGGGTTGTTCGGGTTAGGGGAGAGAGAGGGGGTTAATTTAATGTGTAAAATCCCAAAAATACCCCTGATAGTTTTAGGGTTGACCAGGTTCAAATTTCAAATTAACAGTTGACTGATGAAATTTTGGACGGAATGACCTATGCCACCAAACATAAATTGTTTTGATACTGTGTTTTGTAAAAAAATAGTTTTGGACAATAATCACCAATTCTAAATAGTTTTGGACCCGTGGAGCCAATTTTCCTTTATTTTCAACCACATGTAAATATTATGAAAATATAATTAGCCAAAATAGTAGTTGAGAACCCAAAACATTAAAGCGTAAATAGTTTAGTGACCGAAATAGCAATTTACTCAACAAAATACAAGGACGAAGACAAGGGGCAAGGGTGGCAGTCGCCCCTGAGATTTTCTGAAAATACTATTAGATATAGTAAATTTTATATGTAGGAATATTTGATCAAATTCGCTCCCAAACATTTTTATTTTTTTTTTATTTTTTTTTGCAGTTTTTATATGTAGTTCAACATACTGTTGCATTTTTCGCCCACAACGCCAAATTCTTTGGTTCGTCCCAGACAAAATGGTCACTAAATTTTGAAACCACTGAATGGTCAAATCAAAAATTATTTTACCTCATCAACTTGAAAGATAATAAGATAGTACTTGTCTTTGGTTCTTGTTTTTTTTTTTTTTTAATTTATTATTTTCCATCAAAAACTTCTCGAAAAATGTCTAGAAGAACATGAGCTAAAGCTACCAGAACATCTCTGATTTCTAATTTATTGCTAAATCAAGACCATTTCTTGAAAAAGAAAAAAAGGGAAAATCTCAAAATCCCATAAATATTCAAAAAATCTTCAAAAATGGGCATACCTTGAGAGTTAAATTCTTGAATAATGTCCACAATGTGATGAAATCCAAGACTTGGCTTAAGTTGATAGTAAGAAACAGCTCTTTCAGCTACAAGAAAAGATCTGGAAGAAAAATAAAATTCAGAGCAGATTTTGTTATTCCAGAAACAAAAGTTGCTCTATATAAAAAAAAAAAGATAAAATTCCACGAGTTCTTGAACCACAAGAACCAGTATATAAATACTCGATTAAATACTCGATTTCAAGAAACAGCAGCTTCCATGAAAATGACCTGTTCACGCCATACCATTATCGAAAAATATTTTAATTATATTAAATTTTATGTACTTCTGGGGCCGGTCAGAAAAGCAGCTAGTACGAGCTATGAGAGTTAGTTTTGGCCCAGTGGGCAGGTGCCTGGCCCGTGACCTAGAGATCCCGGGTTCGATACCCTCCGTCAGCGTGCGGTGAGTTTTATTCTCCCTTATTTAGGGTGCTTTCTCCCCGTTCATAGGGCTGTCTCTCCCCGCTCATGGAGTTGTTTTATCTCCCCGTTCATGGGTTCCGCCCTCGGGCGTTCAAAAAAAAAAAAAGAGTTAGTTTTGCAGTGTAAAGTAAATTTTTGTTATTAAAATTTTCATTTGACGGTCGAGAAGAGAACGGATACATATTATAAATTTAAGAATATATATTCCTTTTCAGAAAAATGTAGTTGTCAAATATTAAATTCAACAATTAAAATTTATTCAACAAGTACAACAAAAAACTCTATTCCGCATTAGATTTAATAAAATTTCAGATTTATTTTTTTTAAATATAAAACAATTTAGTGACCGAATGGTCAAGTTGTTTGACTTTTGACTTTGACTGTTTAACGACCGAATATCAACGGCTAATATAGCACCTGATATTCGATTGCTATTCCGTCGCTAAATTGTTTTATATTTAAAAAAATAAATCTGAAATTTAATTAAATCCCTATTATAAAAAACATCAACACGCACAGAAATACAAACCAGAAACAGTATTAATAAGATCCCGAATAGCTAAAATAATTAATAAACCCAAAAATAACATTACATAACCAATTATCTTACTAAAAAACACAAGTTTACACTTATCATTTACATTACAACACTCACAATCAAAGTTCGCACTTTTCATTTACGTTACAACACTCACAATCAAAGTGCGCACTTCTCATTACATTACAATACTCACAATCAAAGTGCACACTTTGAATTACAACTCTCACAATCAAAGTGTGCACTTCACCTTACATTACAACACTCACAATCAAAGTGCACACTTTGAATTATCAAAACTCACAATCAAAGTGTGCACTTCTTATTATATTACAACACTCACAATCAAAGTTTACACTTATCATAAACTCCTTGATGTTATTTATATGTATATCCTTGGAAATGCATGAGTTGCAATCTAAAAAGTAAAGAATCAAATTATTTTATGGCAATAAAATTACCACTTTGAATTATGATAAAAAGTTATATAATACGACAATTAATTTATGGAATTTATGAAAATACTTATTCTTACAAACCCCACAAGGACACCTAATCCCATTAATTTGTACATTAACAACCATACTAACAGCGAAATTCACAAATCATTTCAATCCCGCTATAAATTCTGGACTAGGACGAGGTCCACCATTTGTTGTCGAATCCATATACATCCAACTACGGTCCTCCATTATAAACACAATGTCTGCATATATCAAGTTTTAATAAGTAAATGAATATTAGCGTTGAACCTTATGTTTCATGATTTTCAACCTTAATTTTCAAGCAATTGGTATGTTCGATTATCAATTATTTAATTATTGAAACTAAAATGATATAATTAGCCTACATTCCAATAATTAAAAATGGAAATCCCTAAACCTTATAAAAAAATCGGGGAGATAAAACAAAGATAGAAAAGTCAAGGAACTAAGATTTTCCTTCTTTTAAGCTATCTTTGAATTTTAAGCTTCTTTTAAGCATATCATCAAACACCTTAACTCCAAACCAAAAAATAAAAGTTCAAATGTCCTAAAGCAACTAAGATTTCACTAAATGCCCATATGGAACCAAATATTTGTATCCTTTCACCCCAAAGGTTTCATTCTTACTCCTAGGGGTATTATAATTTTCGGCAAAAAACATGAATTGTGACCAATTTTGTCAAACTCTCTCAAAAGGCAAGATTCTCACCTAAACCCTAAAAAATCCTAGAGAAGAAATGGTATAAGAGCATGAATTTAGACATTAATAACACTATAATAAATAGAAAAGGCAAGATTCTCACCTAAACCCTAAAAAACCCAACTGAAATCGGAGATGGTAGCGACTCTTGGATGTGCCAGAGGTGGTGGCGACGTCTTGTAGGCGCCGGAGGTGGTGGGGATGGGAGGAGGGAGGGGTTTCGCGGTGGACTTGGGGGGAAATCGCCAAGAGGTGTAGGTGGATGTGGAGGTCGCGGCTGGGCAAAATGAAGAAACAAGGAGAGGCTTCTTGCCTTAAGGATTTTTAGAGAAATAAAACGCAAACAACAACGTCGTTAGTCCTTTCTTATTAGCGACTGAATAGCGACCGCTTTGTCAAATTCGGTCGGTATTCGGTCGCTCGTTTTAAATACACAAACTGATAAACAACGACGTCGTTTAACCCTTTACTACTACCTATCGAATTGCGACCGCCCCGCCTATTTCGGTTGCTATTCCGTCGTCCCTTGCGAATTGCGACGGGCCGAGTTGAAAAATTAAAAATCCGAAAACCGACTTCGTTTAGAATGCGAGTACGAACTAATATGAATACTTTTAGTAACTATTTGTTTATTGATAATCAATTATTAAAATTTAAATTACATTACTCAATGATTATTTTAAATGTAAACACAAAGTATTACTTAAATTGTTCTGCTTCGAGTCTTTTTATGGATTTTGTGAATAAGTATAAGTTTTTACATGTTTGACTATTAAAGTTAATGTTTATATACACATATATTAGTACTAGTACCTAAAATAGGCAGAATATTACTATATATACCTAAAAGGGAAATGATTGTTAGCTAAGCCCAATTAACTAAAAATTGACTAAATTGGGTCAAAATTGGTCAACGGACGAAAATGCCCTTTCAATTAAAAAAAAATAGTTAATTGGGCCAATTAATACATAAATTAATGGCAATAGGATACCTAAAGTCTTTGCCTATTTTTTAGGCTTGTCATACACAATAAATGGTGTAGAAGTACGGGGAGTAATTGAACAAAAATTTACATGTTTACTTATTTGTTGCATTTTCGTTGTCTTCTTTATCGTTGCATCTTCGTCTTCTCCATCCATTTTTTTTGAAAAACAACCTTGCTTTCATACTCTTTTTTTTTTTTTTTTTGTGAATTTCGTCATTTAACTCTTCAAGAACATAAGAAAAAGTCCACAAAATTTATCATAAAAATCCCCAAATAAAAAAACCCATCAAAATTAATATGAACTCATAACCCCATTTTGTTAAAAAACACACCAAAAATTATATCTTTTTCACATTATTGGACCTAATTTTCTCTAGCCTCATTTCTTCCTTTCCCTTGTCTGAAAACTTTTCTTTCATTTCATCTCACAAACCACAACCTTCAATCATCCTCTGAGCCTTCAATTTCTCTTACTTTTTTTTTTGGGTAGAAAAGAGCCTTCAATTTTTTAGTATTCTTTTATGGTAATCATTTGAAAAAAATTGTACTGTAAGACCATCGGCGAGCGATGGTAGTCAATGGCGGTGGTGTACGGTGGCGGTGATAGTCGGTGATGATAGAAGAATAAATGCATACTAGTTGGGGTTAGGTTAGAGTCTAATTGTTGGAAAAATATATTATTATTTTATAAAACTTTATAGCAATAAAATAATGAAAAAAGGATAAAAATCAATAAGGGCAAATTCTGTATTGAAATTTTCAATTTGGGTATTTTTGAGGATTTTTGCCAATATATTGACTAAGTTTGAGCCATGTAGCACTACCCTACCTAAAAACCCCGCTTTTTATTAAAAACGAAAACCGAAAAAACCACCGACCGAATTGCGACCACCCAGCCGAGTTCGGTCGCTATTTCGTCGCCCCTTGTAAGCTTAGCGAAGGACCGAGTTGAAAACGGTCGCTAGGTGGTCACCAAGATGATAAATTGCAACAGATTTTTTTTTAAAACGACGTCGTTGTGCTTATTTCGTCGCTATTCGGTCGCCCAGCCCTAACACGGTCGCTAGTCCGTCGGAAGCCGGTCGGCACAAAGCCAGTTTTTCATTAACATATAGCAGAAAACATCGAACAGACCCCTGCCACAATTCAGTATATCCATATTTTAACAGAAAACAGACCCCATATAAATTCCAAAATAATCAAAAAACATAACGCAAAAAATAAAGCATAAAATAATTAATTAATCAGTTAAGGGGTCATCGTCATAAAATAGTTTTCAAATTGATACAAAATAAACTAAATAATCTATTGACTCCCCAAAACATCATCTACAGTTAATGGGTCATTGTCATAGTCTGATTCTAACTCATCATCTAAGGTACTAATCAATTTGGCTTCTATCTCAGAGGCACTTAAAACAATATTGTCCTTATTTGTTAAAATATCTGCTAAGGTACTAGCTAATGACTTGTTTCTCTTCTTTTCTCTCGTCTTGAATTCTTTTTTTTTCCTCAGCCAATTTAGTTTCCATCTATTTCTTCCACTTAGCTTCTATTTCGTTTTGCATTTGTTCCATAGATGAATGCGAGACTACATGGCTATCTCGCTTCATTGTCTTTACCACATCGGTGAACGAACCAAGTCCTTGAACACGTCCCTTTCTTAGCCCGCCCGCTGCCTCAGTAGATAGCTCAATCTGAGTCAGCAAATCCGGAGGAGGCTGGCCGGCTTGAGTTGCTTGGCTTGCGGCGGCGTCATAAACCGCATGGAACACCCTCTATCAAATAAAATGTCAGGTTATCACAGTAAAGAACTAATATAAAAAAAGGGACAAAAAGTAATGAAATGCTTACAGACAACTCTCTAGAATCTTCATCAACCCATTCGCCTTTCTTTGGGCCGATATGGTGTTGATGAAGATGATCGTAACTGGCCGGGAATGGGACTGCATGTCCGGCCTCCTTTTACTGTTAACAAAAATCATTAAAACATTTAAATATGCACATAAAATAAAAGACAAATATGAATGTGTAAAATAATATAATCAAGTACCGGTCTCATGTAGTGCTCAATGTGGCTGAGCGAACCGCCCGTGTGCTTCATCAGGCATTTGCCACCCCTCATTTCTTTCCCGTTTTTTGAGGCCTGTAAAGAGTTGGCTTTAAATTCCGGAGTCTGCTAGTACTCTCGAAGTCGCGCCCAATCGGTCTCACAAACCCATGAGGGCCTCTTATCTTTTTTTCGTGCGTCGCTCATAATGCCGCTAAGTCTCCTCGTAAGCAAGATACGCCAACTTGACTTGACGCCCGCCTCATGCTCAACAGTCCAGCGATACCTTTTTTGTATTTTGAAACAATGTTAGATAATTAAATTCGAAGACCTGTAAATTCAAACTTATTTGCTAATTTACTTACCATGAACTCTTCACACCACAATTTTTCTTCTTACTGGGAACATCCTTTATGGTGTTGTATGTCCCCTTGAAACGATCTTGAAATATTGAAGTAATGACGGCGGAACAGCTGGATGCCAATCTAAATATATAATAGCCAAGAAAAAATTTAATTAGTTACTATAATGATTACAAGAAGTATAATTAACTTATTGGAAATAATTAAAAAAATTACTTACGTGCCAAGGGTAGGTTGCAGGAGAGTACGAGTATCTATTGTAGCCGCAACTCCACCAGTACTGGTATCAGTCGCCGTCTGTGGGACAGTAGACTGGTGAGTCGCAGATCCTGCTACCGGCGTAGACTCAGTCACCAGTACTGACGCTGACGCATCCCGAGATGCATGTGCATCAGCATCCCGCTCGGGGGCAGATGGTGGAGTAGAAAATGAGTCCCCTGATGTACCTGGCTGGGAGGTAGGGGCGTAGAAGATGCTGGTGACTGACTAAATGGTAATCGAACAGCTATTTTTTGGAGGCATCTCTGAAAAAATGACTTCAACTTAATTTTTTGTATATAAACTTAAACTGCCTATGTATAAAAGGTTACTGAGGAATCACGCCCTCACACTTCTCTTTTTTATAAACATTTTACTTCAAATAAATTTTTAATATTTTTCTAAACTTTTCATTATAAACACTTACATATTGTACAATTTTATGCATTAATTTTCAAATGATAAACACAACCAAATTCAACTTATGAATTATCGAATTAAGTAAAAATGAACAATTTACCTTATAAGTATTTTGAAATGGGAGGGAGTATTAGTTCAACTTATGTATCTTACTTGAAGGGGTTTGGTTGTGGAAGAAGAAAAGTATGTTTGTTGTATAAAAATATAAATTCACTTTCTAGTAAAATTTATATAGAAATATTCATATTCATATTCATTTTTATATATAATTGGTACTACTATGATTTGTCTCCATACATTTTCCTTCGCCAATGAATGATATATCATTACAAACATTGGAATTCGATGAAGAAAAAGGCAAAAGTATATATTTGTTAGATACTTTCATAGATTTCGAAGTATATTTGAAGGTGCATATGAATTTGATTTAAACTAAAGTTTATTCAATCACCCTCAAATAACATTGAGATCACAATGTCCAAAACCAATCTCCTCATCAACTCTATGCTATTTCTATTGAGTTTTTCTTTTTTAATTTCTCTTACTCAAATATATAGGTATGCCTATATGTGCTTTATTTATGATTCAATCCTCAAAAAGATGTTGCTCAAAGCATAACTCCATATTTAATATTTTGCAAAACGCTTTGATAATAAGATCAACATTATTGACATTGAGGCTCAAAATCAATTTTTTATAAAAGCGTATTTGAAATACTGGTTACTAATGTATTGGCGGGGTTATGCAACGAAGACTAGAAGCTCGTCTCAATGATTTGGCGATGCATCTGTGCTACGTAAACATAATTCATCCCTTAGTTTTAAATGCACATTAATTATTTTCGAGTTATACCTAGAACAACCGAACTAAGAAAGCCCCCTTAGTGTTCCATCAAGCCTTACTTGCACATTTACAGAACATGTTACATTAAATTTTACTTACAGTAGAAATTAAATTTACCAATTTTCATCATCCTATCCTTCTTCCAGTAAGTTCAATTGAATGATAAAAAAATAAAAAAAAATAAAATAACAATAATCACAGCATGACTCTAACTCATTTATCGCAAAATCGTATTACCATAATTATAGAATCAGAGTAAATCACATTATCCTAAGTCGATATTAACAGCAAAATCTACAAAATTAAAGCACCAAAAAGAAATTAATAACATCAAAAAATTCATCAGAAGTCGAGTTGATAAAGTATTCAGTAAATGAAATCAATAGGATTTGTAGGTATAACTTAAGGTAATTAAAAGCAACAACTAACTTCTCTGATTTCAGGAAAAAAAATTATTAATTTCGGAAAAAAAATATTGAAAATGAAGGAAGAACTTACTCTGGTGGCGTCGAATGTCGGTGGGGAACGAAGGAGATGGTGGCGTCAGAGATAACGGTGAGGCGGAATGGCGGTGGCGAGGTGGCTGAATCCAACACTGAAACGGAATGGCAGAATGAGACCTTCTTCCTTTTTATTTTGAGATGTCAGAGTGGCGGAATGGCGGTGGCGAGGTGGCTGAAGAAGAGATTTGAAGAAGAAGATGGCGGTAGCAAGGTTGCGGGATGGCGGTCCAGTGCAGATGGGAATTTGGGGGGATTTTCTTTAGGGCATCGCGATGAAGAAGAAGAAGACTCTGCTTCATTTTTATATTTTTTTTCAATTATCAAGACTTAAAACGACGTCGTTTTAGTATGATGTTAAGTCGGATCATATATTCGGTCGTTATTCCGTCGGTCTGTACATTCCGTCGGTATTCGGTCGTTAAACATTCCGTCGGTAAACGGTCGTTACCTTTGGTCGGTATTCAATCATTACAATACACAAAACGACGTCGTTTAGTGTCTTTCATTTATTACCATATAAACATAACCGTTATGTATTTCGTCGTACGTCGGTCGGTAGTTTTCGTCGGTATGCAGTCGTTATTTATTCGGTCGTTAAACATTCCGTCGGTAAACGGTCATTACATTCGGTCGGTATTCGGTCGTTAAAAACGCAAAACGAAGTCGTTTTGTGTCTTTCATTTATTACTATATAAATATACACCGTTATGTATTCCGTCGGTAAACGGTCATTAATTTCCGTCGGTATTCGGTCGTTAAGGGTGAAGTAAACGGCGTCGTTTTAATTTGGTCAACGACACCGATATGGATGACACAGTCGCGACGGAATAGCGACCGACATTATTTCGGTGTCAATTCGGTCGGTATTCGGTCATTATAGGCGTGACTGAAAAATTCGATCGCTAATTTCGGTCTCTGTTTAACTATTTTCTTGTAGTGGACATTGCTGCTTCTTTTTTTATATGATTAAAATTCGAAGTTAAAAAATTAAAAGAAAATTGAAAAGGTTTGGTGATATGTAAATAGATCAACTTATCTTGAATTATTCTAATAGAAGCAAAAATTAACAAATAGTAACATCAAAATCAGCATCTCTAAGAAATGGGATGCTTCCATTCTCAAAATTCATTAAGTTAAGTAAATTAGAGGAAAAGACAACTAATTCAAAGAATGATCGCTAATAAGAAAGGACAAAACATTAAATCATTATTCACCAAAAAAACTAAAAACATAAAAAATTTCAGTTTTAGTCCAACTCAACTCCCAAGAAATTAATCCACCTCTTATGGTACGAAGACGAGGTTACGGAAACTTTTGGGGGCTGAAATGATTAGTACGAAAGACTTTATTCAAATTTGAGAATTATTTCCAAAAGCAGCTAGCTTGATTAATTAGGCTCCGGCTCCTATGCGGGACACCTTTTATTTTGTACGGTGCGGGACACGCTCTCAACCGTCGGATGAGATTTTTTAACAATTCAGATTTGGATAGAGAAAAGTTTTTTTTAAAATTATTTTTTTAGTCAGCCGCAACTTTTCTCTCGCCAGATTTGGACCGTTAAAAATCTCATCCGATGGCTTGGATTGTTTCGCACGTGCGGAATTTTGGCTATTCCACACAGGAGCCGGACTGATTAATTAGAGAGGCGCTGGCGGTTCTGGACAGAGAATAACCCTCACCAAGGGGCGTGTCTGGGGTGGGGCGGCCCTATGGGGACATGGCCACTCTCTCTCTCACATAAATTCATGTAGGACCATGCCTAAAAATATCTTACTAGTGGGTCCCCTGCAGGGAAATTATGTGAAGGGAGGTGGCACGTCCCCATAAGCATCGAGCCCACCTGAATTTTTTCCCTCACCAAGGTGCTAGCGCCAAACATAACATCAGTACAAACAAAAAGCAACTAAGGCCATCGGATTTACAACTATATAACCAAAACACGGTCTAGGCGTGGCCATACAATCAAAATAACTTGGGCCAATTCCAGACTTTCAGCTCCCATATATATATATATATATATATATATATATATATATATATATCGTTTTTCATGTGAACTAAAATAATGAACACTACTTGGTGGAGCAAACACATCGGATAAAAATGAATTTAAACCTAACTTCAACCTTAGAAATGTACATCAAGACGTGAATGATTGTCGTAGTTAGTCATGTGGATTTTCAACAAGAAAAAAAGAAAAGTAAAGAGGAACTACTTAAAAATATTTACTTCTTCCGTCCTAAATAATTTGTTCGCAATTTCTTTTTAATCTGTCCCAAATTATTTATCTACTTTCTAAATAAAGGTTCATTAATAATGATTTTTCCAATCATACCGCTTACATTAAATATTGGAGAGAGAAGAAAATGTAAAATTAAACTGGGACTAAAATTAAATAGGGTCATATTTAACATTTTACCATATCCATTATAGAATTTGATGAAATCTTACTTCCCGGGCAAAACACAAAATGAACATATAATTTGAGACGGATGAAGTAACATTGATAATAAAATTTTACTTACTCGTGGTGACTGAAACCTAAAAGATAAATATAATGTGATTGTCAATTTGTCACTATTGATTGAGAGACGAATCCGGTTACGAAATCGAATTTTTTTTATTACATGTTAAATCTGATTTGATGATTCTTTTACCCAATAGTAAGAAAATAAAAATAACTATTATTCTATGGTGAGATTCAACATTATGTACCATTAAGGATGGTAATGGATTTGATTTAATTGGAGATTCGACCCGACCCAACCGGGTTTAAATTGGGAGTAGAGATGGGGATGAATTTGGTCCCGCTAACAGAGACAAGAGGAATAATATCCCCGCCCCATCCCGCATGACCCATTTAAAATGCTATTTCATTTTATAGGCATTAAATATTTTATTTTACAAGTTTATATTATTTTCCAATGTTATATTTGGAGATTTTTTGTTAAAAAATTCCTAAAATTTTTTAATTGAAGTTGGGCTTCCATTGAGACGAAAGTGAGGATTTGGGAAAACAATCTCCACTTTTTTCCAGTTGGGCCTAGGCCTCTACTTGAGCTGTGGATGAAATTCACATCCATCCTCAGTAATGGGGTTGAGCCGAAAATAGCAATGCGTTAAAAGAAGCAAAACCCAGACTGAAGATCATAATCTTCGCCTCCATCCGACCCATTGCCATCCATATGTGCCACGGATTATCAATCAGTGTGTACGTGTTGAGAAAGCATCCCTCAACGCCTTAAATTTAGTCGAGAGAGACTACTAGATATTCAAAGTTTTTGCTACATCTATATTGTTTCATTTTCTTTCTTTCTTTTTTAAATCTTTTGGGTAAAGGTTACAGCTATATAGTCAAATAGGAATTCAAATTCAAATTCAAATTGTACAAAAAGTTTAATATATTTTTTGACAAAAAATCATCTTTCTCTATTCTATATCCTTTATCCATATCTACAAATAAATAATTGACACGTTTTTACTTTTTCCGATAAATTTTATTATTTCTTTTATGTTATAAATTTTTTATTTAAAAAATTAACACATGTCAATTTTTATTAGTGGGACAAAAAATAAAATAATGAACGAAGTTAAAAGATTCCTATTTGTATTTTTCAGAGTTAACTCATTAAAAAAGACCGGCAACCCAAAAAAATTATCAGGAAAGAATCCCATCATCTTCCCGCTGTCGATTCTATCACAACCTAATATCCAACATTGAACAAAAAATAGTTTATTTGAATTGAGTCTAATTTGGATTAAAGTTTTAAATTGAGATTTTTGTTTTGATGAATTTTTAAATTGAGATTCAATCTCTCTTTAAATTGTCTAAAAATAAAATTATTAATTCATAAAAAAAATTAATTTAGATTTGAAATAATACTGATATCAAGCCTGTCTCTATACAGACCCAATGTGCCATAAAGAACCGGACCTCTCATTTTATGGGGCCCAAGATTTAAAAAAAAAAATCACTTAACATATTAAAAAAAACAAAAATTCACTATATCTACACTCAATATTATGATTGTTCGCACTCTTAAAATATGAGTCTATAAATATGTTTTGACATTTTTTATAATTTATACTTTAAAAAAAAAAATTGAGGGGCATAACTTTAATAATTAGCATAGGACTTCAGTATTGTTCGAGGCGGATATCATAAATCTCAGAAGAGATACGATCCCCAATTATGCACTAAAATATAAACGCCATTATCTAGTGGCCCAACATGACGCCTCATGAAGTACAGGTCATGAGTTCAAACCCCTTCCCCTTCCCCTTTCCCCTTCCTCAATCTTTCATTTCTTATAATAAATATGTTCCCTTTCCAAATAAGTAAAAATAAGTTCCGACTTTATTATCGGGGGTATATATATATATACGCAACCGAAGGTCCCCCCGGTAATAAAGCCCAAATCCTGATTTTTTTTGGTTTGTGTTTATTATTTAATTCTTAATTTCACTTGACTACAATAATCCCATCAAAGTATATGGTTTCGACTTTCGACTCCTAATTTCCTAACGGTATTAATTAGAATTGTTTTTCCCTACGACCATCCTAGGTCTTGGCTTCTAGAGGTAGAGTCGGGATTGAAGTTTTTTAGAGTAATAGGTGGAGCAAGACCTATTACAATTATTCAAGGGAAAAATTACTCGTACTTAAAACACAGGAACGAAGGTTGTTATGGGAAAAATTCAAGGTGGACCGGTCCTATGGGACATGGCCCACCTCCCCTCTCACATAAATTCCTGCAGGACCCACCTGTAAGATATTTTCAAAGCTGAGTCCTACATGAATTTATGTGAGAGAGAAGGTGCCACGTCCCCATAAAGTCGCCCCACCCTGCATACGCCCGATTGTTATGGGATGGAAGTTTATAGAAAAAATCTATTTATTTTAAGAAAATTAATATTTACTTTAAGAAAAAAAAATAGAAAATTAACATTTAATTTGAGAATGAGTTGATGGAGTAATTGAGTTACTATCTTATTAGTGAGTCTATAGAAATATTTAGGTCTAATTAGATTGGTTCTCAGTCTGAAATTTTTTGTCATTTTTTTGATGAAATTTTTTGTTTGGACATATGATGTTTAAATAAAATTGGTGCCAACCAATATGCATCTATTAAATTCTCATCATTCTTATTTGTCAATCCTAGAAAATGTACATACATATAAAAATATTGTACTTTGAAGCAGATATTTATGTGTAGTTCTTCTAAAAGTGCAAATTTTACTTTTACTTTTTTTTTTTTTTTTTTCTCTAGAAAAAATGACTTGAATAGTCCTAAAACTATTTACCAAGACAAGCTAAGGTCTCCAAAGTATTTTAACTTCTAGGAAGGTCCTGAAACTATTTCCGTGACTTCTACGTAGTCCTACCACGAGTTTGGATGGTGGTTTTCGGCCAAAAATCTGCACGCCCATATCACGTGACTTTTTAACAGGGGGCAAAAACATCACCAAAAAAAGCAATGGCTGCACAGCAACACAATCACCCAATATAAGAATAAAAAACCCTAGCCACCTCTTCTTCTTCTTCATCTCTTCTAAAATAAAAAAGCAAGGAAAATGGAGAGAATTGTTGCTTGTCATCATGGTGAAAATTGTGTATTGAAAACGAGTTGGACAAATTAAAACCCAACAAAAAAGTATTGGAAATGTGCAAAAGTTGGTGTGAGTTAAAACCCCAATTTGATTTGATTATTTCGGCTATGTTGGTTCTTGTAAATTGTTGATATTGTTCATGTAAGTGTACTAATTTATCATTATTTTCTGTCATAGACTCATAATGATTGTGGATTCTTTGAATGGTATGACCTTCCAATGAACGACAAGAGCACTAGGGTTGTTCGTTGGTCATTGAAGAAGTTAAGGAATGTAGGGGCTAAAAATCTTCAATTGAAGAGGAAGCAAAAGATTTTATGGATTACAATTGTGGTGTCATGGGTCCTATTTCTTGTTTCTAAAGTTGGTTAGTTGGAGAAGAAAATGAATAATGTATTTGTTTTGGTGTTTGACTGTTTACCTTGGTTATTGTGTAATTTTGGTTTGCAAAAACTTTCTGATGTAACTTTCTGGTTTACCCAGTTTGTGTTGTGTCACTACAAGAAAACAGTTAAATAGCGAACGAAATTTTAGGTCACAAATGTAACGACGGAATAACGAATGACTGGAAACCGAAAACTTAACGGTCGTTATTCCGTCGCTCCTCCGTCGGCCACATCGGTCCTGTTGACCAAATTGAAAAGATGTCGTTTTGTTCACCCTTAACGACCGACTACAGACGGAATTTAACGACCGTTTACCGACGGGCTATAGAACGACCGAATACCGACGAAATTTAACGACTGAATACCGATGAAATATATAACGGTGTATATGTATCAACCTATAGATGAAGGACATAAAACGACGTTGTTTTGTTTTATTTAACGACCGGCGTAACATAACGACCGAATACCGACGGAATATAACCTAACGACGAATTAACGACCGAAGTCTCAAAACGACGTCGTTTTGTAACTAAATCCAATCAAATACCCTAAGAAGTCCTACAAAAAAAAAAATTGACGTCTAGAAATTACCTCCCGTCGCCTTCAATCGCCAATTTTCTCAGAAACCACCGCCGTCCTTCTTCTCCGACAACAAGCTCCACCGCCTGAGAACGCTGCCATCCTTCTTCTCCGCGCAGCTCCGACGTCAAGCTCCACCGGTAGATAACGCTTTCTTCTTCTTCCCTATTCCTTGAACCAGTCCGTTGAATCCCCAAAAATCTGCCCTCAGTCCGTCGAATCCCCAATCCTCCGCTCTCCGTCACCCCGCCACCACCCCCTTCCCTAATTCCAACAAGCCCTATCCCTAACCTACCACCACCAACCCTTGTATCTTTCCATTGTTGCATCGAAGAAGTTGTTCCCATCATCATTCGCGGCCTCACCGTCCCCGTCCCCGTCCCTCTCGCGGCCTCACCGTCCGCCGTCCTTCTTCTCCGCCACCCTCCACCCCGGCACCTCCATCTAAAGGTTTGATTTTTCTCAAGATTTTTTTTTCCCAATTTTTTCTAATTTGTTAACTACCACAGTTTTCTGATTCGTTGTGTAATTGGTGACTTTGAGCTTAAAAGATGAGAGTTTGTTTTTGAATTTTAGAATGTTTTATTCTAGCTGTAATTTTGAATCTATTAGGGTTTTAATGTTTTTTTTTGTACATGAAAATCATGTTTTTGAAGTTACTGTCGCAATTGTTCTGTTTGATGGAAGCTAGACCTTTGAGCTTCAAATCTTTGAGCAGAATTTGAATGCTAGTTTTTTAGTGTGTCTTAGTATGAATGACTTGATGTAATATAAAATTTCAAATTTCTCAAGTTTGGATATGTGGATTCTCTGATTAGGAAATGCAGTGTTTGGCTAATTTGTTTGTTTTTTGATTAATAACTATATCAATTGATCTTAAGTAGCATTGTTTTTGCAATTCATGAAAGTCAGAATGAATGAAATATCTTATGGCTTGTGTGTATGCAATAAATATCTTCCCTTCGGATGTTTTGGTGGATTTTTTTCATTTTTTATTGAGTATGTTTAAAGCTATCCCAATTATATGAATGGTGCATTTTGATGTTTAAGGTGAAGTAGTAGCTTTAGTTGTAAAGCCTGACACCCAATTTTCTTCGACATTTGGACCTTTTTTATAGTAGTACTGGATTAACTTGCTTAGTGACCGATTGCCTTTTTTCTTCATCGAATTCCAATGTTTGTAATGAATCATTTTTATCATATATACTGGCCTAACATGCAATAAGTGATCCTTGTCGGTGTTTGCTAAAATGATTTTCTAGAATCATGAAATTGTTATTGAGTAGGGTAAAATGCTACTTTATGCGTATTCAGTGTCCTGATAGTTCCAGAATGGTCTTGTATGCTTCTTAATCCGCTTAATCTATATTTCAGAGATGCCTCCAAAGAAAAATATTCGATCGTGCTTACCATTTAGTCAGACTCCAGCGTCTGCTACACCCTACCTCCCAGCCAGGTTCATCATCTGGTTTGCAGTCGACACCGCCATCTTCCCCTGTGACCGGTATGACACCTCCATCACAGTCTACCGATGTACACGTATCTCAGGATACTCCGCGGCAGCACCGCCCACCGAGTCTACGCCAGTAGGAGGCTCAGCGACTCACTAGACTGCTGTCCCAGAGACGGTGACTGGTACCTGAGCGACTACAGTAGATTCTCGTACTCTCCTGGAACCTACATTTGGCACGCAAGTAAATTTATTAATTTTTTCTTTTATGTTAATTATACTTCTTGTAATCATTATAGTAACTAATTAAATTTTTTCTTAGCTATTATAGATTTCGATTGTCATCCAGCTGTGCCACCGCCATTACTTCAATATTTAAAGATCGTTTCAAGGGGGTATATAGCACCATAAAGGATTTCCCAAGGAAGAAGAAAAATTTTGGTGGGAAGAGTTCACGGTAAGTAAATTAGCAAATAAGTTTTAATTTAGAAGTCTTCGAATTTAATTATCTAACATTATTTCAAAATACATAAAATGCATCGTTGGGCTCCTGAGCATGAGGCGGGCGTCAAGTCAAGTTGGCGTAACATACTTACGAGGAGACTCATCGGCATTATGAGCGACGCACGGAAAAATAATAACAAGCCCTACATGGGTTTGTTAGACCGATTGACGCGACTTCAAGAGTACTGGAAGACTCCGGAATTTAAAGCCAAGTCTTCACAGGCCTCAAAAAACAGAAAAGAAGGAAAGGTGGCAAAGACCCGATGAAGCACACGGGCGGTTCGCTCAGCCACATTGAGCACCACATGAGACTGGTACTTAATTATATTATTTTACACATTCATATATGTTATGTGTGTCATGTACGTATTTAAATGTTTTAATGATTTTTGTTAACAGGAAAATGAGGTTGGACATGCAGTCCCATTCCTGGCCAGTTACGATCATGTTCATCAACACCATATCGGCCTAAAGAAAGGCAAATGGGTTGATGAAGATTTTAGAGAGTTTTCTGTAAGTATTTCATTACTTTTTTTCCCTTTTTTTATATTAGTTTTTTACTGTGATAACCTGACATTTTATTTGACAAAAGGTGTTCCATTCGATTTATGACAACGCCGCAAACCAAGCAACTCAAGTCGGTCAGCCTCCTCCGAATTTGCCGTCTCAGATTGAGCTTTCTGTTGAGGCTGCAGGTGGGCTAAGAAAGGGACGTGTTCAAGGGCTCGGTTCGTTCAGCGATGTGGTAAAGACAGTGAAGCGAGGTAGCCAGGCAGTCTCGCATTCATCTACGGAACAAATGCGGAACGCACTGGAAACTAAGTGGAAAAAATAGATGGACGAGCAAAAGAAGAGAACCAAGTCATTCGCTAGTACCTTAGCTGGTATTCGCATTCTGAGCGATGTCGATTTTAGGATTTATAATTTTTTAACATGTGTCTTCACTATTCGGTCGCTAGTATTTTTCCGGATTCTATTTTTTATAAATAGCGGGGGTTTTAAGGATATATAGAAACATTTTGCCTATTTTAGTTACTATTACTAATATATATATATATATATATATATATATATATATATATATATATATATATATATATATATATTCATACATTAACTTGAATAGTCAAACAACTAAAAACATATACTTATTCACAAAATACCTATATAGACTCGAAGCAGAACAATTCAAGTAATACATTTTTGTGTACATTTACGTGAATCATTAAGTAATGTAACTAAAATTTTAATAATTGCTCATTAATGATCAAATAATTACTACAATAATCATATTAGTTCGTATTCGCATTCTGAGTGATGTCGATTTTCGGATTTATAATTTTTTAACATGTGCCGTCGCTATGAACCTCATGGCGACCGAATAGCGACCGAATTCGGCTAATCGACCGCACTTCAGTCGCTAGTATTTTTCCGGATTCCATTTTTTTATAAATAACGGGGTTTTTAAGGATATATAGAAATATTTTGCCTATTTTAGTTACTATTACTAATATATATATATATATATATATATACACACACACACACACACACATTAACTTGAAGAGTCAAACAACTAAAAACTTATACTTATTCACAAAATACCTATATAGACTCGAAGCAGAAGATATCAAGTAATACATTTGTGTGTACATTTACGTGAATCATTAAGTAATGTAACTAAAATTTCAATAATTGGTTATTAATGATCAAATAATTACTACATTAATCATATTAGTTCGTATTCGCATTCTGAGCGATGTCGATTTTCGGATTTATAATTTTTTAACATGTGTCGTCGTTATTCGGTCGCTATGAACCTCATGGTCGACCAAATAGAGACTGAATTCGACTAATCGGTCGCAATTCGGTCGCTAGTAAGAAAGGGTTAAACGACGTCGTTGTTTTGTTAGTTTCTGTCTATTAATTTGAAGTTTAATATTTAATATGAGCGACCGAATACCGACCGAATTTGGCAAGTGGGCGGGATTCAGTCGCTAGTAAGAAAGGGTTAAACAACGTCGTTGTTTGTCTATTAATTCAAAGTTTAATATTTAATATTAGCGACCAAATACCGAACGAATCTGGCAAGTCGGTCGGTAATAATAAACTGCTAAACGACGTTATTTTTTGCTTTTTATTTCTTTAAAAATATCTAAGGCAAGAAGCCTATCCCTCTTTTTTCATTATGCCCGGACGCGACCTTCACCTCCACATTTACCTCTTCTGGCGATTTTCCCCCAAATACACCGCAAAACCCTTCCTTCATCCCATCTCCAGCACCTCCAAGACGTCGCCACCACCTCCGATTTCAGTTGGTTTTTTAGGGTTGAGGTGAGAATCTTGCATTTTCTATTTTTTATAGTGTCATTAATGTCTAAATTCATGCTCTTATACCATTTCTTCTCTAACTTAATCGCATGTGGTACAAGGGATCACAATAAAAGAATGAGAGTAAAAGTTGGAAAGTTTGAGAGAATTTGACAAAATTGGTCACAATTCATGTTTTTTGCAGAAAAGATTAATACCCCTAGGAGTAAGAATGAAACCTTTGGGGGTGAAAGGATACAACAATTTGGTTCCATGTGGGCATTTAGTGAAATCTTGGGACAAGATAAGAAGTTTAGTAGCTTTAGGGCATTTTACCTTTAATTTTTTGGGGTTGAAGGTAAGGTGTTTGATGATATGCCATGGTAAATACGAGAATCAACGGTTAAGAGACAACTACAAATTTTACTTTTTATTTCAAAGCTAAGCATTTGACTCTTTATATATCCTTCTTTTTCTTTGCACAATAAATGATGATATCAAAGTGGAAAAAATTTCTGCCTTCTTCCCCCCTCCCTCCCTTTTCTCAAATTGATTTTTATTTATATATTTTAGAGATATCGAATTCGAAATTTATGATTTTGAGGGACTGTCTAAGTTTACTAGCTTTTTACCTTTAGTTTAGTGTGTAAAATTTCAGTTTTTTTCTCACATTTAAATTTTGTTCATGCACACAATCATGACTTTATAATGAATTTCTTGTAAGAAAATTGTGAGATTTGACCAATATTTATATTTTTGAGCAGACCCAATTGCCATTTTGCATATGAAAGGTGTGTTTCAACTGCGTCAGTGACGGATCCAGAAAAAAATTTCACTGGGGTCATTTAATATACACAATAATTGACTGCGGTTATTTATACATTTATTATCTAAATGGAGTAAAATATATCATATATAGTTAAAAAAATCACTGGGGTCATTCGATATATACAATAATTCACTGGGGTCATTTATACATTTATTATCTAAATGGAGTAAAATACATCATATATAATTAAAAAAAAAAAATTCGATATATACAATAATTCACTGGGGTCATTTATACATTTATTATCTAAATGGAGTAAAATACATCATATATCATTTGACCCCACTCAGCCTTATGTGGATCCGTCGCTGAACTGCGTTGTATAGATGAGACCTGTCATGAAGACCTATGGAAATGTTTTACATTTTTCTTGAAATGTTTTACATTTCCCCATTTTAAAGACCTGTCATTGTATTATCTCCCCGGTTTATGCATATTTGTATTATCTCCCCTGTTCTTTCTATCTTTGTAATATCTCCCCTGTTTGTATTATCTCCCCGTTTTTCTATCTTTGTATTATCTCCCCGTTTTTCTATCTTTGTATTATCTTCCCCTGAATTTTTTATCTTTGTATTATCTCCCCGATTTTTTTTTATCTTTGTATTTTCCATTTTTAATGATTGGAATGTATGCTAATTATATCATTTTAGTTCTAATAAGTAAATAATTGATAATCGAACATAACAATTACTTGAAAAATAAGGTTGAAAATCATCAAACATAAGGTTCAAAGCTAATATTCATTTACTTATTAAGACTTGATATATGCAGATATTGTGTTTATAATGGAGGACCGTAGTTGGATGTATATGGATTCGACAACAAATGGTGGAGCTCGTCATAGTCCAGAATTTATAGCGGGATTGAAACGATTTGTGGATTTTGCTGTTAATATGTCTGCTAATGTACAAATTAATGGGATTAGGTGTGCTTGTGGGATTTGTAAGAATAAGTATTTTCATATGCCTGATACTGTGAAGTATCATCTTGTTATGAACGGATTTGTGTCTAACTATTTTAATTGGACATGTCATGGCGAGGCATTCATTCCAATGCCTCAAATCCCGTTTGTTCATGATATGGATAATTCTAGCTGACATACGACACAGAACAATTATCGAGAGATGGTTCTTGATACTGCCGGACCAAGTTTTAATGAGCTAGATAATAGGGATGTGGAATAACCTCCCAATCCAGAGGCACAAATGTTCTATGACATGTTGAAGGCTGTTGATAGCCCACTGTACAATGGTTGTCCAAACCATTCACAGCTATCAATGACAGCTAGAATGTTGAGTATTAAGTCCGAAGACAACTTATCTGAAACTACTATACATAAATTTGCGCAATTGATGAAAGAGGCGCTTCCCCCACAAAATAATGCTTTAGACGACTTTTACCAAATGAAGAAATTGGTTAAAGGCCATGGGTTACCGGTGCAAAAGATTGATGTTTGTTTTAACGGTTGTATGTTGTACTGGAAAGATGATGTTGAGAGTAGAGAATGCAAGTTTTGTGGTCATGCTAGGTACATTAAGAAAAAGAAATCAAAAAATACACGACAGAAAGAGATTGCTTGTAAAAAGATGTATTATTTTCCAATTACTCCGAGATTACAAAGATTGTATGCATTTGAGAAAACCGCAAGACACATGACATGGCACTCAGACAGTGAGAGAGAAGAGGGAATAATGAATCACCCACGGGATGGAGAAACTTGGAAACATTTTGATAGAACACACACCGATTTTGCAGCAGGACCTCAGAATGTAAGGCTTGGGTTATGTACAGATGGTTTGGCACATTTCAGCAAGTCAGGGAAGCAATATTCTTCTTGGCCAGTTCTTCTAACACCTTATAATCTCCCCCTTTGGATGTGTATGAAGAACAATGTAATCTTCTTAAGTATCATTGTACCTGGACTCCAAAATCCAAAACATAAGATTGATGTGTACTTGCAGCCTCTCATCGATGAATTGAATCAGCTGTGGGGTGAAGGTGTGGAAACTTATGACATCTCCAAAAAGAAAAATTTTAAACTGAGGGCTTCATTACTTTGGACAATTAGTGATTTCTCAGCATATGTAGTGTTGAATGGATGGAGTAAGACTGGCATTCACGCTTGTCCATATTGTACGGAGGAAACACAAGCGTTCCATTTGCAAGTTGGCGGGAAACAATCGTGGTTCGATTGCCACAGATGTTTCTTCTCACCTGATCATGCTTTTAGATAGATGCAAAGGGATTCCGAAAGGACCGACAACAAGAGAGAGCAGATCCGCCATCTCACCCTGACTGGTGATGAAATATGGTTTAGAGTTAGAGATTATCCAAAAATTACCGATACAACTGAAGAGATTGGTAAAGAGCAAGACAGGGGTTGGGATCACAGTTGGGTCAAACGTAGAATATTTTGGGACTTACCTTATTGGCGGACACTTCTGATAAGACACAACATTGATGTCTTGCATAATGAAAAAAAAATGTGTTTGAGAACGTCTTTAACACCGTGTTGGATGTGAAGGGTAAAACTAAGGACAATGTTAAGGCTAGAGCGGATGTTGAAAGGTATTGTAGTCGGCCGGAATTGAATATTAAACACGATGGCCGAGGTAAAGCAACAAAACCGAAGGCATGTTTCACTCTTACCAAGGCACAAAAAGATATGGTTTTGAAGTGGGTTAAAGAATTAAGGCTCCCAGATGGATATGCATCAAATTTGGCGCAATACGTTGATATGAAAGAGTTGAAAATGTCTAGAATGAAGAGTCACGATTCTCATGTATCCATGGAGAGACTTATCCCTATAGCACTTATAGAAGTACTACCGGCAAATGTTTGGGGACCCTTGGTTGAACTTAGTCTGTTCTATAGAGATTTGTGTTCCCCAAAGTTGAGTGTGGCGCATATGCAAGAGTTTGAGGATTGTATCGCTATTTTATTGTGCAAGTTAGAGAGAATATTTCTTCCGATTTTTTTTGATGTGGTGGCCCGGTACAGTTTAGGTGGATGTACCCGTTCGAGAAGTAACAACCAATGTCTTTATGATCTCAACTTCATTTTTTTTTTCATGTACGTATTTACAATGTGATTAACTACTTATGCTTTAATTAGATACCTGCACCATATAAAAAAGAAGATAAAGAACAAGGCCAGAGTTGAGAGGTCAATTTGCAACGCATACTTGGTCGAAGAAGCTGCTACATTCTTTAGCTATTATTTCGAACCCCACGTGAAAACGAAAGTTACAACCATTGGGCGAAATGATGATGAAGGCGAGACAATTGGACCATATGTATTATCAATTTGCAACTTATCGGGAAGATCTTTTGGAAAAAAAAAGAAAATATTTTATTATCTAATAAAGATTATAAAATAGCCATGAATTATATCCTGATGAATTGTGAAGAGGTCGAACCATATCTTCAGTAAGTAAACCCGTCTATTGCTTCATTTTTGTTATATAATTAAAAGTAGCCAAATAATAATATTGTCATTTAATTTGTAACTCAGGAAATTTGTCAGTGAAGTACGTGACCAAACTCCGCAGATAACGGAGGAAGAACTTCAAAGCCGGGCTTATAATGATTTTTTCAAATGGTTTGGAACTCATGTAAGTTGGTATTGTGTAGAAATGTACTTGTCTTAAGAATGCCTAAACTAATTTAACTTTTGTTTTTCTCAACAGATACATAGTCTTCCGAAACATTCCAAAAGGTTGTTGAAAAATCTGTCATGGGTCCCGTCAAGGAGAGAGATGTTATACACCGGTTACTTTGTTAACGGATATAGATTTCACACAAAAGCCCACAGCGATGGAAAAGGAACGACAAACAGCGGGGTATGGGTTAAAGGAGATTATTACGGAGAGTTGAAGCAAGTCATTGAGGTTGAACTTGCTGGAGTACCTGACCAAAAAATAATTCTTTTCAAATGAGACTGGTATGATTCAACTCCAAATCGAGGTTTGAGGGCATCCTCAATATAAACTTGTAGAAATCCATAGGAAAATAACATACCAGGGTTACGATCCATTTGTATTTTATTCCCAATGTCAACAAGTCTACTACACACCTTATCCGGGTAGTAAGACAACATCTAGGGCTTATTGGCTGGCTGTTTGTCGCTCCAAACCACGTCTAATTGCCGTTCCTGGTGTTCCGGTACAGTATCAGGAGGAAGTATGCGAGGAGGAGACCAGTCACATTGATCCAACTGTTACTGAAATTGGTCAACTTGCACACCAGTCAGGGGAAATTGAAGTTGTACTTGTGGCCGGTACGAGCCGTGTTGATGAAGATGATGATGAAATTATGTCGGGTGATGACAATTCTAAAAAAGATGATGAATTTATGTCGTGAGATGATTTAGAATGATTAATCTCTTTCTCGCTTCTTGGAATTCCACATGTTGAAGGTGAGTAATATTTGTTGGTTTATTTTTTAGTACTTTATTACCATAAATTAATTGTCGTATTGTATAACTTTTTAACATAATTCAAAGTGGTAATTTTATTGCCATAAAATAATTTGATTCTTCAATTTTCAGATTGCAACTCAAGCATTTCTAAGGATATACACATAAATGACATCAAGGAGTTTATGAGAAGTGTAAACTTTGATTGTGAGTGATGTAATGTAAATAAAAAGTGCACATTTTGATTGTGAGTTTTGATAATTCAAATGTGTGAGTGTTGTAATGTAAATGAGAAGTGCACACTTTGATTGTGAGTGTTGTAATTTAAATGAGAAGTGTAAACTTGTGTTTTTTAGTAAGATAATTGGTTATGTAATGTTATTTTTGAGCTTATTGATTATTTTTGCTATTTGGATCTTATTAATACTGTTTCTGGTTTGTATTTCTGTGCGTATTGCTGTTTTTTATAATAGGGATTTAATTAAATTTCAGATTTATTTTTTTAAATAAAAAACAATTTAGCGACCGAAATATCGGGCGCCATATTAGCCGTCGGTATTCGGTCGTTAACAAGTCAAACGTCAACAATGTTGACCATTCGGTTGGTATATAGTGCCCGCATATTCTATCGCTAGACTTTCTGTCGGTATTCGGTCGTTAACCATTCAAAGTCAACTCGTCAACAACGTTCACCATTCGGTCGGTATTAGGTTAGTTTATAGCGACCGCATATTCGGTCGCTAGACTTTCGGTCGATAATTCGAGTCAAACGTCAACAATGTTGACCATTATATAACGACCGCATATTCGGTCGCTAGACTTTCGGTCGGTAATTTGCTTAGCGACGAAAAATACACGACCAAGTCATTCGGTCGCAAAACTGAGTTTAGCGACAAAAATGTCCGTCCCTATTACACAATTTTCTTGTAGTGTGTATTTTAGTTGCCGCTCCTCAAACTCCTCAGTTTGCTGCTCCTCCACAATGGTTTCAGGTATTTGAATTTCAGGTTCCACAACTTTCCTTACATTTTGGTTGCTAAGAGGATTGGCATTTTTCTTCACAGCTAGTTTTTTTTGCCTTGGCTTAGGACTTACAGTTTGCCTCATATGATTTCCATCATCATCACCAAGGAACAAATGACATGCATTAGAGTATATATCACACACAAGTGGTACTCTATGTGGAAACACCATTGGTTTTTTATCCAAAGCCTAGAAAACAATTTCTACAAGACCACTTTCTTCGCCATATTTTACCAATTTATCAATATCCTCATCACACAATAACCTAAACCATTCTTCCTCGCCATCCAAAAGTACTTTCCAGTAGTATATTACATGTATTTTATAACCTAGTTTGAATGCAATCCCATCCAAAAAAAGGACATTTTTTCTCTGTTGCATTTCTCAAAATATTCAACATCTCCACCATCATAAGTGGTCCCCCATAATTTCCTCATTACGAAATGGTCTTCTTCTTCGACGAGTCCAACCGGTATATGCCAGAAATCCTTTATTGGCTTCACAGATGATGGGATGCTTGATTATTTGCAGAGGATTAAGGGGGGATGAAAGGAAATTAGGGTTTCTGTTTGAGAAAATCGCAATGACATTAGGTTTAATGTTCCAGAAATTTCCCCTCTTTGTATACTTTTCGGCAACCGCGTATGTTGATGAAATTTAGGACTTTTTTCCCTCATTAAAAATTCATGTGATAGGAGCGTGAATTGTTTTGGCCGGAAACCACCATCCAAACTGGTGGTAGGACTACGTAGAAGCCACGAAAATAGTTTCAGGACCTTGTGAGAAATCAAAATACTTTGGGAACCTTAGCGTGTCTTGGTAAATAGATTCAGGACCATTCAAGTCATTTTTCCAAATATGAATGATAGAAAGGAAATGAGGGTAGTAGTGAAATTCTGACCACATGGTGAGGCACATTACCGGAAATCCTAATTGTAATGCTTAATTTGCAAAGGAATCAGTGATTTTAGATTCATTGAGGAGCTGAAGAGGAATTCTATTATCAATCATGTCATTGGCTGAGAACTTCCAAGTGGGCTGAGCACAACATTTTCCACCCCATCTCCCCACTAACATCAAATATCCATCTATACATCTAGTACGTTTGGATTCCGTCTGGGGCAGAACTTTCAACAGAGTTTTCTCCATTCACAATATTTGAATTCGGGATTTTTTTTAAGTTACATCGAACTCCTTCTACTTAGGTCACCTTATGTTGTTACCAAAGCTCTTTTAAAATGTGATACAAGCATAAAACAAACATTTAATCTTACATTGTTAGAAAAATTAGCCTAAATCGTCCTTTTCACATTTCTGAATTTTCTTTAAAATCCTCTTCGTTTAATTTTGACTTTTAACATCTTAAATGCTTTTTCGACATGCTAACAAAGGACATTCGTCAAATTTTCTATCTATTTTCCGTCAACCCGGTCAAATGGTCAACACGAGATTGTAATTTGGGAATTCATTCTATTTCTTTCCTTAAAATAATAATAAAAAAGAATTATGTGTACTCTATTGAAAATATTAAAACTCTTGGTACCGAATATCATTTTTTTCTTCATCTTCTACCCCATCCCCTTCCCTCGCCACCCTCACCCATTCTCCACCACCACCACCACTATAACTACTCATATGTGGCGAAACCACATAATTTTCAAAACCCCACGAGATTTTCCTTTGTTATTGAAGTTAGTTGTGGTTTCATTCTCACCTATCCTAATGTTCTCGGATTCAATGGTCCAACCATTCAAGAGGGAAGCCATTTGAGAGTTGGAAAAAGAAGCTCGTTTGAAGTATACTCATCTTTTCGGATACCAGGGTTAGTAAGTTTCGAGGACGAAACTTTTGTGAGGGGGAAGAATGTATTAACCGTAACTTTTGCTTACGTGATATATGACGTGTAATTATTTTTTGCATGACTAATTGCGTAAGCGTAATCTATTTCGTGCGATTATATGACTTCGTGTCTATTTATTTTTATAACATATTACATGTTATATTTGTATACGTTTTATTGAGGGGCATTTCACACGCGTATCGTAGTTGGGGGATTTAATTGTGATTCACTTAGATGAATAATTTAATTAGATGAATGAATGGAATTAATTAAGAATTTTATCGGATTAGGAAAATCATCATAATTATAATAGGTAGTAAAATAAAATAATTAAAAAGGAAAATAAAGAAAAAAGAAAGACGTGGGTTAGGGGTTAAAATAAAGAGGAAAGAAAAAGGAAAAAAAACAATATTAATTCTCTTATAGAACAGCATAACTATGCTAATCTCTTCCTAAGAGTATTAGGAGAACATATTGGTTCTTTACATAATAAGATTGATAATATTATTTCTTTAATGAATAATACAATCAATAATAAAGTAGATAATACTCCTCCAATCCCAATTGAGCCTAGTATCCAAGGTCCCCCTGAGATTAAAAATTTCAAATTAAAAGAAAAATCAGAATGGGAAAAATAAATATCTGAAAAAGTTAAAACTTTGTGAACAGAAAAAATGAGTAGTTTAACTCTTAACACTTTAGATGATGATTTTACTAGTCAATTTTATGATAATTCAAATAAAAAAATATTTATAGAAGATCAGGTTAATAAACTTGAACAGTGGGCATATAAACCTACTCAAAGATTATTTTATTATAATAGACCCTCTCCTATTGATGTTTTACATGAGGAACAAGAATACCAACTGAATAATAGTTACAGTGGTAAAAATATATATGAATGGAATATTGATGGATATACTGATAAACAGATTTATAATCAAATCCATAGAATGTTGATGTATTCTACTATTTGTAAAAGTGCTAATAACACTGATGTTAATATAGCAAAAATGATAGCAGCAGATTTTACAGGCCAACTTAAAGGTTGGTGGGATAATTATTTATCTGCCGAAGGTAGGGAAAGTATTTTGAAAACTGTTAAATCAGAAAATAATGAAATTGTAGAAAATGCAGTTTATACTTTGGTTATAAAAATTGTTGAACATTTTACAGGTAGATATTCTGATAATCATGAGAATATTATAACCTTATTACAAAATCTTAGGTGTAAAACACTTACTGATTTTGGGTGGTATAAAGATACTTTTCTTAGCAGGGTTATGGAACTTCCTGAGAGTAATAGTTCTCATTGGAAAGCTAAATTTGTTGATGGTTTACCTCACATATTTGCTGAGAGAGTTAGAAAGCCTCTAAGAGGAACTAAAGCGTCTATTCCATACAGTGAATATACATATGGGAAGTTAATAGGAACTTGTACCCAAGAAAGATTAAATCTTTGTAATGAAATTAAGTTAAATCAACAATTTAAACGCCAGAATCTGGTTGAAAGAAAACAATTAGGAGAATTTTGTTCTCAATTTGGTATGGATTTACCTTCGTCTTCTCATAAAAAAGAAGAAATTAAAACCAGAAGAAAAATATCCTAAGTATAGGAAAAAGAGAAAATACTCTAAAAAGAAATTAGAAGAAAAATCTGAGAGAAAGGCTCAGAGAAAAAATTATAAAAAGAAAAAGGATTATGATAAGAACAAACTTATAGTTTGTCATAAATGTAATAAAGTATGCCATATAGCAAAAAATTGTTGAACTAAGAAAAAGATTAATAGTCTTGATATAGATGATAATCTTAAAGATAAATTATCTAAATTATTGTTAACTTCAGATGATGAATCAGAAGTAGAATTATATTCTAATGAGTCTAGTGAAAATGAATTAAGTAAACTAAAAGTTATGGATAATGATTCATATATTACCGAATCTAGTGATTTAGAATGTGAACCTTGTCTTATAGGTAAATCTTGTGTTAAAACTAATAAAAATGGTGAATTTTATAAACTTGTTTCACAATTTCATGATAATGAAATTAATGTACTTGATAGTAATCATTGGGGTAGAATTACTTAAAGTAATTAAAGAACCTGAGTTAAGGTAAAAAATAATTGATCCAATGGGCACTACTAAAAAAAGCAATTTTTGCGTCAGGCAGCGCCTGCCGCAAAAAGTACCATTTGCTGACGAGAAAACCCTTTTGCGTCGGTCATGCGACGGCAATTGAAGGGTCGCAACGAAAGGCGCCGCAAAAACTTTGTGACGGGAAGCGTCTGATGCAATTAGTTTTTGCAACGGGAATTTTTCTATTTGCGACGCGTTTTTTCCGACATGAAAACTTAGCAAAAGCGACTACTTTTTGTGTCGCTTATAATATCCGACGCACCAACCGACACAAAAAACACTTTTTGCGACACGTTTTTTCCGACAAGAAAATTTTACAAAAACGACTACTTTTTGTGTCGCTTATAATATCCGACGCAACAACCGACACAAAAAACAATTTTTACGACACCTTATATAGTGTAGAAAATAGTTTTACAGTGTCGCAAGTATTATAATAAAATTTGTTTATTATTTTTTTGCAATGGCACAATCTGACGAAAATAGTTTTTTAACCGTCGCAAAGGATATAATAATATTATATTTATTATTTTTTGCAATGAGGCAATCTGTCGCATATAGCATTTATCTCGACGCTATAACAAAAATCAAATTATTTTACACCCTGTAGAGGCAAACAAGAATTAATATTGTAATGTTCATGCAGAAGGCTATACAACAAAGAAAAGACACGACACCAATATGGAAAATTATCATCGTGTGTTTAAATTCAACTCTCCCCTCCGCAACACTCATCTTGCATTGCTCGCTTCTCCATTTTCTCGTTTCCTCATCATTCAAGAAGTCCTCCGATGGCTCCTTTTAATCTTTCTTTATACTCGTTATCCCATCCATTCATAATCTCATCTAGGTTGGCTACCTGGTCCCGATCAGCCATGTCATGGTCAATGGCAATATTATCGCTTTGAGAACCAAGCACACTAGCTTGTATAGGGGGCTCGAACCATCATTTCGTAATGAGCTTGTGATTCAGCCCGAGCATGGTCGGCATGAGCTATGGCTGCCATTCGGAGGTTAGATTCCCCGAGTCTCTCGACCCGCCTTCCGTCTCGAATCCAATTGTGCCCTCGATTCAATCGGACTTCATCTTTCTTCTTGCAAGAGCAACCGCTCTACCATCAGCCTTCTCCTCTCGTCCGAAATTCCCCGAGTTCTCGCTTGTGAGAAATGATATTAAATGCAACAACTTGTTTCTCAAATGTAGCGATGAACTCGCAACTTTAACAACGATGTTGTGGTCCCACCGCTGCGAACGAGATAGAATTTGGCCGATCGTGATCGTAGTCAAGGATCTTGTCGTCGTCCCTTCGCTTCATAATCGGCCACTACATGGTAAGGTAATAGCCTACAAAAATTCAAGATATCAGGAGGAAAATCAACTGTCTTCAAAGTTGGAACAAGCAGAAGGAAAAAAAAAAGTTTCTACAGATAGATATATGATTGTCGAGCAGGGCAAATTGTTGGGCACCATAGACTTAACCTTTCCTGAGACATATACCATTCCACCCCATACCCACTCGAAAAAAAAAGAAAAATGGAATTCAGTTCTACTTTTAGTTTGTTATGAATTGACTCTACAATTGCACAAATATGAAAAAAATAAGTGAGAAGCAACAGACTAAATGTTAAAAACCATTTGCATTAATACTGAAGTTGATTGCATTAACACCATTTCTGGGGATAATTGGTTTATTTCTACATTATCTAGTGCGGGAAATATTATATTTTGGTTCATCTAAGAAAACAAGAGTAACAGAAATGGTTTGTCTGTCATCTTATATGTTTCACCAACTAATGTAACAGAACCACCAATAGAAGAATTCAGAAAGTACAACAGGGTCAAGATTTGCACCTAAAAAAAAGGATTTACTTCTAGAAAGGCATAATCCTCACTCTAAGGCATAAGCTGAAGTAAAAATGCAAATCAGTAGCAGCTTTAGAAAGTGGAGGATCAAGGACTGAAGGGAAAATAAGTATATTTATGCTTAGTCAGATTAACGTACACATAGCTATATTCCATGTCATTTGACTAGCAAAATGATTATAGTCTAAAAGAATTTATTCAGTTTTAACCAAGGTAACTCTAAAAAGAGATGAAGAAGATAACGAGATTTCCCGAACATTATTAATATAGCTAATCTCAGGGCTGAAAATAAGCATGCAACAAAGGTGAGCTTTTTTCTTGACAGAGTAATAAAGTTTGTAACGTTTTAGCCCGAGTTCTTGGCCAAATGGTAGGAAAAATTTCAATATGAGAAATGATTTTTGTGAAACAAAACAAGACTCCAATACGGAGAAGAGAACAAATAGTAGTCATGATCCTGGATGCCCATGCGCGCATAATGTAGCTTTTAATTTAGTCAGCCTAAAACAAAGAAACAATTGAATGCAAGTTCAACCAAGCACACAGAATACAACTTAAACATATGAAAAATTCCACCAGATATGAAATAATTTAAATAATTCTGAAGGTATAGATTGAAAATTCAAGAAAGATTGAACCAATTAACCTGTCGGTGAAAAGCATCCCACCACAGAAGCATCCAATACAAAGCAAAATGGTACATCTTCGAGATAAAACACTTTTTAAATTTGATTCAGCTCCTTTCATCTTCCAAGACATGATACAATTCTTTCAATTTCAAGCAAAACCCAACTCGAATCCTCAGTTGGATTGGCCAAAATCCAATCTTTCACTTCAATCAGTGCATAATTATCACATGAACTCAAAAGGGGTTCAGTAAACTTTCTTCTTATCTGACCATAAAGAAGCAAACTTTGGAAATCCCAAATGCCAAAAACAGAGGAATTTATCAAATTTAATGCCTAAATCAGTAGAATATATGCACAGACTCCAACAAAAAAAAATGAAATCTTGAAGCTATAAAAAAAATCTCTTGCTTCTGAAGAGGACAAAGGTGGGTATGGGGGTGGGGGAAGAAGGAAGAACAAGCCACCCAACACTTCCAAATACACTGTGTTCAAGATCAAAGACTTATATTTTACTACTGAATCCCTTCACTAAATTCACAAATTTTTTCTTCCAACCTGCTCCAGATCTCAAATATTTACGTATATATTATAAATTCAAAGTGTATTCTCATACACATCTACAAATGCAACATATATTTGCCACTATCAGAACAAAACAATTGAATACAAGAATCTCACCTCTTTTCCAATTCAGCAATGTTGTGAACTTGGGTTTGATTGTACTGAACCAGCTCTGAAAACAAGAATGCAAATGCACTCAAATTCACCTGATCAAAACCATTCACTGAAAAAAAAAGCAATTAAAATCTCATTAATGTGACTTTCATTTAAAACTCTAACACAAATTTTCGCTCAAACCCCACATCTCTCACAAACAATTCATTTTTTCAATTTCGAGACAAAAAATCCAATTCAAATCTTTAACAATTCACTCGAAATGCAACTAAAAGTACTGACACCCAAAACTACCAATATTTTCCACCATAATAACGAGAACAGTAAACAAAACGAGACGGGTCTATGATTTCACCAAAATAAAGCTAAAAGATCACTACTTTAAAGCTAATAAATCAATAGATCTAATTCAAACCATGATCAATTAAACCAATTTTAAAAACGAAAATTATATAAATAAAATTCTGCAGAGAATTTCGTCGGAAGTACAAGAAATCAACAGCGGAAGGATCATCGAAGATGGAATTCAAGGTCATCGTCGTCGTCGGTGACTCCATTAGAGAGAAAAAAAGAAGAAAACCCATAAAAATGGATACTCTGAAAATGGTGAAAACTCTTAAACGGAGTACGTGACAACGACGAAGACAAAGTTCAGTGACGGTGATGGTGCTGCCGATGGTGGCTAGGGTAAGAGAGAGGAGAATGGGGGCGAGGGCGAGTGAAAGAGAAAGGAAGAACTGAGGTAAAAAAACAGATAATCATATATATTGAAAATAAAATTATACATTTTTTAAAGATCCGTATGCAAAACAAAAATATTGCCAATTCTTTATATATATATATATATATATATATATATATATATATATATATATATATATATATTTTTAGTTTTAACATATTTTGAGTCTAATTAATTTTTGTTTAGTGCACAAAATAAATTGTGAACCCACTTTCTAATTAATATCTATTCTCAACTTATTATTCAATATTCTCAATACATATTTAAGGAATATGAATTTTTTAGCTCGTAAATTAGTAATGAATAAAATAATATATTTCAAATAGAATATTTAATTAGAAGATTGATTAAAATTCATTATATTACAAATGTTATTAAATTAAAATATTGATTAAAAATTACTTTATAATATTGATCTGAATTATTCTAACAAAAATACAACAATTATTGATATTACATATATAATAAATTATCACCCCGTGAATTAACTTGTGTTTACTTAAAACTCGATGCAATCAATATGTATTTCGGTCATTTATAACTAAACGTTTTAAAATTTAAAAAAATTAACTTAATTTGTCAAAATATCTACCATTCATTGTTTACGCTTTGAAGGTCCTAGTGTGTTTTAGGGGATGCGACGAGAAAATCTACTACTAAAATTAATAATAAATTTTGATCGTTTGCATCAACTTTCTATGTGACGACCGGAGAATTCCATTGCAATTTTTGGTTATTTGGGACGAAACCTTTTGCGTCGAACGAAGCACGTCGCAAATCTGGTCATTTGCATCAACTTCATATGTGACGGGAAAATCCCGTCGCAAATTTTGATTATTTGTGGCGAACTTCTTGCGTCGACTGAAGCCCATCGCATATAATCCACTTTTCACGACGAATTAATTTGCTGACACAAAAAGTAATTAGCGGTCGTAAATGCATATCACGAAACGACGTCGTACCGTTATTTGTGTTGGTGTGTCATTCTTGACGCAAATGACAGTTATTTGTAACGGTAAACGCCCGACGCAAAAAGTCTCGTCGCTACAAGCTATATTTCTAGTAGTGGGGTAATACTCCAAGTACATCTAAAACAAATGATAATACTAATAAAGAAGTAATTTATAAAGAACCTTATACTATGTCTGAAGTTTATAAACTTCTTAAATCTAAGCAAGATGATACTCATCCTACTTTAAAAGAAATTTTATGAGAAATTTAAAATCTTAAATCTGAAATAAAAGATTTAAAAAATAAGAATAAAGATAATGATAATAGAATTTCTAATTTAGAAACTCTTTCTATTTTAGAAAAAATTCCAAAAGATTTTCAAGAAATTAAATCCAATACAAAGGAAAAACAAATATCTCTTAAAGAAGACTTGAAAATAGATGAGGAAGATAAAAAATATTTTTTACAAACTTTAGAAGTTATAATTGGTCAAAAATGGTATATAAAAATTACCATTTTAATTGATAACTATTTTTCAAAAGAATTTACTGCATTAATTGACAGTTGTGCAGATTTAAATGTTATTCAAGAAGGTTTAATACCTACTAGGTATTTTGAAAAAACCACTCATACTTTATCTCATGCTGGAGGTAATAAATTGGATATTAATTTTAAACTTCCTAAAGCATCCATTTGTGTGGATGGTAAATGTATTCTTTTAAGTTTTTTATTAGTTAAAAACAAACTTTCGACTCAAGTTATACTTGGAACTCCTTTTATTAATAAATTTTATCCTTTTACTTGGGTATATAAAGAAAATATTTTAGCCACTTATAAGGGCGATCCAGTTACTTTTAAATTTATTATGAAACCATTTGTTAGAACTTTACATGAGATCTATGATCATTTAATATTAAAAGAAAATCAGTTAAATTTTCTAAAACATGAAATTAATATATTAACTTTGGAAGAAAAACTCCAAAATCCAAAATTAAAAGAAAAAATTTCATATATTAAAAATCAATTTGCATTAGAAATATGTAATGAACATCCTAATGCTTTTTGGAATAGGAAAAAACATATAGCAAGTTTACCTTATGAAGAAGATTTTAAAGAGGATAATATTCCTACTAAGGCTAGACCTTGTCAAATGAACTCTGAATATTTAATTTTGTGCAAAAATGAAATTGCTTCTTTGCTTGAAAAAAAGAAATTATAGGACCCTCTAAATCTCCTTGGTCGTGTACGGCTTTTTATGTTAATAAACATTCAGAACAGGAGCGGGGTGTTCCGAGATTAGTTATTAACTATAAACCCTTAAATAAGGTATTAAAATGGATCAGATATCTATCCCTAATAAGAAAGACTTATTAGACAGATTATATGATTCTGTTATATTTTCTAAATTTGATTTAAAATCAGGATATTGGCAAATTCAGATTAATCCAGCTGATAGGTATAAAACAGCTTTTAATGTCCCTCTTGGACAATATGAATGGTATGTTATGCCTTTTGGATTAAAAAATGCCCTTTCAGATTTTCAAAAAATCATGAATGAAATATTTATGGCTTACAGTGATTTTATGATTGTCTATATTGATGACATATTAGTATTTTCTAAATCTATTGAAATGCATTTTAAGCATCTAGAAATACTTAAGAAGGGTGTAATTGCAAATGTATTAGTCATATTTAAACAAAAAATGACCTTATTTCAAACTAAGATTAGATTCTTAGGTCATAATATTGAAAAAAGTAATATTATTCCTATTAATAGAAGTATAGAATTTGGATCAAAGTTTCCTGATGAAATATTAGATAAAACTCAATTACAAAGATTTTTAGGAAGTCTAAATTATATCTCCCCATATTATAAAAATCTTGCGCAAGATATTGCGGTCTTATATGATAGATTAAATAAAACTCCTAAACATTGGTCTATAGATCATACTAATGCTGTTAAGAAAATTAAAAGTAAAATAATATATTTACCTTGCTTAATGTTAGCTAATCCTCATTGGGATAAGATTATTGAAACAGATGCCTCCGATATTGGTTATGGAGGAATTTTAAAACAAATAGATCCTAATAATAAGAAACAAGAATATCTTGTTAGATTTCATTCTGGTAAATGGAACAATGCCGAAAAATTATGCGACAGTAGCCAAAGAAATACTTGCTATTGTTAAATGTGTATTAAAGTTTCAGGATAATTTATATAATCAAATATTTATTATTAAAACTGACTATAAATCTGCTAAATTTATGTTTCTTAAAGACTTTAAGCATGATGTATCTAAACAAATGTATACAAGATGGCAAGCACATTTAGCTCCTTTTGATTTTGAAATCATTCGTGAATATTTATGATTTGGTTAAATGGAATAGTCCAATATATGATTATACAATCATGGATACAAGATATAACTTATGATAGTGATAATAATTATATGAATTTAGAATGTAGTGAAACATTCTCTGATATAATAAAATCAGATGATTTAATAGAAATAAACATAAATGATGATCCATATAACATTCAAAATTATACAGAAATGCAGCCTAGAGGCCGTGGATCTCCCTCTTATAAAGGAAGAGGTGGAAGAGGAAAAAGTACATATAATATACTGGTTCAACATGGAACAAAGAAGCTAATAGCTTCAAATATTTCAAGAATATCTTATAATGATGAAGCTGAATATCAAAGATATCTGCAATGGAAAAAACTTCAAAATGAAGATAATACTACTTCCAGCAGTTCTACAGCTCCCTCTTTTGCTCGAATTGTTGAAGAGAGTAAACAAAAGGAGGAAAATATGATTAAAAATCATGAGGAAAGAGTAATACTCTTATTAAGTGATGATGATAAGAAATGGGAGGATCAACCCTGGATAATTTTTTAGAGATATCTCAGTACCTATGGTTATACTGTAGAAACTTATAAAAATCAGCAGTATTATGAGATGATACTCTCAAATAATGGTTGTGAATTTAATCATTTCACAAGTGCTAATAAAGAAATTTATAATTTCTCAAAAATTATAATTAAGAAGATTATATCTATTGAAGAATGAGAATTTCTCCTTTTAGAGAGAAATCTTTCTTTTATAAAGATACTCAAGTGAAATGCAATTATTGGGATTATATCCAAACTTTTGATAAGGTATTCTTATATGAAAATGGAAAACGAAGTCATACTTGGTTTATAAAAATTTGCTCAGAGGTTTATAATCATCATTTACCAACATGGTTAATTAAATGGTGGCAAATTCTATGGTACTACGAAGGAAATTCTTCCCCTTCTATTCAAAGAGTTTTATACTGAGTGGGAACATATTACTCCCAACATTTCTCAAAGAGATAATGATCGGATTATTCCTGAGATTTCTCAGATGCACTTTTTTATTGAGTTTTCTATTCCCTGTATTTGGAGAAATGATCCAATTATTGGTTATACTCAAGAAAATCTCTTATGTTTGAAAAGGTGTTCGTATACTCGATTTTAGGAAACCATGATGCAAGAAAATTTGCAGAATAAACAATTAAATTGTATTGATACTATCAATTTTATCAAAGAAATTATTGATCAGTATAATAAGTTAAAAATTGAAGAGGAAATGAGGATAAAATCTTCAAGATATCAGGGATATCCAGAATATCCATTGGAAGAAATGAATATTGAGAAACTTTCTAAAGAAGAAATTATCGACAAATATATGTAGAATTTGGAGAAAGTATTAGTTAATAAAGCCTTCATTGAAACTAATAAGGCAACACAGAAAAGTGATACTTCCATGGCATCCAATACCCACAATCTTTTTTAACATTTGCAAGATGCCCAAGACCCCAATGAAATTGAGGTAAATGTTAAAGACATGCTAGAAAGTGCTCGTTAAGTAATTTCGGAGAAATTTCTAGAAAAAATAGACAAATAGATAAGATAAGATCGAATCTTTCGGGATAAGATTGAATCTGTTAAGATAATATCTTTAGCTTTTTGAAAAGCAAATAGTAAATCCACTACTGTAATAGTATAGTTAGTTTTTAATTTTGATTTGAAGTCCACCACATCTCTATATAAGTGATGCTTCTTTTAGATAAGAGGGACACTCTTTTCTGGACGCTTTCTTCACACTTTTCTTTACTACTCTCTTGTAAAAACCTTTCCTAAATAATATCGTCGCAGATTTTGTATATCTTGAAGACTCTTTAAATTTCTGTAAGTTTTTTAGATTTCTGTAATTTTATTTTATTTTTTATATTTTAATTCATATAAAGGATGAGTCTTATAGGCTAAATCCTTTATGTTGAATTATGTCTGAACTAGTGAATTAATTGAAGAACCATGGTGAAGTTATCTAAATAAGAATGGTACTTCAAAAATCTAGCGTTATAGTATAGAGAGCTGTCGTTGTGAATGATTAATTGGCTGAGTTATTACAGAAGTCTGAAGCCAAACTACTGTTTAGCCCCTTTTAGCCGATGAAAGGACAAGCGTTTAGGGCGTTTGTGTAGTGGATGTTGAGTTCTGAAATGGCTTCCATGACGGATAATTAATCATGTAAAATTTATGGTTCAACAGTGTCCAGTAATTTGTTCTATATATATATATATATATATATTACATACCCCTTTCAGATTTTGATCTTATTAATTTATTTTTTTCTAGATTTTTTATAACTTTTAATTATTTTACAAAAATATAATTGGTTGGGAATAATTTATTAATTAAATTAATTAAGTACTAATTTATATCTTCTTTTTCAAAAAAAATCATATCTTAGTATTTTAAATATCAAATGTTTATGGTTTACCGTTAAATGTTTATGGTTTCTTGGATTTGGTTTTTCTAAATAATGCAGTGTATAATTGATCGAACGGTTCTCTTTTCAGAAGGCTGCTGAACTTTTAGCCATTGACTGAACTCGGGAGCTAAAGGAACACGGAAGCTTCACAATATTCGTCTGCCCGGAAATTCAAATCTCAGCCGGAAAAGAATGGAAAATGCAAACATTTTTTTCTTTTTTTGGTCTTTTTTAGTCAATAATTATGGTTTGTGACCTAAGGGTAGGACTGCGTACATCGAGATCTTTCCCAGTACCATGTTAACGCGGGAGCCTTAGGGAACTGTGTACGACTTTTTTTGTTTTTTTTTAATTGTGGTTTGTGATTCATGTTTCCTCTCTCATGAGAAAATGTTACATTTTGTTTTTTTAATTGTGGTTTGTGACTCATGTTCAAGCTCAAAAACCCAATAAGCACACCATAAAAATTTGAAAATTCCACCATCACCAATCACAAAAAAAATGAATCATTCCAAGGTTAAGTATAAATGCAAGAAATGAGTTGTATTTGAAGAAAACAAGAAAATTTTCTTCAAAGTTGGTTTCTTTTCTATAATTTCTTGTTGATTCCAGCTGGGTTTTTTTTATAATTGTTCTCTGATTCTTGAAATTTTCCCCCAAAAAGTGGATATTTAAAAGAAAATTAAGTATTAAGAGTAAATGCAAGAAATGGTTTTGTATTTGGAGAAGGCAAATTCTGGGCTTATGAAATTTACTTCAAAGTTTGTTTCTTTTATCTAATCTATAGTTGATTCCAGCTGTTTTTTTTTAAAAGTTTTTTTTAATGGTTCTCTGATCTTGAAATTAGCCCAAAAGAAAGTGTTTAATTAAAAACCCAATTATTAAGTAAAAAGTAAATGCAAGAAATAGGTATATTTGAAAAAGACAATTTCTTTGGTGTTTTTTAGAGAGAGAAAGTATGTATGAAAAAAATAAGTATATTTGATGATCGATGAGGAGATTTGTTTGAGGTTTGGTGGTTTTTTAGAGAGATAAAGTATGTATGGAAAAAGTGATGGCTTCTTTTTTAGCTTATTTTTCATCTATTAGAAGCTTGAAGAATATGTTTATCTTCAAATTTTGGTGATATGTGATGGTGGAATTTTCGAATTTTTATGGTGTTCTTTCTGAGTTTAAAGATGAAGATTTGTAGGTTTGATTCATTTTACTTTGTTATTGGTTGCTAGATTATGTTAGTGGTTTGTGTGGACTATTTTGTCCCTGAAAGTGTACTCGTGCAGGCTGCACATGTGCATCGCAATCCCCTCTCACCGGATTCCGCCACTTTTGGGCACAATTAGCACCCTGTAAATAGTTGAAGACATTCATACCACCTAAAATTTCCGAGGGAGTAACAATTGCTTTTGAAACATAACTGAGGGGCATAAATAATGATTAACTCTTTTCTATTTCACTTTGTCCATCAACTTATCATTAAAAAAAAAAAACGAGAGAATTCTATAAAGATCGGTACTTATAAATCTCTTAATTAGCAAAATCAAAACGATATTTCCGATCCTATGACAAACCCCAGATTAGGTAAAGAGGTTACTTCAGATACCAGAATGGTGGAAAAGAAAAACTGTAAATTAGATTCTGGGATCATTTTTACACATACATTCACAACAAGCAAACTCTAATAACATGAACATTAGTAAGGAAACTACACTGCACTACACTATACTCAGTAACCTGGGATAGGTAGGGAGTTGAACTACAAATACTATAGGTAGAAATTTACCTGCTTTAATCTGAATATTTTGTTAATTCAAAAATCAACGAAAGAAGCACAAATCTGATTCAGGGCTCGCTGATATCAAAATAGACTTGTTTAATGCCTAAGATATCTAGCTTGACATCATGACATTGTCGATTGATTGGAGTGCCTGATTAGCAAAATAGCGGACATCAACATCGGGATCTTCAGCAAGCTCTACCAAACACGGGCGAATTGTTTTCTCCACCACCTGCATCACATTGGAAAAAGAAAAACTCGTAAAAATGATAACACAGATGTCCATGAGTTTCAAAAGGACGAGAACATTGGCCTAGTATTTGGATTGAGTTTTATTTTGAGATTGCTTAGTGAATTGTTTCACAGAGAATATATATGTAGGACCCAGGTAAAAAAAAATGTGGCAATTTTTGTGAGGGAAGCCACAAATAGAAACACATACCGATTGGTCAACAATAGGAATAAGGGACTGCAACACCTTTGCCACATTGAATTTAATATTTGGGACCCTGGAAAAAGAAAGCAGTTCAGGAACAGCAAGTTAAAGATAACACTATACATCCAACAACACATGAAAAAAAAAGATAGAGAAAGTTGGTTACCTGTCCTTGGAAGCACTAACAACTACTGGGAGCAATTTAGAACATGTTATCTCAGAGCCCATAACAGGAGCAAGTAGTGAAACTGCACGAAGAATGGTCATTCTATACAAGTAGTGGGGATTGCTCGTCATATCCAAAACCTGCAAGAAAGATTTCCATTCTTTGCATAAATGATCCAAGCTCGGAAATTAAAATATAGAGTACAACTTCCAAGTCAACCACTCTCTAAAGGGCCTTTTCTTGTTCCCATCGTTTAAATATTTTCTTCTTCTTTTACAATTATTCCGAACCAGGCACAACTTTCACACTTGATTCAAAAACATACTAGTGCTGAGGTAACTGTTAAGGGGGCATTTTATACATTCAGATCCTTTTGTTCCTCAAAATTTCTCTTGAAAAAACATGTTGATCATACATTTCTTCTCCCCCACCCCCTTCAAGGATTGCTAAAAAATTGACCCCAATGGCTAATGTAAAAAATTGTCTCACAGATGTTCTTCACTGGCATCCCAAGAAAAGAAATTACATCTGCTAACGAATAAATAAGAATAAACCTGGGGAATGATATGCTGCATAGCCCACTCAGGACCAAATTCTTCTGCAAGGCGTTTCAAGTTATTAGCAGCCGCATCTCTAATCGAGTATACCTGTACCACATATCCAGAGAAGTAAACCAAAATGCATTCTGATTGGCAGAATTGATATCATACATGAAATTGCATTGCAAGAAAATAAGCAATGTCCACTAACTTGCAACAAACTCATCACTTTGATGATATGAGAGCTCTTTACAGCTTTAGTAATCAACTTCAATTATCGTTAAAATATAATTTACCCCAAAACAAAAACAATAATTGACTCTAATTTTGTCATACTCAATAGACAGTTTGAAATATACCTTATCCTGTAACCACTGCATGCATAGTGCACCAAGCTTATCATCAAAAAATCCTACACCCAATTGACTTGCCAACAAGGGTATGTATTCTATAATTGCAAGCCGGACTCTCCAGTGCCTATCCTCTGCAAGCTCAACAATAGCTGGTAACAGAGATTGTGACAGCAAATCGATTCCAATAACCTACAAGATTTTATCATTTCCAGTCTTAAGAATAGATAAACAAATACACTCCGCTGGCACACATACAAGACAAAATCATATTTCAAAGAGATCCAATCAAAGTGACATGCATGATCATCTATAATGCACTCACAGGAAGACAAGGGCACTTTTGCAATGACAGGACCTAGGACCCTCAAGTCCCTTATCATGTAAATAATCAATAAGTTTTTAGGAGAATAAGAACTGAAAAGGAAAAAGAAATTTGTCCAAATGGGAAGAAATTTGCCTTGAATAATGATGCAGAGAGATTCAATTGAAATTTGATAACCTTGAAACATCACTAACCTGATTGACTTGATCTAGCTTGCTAATAATATTGAGGCGCACGTCAGGAAATTCATCCTTCAGAAGGGAAAGAAATATTGGAAGAAGTTGTTCAATTGTTGCATCCTGCAAATGACATACAGATATGGAAACTCAATGGAATACATGCTCCTGTACAAGAGTACACTGTCGTTCAAAAGCAAGCAGATAAACGGCAATGAAACTATAAACAAGATGGAAGAAACTATTCAACATAATTTCAAGAAAGCGAATAAAACAACAATATCCTGCATTTGCTGATAATTTTCAATCACCTATGAAAGTTACTAAACGAAGAGAAATCAATAGAGATCCAAAGAACATAGCAAGAATTGAATGTGTAGAAGAATATAATGCCAAGATCAACAAGGGAACAGATGTTTCACAATAACATATGGGATGACCAGTCACCAATATAATGTTGTGGCGGATGTTGGGACCCAACCCAACTCCAAAAGAACAGAGCCAAAAGGCAACTATATTTATCCAAGTGACCACGAAAAGTGCTACTACTAGTCAACTATTAAGGTACTTAATTAACTAGAAAGAGGTTTAAGGTACATAATATCAGTGTTATCAATCGCGGATGGCGGATCATGGCGGCAAGAAAACAAATGCCATAACGTTATAGCGGACGCTATAACAACTAAAGAGGACACAATAAGATAATGCAAAATATATACAATACAATGCATAATCTAAATAAAAAGCAAAAAATAACATGAATCAAACAAATAACTCAAAAGTCATTAATCAACCATTAACTAGCATATCACGTAAGTCATAACTCATAACATAACAAGAATGCATAACTCAAAAGTCGCCCAACACGATAAAAAACGATAACCAAAACAAGACAAGAAAATTCGAGATATCTAATCATCCTATCCCTCTTCCTCTTCCTCCCTCTCATCTTCTTCAATATACTCATCCTCCTTGCTAGGAACAGATGCAAATCCTTCACCTTCTTCTCAATCTGAGGGGCCATCAAAATCAATATCAATATCTTCCATTCCTCTTTTCCTTTTCTACTCGACGAACCTCTTTTAGACACTCTCGAAGCTGATGTTGGGTGCTTTCTTTTCTTCTTTTGCCTCCTTGTATTTACGCTACGCTCTCCAATTCCTGAAATCCTATAAACATCTCTCCATAATAGAGAATCATCTCCCTCAAAAATCCGCTCATCTTCTACCTCGCCATCATCTCCATCCATCTCTCCAACTAGACATTCATTACACTCATCAATCTCATTCAGGCAAATTGGGTCAATTTCATCCTTAAGAGAGTTTCATTACATTGATTATTGATATTGAGATTAGGTAAATATATTATAATAGGGTAATAATCACGTGTAGCCAAAAGTAACCCAAGCCCATTTAAAAAACAAAAAAAAGGACCGCTATGCCCGCCATGAAAAGCCATAACGTAACCGCCATAACGCCCACGAAACGCAGAAAGGCATTAGAGGATATAGCGCATTGCGTATTGTGGTGGCCCAAAAATCCGCAACGCCATAACGCCGCCATACCCGCTATTTGACAACACTGCATAATATTCAAACTTTATATGGATAAACTATCCCACAGTTGCAACCATAACATTGTCACTCCATTTGGACTCGAGGAATAGATTTACTTCCAGTGTTGGAAGATCAATTTGATACTAAACCCAAAAGGTAAAGAAAAAGTCAAATACGTGCTAAAATTACATTCACATGATTGTTGGGCTGAACAGATGTCTCCGGCTAATCAACCAGTTACAAATATGGGTAATATGAATCACATGATTTTCTATCCCAGGTTGTAGATGATCAAAGCAAAATGAAACCAACAATACATTGACAAATAAAGACTATATTACCTTCCCCAACACAGGAGCCATTCCCATAATAACAGAAGCCAAAGCTGATCTAACATGCTGAGAAGAATCTGATGATAATTCCTAAAAGATGCAAAGGAAGAGTTATAATGCAGTGCAGCAAACGAACCAGACTAATCCAATAAGGCAATCAACAAGGAACGAGTAGGAAATGCAGGAATACCTTAACGCAGGGAAGAATATGCTGAATAGCATGTTCTGGAGTAAGAATGCGACAAAATTTGGTCACTTTACCAGCAGCTGCAATGCGTACTTCAGCTTCATTATCACGTAGTAGTCGCACATAAGCAGGAACCAAATCCGCCCTAAATACATCATTTTAACTATCACTTAAAATTCTCATAGGGTTACTTATCTCGTATCAAGTGCAAGAAAGAGGGAGATAAATATTTCAAAGAACCAACAAGCGGAAAGAGAAAGGAAACCCAGAGGCAAATAACAAAGCATGCGCACATGCACTGTAAAAAATTAATTGCAATCTAACTAAAGCAGGCATCTTAGATCAAATAAATGGATGACAAAGCCCACAAAATAGCTTGTAATTCATTGTCTCAGGAAGCACCTTGTAGGTTCAGGTCCAACAGCTTCACAAAGCTCGTACAGTTGATTCGCAACCATGTAGCGAACACGCCAAGACTTATCCTGTTAACAAACCAGAGAAACACAATAAAGCACTTCATAAGTACAAAAACATTGGCAGGCTAAAAACTTGTTACATAATTGCAACTAAAATTCTTTAGAAACTAAAGAAACTGTGACCCACAAGAGGATTACACTATGCTATAAAATTAATAGTAAATAAAAAATATTAAGATTAAGAAAAGGTCAAAAGAAGACCTTAACTTTCTAAACCGAAATTTCTCTTCATACTTTGACTACATAACCAGACAGTGAAATACAGGAAACATTTTATGAAGGTCACTTCGAAATATTTATCATGCATTTTTACAGATTATGGTCTGTAGCCTAGAAATTTAGGCAAGATTACTTCACCGCCAACCTCATATTCTATCATGCAAAAAATGGAACTATATCCTAACATAGGATGGCAGAATTAAAGCAATTTACTTTAAATTATGTCAATAATCTTTCACATTCTCAATCAAGCAATAGGATGTTCAACACCGAACATCACCTAGAGATATCTTTCATAAAAATTAGGCAGGTCTTTAGATAGAAGTGGTTATAAATTTCTGCTCCGTCCAAAGCCTCAACAGAATCCTCATACGGGAAGAAGTTTCGTCTAAGACTCTTCATATCATACCTACCACACATCCTCTCCCCAAAAGTGCATTATTGATAATCGTTATTACGGAACCAGTTCAATCCCACAACAACCATAACTGTGGTTTTTCTTCCTAATATAGGGGATGTATTCTTACTGGTAGAGAACTACTGATTCCCCCGACTCCCCACAGCTAACTCCATGTGTGGGGTTTTACACCCACTCACAGCAGGTGGAATTTTGTTCTAACCATGATAAAGATTTTATGTTTTGACCACATCAAAGTACTGTAAAACATAGAAAATCCCAAAACATGGATATATATTGTCTTGTCATATGATACGAAGAGTTGTGCCAGATAATCTGATAATATCATCAAGGGATGTTTTACATTCATTTATTCCTCGATAGTTTAAATCAAAAATCAACGAACATATCTGTGACATACTCAATAGGCAATAAAAGTAACAGATGCAAACAAATTTCTCAAAATAAAGGAAATGGAAAGTACATACAAGTATTGACCTCAACAGAAATGTCATCGTTAATGGCAGAGAACCATTATGGATTGGGAAATAACTAAGAATTGCATTTATCATTTATGGCCAGTGTGCTGAGTGAAACTTCTATAGATAATATCAAACAACTGCAAACTTAGCCAAGGTCCAGGGTAATGACTAAATTACTTGCAACCATAATTGGACAAGGAATATAAAAATGTTAATTTCAAGATTAACTGCACGATTTTTTAATACAAAAAATAGTTGGTGAAAACTAGCCTGAATTTGTAATAGACAGAAAATCTATTTTACAACGAGAGGTCACTATTTTGTATCATACAAACGTTTTGTCTGCATTTATTTATCATGTTGTGTTAATTTCAAAGTATCCTAGTTTGGAGGCAATGAATTTGAAAGAACGGCATTGGGTCACGAATTAAAATAATAAAAATACAAAACCGGGATATGGATAATAGCTCCAAAAGTAAAGTAGATATATGCACGTTCCGTGGTAAATTCGGAAAAAGGCAGGAGAAAGATGGCCACTGACCAATTAGAGAACCATAAAATTGTAAGGAAGTTAGCCAAGAAGCAAGTTTACCCATTGATAACAATACAGTTAGCAATCAATCATAGTTAAAAACGGATTTAGAACTGTCAGTAAGAATTACCTGGGAGAAGTTGACAATGACCGGAAGGATGTGTGCAACACAGTCTTGAGGTTCCAGCAGTTTGCCAAGAGCAGCACAACTCTCAACAGCTAGTAAACGAACAGAATCTTGATCTGAAAAACCAAAAAGAATTCTGGTTATGTGTATCTCACATCTGTTAACTTCATTTTCATTCACATCAATTCAAGTCGTGTTATCATGGAAAACTCCAAAATGATCAGATTTGACCATCTATCTTTGCTTGGTTTGGTTCAAGAGTTTATCCAAGTAATGCAACATATTTCTTCAAGACAATTCAACAATTATCAAGTTAACACAATCAGAACACAAAAAGAGATGAAGATCTCAAAGACCTTTTAAAGCTAAAGACAAAAGTTCTAAGGACCAGATGCACGTTGTCAGCCAAGAAAGTGATTAATTACCAGCAAATTATTGTTGAAATCAGATTAGCCAACTTCTGTTGAAATATGCAGCATGCATTTCTAAGACCGAATCTACAAAGTGCAATTAACCATGGCTTGGAAGTAAGACTAGTGAAGCTTTAATCATGCATTTACATATCCAGCTGACCAATTGCAAGAAGAAACTATTGAAGAACAAGAAATTACCATCCTGTGTAAGATCTTCAAACATCGACATGATATCGGTCTTCAGATGAGCTGGTTCAACAGTAGCGGCGAACTTTCCCAAGTTTGTTGCAGCAGCTCTTCTAACCATCGGCATATCATCTTGACACAATTGGCTGTATATTGATCGAAGCTCTGTTTTCAACATATCTGAGGCACTTGGATAAGCAATATGAAACAGTCCACATGCAGATACTCGAGCAGTGAACCACTCACCAGCCGCCAACCTCTGAACGAAGAAATTAAATCATGTCCAGACATGGTAAACAAAATTCAACTGAAATATTTAATGATGTGGGAAAAGAACAACCATCATTAAAATAAATAACACACTTAAGAAAGAAAGTTATAGTTCAAGTCAAATTTTCACACGCGTAATATCATGAATTGAATAATGTCCTAACAGGAAAAGCTTTCCAAAGCAGATAAGAAATACAAAGATACTGCCACAAAAGCGACAAATGGATTTGTCTAACCTTCACAAGAGGGATGAACCAATCAACCAGATCACTTTCCCTCATCTGGGACCCAATTCTACACAATGACTCGACAGCTTTATCCCTCACACAAGTTTCCTCAACGGTGCAAAGAGTCTCGAGTGGGGGAAGCAAGACGTGAGCATGTTCAACACCTCCAACATAAGGAATAAATACTCCCAACTCGTCTGCCATTGCCAACAGGACCTCATCATCGTCGTCGTTGTTTTCACTTAGAAATGGGATCAATTCTTTACGGGTCCTTTCCTCCCCAAGAGCACGTGCAATTGTGGACAATCTACGGATGGAATTTAGCCGTAACTGAATATCGTCATTCTTTAGCTCATCTATTAGCACCGCTATTGGGTACAATGGCTCCTCCACCATCGACATGTTTCTCTAAACCCCCAAAAAATGGAAAACAATAAGGAAATACTATCACATTCAGAAGTAACAAATGAATTGATAAGTCAAGAAGGCTTTGGCCCGGTGGGCAAGGCCTTGACTTGTGTCCATGAGGGCACAAGTTCGACACCCGCCTCCAACGTTGAGGCAAATAAAATTCGCTAGAATTAGGGTGCTGACTAAAAAAAAAAAAAAAAAAATGAATTGATAAAAAGCGCTTGCTTAACCATTTCTCAGCACAAAATAAATGCACAACCAATTTCGTACGACAGAAAATAAAATAATGAACAGCCCCTAATAGAATCAGCTAGCGAAGATCTCTGAACAGGTAGAAAAATAAAAATTAATCCAACCTGAAGAATGATCATAACCTAAGAAACTAGATAGAGAAATCATTAAAAAAAAATGAGGTAGGAGAAGGAAAAATATATTCACAGAAAAACCAAGAACAAAAAAAACGATTATAATACTAGAATCCAATTTCAATTCTAGAAGGAGTAAATTCGAAATCGCAACAATTACATCAAATTATTCAAATTTCCTCTAGGAATCAATAACTAAAAAAAAGAAATGAATCAAATAATGTCATATTAGTTGTGGGAGTGAGATCTGAGGCAAAAACCTAAATTTCAGCAGCCTTGAAAAGATAAGAATATGCACTGCGGTTCTTCCAAATATACAACTAATATGAGAGAGATATAAACTCCGGTGCCGATGTCTTCCCGCCGGCCGGCAGCCTCAGATTCGAAGGCTTTGTTCGGAGAGAGAAGAAGATCTTTTGTGTATTTTTGTTGAAATGTCAGATGGCTTTGTTTCTCTGTGATATAGAAAAAATTGATGTCAAAGCCCAAAAGAAACCGCCAAGGCTCCAGTGTAACGGTGTAAGTTCTGTACTTTCGTAACTTATCTCGTCCGTTAGATTATAATTTTAACGATTAAAATTAATTTAAAAAATACCTGTTATAAGTACTCAAAACACCTGTTTTGTTTTTATTTCACTAAATACCTGTTTTAAATATCAGAACATCTGTTTTAAATTCAAAATACCTATTATGAGACATCCATATATACTGAAAAAAAACTATTCCGCATAAGATCTGGACTGCCAAGAAACTCGGCTCGTTTATGTGGGTTGATAATCTGTCTGAGGTTCAGGAGAAATTCATAGGGGTGAGCAAATTCGGTTTTTGCCGAATTCCGACCGAATTCGAATTCAATTTGGCAATTCGAATTCGGTAATTCGACTTTGAATTCGGGGAATTTCGGTCAAGACCGAATTCGAATTGGTCAAATTTGGGACGAATTCGGTTTAACTATTTTTGAATTTGGTGTGCCGAATTCGAATTCGATTTTTTTAATAATTAAATATTATTACTATTATATAATTAAATATATATATTTAAATATAATTATTGAATTTTTAATAATTAAATATTATTATATATGTATAATTAAATATTATTATTGAATTTTTAATAATTAAATATTATATAATTAAATATATTATATAATAAAAAATATACCCTCCAATTCGGCCAATTCGGTCGGCACCGAATTCCGAATTCACCAATTCGGCAATTCGATTCGGTGAAATCAATCTGGTTTCGAATTCGGTCGGTTTTTTGAGGTATGAAAAAATGAAAAAACCGAATTCAATTGACCGAATTGGCCAATTCGAATTCGGTGCTCACCCCTAGAAATTCAGGCCCATTTGCTGTTCTTTCATTTTCCCGGTTCTATGTTGACTGATGACGAAAATATGAATACAGACCAACCGGGCGGGATATGATACGTAATCTCTCCACTTTAACAAAATTTATCATTTATAAAATTGATTTTCTCATATTTTATATATTATCGCGATACTCACGCAATTTATTACGCGGTTAATTCAAAATACTTTAAAACAAAGTATTGAAACACAATTAAACATATGTCTACTTAATAATTAATTCTCCATGATCGAAACCGTTCTTAAAGGCCGCAAATTGTTCTACATGTGTGAAACAAAAGGGCGTTCAGCACTGGAGCCGGACTTATAAACCAATTAGGGATGGCAATTTAGCCCCGAACCCGTTGCCCCGCCCCGCCCCGTTCATGTTTGGGGCAGCCCCGCCCTGCCCCGCCCCGTTCTGATCCGTAATATAATTATTTTTATAGGATTTTATGTGCTAATATTTTAATTACCATTTCAGTCCTAGGTATATATATTATCTTATCCTACCTAACCCTAAAAAGTAAAATCATTTCCCTCTTTTCTCTCCCAGGTCCCCCCCCCTCCCCAGACGCTCTTCTCCTCTCCTCTCTTCTCCGGCTCTCCTTCTTTCTTCCTCTCCGCGAATCACCGGCTTCCCCTTTTTTTTTTTCTTTTCTTCTCCTTCTTCTTTCTTCTCCGCCTCTGCCTCTCTGCTCTCTCGGCCTCTGTCTTCAAGATTCAAGATTTAATATTTCAAGATTTTTCTCACTCTCTTCTTCTCCTCTCTTCAAGATTCAAGATTTAATAGTAGTTTTAGTACTCCTTTGCTGTTTTCTTGACCAAATGGAAGACAAAGATCCGCATTGTGTTTATTATTAGTACTACTTTGCTGTTTTTTTTAACCAAATGGAAGAAAAAGATTTGTTTTTTTTTTAATCTTGGTAAAATAAGAAGAAAGATAGAAGCTGCAATAAAAAAAAAAAAAGTCTGGAATTAAACTTCTTTTGTTGTTTCTTCTAAAAATGATAATGAAAATGCATAGAAACTGTTTATTGGAGGAAATTACTTAAAAAAAATAAATAAAAAAATCACGGGGCAGACGGGGCGGGGCGGATCAACGTGCACGGGGCGGGGCGTGGGGCGGAGAGTGTTGCCCCGTTGCGGGTCACGGGGCAGGGCGGGGCGGCAGATCACTAGCGCGGGGCGGGTTTGGGTATTGAGATACCCGCCCCGACCTGCCCCATTGCCATCCCTAAAACCAATATGATGGGTTGACACAATTTGAAGGAGTTTGGTGTTTTTTATGTAAGGTCTCGCATTAGAACCTTATGAATTGAAAAAATAAAAACATTGAAAAAAATTATGTTGGGAGCTTTGCCCCGAAAGAGATCCAACCGATGGAGTGAACTCAATTAGTTGTGAACTATAAAACGGACATTGCGCCTCAAACTTTACTCAGAAAATGGAGCATATATAGACCAGCTCATGTTGGGTGATTGGTAAAAACTCTCCCCTTTAGCAATTTGGTTGAGGATCAAAACTTCTCTTAAAGTTGGAATAAAAGTAGTTTGGAGGAGTTTATCTTTTGCTTTCCGTTCCCGACAGAATACTCTTTGGTCAAAATCAAGAAATAAACATCGAGATTCAAAAATTAGGTCTTATGGAATGAACCCCCGAAAAGAAAGGATAAAAAGAAGGTTTATAACTTCTTTTTCCTTTCTATTTTGTTAAGTGAAAAGGCTTATAACTTCATCAGATATATTTTCATACAAGAAATTATTTCTTACTCTCATCAACTAGCTTAGGGACAAGTAGGGTTGAGTATCAAATTCGAATTCAATAAATCGGTAGTTTGAAATTGGTTTTTTCAGTAATTTGATTTTTTGAAAATACCGACCTATTTTGAAGCCGAATTTCGATTTAGAGAATTCGAATTGAATTTGGAATTCGGTCGGTTTACTGATTTGGTAAAAGTCTATATAGTTGTTTATGAAAAACAAACAAAAAAATTAAAATTCTAGAATATCTAGCTTACAAAATCCAAGTTCCAAAATCTAGTTTACAAAATCCAAGTTCAAAATACATGAATGATTCATATTTTAAGTCCAAAGTACATGAACTATTCATGGTACAAGTCCAAAATACATGACCTGTAATCTAGTTAAAGTTCTAGAATATATAGCTTACAAAATTAAGTTTCAAAGTTCAGTTTACAAATTTAAAGTTCAAAACACATGAATGATTCATGTTTTAAGTCCAAAGTAAATGATTCATTCATGATACAAGTCCAAAAAAGTATAAATCTACTTCAAAAAACATTGTCCAACATCTTCCACCATCTTCTGAACTTTACTTCAAATGTTAATTATGGTTGATTCATCACCAGCTTAGAGAATTTCTGCAACAAGAAAACATATTTTTAAAGTATCTTTAATGAATATAATTAAAGAAGTAATTCAAATTATTCAATAAGAATTTCGAAAACATAACAGATTCAAAAGCTTCAAGTTCTTCCAAAGGCTCTTCTATGTTTATTTCTTTGTTTGATGTTCTAAACCAATCTTCAACACATAGTAAAGCTTGCACAATCCTAGGAGTCAAAGAACTCCTAAATTGATCAAGAACACGACCCCCGGTACTGAAAGCAAATTAAGAGGCAACGATATAAATCTCGGCAAAATGGCCTAATTCGTACTAAATGTATTTACGATTAATCTTTAAGGTCCTAATTGGATATTTTTAACTTTTAAGATCCTAAATGTATTTACGACCTACCAATAAAGGACATCCGTTCATTTTTTTTATCTATTTTTCGTCAACCCAGTCAAATAGTCAACACATGAGGTATTTTTAAGGGTATTTTAGACATTTTAACATATTTCTCACATGAAAATATTTGGGTTAGATGACAATTACAAAATTCTTGTAAATTGGGCATAAGAATTAAGTTAAGAGTAGTGATGATTTTAATTCACTCTCAACCATGGAAAGCACATCAATCCCTGTACCCAAAACCAAAATCCAAACAATAATTTTCTAATTATCTCACTCCTACTAGTACTATCCAACTCACTGTCATCAGCTCAATTTATCTTCTTCATCCTCCATCTTTCGTCCAAAATGAAGAAAATAATTTTACCAACGTCATTGCCTGAATTGAGATCCAAAATCAAGAACCCAGTAGCAAAACTTTATTCTTTTTTTTTTGTGGCGGTTTGGTGGTAGAGAATGGCGAGGGATAGAAGATGTATTTATAATTTTTTTTTGTTAAATTGGGTATTCAAGGTAGTATAGTAACCCATTTAGGGCTTTGGTGATTGTATATATCTTTAACAATTCTAAGAAAAGCTTTCTTCTTTACCAATTTTTTGATGTTATTTTTGTGTGTTTCTAATGTTCTTGTTAATTTCTCAACTATCTGCTTCTTTCAGATATATTTATAATGCATAAGTTTTCAATCTCTCTTACATTGCCATGGGAATTTTCATTTCTTGCTATCTAAATATATATATTTTAATCCTAATTGCTTGAGTTATGAAGCTTTGGTTTTGCTTTCCATGGTTGGGAGTGAATTTTTTCATGAATGGTTGGTCAAGAATGGACAATTCTTCATTGATAATACTTTAGAATTCAGCTAATTTGTCCATGGTTGCAAATCTTTTTTTGAGATTTTTTCATATTCGGGTTATATATTCGGACATCATATCTCTTACATTACCATGGGAAATAGGTGGAAATAGATGCAATTTTATGGGCTTATTCTTGATTAAAGAATTGGGTTTTTGTTGGTGATGGTATGACTGTATGAGGTGGTAGTGATCTTTGGTGTTTGTTTGGAAGAGGTTGGTGATGGTGGAGAAGAGTATGGAAGATGAAGGTGGAGAGGAAGGGATGAGTTTTAGATTTTATTTTGTTAATTTAAATTGAGTATTTATAGTTTTTTTTTAACAATTGAGTATCCAAATGTTTTCATGTGGAAAATATGTTGAAATGTCTGAAATACCCTTAAAAGTACCTTGTGTGTTGACCATTTGACTGAGTTGACGGAAAATAGATAGAAAAATGGACAGATGCCCTTTATTGGCAGGGCGTATATACATTTTGGATCTTAAAAGTTAAAAATATTCAATTATGACCTTAATGATTAATCGTAAATACATTTAGAACGAATTATGCCATTTTGCGCCCTAACACATCTCGGGCCAATTTGGAGAGAATTTAGAATCTAAGGCTATTTCTCTTCCATCACATTAACATATCTAAATTGTCATCATCTTCAACCGCCTCCTCATTCATTTGTGGATTTCATTGAGGGACTTCTAGAGAAGGATGTGTCTATGGTGCTGGTTTACAGAGTTGTGAATATTGGAAACAAGGTTTTTATAAGTTGGGTTTCGAAAGAACTTTCCATTTTGCTATAGGGAAAGAATTTAAGTTCAGCAAAGCTTATTATATTCAGGGGATGGGAGCTTGATTGAATGCAGACAAGTCAAACTATGTATTTGACCCTGGTGGAACATATAAGTTTGCAAAGGAGCTCATCAGGAAAATGGCCGAACTTCTTGATAATTCTGAGGACAAATTTTTTTTAAGAGGGAGGGAATGTTATGATAGTGAAATAATGATGTATAGTGTGTGTACTGGAGGGAATAGGAGTTCAGGTCTTCTTGCGGGTCATTATTATAACCCGGTACCTGAGCCTATAAATAAGGGAAGATTGGAAAATTATCGGGCATTCAGAGAATAGATATTTTGGAGTCGGTTATCATCTTCATCCCCATTTCTTCTCAATTATGTAATAGGAGCATATCGCTTTCTTCTTCTTTACCTCTTCTGTAAGGCTTAAAGACATTGATTGTTAATCAATAAAGCTCAACATTGATTCTTGTGATTGAATTGTATCTTGAATATTCTCAAACACAACACGTCGGTGGATTATGATCTGCTAGGTATTAAGGAGTAGGGGTGAACTGTAGTTTTCTTCAGATTTGGAGAGATATAAGGGTGATGGTGGGTTTCATTTTTGGAGAGAAAATGCAGCGGCACGACTCCTAGAATAATATTAGGGTTAGATAATAGATTTAAGGCAACAAAGAGAGTAAGAGACTATTTATAGTGGGATATTTTAGTGGGTATTAAATATTGTTTTTAAACAGTTGTTTTTATTAAAACATTCTTTAAAAATTATAAATATCTAATATACATAGTTATATATATTTAAATAATATTATAATAAGAAATTGAATTTGAATTTAGTAATAATGACCGTATTCACCGATTTCAATTCAAAATCGGTAATACCGAATTTGCTAAAACCAAATACCATATTCGAACCGATTTCAAAATTTTCGAATTCGATATGATCCGAATTCGATTTACCAAATTCAACTTGAATTAGGTCGGTAAATCGGTTTTTATCGAATTTGCACACCCCTAGGAACGAGGCGATAAGTGCCTTAGGATTGCGGCTCAACATTTTTTTAGAAAATGATTCTTAGCTCCTTATTTTTTTGGCTCAATTTAGATCAATAGGGGTAAAATTTTAAGAAGATTTTCTGATGCATCTACACTTTCACTCCTTGTTGATATCTAAGTTATTTGGCTCCCTCGGAACCAAATAGCATATTATCTCTAATGTGTGTCCTAAATGAGACAATAATGTCGGTATATAATGTTTGTTTTAAGGAAAACCGTTCGCATAACGTGTGTTAGAAACACTTTTCTCCCATTTTTTTGTGGCAAAAAATTGAAATGCAAAATGTTTTGTCTCAAAAATTTAAGGCAGATTGGTAAAATACGTCCTCTAAACTTATACACGTTCGCGATCATGACCCCGTTTTAAATTTCTTTGTATTACAATCCCAAAAAATTTGCGAGTGATGAAGGTAGTCCTTCCGTCCAGATCTGTTATGGAAAAAATGAATTTTGAATTATTTTTTTAAAGTTGTTGCAAAATGGCCAGTTTACCTCTTTCTTCCTTCCTTCCTCACCCTCCCTCTCTTCCACCTCAACCCAATCCCAGTCCATCACCACTGCCTCCTTTGCCGCCACCTCCACCCCCATTTGTTCCATCCCCATCCCCCTTCACCTTCCGCTCCCCCACCCAATCTCCCCATTTTGTTCCTACCCCTTCTTGTTGCATCGCCACCACCATCCATAGTTCAAAAGGAATTTTAAGAACATTGTACTTTCAATTTCAACTCAACGTCATCTAGAAAATTACAAGTTTTTCAAGTAAAGTGCATTCATAATGAAATGCCACAATCTGATTTTAGAATGATGGAAAATTAGATGGAAAAAATACTCAATCTTAGCGGAAGTAATATTATTTTACATCGTTCTTAGAAATAAGCATTGATTCCCACATCTTTCGTAGTTAAAATTCAAATAAAATATGGTTATGAAAAAAGATCACCAACAAGAGCCTCAAGTTCAAAATTAGCCAAAATTGGAGATCATCATCATCATCGACACCAAGATCTAATTTCATAACGCAGTAGCAGCAGCAGCAGCTCCCCAAAGACCCCCAAATATAGTAGCAAGACTAATGGGACTTGACCTTCTTCCTGATTCGGCTTCTCCTTCTTCTTTCTCTTCCTTGAGGCCCTCTACTTCAACAACTCCCCAAATCCATCCTAAAATAACAGAAATTAAGAATGACATAAAACTGCACAACAATGGATTTCATGTCCACCTCCCTATGCAAGATTAATGCTTCTTGAGTTTTCAAAAATAAAGATTACTTGACAATACAAACCTGACCAATAAGAAATTCTTTTAGAAAACAAATTCGCGGGACAGGACACGCCTACTCTTGTTCCACTATTGCCTTCTTTCCGTGCTACCTTTCCCCCTTACTTCCGTCTATGGGTAGAGATATGGATAGAAGGTCAGTAGGGAACATGGATCTCCATCTTTTCCGAGACATGAGAGCCTCAGCTCATGCATCGATTTACCGAAATCACCTATGATCTCCCACTTTCTGCTTGTTATACCGTTCTTGCCTTCCCATGACTAAAACAGCAAGGACCGAAAGCCTATGATGCACAAAAAAGGGGTTACGAGATTGTTTTTGTTTTGATGCCAGAAATCAGAATAATCATGGTCGAGCTCTGCAATTACTTGATAATACAAACCTGCTGATAGTTATAACAACCAAATTCAGATTCTCACCTCTTTCTCCTTTTTCTTCTTCTTGATTTCATTACTATACTCCTTGAACTCATCATCAATCTTATTTTGGTTGATTCCTTACAAAGAGATTTCTAAATTAATTCCAAAATTGTTCAAGAATTTCTCCTTGAGCTGTTCTTATTGGGAAAAATTCCCTATGGGACGGACCTTGTGGGTACCTGTGAGACATGGAGGCCTGCGGGACCTATCCTGCAGGTGGGTCCTGTCTAAATTTATGTGAGAGGAATGTGGGGCCGTACCCACAAGGGCCGCCCCATGCCAGACTTTCCCGTTCTTATTGTTGTTCTTGTTCTTCCCAAAATACCCTTCCCATTATTGAATTTTCATTTATTTTTTTGCCCTTTAATAGCAGACCTTAACAAATCTGGATAGAAGAACTACCTTCACCAATCGCAAATTGTTTGGGGACAGTAATACAAAGAAATTTAGAACGGGGACCATGATCGCGAACGTGTATAAGTTTGGCGGCGTATTTCACCAATCTGCCAAAAATTAACTACTACCTCTATTCCTAAATATAAGACTTTCAATAAAATTAATGAAGCAAAAATTAAGATGTTTTTCTAATCAAAATATCAATATTATTATCATAAATAGAATTAATGGTATACAAGTCATATTTAAGAGAGTAATATTGGTATTTTAAATACAAAAACATCTTAATTTTTTCTTTCTTAATTTTCGCAACATGTAATAAAAGTCTCTCGAGGGTCTTACACGCACCGTGATGCCGAGTGACTTTGGCTCTTGGCCCTAGTCACTCCCGTCTTCTTGAAATAATCGAAAATGGGACAAACGCTCTTCGATGGCAAATTCGTAAATAAACGCAAAATAAATGGCACGGGAAAAATTGCACGAAAATCACTTCATTGATTTGTATGCATGATTACATGAGTTAGAGTATAGTTTAGACGCACAAGACGACGAGGGGGAGGAGTCGTTTGCACGTGATTACAATGACTTGCTTGTTTGCTGATTTTTATTCCCCCTACAAGAGCTTAAAAGACATATGCCCAAGTGGCAGGAGTAGACACCAAAATTCCGAGGAGGTGGGAAAACTTCTATACAACAAAATACAAGTTATGTACATAAACTAATCGTCCTATCCGATCCTCTAGGATGTCTCTAGGACATACACCGAGTTATAGAAGTTTTGGGAGCGGATGGCACGCAAAAATGCGGAGCTAGGCCGTTGTTGGGGCGTCTTCCGCTGCATAATTGGGGAGCAACTACAGTAGCAGTGCGAGCAAGGTTGGGGCGCAGCTACAGTGCCTCGGTCAGGCCGTTGGGGCGCAACTACAGTGTTTCCTGCGCCGAGGTTAGCCGACGTCGTGCACCACTTGCTATCTTCGTACGACAACTTAGTGCGCCAAGCATCGTTATGGTCGCTGAGAGATGCTATATTCGTGCGCGCCGTGACAGGGCCCTATGGGCGTGGGTATCGCTTTTTGTATAGGAGATAGAGGTTCTATTTTGAGAAAAAAAATTATCGTGAAAGTAAATTTTTAGTTAAAGAAATGGAGCCAAATGAAAATTTGTAGTTGTTTTAAAGTAAATCTTGTCAAAAAATAGAACACTTCTGATATGGACCGGGTCCACTGGACCATGCGGTCCAGATTTGACCACATCACTGCATTTCCTTCTCTCTCCTCATTTTGCAGGGATGTGGCCAAATCTGGACCACATGGTCCACAAGGACCCGGTCCATATCAAGAATTTTTCCCAAAAATACCCTTTCTCAGAAATGTGTTTTTATTTACATAAGAAATTACGTAATTTTCCGTTACAAAATTTTACCAATGACATTTGGTTGATTTTGGGAGAATAACGTAATCAGTTAAAGTGTGATCTCATCGCCAACAACACTTTCAAAGTGAACTTTGGTAAAAGTAAATTTTTTTCTTTTTTTCTTTAAGTAAATTATACAATACAGTCACGTATTTGTAAATAATGCCCAATAAATGTTGAATTTAGAACGTTTTCATCTAGAGATGAGTATTTTATCTTAGAGAATCGAAATAATTAAATTGCAGAACTAAGTTTGAAGCAAAAAGTTCTTCTCTTATGGTTAACATTAGTAGAGTACAAATGGGATAATAAAAAAAAAACAATAATTACATTTCAATTCTCTCAAAATCACATTTCAAAGAATATTACTAGCAAACAAATATAAAATTATATTAAGATTGACTAAAATCACAATTACTGCAATCACGAGCAATTCTTTTGCAAAAAGCAATCTCATTGAGCCTCATTTCTGGACATAAGACTCAAATAAACATCCTCATCAAGAATCATTATTCACTTGGTGACAATCTGCAAATTTTGCTTTTTCACTTAATTCTTCAAAAGTATCAACAACATTTTGAAGCCTTGCAACAAATTCAATCAAAAGTGAAACAAAGGTTACCAATGACAAAGAACTTGCACTTTCAAATGTTTTGATTTCATCTCCTTTAATAATCCCATTATCACCATCAACTGGCAATGGTAAAGGCCATGGAATTTGCTTCCTTAGATCACTCTTAATCATCCCTTTCGCCGAAATTGCCATAGATTTTATGTTAATTATAGTTTCACTATAAGATTTAAATCCCATTTGCAGATTATCAAATGAATTTTGACATGAAAAACTCTCATGATCTTCTTCCATTTCTTGCGGCTCAATTTCGTCGTTAATTTTTGGATTAATTAAGAGATATGATTGTTGATCGATGAGCTTCTGCAATTTCTCTGCAGCCTCATGTACTTCTTTGAGTATATCAATATTATTGCTTAATTTCTCCATCTTTTCTAATTTGTTGCCTATTTCTTGTAGCACTTTAGCACCCTCTGCACCAACCTTTTGAAGCTCGTCGCGAAAAACTTGTCTTTTCACTATCGGAGCCTGCAAGTTTCCGATTGCATATGAGTTCAAAACTAGAACAAAATCATAAGTATTCGTCCCACTCTGGCAGGACGAAGTCAGGAATTTGGTGTTGGGGGCGAAACTGCACCAGTATGTAGAACTACAGAGCTCGAGTGATAAAAACGGAAAAAAAAATTCTTTGGGGGCAATAAAAACGGCAAAAAAAAAATCTTAGGGAGGCGAAACGGATAAATTTTTTTAAAATACATATAAAATTTCGATAAATAGTAGTATTTTTAAAAATCTCGGGGGCGGAGCCTGCACTCTAGTCATTGGCAACGACTAAATGGTCTGACAACACTAGTTTCTCACCATACTAAAATGAATATTCTACCTTAACGAATGTCTAAATTCATAAATGTTTGCTCCTCGAATTACATATATAAAAGCATAACGGCTTCAAATTTCTAGAAAAGTTAACTTATGTACATCATTGTCATGCCCCTTCTTGGGTGCCCCTTGAGCACAATTTAGGAGCTAAGAGGATGATGTCAACACGATCTTATAGTAAAATAGATATGATCAGAAGGAAAATGTCAAATAAAAATTGGACAAACTCAGACTAAAACTGTCTATATAAAAATGAAATACTATTGACTTCTGTTTGTAGAAAGACTTTTTGCATTATTTTACACTTCTACCCTCTGTATTTATTGTTCCAATAATTTGGCTCAACTTCAGCCCAACTTCAGCCATCTAACATTGTTGTTTGTTAACCCCAAAATGCCTAGACCTATACTCATACGTTGTTGAGCATTCTTTAGTATATCTCATGTAAAAGGATGCCCATCAAAATTATTTAGGTTTTATTCATTTTCTTACCTGAATTTCCGACATTATGCATCCGTGCAACGCCATCACCATGAATGCACAATGCCTAAGAGCACCACTCAATCTGATAAAGTTTCTCCAAGGAAAATTCAGCATTCTGTAACGGCCATGAGGAGGTTCCCAAACAGCAAAGCCTAACTGTTGAATATGTTGCAGAGCTGAATTATTGAATTTATTTCTTATTTTTTCAGATAAGAAAATAAATAAGAATAAACAAAATTTAACCATACCAAAGTATGTTCTCTAGTTGCAGATTCTATCACTGATCTATAGCCTTTGTACAATGGATCATCTGAGGCTTGGTATGTGAAAATCATTGAAGGGATTCTCTCATAATCAACTCCTTTTAGATACCCTTTAACACAACCTATACAAATTGCATAAGAAAATTGAATCAGTACTAAATCATAACAAAAATCAATGCATTTTTTTTATATAAAAAAAAAAAAAAAACACACATTTTTTGTTATCCTGACCGTCTCACGTCTATTCTCACAAAAATCATAACAAAAATCAATGCACTTTTCTTTACTATGATGCTAACAAGTACCGGGCTGGGGCTGAATCAATTTTGGTGGAGTAGTTGTTTAAGAACAATTATTCTTGAACAACTATTTGGATAGTTTCCCATAAACTATTGACAAAAAAAAAACATTCCAAAGACCGTTGGGTGTTGACACGTCGGGTCGTTAGATAAAACAATTGAGATCGGTCATTATTAATCATCAACAACTAATCTCGACCGTAGATCAACTGAGCTGACTAATCATGATAAGACGACAGGATAGTCAAAATCTACAAGTACAAAAATGGATTATGCAGTAGAATCAAATTGTTCTAAAGAAGAAACCTTTTTGAAAATCGAACCTTCTAAAGCGGTAGAAAGATCCTTGAAATTATTGATGACCAAACGATGCAGATCTTCACCAGACCAAATGGGGTAAATACAAATGTTTATGATGAAACAAAAAATAGCACCAAAAGCAATTAGTACTAATCTTGTTACTATGGCCACAATATAATGCCTGCTTCTGTTTCCAGCAACCATTAGGATACAATATGTCAATACAAATACTCTGTATCCATAGTCATAAGGAGCCATTGTTGGATAAAGCCTCAAATATGATGCAAATGATGCTGCCAATATTAAGATTGAAAAAATATTAAGTCAGACATAAAATCAAACACCTTATGATCATAATTTCTGATCAAATACAAAAAGAATTACCTGTTATGAAGAAACTCATGATAATCACTACTTTTTCGTATCGCCCGGCTAACAATGACAATTCAGCAAAGAAGAAGGCAAGCATTGCAGCACAAAATGTTCCCAATCCTCTATTGAAACCTTTTATGAGTGTTGCTCCTGAAAGAAGAAAAAAAAATTAGCTTCCTAAAACCGCTAAATAAAATGATCCTTTTTAGCCCCTACCCGTTTATCATAATCAATAGGGTGATCTTCGAGCAAGAAATGAATTTTTCTTTTTTTTGATAAACGGATAGAGGGATCATCAATTTTTGCTCGAAGATCACCCTGGTGATAGATATAACATATTGTAGTAGTACCTATGCTAAATTCAAACATTACAATGACTGTCAAGATTGCCCATATTGCATATTTGCCGACACCATCGAAAGATTCTTCCCAGAGTAAAAGCAGGGATATAAGAGACACTGCTAATCCCATCTTGATCGCGAAAATAGGCTTTCGAGTATCAGAACGTCCCATTTCCACTACTTTCTTCGCGAAATCTTTAGCGTTTTCCCATAATTCTCTGAGGTTTTGAAATAATGCCCTGAAAAACATGCATCCGGAACCTCTTTCTTGCTCTTCTGAGCTGCCAAATGAAAGCAAACTTTCCTTCATTGAATTGCTACTTATTGAATCCTCTTTTCTCATTATTAGTAAATTTGCAAGGCGAAGAGATGAACAACAGAAGCAAATTTGTATAAAAATGTTAATGTAAAGTGTTGATTATTGATGGATGAACATAAGGTAAAGTAGATATTAGAAGTGAGGAAGTAGAAAAGGAACTTCAGGAAATTGGGTTATCCAGATATGAGATATCTTCTTCTACCTATGACGCAAATATAAAAGCATTTGTGTATGGAAATTTTTCTGGATTAAAAATTATCACTAGAATTTGTCCAATACAGACAAGTTCAGTTTGTCCTTTGCAGATCTCGCGGGGTTTATGGGATTTAAGATAATATTAAACAAGAAAAGTATATATGCTTTTTTTTAAAGATTGATTGGTACGATGGTCAAATATTTACATGTTATCCGCTAGTTTACAGGTTCGAATCCAAAATAGACTTTTTATTAAAAAATAATGGTAGGATGCATATATCGAGATCTTCCACAGACCCTAATAATGTTGGAGGCTTATGCATTGGGTACGACTCTTTGACATATGAGTCTAGTTTACTATTAATCTGATCCGCTTTACGATAAAAGAATTTATACATTGAAGAATTTTGAGAAATTTTATAACATATATTGTACATAAAGTTTGAGTCTAAAACTTTACTTAGTAGACATCAAATTCATTCCGTCAGCTTGGATTTGTTGGTACCAGTGACATGGAAACATAGTATGGCTACTAAAATCCCCAGAGAGTTGTTATAAGAGTTTGAATATTCTGGAATATGAATCAGTAGCTTATGAACGTCATATTCATGATACATTTTATAATATTCTAGGAGTAAACTTTCGAAAGAGTTGTTAGGAGGAGATCGACAACATGATACTAGTTCAGAGATACATTTTAGGAATTCAGTAACGTTTCAGAGAAGTTATTCAGTTATTTTTATAAAAAATAAATTTTTTAAAAAACTGTATTGTTCAGATATAACTAGGCCTGTAAACGGATATGAAATTGTCTATTCCGTATCCATATCCATTTTTAACTTTATCTACCAAATCCGTATCCGTATCCGTATCCTAACGGATCCATTATATGTATTACCAGATCCGTTGATTTGGATCCGAATACGGATATGGTAAAACCCGTTTCAAAAAGTCCAATCCTCCTAATTTTTACTTTTCTATTTTGACGGATCAAAAACATATAATAAAGAGATTAAAACTTTTCGAAACTAAATCGATAGCACTTGAGCAGTTGAGACTGAGCAGTAGAGGCGTTTTAATGGTGGTGGTGACGGCTCTCGAGTCCTCGACTACGATAAAAAAAAAAGAATGAAATGACGGAAGAAACTATCTTTTATAACTTTTATTCATATACTTTTATATCTGAGGATAAAATTAGGGTAAAATTATAGCCTTAGATGTGAATTGATCCAAAGGTTAAAAAAAATTTATTTATATATAATAATATATATTTATTTATAAATCTATGCTAAAACGGATTCAGGTCCAACGGATCCGATTTTTTATATTTCAGATCCGTAACCATTTTATTACTCTTATACGGATTCGGAGTCGGATGCGGGTTTATGGGTCTGGAGTTCTTGCCAAATCCTAAAAAACAATTTGGATACGAATAAAGATCCGACCCGTTTGCAGGCCTAGATATAACATTTTCTAGAATTCCTTTTCAAAAGTAGATGTAAACATTTCTCTTAAAATAATTTATACTTTCGAGATAACACTTTTGTAAAACCGATTCTCTAATTTTGAGAGAAAACTCACCTTATCCTCCTATTATTTGTACTTTCTTCTGGAGAAGTACCTATTTTATCAAGTATCAAACATTTAGAACCATTCATAACAATTATTCTTTAACGATACGCAAGCCTTGACATGCCTAACTTTCTTCAGAAGAGGTTTATAAGCTATTGGGATCGTTTTGTAAATTTATAAAGTTCAGATGCCATAATGCAAATATTGAACATGGAATAGTTTCTAGCTTTTGAAGGTTGTAGCATCTCATACTTGTACATATCGCTTGTCTAAGGAATATCTAAGTCACTTATAAGCTCATGTGTTTACATCTTTCATTTTCCTTTGGTTTTGAGAGGATATGGAGACACATTAACTATTTTCACAGATCATCAATGTGAAATTTTATATTTCAAAAGATAGTTCGTTTATTAATAAAATCCTTTACTGGATAAGTAATTTTGGATTCGGTTCATCATCCTTCTCATTTGTTGAAAGAAAAACAAAAATATACGTGATTATAAGTGATGAAAAGTCACATATTTGTTGGCCTTTGAAATTGGCTTCAAAATCTCCAAGGAGTTGCTATAACTTTGAGGAGAAAATTTTGAAATTGACAGCATGAAATATTATAGATATACCAATTACAATCAGTCATCAAAATTAAATAAACAAATAAATAAACTTTTCTATATTGAGGGAGACAACACCAAAATTAATTTGTCAAAGTGAACGTAACTTAAGAATTTTCTTTAATTAAACTCACATTTATCTATTAAAAATACTGCTAGATTAAGAATGTATACAGGAAGGACATGAAAACAACAAAGGCAATGAAGAGTTAAAGAATACGTGCTCTGAGAAATAACATGAAAATGTCAAATTCTTATTTTGGAATATACCAAAAGTCATCCTTATTTCGAAAGATCCAAAAAGGCAAATTTTCTTGGGTAGCCTATAACGCAACTACAAATCTTCCTTACCCTAAGAATGCCTTTTTTTCTTTTCTTACCAACACAAGTTGGCTCAGTTGGTAAGGATTTGTCACGTTCTTACAAAGGTCAAGTGCTCAAGTCCCGCTGCTGATGGGAGAGCAGTGTTTGTGGGTGATCTGTAAGTACCATTGAAATTGGTCTATACTCTCTAGGGTCTGCCCTAACTCGTGGTGGTGACCGGAGTCGAACCCACCCAAATCTTTTATTACAAAAAAAAATGCCTTTCTTTTAATTTTGTTTTTTTTATTATTTAACTCGTAATGCAGACGTGCTCAAAGTTTGCACATAATTTCTATATCCTGGGAGGTTTGAACCTATTTAGCAATATGTGAATAGACCATCTCACCAACTAAAACATCTTAGCCTAAGAATGCCTATATGGCAAAAAATTATATGTTTCCGTGTATATCCTCATTCTTATACTTAACCAATTATAATTCGTAGAAGAAATGTCCAAATAACTAATTTTGATTGGTTGGTTAAAAGAAGAGGAATATACACGGGGAGAGGTGATTTTCACCTTGCATATATATATAAATTGTCTGTCCCCGTGTATATTCTTATTCTTTTACCCAGCCAATCAAAATTAGTTATTTGGACATTTCTTCTACGAATTACAATTGGTTAGGTATAAGAATGAGGATATACACGGAAACATATATATATATATATATATATATATATATATATATCGGGGGAAAGGACCTATCTATTACAAAAAATAGGGGGATTGAAGAAGCGGGAGGGGATTCAAACTCATGATCTTTACGTCATGAGGCATCAGCCTTATCCACTAGATCAATGCCTTATTAGCTCACCCTGCCTATATATTACTATTAATTGGGTGAAAATCGGCTGTCTGCATACATGTTTCTATACATGTACTCACCATTAAAAATTCGTCACGTGGATATTTCTTTCAATTATATATACACTAGCCTAATAACCCGTGCTATGCACGAGATTCCATTTTACTATATAATTAAGAGTATATGAAAATCAAATGGCTTTGTGAGTTGATTTTTTTTTTTTTTTTTTTAAAAAAAAAAAATTTGACTATTGGAATGAAGAAGTTGAAAAGCAAATTGAGTTTGTCATTGAATTTAATGGCTAAAAACCAACCCACCAATTCATTCAATTGAAAAGCATGCTCAACCCCTTTATTTATAATATTGTCAAACTCCAAAATTTCGTACATTTTCAATGTGGGATCTTGAATAATATTGAAAAAGAAAAAGAAAATTCTAGAAAATTAGAATAGAAGAAAAGAAAAACCATAAAAATATTAAATTGTACAATTTAATTTGAATAAGTTAAAGATGTCAATCAATACTTTTAAAATAATTATAAAAAAAAATCAAAAAAAATTGGAAATTAGATTGAAGACCCGTAAACTCTATAGTACTGAAAAAGTGGAAATGCCTTTGCTAATACCATATATAAATTTTATACACATTAATTTTCTTTTATAGTCTTATCATTTAATAAGTTTTAAAAATAAGAACTATTTTTTTTATGTGGGAGTCTTTATTGTTGTTAATTCTCTTATGTGACTTTAGATTAATTTTTTTTTAATTTTTAATTTTATTAAAAAATAAAATTTATACAAATTAATACTTTAATTTGAGAGAGTTTAGAAGAAGATTCAATTAATTTTTGTAGTATAAATGAAGCGGAATTATTTTTTTTCCATTTTTAAATATCCATATTTATTTATTTATCAAAAGATATTATGAAAATAAAAATGCTGCATAAGAATAAAAAAAAAACCAAAAAAAATGAACATTGCATAAGTCTAAGCTAAATCGAACTTCATTTTAAGTTTAATCGGAATTCAGAGGACCCTCTCATCCGAATTACCTGTTATTTGTTAAAACTTTAACCATTTATATTTATATAAATAAAAAAATATAAGAAGCAAATAAGTGTGTTTCCCTAATTTGATGGGCTGAAATTTCAACCCAATTTCCCACTCAAAATAACATGTGAAAGTAGTCTCTTTATAGTGTTGTCAAACTCAACAAACAATCTAACTTTTCAATGTGGGATGCATTTACTCATTTTATAAGAGTTCTTAGTCTTCTCCTTTTATTTTATTAAAAAAAAATACAGAACTCTCGAAAATTACACGTAGAATTCTAGAGAATGTGATTGGTTAAAAACAAAAACACCTTATGTAATATAAATATAGTTAGATTAGATAGTCTAATAACATGTGCTATGCTCGGGGTTCCATTTTACTATATAATTATGAGTATATGAAAACAATGGCTCTTTAAGCTATTTTTTTTTTTTTTTTTTTTAAGTTTTGACTCTTTAAATGAAAAACAAAATAATAAGCAGGTTTTCTCGCAGGTTCTACCAAAATTCAAATGACTCTGTGCGCTAATTTTTTTTTTTTTACTATTGAAATGAAAAAGTTGAAAAGTAAATTGAGTTTGCCACTGAATTTAATGGGCTAAATATTAACCCACCAATGCATTCAATTTAAAAACATGTTCAACCTCTTTATTTATAATGTCGTCAAACTCCAAAAATTGCGTACACTTTCAATGTCGGATCTTGAATAATATTGAAAAGGAAAAAGAAAAATATAAAAACAATAAAATAGAAGAAAATAAAAACAATAAATATATTTAAAAAAATAACATTAAATTTTATTTTTTAATTATTTTTATTTTATTAAAAATTAAAATTTCTACAAATTAATACTTTAGTTTGAGAGAGTTTAGAAAGATATTCACTTGTTTGCAGTATAAACGAAACAAATTGATTTTTATTCATTTTTAAATATCCATATTTATTTATTTTTCAAAAAATATTATGAAAATAAAAATGCTCCATAAGAATAAAAAAACAAAAAATTAACATTGCATAAGTCTAAGCTAAATCGAACTTTATTATAAGCTCAATCGGAATTCAGAGGACCTGGTCATCTGAATTACCCGTTATTTGTTAAAACTTTAACTATTTATATTTATATAAATAAAAATATAGGAAGAAAATAAGTGTGCTTCTCTAATTTGATGGGCTGAAATGTCAGCCCAAATTTTCACTCAAAACATGTGAAAGTACTCTCTTTTATAGTATTGTCAAACTCAACAAACAATCTAACTTTTCAACGTGGCATACTCTTATGAGCCAATCAAGAGTTTACAATAAAAGTAAAATTTAACCAATCAATCAAAATTTTATAAAATAATTAATTGAACCAAAATTCAAGAAAATTACACTTAGAATTTAGAAGAATGTGATTGGCTGAATCTGAAAACAGGCTCAGTAATATAAATATAGATTGAATGTTGTAAATTATGAATTGTTGGGTAAAAAAATGAGAAAATACACAGACATGCCATTTTTTGCCCTATTAATTACACTTTCTGATTTGTAAAATTTGCAAGTATTACTAGAATCCATTAGTAAGTTTAGTTGTGCAACTTTAAATGGAAGAGGTACTTATCCAATAAAAACAAACATTTATTTAAAGAAGTTTGAAAGATTACTCTAGTTTAGAGGAGTAAACAGTACTGTAATGCTATTATTTGGACAGGAAGAAAATCCAAAATTAATTTAAATTGTGATAAATGAAGGAAAAATTCGTAATCCCCAAATTTAAATTGTGGTGTAAGTGAAATTACCCATTCACCTCACTCTCCTCTTATTTCTCTGCCACTACTTCCTTACACAGACTCCCTCACACATGTAGATGTGCCGATTTTGACCAAGTCCAACTGGTCCGGTCGACCAGAAAAATGGTTCTCGGCCGACCAGCGTGATAAAAAGTTTCTCCGTGACCAAGATCCGGAACTTCATTAAGTTCTACGTGGTTCCCACTTGTTTTCCCATAAAGAAATTGTTTCTCTAGAAAAACTCCCTTTTGAGCAACAAACACTTTGTTCTCGTTAGGAATAGTTTCCTTAGGATACTCCACGAAAATGCACTTGACCGACTTTGGGTTGAGCTTGTCCAAAGCTGGACGTTTCACAAACGCCTCACAACTCGAAATCCTTAAGAAAGACATAATAGGACGCTTCCCAGTCCATATATGATATAGTGTCGTTTCAACAGATTTAGATGAAACTCTGTTTAGTGCTAAAGCTGCTGCTTCTAAAGCAACTCCCTAAAAGAAGTTTGGAAGGCTCGCTGACTCATCATTGATCAATCCATATCTAATAGAGTTTGATTTCTCATTTCGGATACACCATTCCATTGAGGAGTAGCCGGAGGAGAAAGTTCTGAAACAATTCCTCAACTCTTTAGATAGTCACGGAATTCTCGGCTTAAGTATTCTCCACCTCAATCGGATCGAAGAATCTTAATTCTTTTGCCAATTGCTGGTTTTCTACTTCATTCTTGTACTCTTTGAACTTTTCAAAGGCTTCAGACTTGTATTTCATAAGAAATACGTATCCAAAACGACTAAAATTGTTAGTGAAAGTAATGAAATATAGATAACCACCTATTGCATGGATATTGAATGGACCACATACATCAATATGCATTAGTTCCAACAAATCCTTAGCTCGTTCTCTAGTTCTAGTAAAAGGAGAAGCCGTCATGTTACCCATTAAACAAGGTTCGCATGTATCATATGATTCAAAATCAAATGATTCCAACAATCCATCTTTATGGAGTTTGGAAGTGCGGTTTTCGTTTGTATAGCCTAAGCGACAATGCCAGAGGTATGTAGGATTAGATTATTTAGTTCTTATCCTCTCTGTATTTATGTTATAAATCGGTGACTCTAGGTCTAACAAGTATAAACCATTCACCAATGTAGTATTACAATAAAAGACATCATTTAACGATAACGACATTCGTTGGTTTTTAAAATGAATATCAAAACCCATCTTGTCCAAACAAGAGATCGAAAAATATTCTTTGTTAAAGTAGGTACATAAAGACAACTATCTAAATCTAGAACAATTCCAAAAGGCAAACTAAGGCTATATGTTCCTACAGCTAATGCAACAACTCTTGCTCCATTGCCCACACGTAGGTCCACGTCGTCTTTTGCCAGCTCCCTACTCCTTTGTAGTCCCTGCACATTAATGCAAGTGTGAGAACCATATCCGGTATCTAATACCATGAGGATGTAGTAGTAGACAAGTTAATCTCAATAACATAAATACTTGAGCCAGAAGCAACACTTGCTCCCTTTCCAAGCATTTTACCGGCAAGAAAACTAGGGCAGTTTCTCTTCTAGTGTCCTTTCTGTCCACAATGGAAACAATTTCCATCCTTAGCCACAACGCCCTTTGGTTTCAGTGCTTTCTCAGAATGGTTAGGTTTTCTCTTAGGCTTGCCTTTTGTTTTACCAAAACCCTTGCCCCTGTTGTTGACCATGTAAATGTTAGTAGTGCCCTAGGACCATTAGCACATGTTGTGCGTTTTATTATCTTTTGAGCATGTAATTGAATAGTTAATTTTGCTTTTGATTATCAAATGTGTGATTTGATAGTAAAACTCATTAGCTTATGTAATTACTATTCTAGAAGTCCCTAGTTTTATGTAATGCTTAATTACTATGAAATAAAACTAGTATGATTGTTGATTGATGATCTTGTTTTACTGATCATGTGTAATTGATACAAATCACATCATAGATGCAATATATAGGGATACATTGTATTGGACGTGATCCGTCAAAGAAGTAATACTTCATGGTCTTAAGTCATAAGTATTACTTCCTCAATACTATTTTAGAATCCTTAGACCTTATGTCTTCATTGATTCTAGTATGAATGGAGCCACGTTTTGACTCAGTCGGACGTTACTTGTAATAGAGTAATCAATACGACTGATGATCGGATGTAGTAACCTATCATAGCTTGAATGTGAGAGACATTGTAAGGAATTTGTCCCTCTCTACTATTAGAGAGAGATATCCATGGGCTCCTCGATAGGGAAAGACTGTTTAAATGCATGGCCGTGCTCAAATGTATTTGATAAAGTGGTTATCAAATGCTATTTGTCGAAACAGTCTACCTGGAGATCGAGCATAAATACAATTAAGCTTAATAAGGGTGACGACCACCATGCCTTATGCTTAATTAGGATATCGCGAGACAAAGGGATTAAATAGTGGATTGATATTAGGTTTCGTTGTATATTCATTCACTTTTGGGTAGTCACGATGTCCTGCTAGGGGACCGCTTGTGATTTATGAACTCACACTACTACTAAGTGTGTTTTCATTGCCATTGTGAGATGAACCTACTGGGGTCACACGCATAGACGAGCTAACGAGCTTCATGTCCGGATTCAATGAATCTAGAACGTGTCTAGGTTCATTGTATCGACATTCACTTTTACTGAAAATAATAAAGTGTTTATTATTCGAGTTAGAGATAGAGGGCAATTTCGGTATTTTACCTATAGCTGGGATTACGTGGGAGTTATTATCCGATAAGGACTCCCACTACCCAAATGAAAAGTCTAGGGAACGTGGGATTACGAGACTCCCACTGCTAGAAGAAGTTGAATAGAGGTGGGAGTTGTTCTAGTAACGAACTCTCACACTCTATATAACATCTCTTAGTCGAAACCTAGATAACGAATGTTTTTTCAAACCGAAATAATACATAGAATCGAAAACCGTTTTCTATTCTTGCCTCTCCCTTTTCTCTCTAATTCCCGAATCTCGAAAACGAAGAGCTAGCAATCGCTGCCCGTTTCAGTCGCTTGGATACTGGTAGAGGGACATTCCGCAGAGGAATTCCGTTGGTGGCGATTAGCATCCAAGAAACGCCATCCTCCATTCAAGAAGTAGCTTCTTGAATCCAAGAAACGTAAGTTCTTTATTGCTGTTTTCGAATTGTTTCATATGAGCGGATCCTTCAGGGGAGGATCCATGGGTGTTTGGAACGAGTTTCCGCCCATGAATCCCTTCAGTAAATGGCATTGGACTTGCTTATTTCCTTCATGGCAGTGCTCAACAAGTTCAACAATTCTGGGAGAGGTTTGTCTATCTCATTCATGTTGTAGTTTGGTACGACCCGACTAAATGATTCAGGCAACGATTGCAGAATCAAATCAGTGGATAGCTCTTGGCCCAGAGGAAATCCCAGTCTTTCGAGGCTCTCAATATAGCCTATCATTTTCAGAACGTGAGTTCTGACTGGTGTTCCCTCCGCCATTTTGCACTAAAATAGAGATTTTGACACATCGAATCTCTCCTGGCGGGCTTGACCCTGAAAGAGTTGTCTTAGATGATTAATCATACCGAAAGCTCTCATTTCCTCATGTTGCTTCTGAAGCTCAGAGGTCATGTTTATTAACATAAGACTAGACACATCCAATGCGTCATCTAAGTGCTTACGATAAGCATATCTTTCAACGGCTTGAGCCTCTGCGACTGGTAGATCAAGAATTTGTTCATCAAGAACATACAACTTTTTCTCGTGCTTGAGAACGATTCTCAAGTTCCTATACCAGTCGAGGAAGTTTCCTCCCTCAAGTTTGTCATTCTCAAGGACAGTTCGTAATGATAATGAGTTTGATGCAACAATTACATTTGTCATTTTATCTATACAGAAGAATTTGCAAAGTTTTAGTTGTCATATTTTAAAATCATTAAAAAGACTTTATTTAATGATTCTCCCACTATTTTCTTCAAATGAATAACCCTCGAGTATCCATTCGGAAAGTTCAAAACTTTCTAGTAGGACCAAGATCCATATATCACCAATCTCGAGGCAACTTTGGCTACAAAGCTCGAGAAATGACTTTTTAGGTAAGCAACACTTGCTAATCACATAAATTATGTGACTCTTGGTTGGTTAACTAGGTAACACTTACCCTAAGTAAATAAATGCACATCTTAACCCTTTGCCTCCCGACCCAATACCGAGGCAGCTTTGGCTACAAAGCTCGGTAACGGCAGTCCGGTTAAGTATGACCCATGATTGCGACGTCGGATATCACTAACTTATCCTTCGTGCCTCAACAGGATAGACAGACGCTTATTCTACTCGGAAGTTCACACTACTGTCGATCTTGTCATTGACGAGGGCCAATCATGGAAGGTAATAAACTTAATATTTTAAAATTGAGGGTTTTCAAATTGTCTCACCAAACGGTGTATAATCTGATTATACGTCTTGAAACAATATGCATCACATGCTAGAAATATTGTAAACATGCATCGGGCATCTCATGCAAAATACATAAAACAGTAAATAAACCGTTACATAGTAATAGACCCCTATTCGGATTTTTTCGAGCCAACGGAAAATCCTAGGTCAATCTAAGGTGGAAAAGCAATAAATCCTATCTATTGTCTTCCTCCTCCTTGTGGTTTCCTCCATCTAATGGACGCCTTTCTTCATCACTTGTTACATATGTAAAATATAAAATCTTATTCTATACTTTTACATAATGGAAAGAATTCTCGAGTTACATTCGAGATTAAATTTACAAAAAGAATTAATGAGATAAAGCACGACACGCAGGCCGTATTATCATAAAAGCCACTGGTCAAAGGCTATTACTATGTACCATGCTCAAACAAACACGAAAATCATGCTAAGAGCGCAAATATACACTTCATTCCCCCTTTCCGGTGGACCCAGGCCATACTCTCGGTCGACCACGATAAAAGCAGTAACCAAAACAGTGTAAAAAATAGGCCATCTCGGTCGACCCAGAACACTTCTGTTCGACCGGCCTGAAAACAGACTAGCCTCGATCGACCGTGATTGCTCACCGGTCGTCCGAAATCTAGGCAGTAGCAAAATCCCATTTTCTAACACATGTTCGGTCTACCGCGAACCTCTTCCGGTCGACCGAATTATTGCTAGAAAATAGAAAACAACCAAAACACGAATTCACAATTCGTTCCGAGATTTGTTTAACACTTAAACAACTTCCCAGAGGTTGTACAAAGGTAAAGACATCTTATGACATGCATTATCCGTCTGATACAAACATGATAACACATAAGCAAAGTAATTAGGTTCTAGTGATAGGCTCTGATACCACTTGAAGGAAAAATTCGTAATCCCCAAAACACAGCGGAAATAAAAGCGCGGGATTACGTTCCTTTGGAGGATCTAATCACGAGAAAGAACCAAAAATCTTGTGTTAGGAATTATACCTTTATGTCGATCTAATCGACGTTGCCCGAATTCTGCTACTAGGAATCACCAACAGCAGCCTTCTGACTCCTGTCTCTACTGGTATCTGATACAAACATGATAACACATAAGCAAAGTAATTAGGTTCTAGTGATAGGCTCTGATACCACTTGAAGGAAAAATTCGTAATCCCCAAAACACAGCGGAAATAAAAGCGCGGGATTACGTTCCTTTGGAGGATCTAATCACGAGAAAGAACCAAAAATCTTGTGTTAGGAATTATACCTTTATGTCGATCTAATCGACGTTGCCCGAATTCTGCTACTAGGAATCACCAACAGGTGTTCCAGATGCTAGTCTAAGAAGTACGAGGTTTGGAAACACTTTCTCGGAATCCACAAAGTATAGATTACTTAGGAAAAATCGGAAAATCAAAGAGAAGAAAAATCGTATTTTTCATCTCTTTTAATTGTTCTTGAGAGTGTGTTTTAATTCAAGAGATTTTCTTCTTAATATTTCGGAGGCTATGGAAGTGAAAAGCTAGAGAGAAAATGATAAATATGTGAGTTAGAATGAAAACAATTTTCATCCAGTGTGGTGTAAGTAGAATTACACACTCACCCCACTCTCCCCTTATTTCTCTCCCACTACTCCTTACACACACTCCCTCACACATGTAGATGTGCCGGTTTTGACCAAGTCCAACTGGTCTCGACCGGAGAAATGGTTCTCAGCCGACCGGCGTGACAAAAAGTTCGGTCGACTCGAGACACTCTCGATCGGCCGGGTCTTTTGTCCAATCCAATTGAGTCTGCCCAATCCAATTGAGCACCTATATCAAATGTAAACTCCAACAACATCAAGTACCTAAATCCGACTAGATTGGCCAATACCAATAATTCAATTATTTTCTTGCAAGACACCATTTAAAAACATTAAAAAAAAAAAAAAAAACCCCTTATTAGTTGATTACAATAATTCATGGCCAATAGAAGTAGAATTTTTAGCTTCCAAGTATGGATACATATTTAGAACCATATATTTGTCTTCTCATTTCTATCTGTTTAGAGAAAGGATGATGTTAGTAATTATTGACGTGCAAAGTTAAAAAAAAAAAAAAAAATCATTTTCTTAGGGGCCAGCTTAAAAAAAGATTACTCAAATTTGTAGCAAATATAAGTATAAATATGAGTACTTTTGTTGAAGGAAATACTATAATTACAAGTATTTTCGAGTCGGAACATATTTGGTGTTCAATCTATGCAGGTGCTCCTCATTTTTCTTTAGAACAAAGAGTTTCCTAAGTACTCCCTCCTTGTTTCTTGATTGCATTTTCACTCCGGCCCTTCTACTTTAGGATTTTCTGACACAAAATCTATGATAATAGTATAGTTCGATTCCCAACTTTTGATCTTGCGTTTAATAATACTTATTCCATCTAAATTTGAATGTCTTATTTTATATACTTATTCCATTTAATTCTAAACGGAGGGAGTATTATAATTAGGAGTGATAAATACGATACAAAAGATGCAGTGCCATATATACACACACTAGATATTTCCAGGACCTGTTTTATACAACAGAAATGACCATCCCGTTTCTGGCTCCTCATAGGCTGTACAGTACATGAAATTTGCCATATTGTTTGGTTATAACTACGGGCCTGATCTGTAAGAAAAGCCCATTTTATGATGTCAAATAATGGCCCAAATTCCATTTTCTTCAACAAAGTTTATTTTTCTCAGTTCCACAACTAGGCTCTAGTTCATTAGATATTTAGGTAACTCTATTGATTCGATTTGTATCTAACAAGCACCGCTGTTTGCAAACCTATAACATAAGTCACTCTCAAAATTAGTGACGGATGTAGCATTTTATCACCGAGAAATATGCCCCGCTGAAAAATAATTTTTTTAATTAAATATGATGTATTTTTACTCAATTTATATAATAGGTATTTTTCAAACGCACAAATTGGAATTAGTTAGGATTTTCTCTCTCGACAAGAGGGGGGAAGCCGCCTCCTAAAAAAACCTAGCCGCTAGCGACTCTCTCTCCTCGTGAGAGTTCTTCTTCGGTGAAATATCCCGGTTACTGCTCCGGTAAAATAATACGGTTGGCTATCTATCTCTTCGTGAGAGTAGTAGTTACAATAAAAGTGAAATAGATTTAATCCGGTTGCTTTTCCTTCAATTCTAGTCATCTTCACTCCAGCGTGGAAATTTAACGTGTAATGAAATGAATGTAGATGAAGCAACGGTTGAAAGTTTCGAAGCTTGAAATTATTCATCGTGGTGAATTTTTGGTAGGCGGCGTAGATGTTCCAGGCGGTGCTGTGATGGTGGAAAATTTTTGAAAATCAAGTCAATGTCGGAGCTATGGAAGCTGGTGGGGAGAGATGTACCAATTCTGCAAATTTAGAGTTTTTTTGGGGGACCCTTTATGCTATTTTTACAACTTTTGGTCCACATAGGACAATGATGCAATTTCGGATTTGTTGGGGACTTTTCCTGTAATTTTTACTTTTGATGAACTTTTTTATGCGGGCTCCTGTAGTTAATCAGTGTAAGGTGGATGTGGCTTGTCGGCCCCGCCAAGGCATGTGAGTTGCATGATCTGGAATTGTTCGGTACTGAACAACTCCTGAACAATTCAAAATCTAGTGTGCTTCAAAATTGCTCACTTTTTTGGTAGTTTTTTTTTCCATAATAAATGTGTGTGCAAATTACATGATTAATATCATGGTAGTACTAGACTTTAATTCATGTTTTAGATTATGTTTTAATTCAAGTTTTTATGTTAGCACTCAATGGGGTCTGCTATATCAAATTTTGAGAAGAATCCCTCAAGATAGAGTTTTTTTGCAACATGGTTTCGAATGGAGGATTGTGAGCGGACATTCTGTTCGTATCTGGCGTGGTCGCTGGCTAACTACTCTACGCTGTTTTCAGCTGATCTCCCCTCATAATTTTACGTGTTTTGAAGTTTGCAGGTAAGAACTTTAAAGTTGTGGAAGACATCTGGTTTGTGCGTGGCCTCGGTTTTGCTCTTGCTTTTTTGGCAGTAGTGTCTGGTTATACGGTCATAGAATTTTGTACTATAGGGCACTTATTCTTTAGTTTTTTATATGACAGCGAGTCTTGTAATGTTCTGACTCATTGGTTAGCTGAAATTTTTCTAAGGCTTGATACCTCATTTAAAGGGTAGGAGATCCATTGGAATTCCACCTCTCTCACGTAGTTCCTAATATCTATTAATGATATTATTTTCTTTTCAAAAAAAAATTATAATAATTTAATAAATGATCCACACAATTAAGATAAATCAGAAAGTGATCTCACGTATCTCAAGTACTGGATCCGCCATTTCTCAAAATGCATAAAAGTCGCAACTTTACTTAGTTAACTAGGGCCCAATCCGTGAGACAAGCCCATTTCAGTAATTAGTAAAGAATGGCCCAAAGACACTTGACTTCAACAAGGTTTTCTTTTTATTTTCTTTTATTGTTTTTCTTTAACTGATCTGATATCTTATCCAGAGACTATCCAGTGAAGCAAAATCTTAAAAAAGCTTTGTCCAGAACCCACCAATGGCTTCCTTCTGAAATCTTCATTTTCCCCAAGGAAATTACTTTCTAGCCCTTCTTGGGAAGCTTCATAGAATGTCATCAATGGCGATGCCTTCTCGTAATTTTAGTCTTGGTACTTTAACATGCGCTTCTTTCCTTTCCCAGAGCAACCCTTGTTTCATACCCTTCAAATCCTCAATTTCTCCGAAGCCAACAGCTTTTTCGAAGAATTCATCAACTATTCTTAATCTCAAACACAGGAATTCTAGCAGAACAATGGAGCTTCAAGCTTCAGCTATTGCAGAAGCAGAGATATCCACGGAAACTTCTGACTCTGCTCCAACTTCACAAGAATCTGCAGAGCCTTCTTCTCAAGATACTGCTGTAATAATTTATTCTATCCCTCCTCCTGTTTCTGCTTTGTTCATTTCAGTTTTTTTTTACTCGCTTAATCAATTTTCCTTTCATTTCCGTAATATATACCGTTTAGGACTAGAGATTAAGGAAACTAAAACAAGACATTTTTAAATCAAACTACCAATATTACCCTTTTAACTAATATTTTCTCCGTTTTAAATTATTTGTCCACTTTCTATTTTACATGAAAATGAACGTTTCACCAAATTGTATAGTAGAATATGGTAAAATGTCAAATATGATCATATTTATTATTATTTCCAATTTAATTCTACCTGTTTTCTCTCTTTATTCTTCTCTCTCCAATATTTAAGGTAAGAGGTAGTATTGGAAAAAATATTATTAATGAACGATTTATTTAAAAAGTGAACAGTTGATTTGGGATAAATTAAAAATGAAATATGGACATATCATTTGAAAGAAAGTATTAAGTAAAAGATATATTGAGTCAAATAAAATATAATTGAAAAATTAAAACACAGAAAAATGAAAAAAAATTATCTAAACGACTTACATAATTAAAACCTAGTACTACCTAAAACGACTTAATGGGTAGGGGTGAGCACCGAATTCGAATTGGCCAATTCGGTCAATTGAATTCGGTTTTTTCATTTTTTCATACCTCAAAAAACCGACCGAATTCGAAACCGAATTCGATTTCACCGAATTCGAATTGGCCGAATTGGTGAATTCGGAATTCGGTGCCGACCGAATTGGCCGAATTGGAGGGTATATTTTTTATTATATAATATATTTAATTATATAATATTTAATTATTAAAAATTCAATAATAATATTTAATTATACATATATAATAATATTTAATTATTAAAAAAATCGAATTCGAATTCGGCACACCAAATTCAAAAATAGTCAAACCCGAATTCGTCCCCAAATTGACCAATTCGATTCGGTCTTGACCGAATTACCAATTCAAGTAGATTACGAATTGAATTGCCAAATTGAATTCGAATTCGGTCGGAATTCGGCAAAAACCGAATTTGCTCACCCCTATTAATGGGAGTAGTTTATAACTTTACATGGAGAAGGAAAACTAAAACTTATTTACTTGGGGAAAAATTATTAAAAGGTATGATTTCATAAAAAACTTGGTACGCCAGACGTTACATTTATCAATAACATTAATTTTAGGAAAATAAAAACTAATTTTTTTCTATAGAAATTCTGCATTTTAAAACACGTTGGAGGCGTCTGCATGTTCTAAAATTCGACATTTTAAAATATTAGGGGCAGTTGCTACTTCGATAATTATGCCACTGACTATACACACTATTAATATAGTATGTTATTGTAAGGTGTATTTATAATGTTGTATGGAAAATTGACATGGATGATTCTTGAATTTTTCAGGTAGTTGAGAAGGTAGGGAAGAAATTTGAGAAGCCAAAGCTAGTGTTGAAGTTCATATGGATGGAAAAGAACATTGGATTAGGATTGGATCAAGTAATAGCAGGCCATGGAACTGTTCCTTTGAGTCCATACTTCTTTTGGCCAAGGAAAGATGCTTGGGAAGAGCTTAAAACAACACTAGAGAGCAAGCCTTGGATTTCTCAGAAGAAAATGATTATACTTCTCAATCAGGCTACTGATATCATCAACTTATGGCAGCAGAGTGGTGGCAATTTATCCCAGTAAAATTCATGTTGGAATCACTATAGTTCTTTGTTCTTCCAATTTCCTTTTTTTTTCAGATTAAAATCAGTATCAATACGGTCATTATGTTCAAAAAAATTATTTCCCAAGTGTATGTCAAGATAAATTTTCGTAGTTGTTATCTTATTCGGATCTTCTTTGACATTGTGGCATATTCTCTATTTTATTATTTTCAGATTACCACATAATAGTTTTTGTTCTTTTAATATGGAACATAGAGAAAATGATGGGATCCCAAAAGGAGAAGAGCGAAACAAATAAAGGAAGAAGCCAAGGGAGTTCGTGACATTTCTTTGAATGAGACGAGCGAAACAAATAATCTTAAATTAATTTTTTTATGATTAAGGTATTGGAGGTTCACTTAACTAATCAGAAAATTAAGGGTGGACTGGTTGCAATACATCATGTCCCCACATCTCTATTACATAAGTCCGGTTTCCCTTACTGGCAGACATGAACCCCACTTCTATAAGTGAAACTATAACTAAATTTATGTAAGAGAGGGATGGAGCAGAATGCATTGCAACTGGTCCATTCCTAGTTACGCCAACTAATCCTAATGAGTGACAACCTATCCTTTGGTTTGCCACTCAGGTAAATCCGAATGCGATTACAATTTATACCTACTTAGGTCAGACATTCGTTCTCCGTTAGGACCTCCTTTAAGAGGTACGACTAAGACTCCTGGAGAGGCTGCAAGGCCCACCACAACTTTCCATCCACAAGATATCTACATTTTAACATAGATATTGGAAATATCTGATATGGGATCGAGTCCCATGTGATGACATGTAGTCAGATTTGTAACATCACTGCATTTCGCCTCTCCTCTGCAGAATGAGGAGAGAAGGAAATGCAATGATGCTCTAAATCTGACCGCATGTAACTTTGCTTCACGTATGAAAATAGCCGCAAAAATTCAAACCTTCCATAAGACATCCCAGTCCATTTTTTGTCATAGTGAAAAGGAGTCTTTGGTCGAAAGTTTTAATTAAGTGCAACTTCTAATATATGTGATCTGCTTTCCCCAAAAAAACATTTTAAGATTTCATAGGAATATATCTAACACAAGTTGACCAAAAAAAAAAATAGTTTGATTAAATATAGAATTATTCATTTATAGACTAGGTCAATGAAACTTGGAACTAGAATTCCTCATCAAGATTCAAACAAAGGCAATAGCAGGGACGAAGACAGAGGGGGGGCGGGAGGAGGCAGTCCCCCCTCCCCTTAAAATTTTTAAAAATACTATTAGGTATAATAAATTTTACATGTAGTTCATAATATTTTATCAGTTTCGCCCCCTCAAGATTTTTTTACCCGTTTTTATATCTAGTTTGACATATTGTTACAGTTTCGCCCCCAGTGCTAAATTCCTGGCTTCGTCCCTGGGCAGTAGGCAACCAAGCCAACAACAGGGACAAATCTCAGATAACTAACTAAGCCAACCCTATATTTCTGAATGTTTTGCAAGTTCACTTCTATTAACCAGGGTTGGAATATTATGTACAAGAAGATATCCCAAATGAAGGCATATGCAAGCCTTTCAGATCATATATAACTTATCAAGAACTCGAACCTTTCTAGTAAACACCCAAATTTTCCATCTGCTCGCCCGTGGAGGGCCCACAATGCCAATAGAAGACGAGCAGCAGCAGCGATGAGTCCAACAACAGGTGCACCCTTAGTCATGGCAGAACCTAATTGGGAGCTTTCTCTTGATTTGTATTCGAGATCGGCATCATTTAAGCGAATAGCCATGTATGGTATCAAGAATGCTGCAAATAGAATAGAAAAAATCTTAATACTATCTTCTGATACAACCACCCCCCAGTGTCCTAAATGGTGAAATTTGGATAATTGAAGCAGGATTCCAGCTTCATTGAGATATACTAGCATGTCAGCGGTTGGCATCTCAGTGCGGTGCGCAGACCCTTATGATATAAGTTATACTGGAATAACTAACCAATTAAACAAGCCACATGAGATGGTAAGAACATACAAGCAAACACAAAATGTCCCAAATTTTGAGACAAATACTAATTTCATTCAAATTACGCAGGCCTATTACCGCGACCTCAGAAATAAATTGTAAGCTTTTAGTACCAGATGCAACAAACGAACAAGATGGTTGCCAAAACTCAAAGTGAAATGTGATAGAAAAGCAAGAATCATATATTGTAATGCACATTAGACCTGGACTGTAAGCAATAAGCAAGAGACTTAAGCTCACCAGAATTTGTTAAAGGCAGAATGAAGAATAAATTAAGAGAAAGGCCCACTAGTGATTTGATAGTATCCTAACTAATAGCCCATACAAGATCACCCTGCATTTTCCAAAACAAATCTAATGTAAATTCAATGTACAAAACAAAGCAACCCTGCTTTAAAATTGGTGCATTGTAGATTTTCAGCAATCCAAAAAGAAGATGAAAAAAGAAAATGCTCTTAAGGGTGCTCATAAAATCAGCTCTAGAACATTACCCAAATAAAATTGTTCAATATGCAACATCATTTTACTAAGGAAAATCAGCCCCATTAGTCCATAAACTTATTTCAATTAGCTTCGACAATCCTTGTGTAGTTTTTGCTGCATAAAGAATCCCTCAACATTTTACGATTAGCCCACAAAGTCCTAACCACCAAATTTGCGGTGGTTTACGGAAAATATCGTGCATGTGACTAGCAACACCCTTTTTACCGAGAGTATTTGTATCTTTCCAGGCCAGGGCCGATTTGGTATCGAGATTTAAATCCCTAAATCCCCAAAATCAAAATCAGTTCATCTTCTCTATTCCTCTCTAGTCCCTAAACAATTCCAAATCGCCTAATCAATTCCTCATTGGAAAACAGAAGCTGTGATAAAATCTTTGAAGCATTGGTTCTTGTTTGAACGTTATGGAGCGTCGAAAACCAGGAGCTCCATTACCTAGATATTGTAAGTGTATCTCTATATTCTACCTAAATCTTTTAGTGTTAATTTGATTTGAACCATTAATTGTGTGTTTTCATCTGATTTGATTTGGATAAATGAATTTGATTTGGGAATTTAGGGATTTAAATACCGATGCCAAATCTGCCTTAACCTCGAAAGACACAGATACCCTCCATAAAAGGGTGTTACTAGTCACTTGTACAATATTTGTCGCAAACCATAGCAAAATTGATAGTTAGGACTTTGTGGGCTAATTGTAAAATGCTGAGGATTTTTTATGCAGCAAAAATTACACAAGGGTTGTCGAAGCTAATTGAAATAAGTTCAGGAATTAATGAGACTAATTTCCCTTTTACTAAAGAAATTGAAAGGATTTGAATTGATCACATTATTTTACGCATGCCATAATTTTTCATCAATGTACCGACCAATATAACCAAAGAACATTAAAAGATCTATGAACCAAAAAATCTAATTAATATTTAAAAAAAATACAAATTCCAAAAACAGATAATAGAATAATATATGCTGGTGCAAAGTTGAACAAGAATAAAAATGTAATTTCTTAAAAAAGGGATCTTACAGAATCGCCGTCACCGGCTATCTATTTCTTCTTTATATCCGACCACCAATACTGGCCAATTAAGTTCCCGGTCGTAATTGATACCACAATTTCACGCCTTGAACCCCCGGACCCAAGAGTGCAACACATGTATCTGACAGCTCCACGACTACCTGTTTGGCAACCGAACTCATCGTATCAAAATGTATATTCTAATATAATAGTAAATACTTGAACCAATTCTTATATACATTAAAATCTTTCAAATTTATCCGATGTGAAATAGAGTTCACACATTTAATGTATTTTCTACTATTATTACATGTCTTTTTCATTAATACAAAATTTCCTTAGTTTTCAAAAAACAAAATTGAAAATAAATATTTATTGGCAGCCAGATTAAAAAAGTGATTCAACCCGAGGAGTGCTGAGAATTTGAACTCTCAGTATTATAACCGCAGTCAGATCAAGGGGCTTAGAGTAGAGTTAAAAGGTTAGGACCTTGATTCACGAACGGAGATTGCGTTAGACTAGCACTGATTTAGCAGAAAGGAAAAAACATGGCATTGAAATTTTTTTTGGAGGGGGGGAGGGGGGAGAGGCAACATTTTTGTCCGGGACGGAAGTTTGGTTGACGTGGCAAGAATCCCACTAGAGACTTCCGTCCTGGCCCCCACTTCCGTCCCCAAACCGAACCCTAAACACTTCCGTGACTTGAGGACGGAATTGCCACTTCCGTCCTCATATTACAACTTTTTTTGCAGTGTCTAGTCTTTTCTCAAATTTGCTTTTTTGACCATGCATTATTGAACGTAAATATTTGAACGGTTTTGGTAGTTTCGTTCATATTTCTGACCGATTTTTAGAGACTTGTCCATTCAAAAATTCAAGATTTTAATTTTTGAATTTCCAATTACATCTATAAATAACTTCTCAACCTCTCCACAATCTACAACATTCTCAACTCTTAAACCTAAAATTTCCTTATCCTCTTCACAATTCCTTCTTTCTAAATTTATTTCTCCTCTTAAAAAAGCATCCCTTAAAATGGCAAATTTTCCAGAATTTATTCAAAAAGAAATGCGTAACAAATTAAGGGATGTTGATTTTACTAAAGAATGACCTGCAGAATACGAGCAGGTGTTAATAGAAATTTGTTATGATTGTAGTACACTAGGTTACAATGGTAAAAAAATGTTGGTCCGATTCGTACAACGAAATTGTCCACGGAATGAACTCCGTCACCGGCGGACAGTTCACAATAGAAATGATCGATGCAGGTGTAGCAAAAATTGCGCAGACGGTTTTGGGATTTTGAAGCACTTAAGCGCAAACCATGATTCAAGTACGACGGTAGGACCAACATTGTCGAATCAGAGACAATTTCCACTTGGTCATGGTTCCTTAAAAAATTAAGGAAACATGTGAAAGACTTACAAGTTTGCCTTATTAGAGATCGTCATGCCGCCATTCTTAGTGCCGTGGCTAGCGTCCCCAGATGGCAACCCCAATGGTAGTGCACCGATATTGCCTTAGGCATTACAGGTCAAATTTCCACACTCATGCAAAAAAACAAAGAATTCAAAGATTATGTGTGGATTGCTGCAACACAAAAGAAAAAAAGTAAGTGCGAATTTTTATCTTGAACGTATTAAACAAAAAGATGAAGATGAATTTAACTGATTGATGCAGCATCCCAAAGAGTTGTGGACTTTGACATACGATGGGGGAAAGCGTTTCGGTTGCATGACGACAAACATGTCTGAGGCTCTTAACAGCGTTTTGAAACAGTCTAGAGCGCTACATTTGAAAGCTCTTGTAGACATGATATTTTTCAAACTTGTGTATTATTTTGACACACACCGGGAAGACGCTAATGGTTGTCAAACGCCATTCACTAAGAGAACATGGGATCAGTACTTCAAGTACGAACAAAAAATAACAAGTTTGACTGTGCAACGACACCATAAAGACCAGGGTATCTATAAGGTCATGTCCCGACATAGAGGACCTGGCGAAGGTGAAAAAATATACAGGGTTAACTTATCAGCTCATGCGTGTAACTATGATAAATGGTCTACTTATTCAACTCCATGCTCACATGTCATTGCTGTGTCCAAATCAATCATGGATGATGCTTCTAAGTATATCCACACTGTCTATTCTCTCGAGCATTATAGAAATACTTACAAGTCCATTTTATACCTTGTACTTGATCCAATTCATTAGAGACCTAATCCTTTTGATATGACACATCACCCTCCTAACATGAAAGGTACGCAGGTGGGTCGACCTCAAAGGCGGATATTTCAAATGCATATGGACACAGAGAATAGAGGAACTCAAAGAGCAAAGAAGTGTGGCCACTGTAAATAAGTCGGTCACAACCGGAAGACTTGCCCATGTTAGCAAGTCTTGACCAAGCACCTCCTCCACATTAATTGTATTTAAATTTTACTAATTTGTAATAGTTTAGAATGTATAAATTATCAATTTTGTTAGCAATCGTATAAAGTTGTTTTAAGTGTATTTAATTATTTTTTCATTCAATATCCAAAAATTGCAAACATTACAATGACTTATTATTAAAGTTGACGTAATAAATTGGCAAAAACATCATTCCCGACCCTATAATCAAAGATATCGTAAGGGGCTGGATGAATTTGTACATGGTCACCCGGGTGTAATCTTGAAAACACAACAAACTCATCACACCCCTAAAAAATAGTAATCGTCTCCGTCTTCATCTTTAGCCACTTGGAGTGTCAATTTGTTCCTGTGACAATTGCGCATGTGTAGTACTTCGGGGATTCCAAGCTGCATTATAAGACGCCATTGCATGTAGTTTCTACATATCCACTGTACAGGGGAAAAAACATTACAACCCATACCTGTAAGAGGAACGAATTTATTACTAAAATTTTAATATTACAAAACGTACCGGTTTAGAAAGTGACGAATAGTTTTTTCAATGTCTATCCGAAAACTCTACCGGAAAAAAGCCCCGTCAGAGGGATACGATAATTCGCCCTTCAGGTAATTGATCCCGCGCCTTCCCTTAACAAAAATATCTAGTACATTCATTGGAGATGGTATAAAATGAACTTTATCTGTGGGCCGAAGATTGTTGTCACGCAAAAATTATTGTAATCCTCCGTCTAGGTAGTACGTATCATCTATTTTGGTTACATAAACGCACCATTGATTCCCAATGTCGTCCTTCAGATAGACAGAACTTGCTAACCCGAGACCAGTTTGCTCCAACAAATTTGTGTACTTTGATGGAAGCCGCTACAAAAAAAAAATTACTTAGATAGTTAAACACATTTCATCTAAAAAAACTTACACATTACAAAATAAAATACTACCATTTTTCCATTGGTTTAATTTCCGATAGCAATTCTAAATTGGTGTTTGAAATATACTCTTCCAGGGCGGAATCAATTTCGCTATTCATTATCAAATTATATTAGGGAAGATAGGGTTTTTATGGAAATAAATGAGTTGAAGGGTTTGAATGAGTTGCAACGTATGTTGATGTGAGAAAATGTAGTGAATTTTATACAAATTTTGTTGGAGAGTGGATAGGATTTATAATCCCTGAAAAACTGGCCACAAATTACATCCGTGGGAAAAAACTCACGGCCACTTGAGGACGGAAGTGGGATTTCCGTCCGCAATTTGGTCCACATTTCCAGTCCCATTATTGTAAAGCAAAAGTGAGAAAAGATTAGACACTACAAAAATGTTGTAATATGAGGACGGAAGTGGCAATTCCTTCCTCAAGTCACGGAAGTGTTTAGGGTTTGTAGGGTTCGGTTTGGGGACCCGGGCAAGACGGAATTGTCCTGGCTGACGTGACAAGACTCTGGTGGGATTCTTGCCACGTCAGCCAGGACGGAAGTCCCACTTCCGTTCCGGACAAAAATGTTGCCCCCCAAATTTCCCTGCCATGTTTTGTCATTTATGCTAAATCAGTGTCAGTCTAATGCAAATCCCTTCACGAACTCCCTATGCCTGGGTTTGGACGACGACGTTTCCACGCTAGACAAAGGGACTCGTACCCTGCAAGCTTCAGCATTTCCCCCAATTTTTAAGAAACCATTTTCCCGCGCTCTTCTCAAGTCGTCTCTTTCACAAACTCCATCAATGGCTCCGAAACCCGATAGCACAGAAGGTCTTCCTTCCTTTCTATGATTTTCTACTTCAAATATTTGAATTTCGTTTCCCTTACTATACTTCTTCTTGCTAAAATATGATTTTACTAACAAAAAGAAGAACATTCCCGATATTTATTTGAGTAATGAAATTGAATTCGATTATTTGTCAGGTATCGTGCTCAATTTCGTGAACGAGGTAATTTTTTCTCTTAATTTAATCGCCGCTCTTTCTTTTACATACCTGATTTTGATTTTCAGCTCTGGCCAATTTGCGGTGAACTTATTGGGCAATTTATGTGGAATTTATTTTTTTAGAATTTTTTCATTACTCTAATAGTATGTATAAATTTGAATTTTGTATAGTTACTGATTATTCAACTGGATACAAATGGAAGTATTGATAAAGGGGAAAATATAACCGCAGACTCTAATACTGTGGTAATTCAGTGCAGAAAATCATTATATGACATCAAATCATTGTATTTTACAATTTATGTAAATACAAATTCACAAAAAAAAAAAAAATTGAAAATTCAAAAGAAAAAAGGAAGGTAATGGCTATAGATGTATAATTTTGTTCATTCAAGCTGTTGCGCATCATTATTAGTATTAGGTTTTTGGTGCCTATTGAGGATTTTACTTAGAGAAACATGTTAAGATCGACCAGTAAACTCTATGGTACTTGGAAAATTGTTTTCTTTATTCAAGTGATTTTCTATTGTTCTAGTGGTATTTTGGGAGCTACTACTTTGTGCATTTATTGTCAAAGGTTATGGTTGTCTTATATACATTCACGCCCATACCTCAATTATTGAGGACTTAATGAGTTATGTTATTGTTATTATTGTGTTATATTCAAGTGATTTTCTATCCAACTGTGCCTTTCTTTATGTAGATAATATTTCTGATTCTGTTTTCTTTGTTAATTCAGCAAAATAAACCCCTTAATACTCAAAATGTGGCTGATGCTCTGCAAAAGTTCAATCTAAAAAAGGGCCCAATACAGAAAGCACTAGATACTCTTGCTGATAGTGGAAAAATATCATTCAAGGAATATGGCAAGCAGAAAATATATATTGCACGTCAAGATCAGTTTGACATTCCAGACAGTGAAGAACTTAATTGCATGAAGAAAGAAAACACTACGCTTCAAGAAAAGCTGGATGAACAAAGGAGAGGTGTCAATGAGCTCGAGGGAGGTATTCATTTGAAACTTTTTGTATGTATTTGCTAAGTTGATCATGTAGCTTGCATCCTCATCTATAAAATGGCGTCTTTTTGTTGTCTCGTCTCCAAGTCTCGAGTTGTATTGACTAAGTCAATGACAGAAATATGGTTATTTTCTTCATACGAATTAGTTATTCATGACTGCTTGTTGCAGAAATCAAAGCCCTGAAGTCAAATTTGACGCTGGAAGAGATACTTGCTAAGGAGGCCAAACTAAGCAATGAGGTAAGTCAGGGAAGAACTGTTTGCATTTGCTCCTTGGTTATTTTGAGAGAGAATTTGAAGAAATATACTCAAGCGGTATACCTTTTCAGGTAGAGGAAATGGAAAAGAAGCTGATTAAATTGAGGGAAGGAGTTACACTTGTCAGTCCAGAGGAGCGCAAAGCTGTGCAAAGCATGTATTTCTGAAGCACTAAATCAATGGAGAAGAAGGAAGAGGATGTTCAAAGATGTGTGGGACGCTATAACTGATAATTCGCCAAAGAATCTTAAAGAATTTAAGGTATTCTATAAGCGAATCATCTCTGTTTTCCAGAAGTAGACTTTTGTGCCTTTTGTTTCATTTCTGGCATTCAAATTTACAGGAAGAACTTGGGATTGAATATGATGAAGACGTTGGTGTGGATCTGCAGTCCTTTAGCGCTCTAGTGCAACAGGGGAGAAAACGTGCCAGAGGCTAGTGACTTTTGGCTCAAAAGCATTAAACAATTCCGTATATGTGGGCTATAGCTCTCTTATTTTGATATGATCAAGTTTGTTATACAATTTTGAGTTAATTAATAGCTCTTTTAAAATCACATACCCCTTCTTGTGATAGTGATCTCTCTCTCTCTCCCCAAATATTTATTCCTGTTAACCGCAGCCAATATCCAAGCACTAAGATTACTATAGAAAGAAAAGAATAGACAAACTCAGAGCTAAGCCCTGGGAGAGGTTCAGTATTAGTGCTCTCTTCTATGATGTCTGATTTATTATCAGAAGAAATAATAATAAAACTAAATCACTTTGTAGTCCCACTTCATGTCACCGATGCATTTTATAGGAAACCTTGTTAAATATCTAGCAACTTGCTTATAAAGTCCTTAACTCCTTATATATTACTATCCTATTGTCTGGTTTCTTTTATAATTTAATTCAGATCTCCATGAATATTTAATCTTGTGAATGAAATCACCATATACATGGAATTTTTCTCATTCCCTTTCACCACGGCTATGGGAGCATGTTTGAGTAAGAATTCATTTTGCCGTTTTCACTGTATTGATTCTTCAAAATAAAGACTAGATTTTTCATTCGTAGAGAATTGATTTATTTCCTGGGGTGTTGTTGGTATCTATGTTTTTTTTAACTATGTATGATCTCCCTTTTCTTGTATTAAGTTCACTGATTTGAGTTACTTGCATCATCTCCCTGGTTTGTAGAAAATTTGAGAAGTTTTCATGCAAGTTTCATTTTCCTGCATCGCACTGTAGTGAGTGAAAACAATTACGGTGGACTTAATTAATGGGTTATGTTATTGTTGTTATGCATTGTAGTGAGTGAAAACAACACGTTATGAATAAACATGGATAGAATACAATACTTGCAAGCTTTACATTAAAACAATATACCAAAAAAACAAGCTCAAAAAAACTTGATGCTGATTCCACACTCGTGCAACAGATATAGCCTGTATACATAATTTATGATATTACTTATTACTGCAACTCAAAAACTCAAAACTCAGATATTCTCTGTATGCTTGTCACCTGCCAAATGTACTCTTTTTGGTTCTCATAGATATTGGCTTCTTGTTCTTATCAAAGGGACCTGCACTTGGACTTCCTATTTTTTGTGCAAAACTTGATTTTGTTTCAGGTACCTTCTCTAATATCAGGCCAGCTTTGGTTTCACCTTGGCTCTCATCATCACTTTGATCAAAGACTAACTCCCTCTCGTTTAGCTTCATCAGGAGGTCCTCACCCGAAGGCATATTTTCGTTAATTCCATCATCCAGCGACTCTGTGCTTGAGCTAGAAGGTGATCTCCTGAATTCTTTCTCATTCTTTCCCTGCTTGAGTTTTCCCATCTTATCATGATTAGGCATTCCTTCATCATCAGATTCAGAAGAATAATTTTGTGTCGGATCGAATCTCATCCCAACTTTCTGGTCCTTTATGCCCTCCCTTAAATCTCTTTCTACAGTATGCGGTTCGTATTCCATTGACTCATTAGCTCTAGTCTGCAGCCTGGGGTTACTTGGTTCATCAGGGTCTTGTGAATCGAAGCGAGATAGTTCCACAGCTGCTCTAGCAGCAGCTGCTGCATAAGCTGCAGATTCAAAAGCTGCTTGTGCTGCGTCAGCTACACCCTTGTATTTTGTCCTCATTTCCATGGAACCCGTTAATCCTTCGACCTTCCTAAACTCTCCTACTGGTAGACCTCCCCCTCCACCACTTCCTCCCCTCCCGAAATCTCCGGAGTGAGATGGTGCCTTCAATTTCTCCTGCAAATAGTCAGAAACATGTCATTAGCTGAAATGCTTAAAACTGACAATAGATGATATCTAATTGCAAGCAGCTGTAGAGACTGAAAACCTCTGGTTTTTCTGGGGCAAGTTCCTCAAGTTGCAGAACAATGTTCTCTTCTGATGCAATCTCCTTTAGAAACTTCAATCTATGCTCCAAACTAGGCCTTATAGTTGATAGCTTCTGTATCATCTGCAGGGACAACAATTTTTACTCGAATGTAAGAATACAAATTTGGTCAGCCAAACACATTAGCTTTTGTTTTATTGTGTATACCTTAGGATTAACTCCACAATTGTTACGCAAATCAACAGCTCGCCCCACAAATTCCTTCCCAAATCTTGATGCAAAAAGTTCCCGGATTTCTATAAGTTCTGGGAAATCTCCACATCTTGAAGATGCATAAATCAAACTTGATATAGCCTCCTTCAATTCCTCAGGACAGCCTCTGTAGAGCCAAAGTAAGGCCATCAATAATGTCAAAATAAACCTTTATGTCCTCCCCTTAAGGAATTGAATGTAGAGCATTTTTTTTATACAAATTAAATAGGAAAGTGAATATTCAAATGGGAATCGGGTAGCCATGTGGTAAGGCTACCCGAACACGGGACCAATTCCCATATCTCCCCAAGTGGGGCAAATAATTTCTCCTCCTTATGAGGCTAAATTCCCTCCCCAGGCATGGGGCATGCTACAATCTCCCTATCTAGGGTACTATCTGTTCTTTCCCCCTTGGGGGCAATCGCCCAACGGGCGTCAAAAAAAAAGAAAGAAGAATATTCAATTCTAAACAAATTAATAGTATTCAAGTATTATCAAAACTCATGAGAAATGAAAAGATAACAAACTTTTCTTGTTGCATGAGATTGAGCCTTTCAATCAAGAGATGACAATAGTCTTCTATCAGCACATACACATCCAACATGTTTTGCTCCTTTACCACTTGCTCAACCTGTCCAAACACAAGTAATAAATAACCAAGAACAAGTCCCCAAAACACAATAAATTAAAAGAAGAAAAAACCCATAAATTAGTACCCTAAGAAGAGCTCTTTCATGTTGGCCAAGAGTGAGGATTTGAACTACATCGGAACGAGCCACGGAAAACCGCGCTAGACGCTGTTTTCTCAACACAGCAAGCCTAGAAACTGCAAGATTTGTGGTAGCCTTGAATTTGTCTGTCTTGAAAGTTCTTCCAAGAAGAGCATCAAGCTTCTTTCCCATGTTTCTACTCCTTTTTTTTTAGTATATCTGAAAGATGGAATAAGAACTCTTATGAACACAAATTTAAGGTGGTGAGAACTGTTGCTGCTGGTGGCAGAAAGGAACAAACGGGCCTTGCTCGTTTGTGCCTTTCTAGTGATGACTAAAGAGAGAGAAATAGAGATCTTATGTATAAAAATAAAATAAAATAAAAAATCTTGGTTTATAGTTTTTATTTATGAATCCTGGATTTTCTGGTGGTGTATTATATTATAAACTAGCGTGTGAATATTTTACTTGTGAAGGAAGTCTTTAGAAAAAGAAAAAAAAGAAAAAAAAGGAAAAAAAGGGAAAATGAAAAAAACGGGATTATTGGATTTTAAACGCGTTGGTGGTACTGGTCCTTTTACGCCGTGGAAATTCATGGAGACTTTTGAGTTTTACTTTTGTTGTTTCTCATACTTGAAGTTGAAGCGGTCCAACTGTTTGATTTTGTAACTCCAGGTGTGAAGTAAAATTACTATTTTGGTTTAACATTAAATATACTATTATTTATTTTGTAGAAGAATTACAGGTAAAAGACAAGAATGTCACTTATTGTTTTTTTCTCTCAAGGAAAAAAATAAATTAAAAATAGTACTTTTGTCATTTTGGTATACATAACATTCGTTAGTTGTTCTTCGAAATAAGAGACATATAGGAAATGTATAATTGTATAAATTCGTGGAGGAATTCGGTTTTCATTCTGTAAATAGATCACAAATTACGCATATCTTCATCTTTTTGCTTCATTATCCCATACCTAATCTAAATTTTGAGCGCATTTTTCTCTACATATATAGTTATAGCATAGAACACTTTTTTTTTCACATGTATAAAAATTTCTCCTGTGTGAAATCGTCTCAACGGAGGTAAATGTTTTTCTTAATTTTTAAAGGATATATGTCGTTGATTTTTAAAAAAGAAAAAGAAAATCAAGAAAAATTGTGTCTTTGTTAAGAACACTTTTTAAAAAAAAATAATTTTCGCAGGTGAATAAAAAATGCATTTTCATATAATAGCAACAATTGGGATGTGCTGAATCTGATTATCTTGTCCAATTTACCAAAACAATACACAGAAAAGTCCTACCAGATTGAGTTAGGTAACCTGCTTATTTTAACTTCTGTCCAAGATCAATTTGCCCAACTCAAAGCAGCAATAACTTTTTACCACATTCAAGAAATAGACATTAGTGTGGAATTATTCCCCTGGTTTAGCTTTTTTTTTTTTGAAGCCCGGCTGGGTATTGTCCCACAAAAGGAGAGAGCACCTCACAAGAGGAAAATCGAAATCTAAAAAAGGAGACAATTAAAGCTTACCCCATGTATAGGGAGGGTATCGAACCCACGACCTCAAGGTCGTGGGAATACCCTTACCCCACTAGGGTAAGGAACCTTTGATTTGGTTTAGCTTGTTATGCGAAAAAAAAACACGGAGTACTCTAGAAATCTCTTTCTTTTGGTTTCTTAATATATAGCCTTCTTCATGAAATTAAAATTAAGACGTGTTTTTTCTTAATGAAAAATTTAAGACTTGTTGGACCTAAAGAAATTTATAAACTTTTTATTATGAATAAAGAAATTTATAGATTTAAATTTCACACCATTGATAGTATTAGAAATTTGTGACATATTCTCCATGGTGTGTGTGTATATATCATAAATTTCAAATTGGTGTATGTAAAAATGGACTCATATTTTACAGCTTTAGACCCTTCAAATATGGATGGAAGAAGTTTCTGTTGATAATGTAATTGCAGCTACTGCGACAATGTGACTTCTTCATAATATTACAACTTTAATCGTAATAAATAAATAAAAGAATCCATCCCTTTTAGACATTAACTACAGAAGACTTTTTTAAGTTAATCCATTTTGGAATAAGATCCTTTCCGATAGTAATTCTCACCGCTTGTTCGAGTGTAATAGTTTGACAAGTATTGTAAAATTATTTATCTCTTTTAAATAATACTTTCTCCATTTCATAATATAAATCGCTTAGAATATCTAACGAAAATTAAGGAAACAAAAAAAGAAAAGAAGATATTTTTAATAAAAGTATCAATATTATTCTCTTAAATATAATCAGTGGTATATAAATCATAAGTACAATGATTTTTGCTTCCTTATATTTCATTATATGTACTAAACAACGTAATATAAGTAGTATTATATAACCTAAAAGTTTAGGAACCCTAAGAAAGCAAATGAGACAAGTTAAAGACATTTTAAAATTTCAACATTGTCACAAATATTATTTATGTATTAATCAAATTAAGAAGATATGTAATAAAAATCTATTTTCTCTCCCCTTTGAAACAAGCGGTTTCACGTGCCACGGTTGAGTAGGGATGAAGTCAGAAATTTGGCGTTGGAGGGAGAAACTGCAACAGTATATCGAACTATATATAAAAACGGCAAAAAAAAAAATTTTGAGAGGCGAAACTGATAAAATATTCCGAATTATATATAAAATTTACTATATTAATAGTAATTTTAAAATTTTCGAGGGACGATTGCCCCGCCCCTGTCTTCGTCCTGCGGTTGAGTGAAGAAGTTTCTACTAATATTCCTGGTTTACACTTCCATTCCACAAAATTCCATGATAATAATTAGTTTTTATATTTTTAATGGATTGGAAGTTTCTTGGTGATTTCTTGTAATATACAAATGCCAAAAGAAATTGAAAAACAGACCAATAAGTCCCATTGTGGAGCCGACTAATTTAGAAGAAAAGTTCCGAAGACCGTGATATTTCACCTCGATATACCAGAATATGAAGTTGCTTACGAGGTATGAAAAGTGCATCCTTAATCCATAAATTCTTCTTTCTTCTTTTTTTCTTTCATCTTCAGAAACAGATATTTGCCTTGCTGCATTTAATTTCTTAAGACCATATCCAAAGCAAGGACGAAGACAGGGCAGGTGGGGCAGTCGTCGCTGATATTTTTAAATTTTTTATTAGGCATAGGCTCTACTTGGATAAGATTTGGTTTGAGTTTGAGTGGGTTTGAGTTTGGTTTCAAAATTGGTGAAAAAAAATAAATTTTGACCTAAAAAATTGGCGGGAGAATTTCAAATATTCGTTGAAATTGAAATTTTTGAAAGAAATAAATTGAATTTGAATTGCTCCCGCCAATTTTCTTTCGAAAATTTCAATTTTAACGAATATTTGAACGAAAAAATTTGAATTTGAAATTCTCTCGCCAATTTTCGAGGTCAAAATTTGTATTTTTCCACCAATTTTGAGACCAAACCAAACCTTGTCCAAGTAGAGCCATAGTAAATTTTATATGTAGTTCGAAATACTACAAAAAAATGAACCTTTGATGACAAAATTTTCATGACAAAAGTCATTTTCGTCACCACAAGTCCCTTCTATTATAACAACACCGTCAGGAGAAAAAAACGCGGCCTAATTTTTGGCTTTGGCGCAAAACTGAGAAGCTAAAAAGCGGATCCAATGCGGTCATCAATTGTTCCGCACCATGCAGAACAATTATGGATCGTCAGATAAACAATTTGACGAATGAGATCATTTGGGTTTCAATTAATATTATGAAAAGTGTTAAATCAAATGATTTTAGCCGTCCGATTGGAGATCCGAAGGCCCCTAATTGTTTCGCACAGTGCAGAACAACTAGTTCTGCACTGGAGCCGAAGTGAAATTCAGCTTCCAGGAGTTTCCGCATCATATTCTCCCTCTCCCTCTCTCTTTCTCTTCTCAGTTCTCTAGCTACCAAAGAAACCCCCCTTCTGCAAATCTAAGAACACCGTCTCTGCACTTTTCATCTATGGATAAGTTTCTCTCAAATCTCTTCAATCCACTCTTTTCATCTAATATCTCTACCAAAGGCTCCACCTTTTCAACTCTACTCAAGACTACACCTTTTGCACTCCACTAAAGACTTCATTTTTTACTCATTTTTGGGATTTTTTTGAAGGCCCTTTTTGAATCTGGGTTCAGCGATCAAGAAGGTGAGTTAAAGATTAAATCTTTGGCCTTTTTTGTGGCTTTTCTTGTATGTATGATTTTTTTTTTCCATTTGTGGAAGTTTTCACTCAAAACCTCAGTGGAAAAATGGTAATTAGCTAAGAGAAATCACTTTGTAATTTTTACAGTATGTTTCTTAAATTCCGATCAATTTTCCGGCGTAATCTTACTTCTGATGCTCTTCTATGCCTTTCAGGTTGTTGCTCAGCAAGTTCGTCAAGAAGAAATTACCGAACAGGACTCGCTTCTACTTGTAAATCTTCTAATTCAATCTATTTCTTAGTATTTGTTTTTTCCTGAAATTTCGAAGCTAATTTTTCGAACAATTAATGTGTGGTTGGTTGAGTGAATCGTATAATCAAGTAGATCTCATTAACTGTTGCTAAATTTAGATGCAGAGTTGTATCGGAAATTTGCTCGGCGTGTTTTCACATGTGTCGGCCATAATGATGAAGTGGATCCATCTAGTGTGCTTCCATTTGTGCAAGTAAGTTCTTAATTGAACTGTGTGATACAATCTGAGTGAAATGGAGACTACTTACATATGATGATGTCCATATTCAACCTACTGGATTTAGAATGTTGGTTATGAGTAGTGGATTTGAACCATTTCTTACTCCTAATTTGAGACTACATCATTGTCATTTTGTTTCTATGAGAATATAATGACAAATTTAAAGAACAAGTGCACTTGTTCTAGTCATGCACATTTATGTGGGGATTTGACTTGGTGCATTTTTCTTATTTTTAGGAAATTTTGGATGGTCTCGAATTTGCTAGAGGTGATTCCCAATCCAAATGGGGTTCTGTCCGAGCTGCAATGGGACACCCTGAACCCTTTGACTTGAGATATGTTGCAATTGGAAATGAAGATTGTGGAAAGAGAAACTACTGTGGTAAGGCATTCTTTTGAGGTCAAATGCTTTTGGGTAGAGAAATGCCCCCCTTCCCCCCTCTATTTTTGTTTAGTGATAAACCATGTAGCATATAAGTTCTTTCATCATGGTAAAGATTATTGATTTTGGGGATTTTCTGCATTAGTCTACACCAAGCAACACTTCTGCTCTTGTTCAGTTGGTGGTGCTGGGGGAAAGGGATTTTGTGGTTTACTTTTATTCGGTCTTTAGTGGTCGCATGAACCAATTTGTTACTGTTATATACAATGCTTAGTAATCTACCTTTTGTGGTATGTACTTAGATGGCAGCTTCCGAGAGGATATTAGCACGCACTGGAACACTAGCAGAGAAGGACTCCACTAGTGTTTCTGGTAATTCTATCTCTATTGTGTATTTTGTTATGCTTTGGTTTGAGTAAGTTTGTGATTCTGTTACCTATTTAGCAATTGATGGCTTTACATGATAGGAAATTAACTATTTAAATCTCATAGTTTGTACAAAATTTTGAGTACATCAAAGTAAAGAATCCCTTTGTTTTGTTTTATTTCACAGTTTCATATTTAATGAAGAGGAAACAATTATTTCATTAGCATAATTTGGCTTCCTTTTAAAGTTTCATTTATTCAACTGAAGTAGTTTTGGTGTCTATCATTTAATCATGATGAATTTTGGTTTCTCAGGTTTGATGGTGTGGGTGGAATGATATTTTGAAGAATTGCCGATTTGTATTTTAGCACTTCCATAGCTTCATTGAGCATTTGTTGAACTCATCAGTTTTGTTTTTTTGGGAGTATTTTAGCTTAGTAAATCAACAGTTTGGAAAGTTTTTTTTATAGCTCTCATTGATATTTTTGTACCAAGTGACTTAAAAATATCTTTTGGAGCTTTTTGTATATATGTATTGGTTGACAATGTAAAGATGAATTGTTTTTAGTTTGAATTTGATCATGATATTTATTCAATTTTTTTACCTCTTTTCATTGATGTTGTCATAATATTATTTTTTGAGAAAATTATAAACAGGGCAGAAAATACATTTTAAATGGATTAAAAAAAAACCTTTCGTGACAAAATATTCTGTCAGGAGAGAAAGGGATAAAGAATCAGGGGAGAAACTTTTCGTGACGAACAAAATTCGTTAGGAAAGGTCTTTAGTAACGACATCAAGTCGTTAGGAAAGGTTTTTTGTGACGATAATATGTCGTTAGTAAAAGTCTTTAGTGACGATAAAATGTCGTTAGTAAAAGTCTTTAGTGACGAAATAAATATCGTTAGGAAAAGTCTTTAGTAACGAAATCAAGAATTCGTCACTAAATACCTTTAGCCACAGGGCTTTCAGGACGAACTTGGTGAAGAAACTTTTTCGTCACGAAAGGTATTTAGTGACGAAATTTGGGAGTTTTCCTAACGAAATATTTCGTTACTAAAACTCTTTTTTTTGTAGTGATATATTTGATCAAATTCGCCCCAACATTTTTTTTTTGCAAATTTTATATGTAATTCAACATACTGTTGCAGTTTTTCGCCCCCAAACTAAAAATACTGGCTTCGTCCCTGATCCAAATGACAGAAAATGTATGTGCAATAATCACTTTCTTGGATTTATAATAAGTTATAACTAACTCATAATTAACATTCTATTTTTTTTCTTCAAAAGGAAAATGCGTAATTTTATCAACCAGTAAATTTATCAGCAAAGACTACAGATCAGATACAAAGAGGGTTCCCAAACCTAGTACATTTCTCGTTTTGTGTCGAATTATATTTCCTTGATTGAGGGTTAATCATGTTTGAATAGTTAAAATGCATACACGCCAAAAAAAAAAATTAATAATAATTAATTATATATTTTGCAATTATATGTCTAATTTCTTATGAAAAGTGAAAATATGGAAATTGATATTTAATTTTGGATGGACCTTCGGGAAAGGGACGTTACATTGTGGTATCAAGAGTCTAGGTTACTAGCGAACTAATAGCTACACTGTGCGCGGTTGGGAGCCACTCTAGAATCTTGCACCCCAAATCAAGTTAATTACCATACTAATGTTTAGAAACTAAGTGTTACACCGTGTGCGGTGAAAAGCACCATTAGGATCCTAAACCTATTGTATGATATGGAGCTAAGAATGTTTAGGGATATTTATAAGAAAATTTACTGTCATATAACATTAACATGTTACCTTGGGATATTTATTTTGATATATATTAAAAATAATGGTCAAATAAGTGCTCGTAAGTCTTGTGGGCTGCCAGAGCACAAGGATATCTCGGTTCACTCAGTTGTGTTTTCTTCTTCTGAAAATGGTTGTTCTCTCTACAATATTATCAAAAGATTTGAGTAAATTATTTATTAGTTTGTTTTATTCAATTATTTTCCTGTGTTTTCTCATAAAACTAAAAAATAAATTTAGTTTAATATTTTCTAGAGTGCATAAACGAAGAAAAGAAAGGATAACTGTATGACCAATCTGAAACATCCTTAGGATTAGGCATAAGGCAAAAGTATAGACTAAGAAGTCTAGGCCCAAGAAGAAGGCATTGGGGGCAAAATTCACAAAAATGGTTGAGGTAACCTAACCTTCTCGAAAGAACGAGATCAGATACGTACAAGTCACTCGGTCGTACCGGATTCAATAAACAATTCACAAAAACTAGATGTTAAGACCGTAATAAAATATAGGGTTGTTAGCGGTTCGGGCCATGCAAAGTAATGCAATACCCATTCGATATTGTCCATTAGAAATACTGTTCATTTTCATATATTCTCCATGATTTAACAACTCTCGAATAATGTGATAAGTTATTTCTCTTATAGAATCAGAACTAAATTAAGCATTAAAGTGAGGTTAATGTATTTCCTCACTCTCTCTGACTTTGTTCTTTTTAGCAAGTCCGAACAACAGACCCTGAATCACAAGTCCGAGCATCTTCTTTATTCCCTAAGCTCGGCTCAGATCCCTGGGCCCTTTGCCCTAGCTTCACCTTAAGTTAGCCCCTCTAACAAGTGAACTTAGCTCGGTTCTTTGGACGCATCAAAACTAGATTTCATTAACATATTTTTTTTGAAAAAAGTCATTTTGGAGAATTAATCATGTATAGAGTATACTCCTTTCTAGGCTTGATTTTTTAATTTTATTTTATTTTTAAAAACTGAAGGGCATTTACTGTTCAAAAGGATAGAAGGTTCGAAAATTAATTTGAGTCGATTTTTAGTCAATCGATTTGAGAAGTCTAACATTACCCTAATTTTAATTAACTAAAAAAAATTTAATGAAGAGTTAAGAAAAAAGTAAAATTGTCACTAATACGGCACAAAAAAAAAGATGGGGTGCGAGTACAAGACTTCGGTAAATACGAAACCATTAAATTCCCAAATCCATACCCCGAGAATGAACTGCCGGTATCACACCCCAAGCCACCGCCCAACCGGACGGGGCAAAGAAAAACCAGAAAATTTTATGGACAAAAAAAAAAAAAACTAAAATGAGGCTCAGATCTGCTGTTAAGAGGAACAAAGAGAAGACGACAGCGCCATGGCTGCAATCCATCGGTTGCGTGTAACGCCATCCGGGATCGCCCCGCCAAGATACGTGTCGGTCTTTTCTCAAATGTCCCCAGTAGCTCAGAAAGAAATTGAAAACACAATATCATCCTAGCCTCTCTTTAAAATCCAAGAACCAAACAGAGCCCTGATTGAATCATCAGAAGCAAACAACCTTAACCATCATCATCATAGGGTCCGATTGGATTGGATCTCGACCTGAGATTCATAGTCTGAGTCTCAAACTAGTCTAAAATCCAAATCCAAATCCAATTCAACATGAATTAAAGCTTGATGTTTCATTCCCATACTCAATTCAAGGAGAGTTTACAAACAATCCAAGAACAACCATAATTCATCGCCGTCATCCTCGTCTCATCAAATTCATCTTCTCCGACTGAGAAGAGAAAAGGAGAAAAAAAGCATATGTATTTGTTTCCAAAAAGAAGGTTTTCTTGATATATATAGCGAGGGCTGTTGGTTGATTTAAGGGGCAATCGGAGAAATCATCGGCGGGAAGAGAGGGGCAACCACCCTCTGAGAAATCCCGGACATTCTCTTCCGCCTCATTGCTCTCTTTCCGAGCTACGAAATAAAAAGTACTGGGTGGGTTGGATTTAAGCTTTGCATTTATATAGTGCCTTTCAGCTTTTTTTTTCTCTTTGAATAGTGCCTTTCAGCCTTATTGGATTAGTTTTTTTCTATTTCTATTCAGGCTTGATTAGCCAATTTAAAGTGGAAATAATATTTTTACGGGAACGCTCCTTTTAAATTATTAACTTTGTTTTTTATTCTTAAATAATTGACATATTTTATTTTATATATTTTAAATTATTTGATAGATTTTAAAATTTGATTAACATTTGTCATATTTTCTTTCATTTTTACCGTTAGTTAGCTTTACTCAATATTTCAGTGTTTCTAACAATTTTACACTTACACATTAAATTATACTTTAATTTGAGATAATTTAGATATTTTTCTTTGTAATTATTATATTCCTAACATTTTTTTAATCGGTGTGAAAATGTAAAATGTATCTATTATTTAAAATCGAATGTAGTACATTTTAATTACTTTTTAAATTTTCGAGAAAACAATTCTCAGAAATACAAGATAGTAGTTATTTGGTCTTTAACTCAACACACAAATACAAAATTCACAATCACTAAGCAACAACTAATTTTGGGACAAAACAAAGCAAAGCAGAACAATCCCATTATATAAAGGCTAGCGATATTGCCAAGGCAAATTTCATCCTGTCGGGGCAATTTTCACATAAAAGACAACATTACCCCTCTAGTCAATTAGTTATTCTCATAAAACATTTCATCTCCTCAATCATCTCTCTCAAATCAATCACGCAACTTTCTCTCCAATCTTCTCTAATCTCATTTAATGACCGAATTGAAACCGAAATAATAACGGTCGTTATTCAGTCACTATTCTGTTGGCCACATCGGTCTCGTTGACCAAATTGTAACGATGTCGTTTCTGTCACACTTAATGACGGAATCGCACGACCGAATATCGACGGACATTATAACGACGGAATACCGACGGAATAGAACGACCGAATACCGACGGAATACATAACGGTGTATATTTATATAGTAATAAATGAAAGAAACAAAACGACGTCGTTTTGTATTTTGTAACGACCGAATACCGACCGAAATTAACTAGCGTTTACCGACGGAATAAATAACGACCGAATACCTTTTCCTGCCCTTTTCGTTATATCCTTCATTAGTTAATTTTAATTGAATTTTTTTTTCTCTATTTTGTTTTCAAGGTTAAATTTTGGCAAGGCAAGTTACCGTCACCCCCACCGAAGGAGGAAGATACTCTGTTTTCTTACTCATAATTCCTCTGTCTTGTCAAGCTGAGGCCTGTCATAGCAAGCTATTGAGTAAGCTTTCTTTTTTATTTTTTTTCTTAGTTTGCTGCTTTTGAAAGCTTATTTTTGGCCCCTTTTGAAAACAGCTTTTTATGAAATCAAATTTTGGCAGATAGTGAAGACTAATAAGTATGGAAAAGGTTACAATCAAGAAATAAAGAAGATTAGCTTTGAACCAAAATTTAAAAAAAAAAAAATCAGAACCTTATGTTTGTGTAATGCATTCTGACCTGTCTTCTTAGGATAGAAAATTATAAATAAAAGGTGTAGGCTTTATGGGCATGCTGGAAGGGAAGGTAAAGGAAATAAAGCAAAGGCAAAGTTGCCCATACCCTGATCTCACATTCTCCCATCCAACTTTTCATTGTATTTGAACTTTTGTGGGTCCTCATTGTATTATTATTATTATTATTATTATTATAGATTTTGTTACGAGTATCCAATTATTAATCTGACTAATTCGGTAAGATTGAATAAGTGTCGTGCCTTATTGGTAGAAAATTCTGCAAATTTGCTATATTAGTCGTTCTCAAGATATTTTAGATCTGCGACTATGTCCAGGGCAAAAACCCACTAAACTAAGATCATTTCACATATTTTGTTATAGTTAATCATAATTATGCCTTTTGTTCTTATAATTCTTGATGAGATTAAGATATGTGCACTTATTATATACTCTCCAGAAGCAAACAAAATCATCAAGAAAAGTAGCTTTTGCCCACCCTGCTTTTCTGCTCTTTACTTTGTTTCTAGTTTTTTTTTCAAATTCTAACATACATTAATATAGTAATTTTGTACCAAATGATCATTATCATCGTTTGTATATATAATGGAAATGAGATGCATATGTACATCTACTTTCTTTGTATATACACAAGGAGATTCAGAATTGGAGGTTTCACTCATAATATTTATTTAGAAATGAAAATTGTTAGTAGTGCCCTAGGACCATTAGCACATGTTGTGCGTTTTATTATCTTTTGAGCATGTAATTGAATAGTTAATTTTGCTTTTGATTATCAAATGTGTGATTTGATAGTAAAACTCATTAGCTTATGTAATTACTATTCTAGAAGTCCCTAGTTTTATGTAATGCTTAATTACTATGAAATAAAACTAGTATGATTGTTGATTGATGATCTTGTTTTACTGATCATGTGTAATGGATACAAATCACATCATAGATGCAATATATAGGGATACATTGTATTGGACGTGATCCGTCAGAGAAGTAATACTTCATGGTCTTAAGTCATAAGTATTACTTCCTCAATACTATTTTAGAATCCTTAGACCTTATGTCTTCATTGATTCTAGTATGAATGGAGCCACGCTTTTGACTCAATCGGGACGTTGCTTGTAGCAGAGTAATCAATACGATCGATGATCGGATGTAGTGTCCTATCATAGCTTGAATGTGAGAGACATTGCAAGGAATTTGTCCTCTCTATTATTAGAAAGAGATATCCATGGGCCCCTCGATAGGGAAAGACTCGTTTAAATGCATGGCCGTAGTCTCAAATGTATTTGATAAAGTGGTTATCAAATGCTATTTGTCGAAACAGATCTACCCGGAGATCGAGCATAAATACAATTAAGCCTAATAAGGGTGACGACCACCATGCCTTATGCTTAATTAGGATATCGCGAGACAAAGGGATTAAATAGTGGATTGATATTAGGTTCCGTTGTATATTCATTCACTTTGGGTAGTCACAATGTCTTGCTAGGGACCGCTTGTGATTTATGAACTCACACTACTACTAAGTGTGTTTTCATTGCCATTGTGAGATGAACCTACAGGGTCACACGCATAGACGAGCTAACGAGCTTCATGTCCAGATTCAATGAATCTAGAATGTGTCTAGGTTCATTGTATCTGACACTCATGTTTCTGAAAATAATAAAGTGTTTATTATTCGAATTAGAGATAGGGGCAATTTCGGTATTTTACCTATAGCTGGGATTACGTGAGAGTTATTATCCGATAAGGACTCCCACTACCAGCGAAAGTCTAGTGGACGTGGGAGTTGAGGACTCCCACTGCCGAGAGGAGTTGAGGATGTGAGAGTTAGTTGTGGGAACAAACTCTCATACCTTATATAATGATCTCTTGGCCGAAACCCTAGTCCATGAATTTTCCAGCCAAAAATCACCAACTCTCTGAAATCTGATTTCAGTTTTTGGTCTCCCTTTTCTCTCATAATTCCGAAACTCAGAAAGACGAAGAGCTAGCAATCGCTGCCCGTTTCGTCACGTGGATACCGGTAGAGGGACATTCCGCAAAGGGAATTCCGTTGGTGGCAGCAAAGAATCCAAGAAACGTCATCCTCCATTCAAGAAGTAGCTTCTTGAATCCAAGAAAGTAAGTTCTTTATTGCTGTTTTTCGAATTGTTTCATATGAGCGGATCCTTCAGGGGAGGATCCATGGGTGTTTGGAACGAGTTTCCGCCCATGAATCCCTTCAGAAAATTTCCCTTTCTTTGATATGTTGTATTTTCCTTTGTTATTGTTGCTGCTTGTTTTTTCTTTTCTTTGTTTTTGTATCTTTGATTCCTGATTGATACTTATTTTATAAAAAAAATATTAAAAAAAATGTCTGTTTGGAGGATTCTTGAGGTTGTACTGAAGCAAATGCATTAATACAATTCCCTACTTTCTTCAAGTATGATACTTAGGATAGTTTGATGCTTCTGTTTGATGTGTAGGATAGTTTATTGCTTAGGTTTGATGTCCGTAGATTCATTTCATTTCACGATTTTAGTCATAAGTTGAAATTTCTTAGCTTATAGTAGTTCATTTCATCAATTCTTAGTTTTGTATTGTGTAGAGATGAGTTCTCAACCTGGATTAACTTGCTTAGTGACCGACCATAAAGCTCAGTTGTTTCGTTGAAATAAGAATCATTAAAAGTCAATTGTCTTTTATTGCTACTTCTTAATCCGCTTAATCTGTATTTCAGAGATGCCTCCAAAGAAAGGTCTTCGATTGCCATTTAGTCAGTCACCAGCGTCTTCTGCGCCCCTACCTCCCAGCCAGGTCCATCAGCGGACTCGTTTTCTACTCCACCATTTGCCCCCGAGCGGGGTACGACACCTCCATCACAATCTGATGATGCACATGCATCTCGGGATGCGTCTGCGTCAGTACCGGTGACTGAGTCTACGCCGATAGCCAGATTAGCGACTCACCCGTCTACTGTCCCACAAACGACGACTGATATCAGTACTGGTAGAGTTGCGACTATACTAGATACTCGTACTCTCCTGCAACCTACCCTTGGCACGTAAGTAAATTTATTAATTATTTCCTTTAAGTTAATTATACTTCTTGTAATCATTATAGTAACTAATTAAATTTTTTCTTGGCAATTATAGATTTAGATTGGCATCCAGCTGTTCCGCCGTTCAATATTCCAAGATCGTTTCAAGGGGCATACAACACCATAAATGATGTTCCCCAGGAAGAAGAAAAATTGTGGTGGGAAGAGTTCATGGTAAGTAAATTAGCAAATAAGTTTTAATTTAGAAGTCTTCGAATTTAATTATCTAACATTAGTTCAAAATACAGAAAAGGTATCGCTGGGCTCCTGAGCATGAGGCGGGCGTCAAGTCAAGTTGGCGTATCTTGCTTACGAGGAGACTCAGCGGCATTATTAACGATGCACGAAAAAAAATAAGATGCCCACATGGGTTTGTGAGACCGATTGGGCGCGACTTCGAGAGTACTGCAGACTCCGAAACTTAAAGCCTAGTCTAAACATGCCTAAAAAAAGGGAAAGAAGAGAGGGGTGGCAAAGGCCCGATGAAGCACACGGGCGGTTCTCAGCCACATTGAGCACCACATGAGACTGGTACTTAATTATATTATTTTACACATTCATAAATGTTATGTGTTTTATGTGCGTATTTAAATGTTTTAATGTTTTTTGTTAACAGGAAAAGGAGGCCGGACATGCAGTCCCATTCCATGCCAGTTACGATCATCTTCATCAACACCATATTGGCCCAAAGAAAGGCGAATAGGGTTGATGAAGATTCTAGAAAGTTGTCGGTAAGTATTTCATTATTTTTTTCCCTTTTTGATATTAGTTATTTACTGTGATAACCTGACATTTTATTTGACAGGGGGTGTTCCATGCAGTTTATGACGCCGCCGCAGACCAAGCAACTCAAGCCGGCCAGCCTCCTCTGAATTTGCCGACTCAAATTGAGCTTTCTGCTGAGGCTGCGGGTGGGCTAAGAAAGGGACGTGTTCAAGGACTCGATTCGTTCAGCGATGTGGTAAAGACAATGAATTGAGGTAGTCAGGTAGTGTCGCATTCATCTATGGAACAAATGCGGAACAAAATGGAAGCAAAGTTTAAGAAAGAGATGGCCGAGCAAAGAATAGAATTCCAGAGGAGGGAAAATAAGAGAAACAAGGATCATATTGTATTAAGTGCCTCTGAGATAGAGGCCAAATTGAGTAGTATCTTAGATGATGAGTTAGAATTAGACTATGACGATGACCCCTTAACTGTCGATGAAGTTTTGGGGAGTCAATAGATTATTTAGTTAATTTTGTATCAATTTGTAACTATTGTTATGTTTTTTTAATATAATATTTAACTATTTTATGCTTTTTTTTGCGTTATGTTTTCTGATTATTTTGGAATTTACTAGAGTCTGTTTTCTGTTGAATTGTGGATATACTTAATTGTGGCAGGGGGTCTGTTCTATGTTTTCTGCTATATGTTTCTGGAAAACTTGCGCTATACGGACTAGCGACCGTTTTAGGGTTTAGGGTTAGGGCTGAGCGACCAATTAACGACGGAAACAGTACAACGACGTCGTTTTAAAAATATCCTCTGCAATTTATCATCTGGGCGACTGTATAGCGACCGAGATCTAGAGGTCCGTCGCTATTCTATCGCTAGGCAGCTAAGGGGCGACGGAATAGCGACCAAATTCGGCTGGGCGGTCGCCATTCGGTCGATATATTTTCCCAGATTCCGTTGTTTATAAAATAGCGAGGTTTTTAAGGATATATAGAAACATTTTGCCTATTTTAGTTACTATTACTAATACACACACACACACACACACACACATTAACTTGAATAGTCAAACATGTAAAACTTATACTTATTCACAAAATACCTAAATAGACTCGAAGCAGAACAATTCAAGTAATACTTTGTGTTTACATTTACGTGAATCATTGAGTAATGTAATTGAATTTTTAATAATTGATTATTAATAAACAAATAATTACTAAAATATTAATATTAGTTCGTACTCGCATTCTGAATGATGTCGGTTTTCCGATTTATAATTTTTTTAACATTGCCCGTCGCTAGGCAGCTAAGGGGCGACCGAATACCGACCGAATTTGGCAAGGCGGTCAGTATTCGGTCACGAATAATAAAGGGCTAAACGACGTCGTGTTTTTCTTTTTTATTTCTTTAAAAATATCTAAGGCAAGAAGTCTCTCCCTCTTCATTCTGTCTAGCCGCGACCTCCATATCCACCTTTACCTCTTGGCGATTTCCCCCCAAATCCACCGCGAAACCCCTCCCTCCTCCCATCCCCACCACCTCCGGCACCTCCAAGACATCGCCACCACCTCCGGCACCCCCAAGACGTCGCCACCACCTCCGATTTAGTTGGGTTTTTTTTATGGTTTAGGTGAGAATCTTGCCTTTTCTATTTATTATAGTGTTATTAATGTCTAAATTCATTCTCTTATGCCATTTCTTAACTTAATCTCATGTGGTACAAGGGATCACAATAAAAGAATTAGAGCAAAAGTTGGAAACTTTGAGAGAATTTGACAAAATTGGTTACAATTCATGTTTTTTGCCGAAAATTTTGATACCCCTAGGAGTAAGAATGAAACCTTTGGGTGGAAGGATACAAAGATTTGGTTCCGTGTGGGCATTTAGTGAAATCTTAGTAGCTTTTAGGGCATTTTACCTTTTATTTTTTGGGTTGAAGGTAAGGTGTTTGATGATATGCTTAAAAGAAGCTTAAAATTCAAAGATAGCTTAAAAAAAGGAAAATGTTTAAAAAAAAACAAAACACAAAAGAAAAGATAGCAAGAAGTTGTCTTCTTTAGTTTGTAAGCATAATTAGGAATGTCCAAAATAAGCATGGCTTCATGTAAATTGTGCTTTGCGCCAAACTCAAAACACTTGTTTTTCTATTGACCTTTGGACTTTAGATTTCACGTCATTTTTTAATATACAATTAAACATTAATTGGATTGAAAATTTATCATACTAAGGGACTGTCTAAGTTTACTAGCGTTTTACCTTTAGTTTAGTGTGTAAAATTCCAGCTTTTTTCTCACATTTAAATTTTGTTCATGCACACAATCATGACTTTATAATGAATTTCTTGTAAGAAAAATGTGAAATTTGACCAATATTTATATTTTTGAGCAGATTCCGATCACCCAATTGCCAGTTTGCATGTAAAAGGTGTGTTTCAGTAGCGTTGTATAGATGAGACCTATCATGAAGACCTATGGAAATGTTTTACATTTTTCTTATTTATTTTTTTTTACATTTTTCCCTTTTAAAAGACCCGTCATTATATTATTTCCCCGGTTGTTTGCATCTTTATATTATCTCATCGGTTTATGCATCTTTGTATTATCGTCCCGGTTTTTCTATCTTTGTATTATCTCCCCGATTTTTTTTAATGTTTAGGGATTTCCATTTTTAATTGTTGGAATGTATGCTAATTATATCATTTTAGTTCCAATAAGTAAATAATTGATAATCGAACATAACAATTGCTTGAAAAATAAGGTTGAACATCATCAAACATAAAGTTCAAAGCTAATATTCATTTACTTATTAAAACTTGATATATGTAGATATTGTGTTTATAATGGAGGACCGTAGTTGGATGTATATGGATTCCACAACAAATTGTGGACCTCGTCATAGTCCAAAATTTATAGCGGGATTGAAACGATTTGTGGATTTCGCTGTTAGTATGTCTGCTAATGTACAAATTAATGGGATCAGGTGTCCTTGTGGGGTTTGTAAGAATAAGTATTTTCATATGCCTGATACTGTGAAGTATCATCTTGTTATAAACAGATTTGTGTCTAACTATTTTAATTGGACATGTCATGGTGAGGCATTCATTCCAATGCCTCAAATCCCGTTTGTTCATGATATGGATAATTCTATAAGACATACGACACAGAACAATTATCGAGAGATGATTCTTGATGCTGCAGGACCAAGTTTTAATGAGCCGGATAATAGGGATGTCCCAATCCAGAGGCACAAATGTTCCATGACATGTTGAAGACTGTTGATAGCTGTAACACCCCGCTCCGTAAGCAGTTTTAAGTATATCAATTTTGAGATGGTATTTTTTATAAGAGAAAGGGTATAATAGTCATTTCATAAATTTGTAGCTAGGAATTGTGGGAAAAAAAAATGAATAAGTATCTGGGAGCTTGTGCTCTCTATAATACAAAGTTGAATGCACTAAGATGAAAGGCAAAAGAACCATAAAAAAGGAATATACAATAAATAGAGAGAGACCAAAAATGGATAAAAATGAGTGGTTCTCTTGGCCAAAAAACAAACAGGCCAAGAAATTATGACTTTCCAATAGAATAACAAAAGAACATAATGAAAAAGAAACAAAAAGCTCATGAATGAGGAATGTCTATTTTGGCAACTTTCCAAAAGAGTAATATATCCAAAACGAAATCACTTTTACAAAGCATTACAAATACTGTAAATATAGTAAGTTTCGCTTTGCGAAACTCACCTGAACGCAGTAGTCAACTAAAATCTTCACGTAGACAGATGATTCCTACAAACCAAAATGACTCATCTCGATCATACTTTGTTAACGGTACAAGGTTCTAGTTTGTGAAACTATCCTATATCCATCTTAATCGGATCGTCTAGGCAAATTTCTAGATCTTAAATGTCCACACTTTTAAATATTATAAACATTCTTATATTAATAAGTGAAATTCTCTTTTTAAAAGTCATCAGATATATACATTCCTAGTTGTAGATACTAAAAGAAAGTACTCTACATTTTCATTTTACCAAAACAAAATCAAACTTCACATCAATTATAAAATTGATCAAATATTTATACTGATTCATTAATTTAAAGTGAATTCAAAATCTCATATCTCATCAAAATTGTTTACCAGTAAAAAAATTGGTAAGTTATACTAAATTTGAAATTTACAAAACAAAACATGTATCAGAAAAAGGGTTTATTAGTATTAATATAGACTCAAAAATTAACAATTTCAAAAGAAACATTTTTTTTTTTTAATGGTTTACAAATTTTGCTTACATGATATTTATATCATCTTCTTACTGAATATCTAGCCAAAGGGATAGATAAGAAATTTAGCAGAAAACATTAATTCTTGAATACATATCATAATATAGCTATTCAAAATGACCCAAGTAAACCAAGATTCCATGATTATTATTTTTGTCAATTAATTTATATTTTTCAAAACGAAAATAAAAGAAAGCTAGAACCCTATGATTTCTAATTCTGCAAAGAACTTTCAACTAGTCAATAGAACTACCATTAAAATCCATAATTAGTCTTTAAAATCAATTCTAAATTAAACCTTAAATTTTTTTACTTAATCACAAGAAAGCTTAAAGTTAAATGAGCTCATTAGAGATCAATTGAAGCCCTTGGCAAGAAATATATGTGAAAGAGGTTACTGTGATGTAGGCCAAAATAGCAAGTGAAGTGAAATTGAACTATGGCTTTCCCATTTATAGAAAAAGGAATTACAAATTTGGTAAATATTAATAATTTAGTATTCAATCCCGTACTGGTAATTGGCCCATTCTTAAGAGCAATTCTTGGTGACCAAGTTTGTTTAATTTTTAACAAAGAAAGTATAAGAAACAACAAAAAAAATTAAAAGAAAAGAAAAGACGAGCAGAAGACTTACCTCGTGTTTGTTTCTGGGAAATGCAATCAAATTCTTTTGGCCAAGCATCCAGTATATATAGAGACCAAGGGAGAATGGGTAGTTGACAAGTGTCTTTTACATTGGACACATGTTATTGGATCTCAAGGACATTTGTCCTTCATGCAAATATATCATATTTATTTATTTGTTATATTCTTTTCTTTTTTCTTTTTTTAAAGAACAAGTAAAAATTGTACAACATTGGCACAAACTTAAACTTGTTAAAATTTTAATTATGAAGTATTATAATTCTTATAAGTCTCGAACTACGAAATTGAATATCCAATCGAAATTGACTCAAAATGAGTACACTAAAAAATGCTCATGGAGTGAGGTGTTACAATAGCCCACTATACAATGGTTGTACAAACCATTCACAGCTATCAATGACTGCTAGAATGTTGAGTATTAAGTCCGAAAACAACTTATCTGAAACTACTATAGATAAATTTGCGCAGTTGATGAAAGAGGCGTTTTCTCCACAAAATAATGCTTTAGACGACTTTTACCAAATGAAGAAATTGGTTAAAGCCCTTGGATTACCGGTGCAAAAGATTGATGTTTGTTTTAACGGTTGTATGTTGTACTGGAAAGATAATGTTGAGAGTAGAGAATGCAAGTTTTGTGGCCATGCTAGGTACATTAAGAAAAAGAAATAAAAAAATACACGATAGAAAGAGATTGCTTGCAAAAAGATGTATTATTTTCCAATTACTCCGAGATTACAAAGATTGTATGCATCTGAGAAAACCGCAAGACACATGACATGGCACTCAAATAGTGAGAGGGAAGAGGGAATAATGAATCACCCACGGGATGGAGAAGCTTGGCAACATTTTGATAGAACACACACCGATTTTGCAACGGAACCTCGGAATGTAAGGCTTGGGTTATGTACAGATGCTTTTGCACCTTTCGGCATGTCAGGGAAGCAATATTCTTCTTGGTCAGTTATTCTAACACCTTATAATCTCCCCCCTTGAATGTGTGTGAAGAACAATGTAATCTTCTTAACTATCATTGTACATGGACCCAAAATCCTAAACACAAGATTGATGTGTACTTGCAGCCTCTCATTGATGAATTGAATCAGCTGTGGGGTGAAGGTGCAGAAACTTATGACATTTCCCAAAAGCAAAATTTTAAACTAAGGGCTTCATTACTTTGGACAATTAGTGATTTCCCAGCATATGAAATGTTGAGTGGATGGAGTACAGTTGGCATTCACGCTTGTCCATATTGTATAGAGGAAACACAAGCGTTCCATTTGCAGGCTGGCGGGAAACAATTGTGGTTCGATTGCCACAGATGCTTCTTGTCACCTGATCATCCTTATAGAAAAGATGCAAAGGGATTCCGAAAGTACCGGCGGCAAGAGAGAGAAGACCCGCCATCTCGCCTGACTGGTGATGAAATGTGGTTTAGAGTTAGAGGTTATCCAAAAATTACCGATACAGCTGAAGAGATTGGTAAAGAGCAAGGTAGGGGTCGGGATCACAGTTGGGGCCAAATGTAGAATATTTTGGGACTTACCTTATTGGTGGACACTTCTAATAAGACACAACATTGATGTCATGCATAATGGAAAAAAATGTGTTTGATAACATCTTTAACACCGTGTTAGACGTGAAGGGTAAAACTAAGGACAATGTTAAGGCTAGAGCGGATGTTGAAAGGTATTGCAGTCGGCCAGAATTGGATATTAAACACAATGGCCGAGGTAAAGCAACAAAATCGAAGGCATGTTTCACTCTTACCAAGGAACAAAAAGGGATGGTTTTGCAGTGGGTTAAAGAATTAAGGCTCCCAGATGGATATGCATCGAATTTGGCGTGTTGCGTTGATATGAAAGAGTTGAAAATATCTGGAATGAAGAGTCACAATTCTCATGTATTCACGGAGAGACTTATCCCCATAACACTTAGAGAAGTACTACCGACAAGTGTTTGGGGACCCTATAGAGATTTGTGTTCCCCAAAGTTGAGTGTGGCGCATATGCAAGAATTGGAGGACACTATCGCTATTTTATTGTGCAAGTTAGAGAGAATATTTCCTCCGAGATTTCTTGATGTGATGGAACACTTGCCGGTTCACCTTCCGTATGAAGCCAAGGTTGGTGGCCCGGTACAGTTTAGGTGGATGTACCCGTTCGAGAGGTAACAACCAATGTCTTTATGATCTCAACTTCATTTTTATTTTTCATGTACGTATTTATAATGTGATTAACTACTTATACTTTAATTAGACACCTGCACCATCTAAAAAAGAAGATAAAAAATAAGGCTAGAGTTGAGGGGTCAATTTGCAATGCATACTTGGTCGAAGAAGCTGCTAGATTCTTTAGCTATTATTTCGAACCCCACGTGAAAACGAAAGTTACAACCATTGGGATAAATGATGGTGAAGACGAGACAAATGGACCAGATGTATTATCAATTTGCAACTTACCGGGAAGATCATTTGGAAAAAAAGAAAAGATTTTATTATTTGATAAAGATTATAAAACAACCATAAATTATATCCTGATGAATTGTGAAGAGGTCGAACCATATCTTCAGTAAGTAAACCCATCCATTGCTTCATTTTTGTTATGTAATTAAAAGTAGCCAAATAATAATATTGTCATTTAATTTGTAACTCAGGAAATTTGTCAGTTAAGTACATGACCAAACTCCACAGATAACGGAGGAAGAACTTCAAAGCCTGGTTTATAATGATTTTTCCAAATGGTTTGGAACTCATGTAAGTTGGTATTGTGTAGAAATGTACTTGTCTTAAAAATGCCTAAACTAATTTAACTTTTGTTTTTCTCAACAGATACATAGCCTTCCGGAATATTCCGAAAGGTTGTTGAAAAATCTGTCATGGGGCCCGTCAAGGAGAGTGATGTCATACACCAGTTACTTTGTTAACGGTTATAGATTTCACACAAAAACCCACAGCGATGGAAAAGGAACCACAAACAGCGGGGTATGGATTATAAGAGATTATTACGGAGAGTTGAAGCAAGTCATTGAGGTTGAACTTGCTGGAGTACCTGACCAAAAAATAATTCTTTTCAAATGTGACTAGTTTGATTCTACTCTAAATCGAGGTTTGAGGGCGCATCCTCAATATAAACTTGTAGAAATCCATAGGAAAAGAACGTATCATGGTTACGATCCATTTGTATTTTCTTCCCAATGTCAACAAGTATACTACACACCTTATCCGGGTAGTAAAACATCTAGAACTGATTGGTTGGCTGTTTGTCGTTCCAAACCACGTCTGTTTGACGTTACTGGTGTTCCGGTACCGTATCAGGAGGAAGTACGCAAGGAGGAGACCAGTCACATTGATCCAACTGTTACTGAAGTTGGTCAACTTGCACACCGGTCAGGAGAAATTGAAGTTGTACTTGTGGCCGGTACGAGCCGTGTTGATGAAGAAGATGATGATGATGATGAAATTATGTCGGGTGATGAAAATTCTGAAGAAGAGGGTGAATTTATGTCGGAGGATGATTTATAATGATTAATCTCATTCTCACTTCTCGGAATTCCACATATTGAAGGTGAGTAATATTTGTTGGTTTATTTTTTAGTACTTTATTACCATAAATTAATTGTCGTATTGTATAACTTTTTAACATAATTCAAAGTGGTAATTTTATTGCCATAAAATAATTTGATTCTTGAATTTTCAGATTGCAACTCATGCATTTCCAAGGATATACATATAAATGACATCAAGGAGTTTATGAGAAGTGTAAACTTTGATTGTGAGTGTTGTAATATAATAAGAAGTGCACACTTTGATTGTGAGTTTTGATAATTCAAAGTGTGCACTTTGATTGTGAGTGTTGTAATGTAATGAGAAGTGCACACTTTGATTGTGAGGGTTGTAATTCAAAGTGTGCACTTTGATTGTGAGTGTTGTAATGTAATGAGAAGTGCGCACTTTGATTGTGAGTGTTGTAATGTAATGAGAAGTGCGCACTTTGATTGTGAGTGTTGTAATGTAAATGAGAAGTGTAAACTTTTGTTTTTTAGTAAGATAATTGGTTATGCAATGTTATTTTTTGGTTTATTGGTTATTTTTGCTATTAGGGATCTTATTAATACTGTTTATGGTTCGTATTTCTATGGGTATTGTTGTTTTTTATAATAGGGATTTAATTAAATTTCAGATTTATTTTTTAAAATAAAAAACAATTTAGCGACCAAAATATCGGGTGCTATAGTTTCCGTCTCTATTCGGTCGCTAACAAGTCCAAGTCAAACTTCAACAATGTTGACCATTCGGTCGGTGTATGGTGACCAAATATTCGGTAGCTAAAGTATCCGTCGATATTCGGTCGTTAACAAGTCAAAGTCAAAGTCAACATTGTTGACCATGTGGTCGGTATTCCGTCGCTATATGGCAACCTAAGATTCGGTAGCAAAATGAGCTGTTGGTATTCTGTCGTTAACCAGTCAAAGTATATGGCAACTTAATTTTCAGTCGCTAGACTTTCCGTCAGTCGGTATATGGCGACTCAATTTTTAGTCGCTAGACTTTCCGTCGGTATTCGGTCGTTAACTAGTCAAAGTCAATAGTCAACAGTGTTGAATGTTCAGTCGATAATCCGTCAGTATATGGAGACCGAATACTCGGTCGCTATATATTCCATCGGTATTTTGCTTAGCGACGAAAAATACACGACCACGTAATTCCGTCGTTAATCGGTCGGTCGCTAAACTGAGTTTAGCAGTTTAGCGACGGAAATGTCCGTCTCTGTTACACAGTTTTCTTGTAGTGGAAAAATTTAACGGAGTAACTAATAAATTAGAGGGAAATTTTGTCTTTTGAGTGAAAATTGCCTTGGCAGGGTGGAATTTTCCTTGGCAATATCACCACCCATTGTATAAACAGAAATTAAAAGGAAAAATCTGCCAAAAAAAAGGAAAATAAATAAATAAAGAATTAATCAAGATCAAGTAAGAGGCTCAGAATGTGCCGTTAATCAGAAAAAGGCAAAGCCCGCCATTGCTGCAATAATCCCACAAAGAAAGATTAATTGCCCAACAAAGATACAAAAGCTAGCTCTAGATCTGACTATTGAAACAAAAAAAAAGGAAATCATCAGAGTCCCGTATCGGATTGTTTAAGGGTTTCTTCTTTTTATAACCAAATTGAAAAAGACTAGTAATAAAACTGGCTAAGCAGAGTTTTTACTCAGTTTTTTGCTAAAAGAAATAAAATATCTTGTTTTATTTTTTTGTGGAACTAGATTATAATTCTGAGATACCATACTCAAATTAATCTAAGCATGTTCTAATTGTGAGATACTCTGATTATATCAGCCCACAAAAGGGTAAGTATTCAATAATATATATACATGAGTAGTGAGATACTATATTTAGATTAATCTATTTACATATTCGGTTTGAAAATTTTGAAACCAATCCAAACCATTTAAAATCTCAAATTTATACATTATATTTGGATTGGTTTGACTGCTCAGTTTTGCGAGACACGAAAATATTAATTATAAAGTTAAAAACCAAAAAAAAGTATTACCGTAGATACTTGGAGAGCCAACACATCTCTTGCCACTTGAAAAACAACTGGATACTTCTCAGAGTTTATTTTCCACCAATCTAATACTTCAAATGAAGTACTATGTGTCTCACAAGCATCCGTCAAATATCTAGTAATCTCAGATTTAGTCTCCACACTTTCTTCTTCTTGTTCTAAGTGTTTGACAAATTGAGATTATAAAAACTTAGATGTATCATCAAAATCATCAACATCCATGGAAAAACTACTTTGACCTTCAATATTAGCTTCAATTCCAATATTAGCACCATCACTAGAGTCATAATTAGCATAGTGATCATGCAATTGATTCAAAGAGAACTTCACATTTTGCACCAAACATTTAATCTTTTAAAGATTATTCTCGTGCAATTGATTAAAGCAAAATCTCGCATACTTTAATTTATAGCGAGGATCAAGGACAATGGCTACAAATAGCAAGAGGTTAAGATTATCAAGATTATCCGAGTACTTATCAAATTTCTTTTGCAAACGCGTAGCCATCGATTTCAAAGAAAAACCCCCATTTTTCGTTAATTGAGCCAATCTAGCAGGGACAGCCACAAGTTCACGAAAGAGGCTATTAGATGTGACATATAAAGAACCAGAAAATTCCAATGTCACATTGTAGAATAGCCTCAAAAATTTCACAAAACACCTAGCATTTTCCCAATTCAAAAATGTAGGAGGTCCGATTTACTTGGATGCTTTTCCTTTTCCCTTTCCACTATTGTCCTCATCATTTGCCTCATCATCTTCTTTAACACGTACATTAAATATTTGGGATCTTCCTCTTCCAATCTTTCAAATGCCTTTTCAAAACTTTCAGCAGATTCTAGTATCATATATGTGGAATTCCATCTTGTTTCAACATCAAGACAAACAAGACTTTTGCTTTCTATTTTCTCTTTCTCTACACACTTCTTAAATGCATCAAGTCTAGCAGGGGAAGACCTCACATATCTTACAACATTTCGAATTTTTACAATAGAATCATTTTGCTCTTCTAAACCTTCTTTGACAATGAGATTCATGATATGAGCACAACACCTTACATGCATGAATTAATGTCCTAAAATTGTATCTTTCCAATCTTTTGTTCTTCTTTTTAAGTATCTAATTGCTCCATCATTAGAACTAGCATTATCATCAGTAAGAGTGAAAATTTTATCAATGCCCCATTCTAACAAGCTATCTTCAATGATTTTTCCAATAGTTTCTCCTTTGTGATTAGCAACTTGAGAAAAGCTTACAATCCGTTTATGTAACTTCCAATCATTTTCAATCCAATGTGCATTAAGACACATATAATTTAGATTTTGAATTGAGGACCAAGTATAGTAAGACACACCCTTTGTGATTTCAAATTTTTTTTTAATTTATTTTTCTCTTCATGATATAAAGCCATACAATCTCGAGCAACTATTATGCTACTAGGCACCATAAACCTAGGCTCTAATGCACGTGAGTATCTCCGAAAGCCCTCTCCTTCAACAACTCTAAATTGTAACTCATCAATGATGCATATTTTTGCCAACTGTAGCCTAATTTTATAAGGATTAAAGTTTTTTGATTTATTTGCTTCTCCATCAAATTCTTTGCCCTTATATTTGTCTAGAGTTGTTTGGCCTTTCACATTATAGGGAAACTTTTTACAAATGGTCTTCAAATGATTCCACATACTACTAGTTCCACTAACTCCAGATGCAGCATAATCTTGTCGACAATAATTACATGCAGAAATCCAATTTAGTAAAGTGATACCATATTTCACTTCTTTTATTAGAACCATCTTTAGAAGGTAATGGTTTTACCTTTCTCCTTTTTCTAGGACGGGGCAGTGGAAGAAGAGATGCTTTCATAAGTTTTGCATCTTGCATTTTTTGTTTAGGGGCTTCAACCACATTTGATATGTCATGCCTCTGCTCGCCTTTATCTTCTTCAATCTGCCAAATTAATAAAATAAAGTTATAACATTATACAATTGATTACACATTAAACTAACAAAACCATATGAGTAAAATAAAGATCAGAAGTACTAAAGCAGCCTAAACGATTAACCAATTCAAAGGTTGAACTTTTGATTTTGTTTCAGGGACTATGTTTGCATGGTCAATTTCCACTCTTATAGTTTATTGTTATTAATTTGCAGTACAAGGAAGAACAATAAACAATCAATAATAATACATACCTCTGAATTAGACATGGGATCCAATATAATTTAGGCCACCCAGAACCGTGAATGATAAGAATGGATGAGTAGAATTTAGGGTTTGCTTGCTATTGATGATATTGGATATATATAATAAGTAAAATATATTTTATTACAAAAGAGTTCTTTAATATATATATATATATATATATATATATATATATATATATATATGTATATATATATGTATTTGGTTTAGTTTATAATTTTTTTTAAACCAAACTAAAAATTCGATTTTAATTTAGCTCAAACTGAAATCAGTTCAATGCACCGTTCAAACTAAAAAATCGGTTTGGATTGGTCGGTTTCGTTTTTTCTTGAACACCCCTATAAGATAAGATAACTAGGCAATAAAATGCTGACTAATGTAATAATTTTATATATGAGCAAAATTTAAACACCTTACTTCAATATAAACGAATGACTCCCTCGATATATATTAACGAATGAGAGTGTTGTTTTTCATTTTCTATTTTTCGGTTGTTTGGTGAAACATCACTAAACCAAAAGCACAAAACAAATTTATTTAAAGAAGAAAAAACATAAATAAAACATTAATATCTGCCATATTGGACTATCCCACTTTCCTCTGTTTCAAGTTGACCACCATCATTAATAATTAAGAGCCTATATAAACCCCCCTCCCCCCCCTAAGAAATGTTGAAGGAGTACTGCCTGGCTATGGTTCTTATAACGCTCGTTTCAAGTAAAGGAGCCTTTGAAATTTGAATGGTTTTTTTTGTTAGAATCAGAGAGGTTTTGGGAGTTTTTGGTGGGAGGTTTTGCCCTTCTCTGCATCTCGTTTTCGGCTACAATTCGGAATAACAGGTGTTCACGTCGGATTAAAAGCCTATGATTTCCTAATTTCTCTGCAAAATCAAAACCACCCCTTTTACTGCTGTGGAAATGGTAATGAAACTATAACCAGCAACAACACAAGAAACCATTCCTGGGGCATTTTTGGAATGGAGTACAATAATTCTTCTTGGAATTTGAGTTCCACTTTGATCAGATCAGAATCCAGAAATGAGAAAACAAAAATAATCAGGGGCTGTGATGATTTCCTTTTTGTTTCAATAGTCAGATATTGAGCTAGCTTTCGTATCTTGGCTGGGCAATTATCCTTCTTTGGGGATTCTCGCAGCCATGGTGAGCTTTGTCAATTTCTGATGAACTGAGCCTCCTCTGATTTTTTTTACCTGAAAATTTCTGCATTTTTTTTTGTTGAAATTTGGCTCATACTCTAAGCTGAATTGCAGGACAAAATAAGAGCTAGCAAACTACAGCAGCATGAAGCATACAACAGCTAGCAACTTATCATAAAATATCTACCAATCAGTTATGCAACTTGCATTTTAAATAGCTGGCAAAACTTGGAGGAGAAGGAATTCAGTTATGCAAGTTGGCACACAAAATAACTGAATGCTAGAGTGCACAAAGGCATCACAGCAGGTAGATGAAGGCCATGTAATTAGATCATCTTTGTACATACAATGAATGTATATACTGTACTATGCTAGGTCAGATTAGCAGATAGGCAGTTAGCTTTTTTACCTATAAATAAAACATCATGTACACAATTCTATTTAATCAAAAACTGGAAATTTCTCACCTTGAGTAGTCTTCACCTTTCTTCTCTTCTTTTCTCTTCCTCGAAGCTATCTAATTTTCAGATTCTAGAGTTTTATTATGGTATCAGAATAATAATCTAGCCTAGAATTTGATTGTTTTAGACTATATTCTTACTTGATCTCTTATCTCAGAAGTTCATACTTGAGAAAATCTTGCAGATTCAGTTCATTCACTGAACTGTGATTGATATCTCAAACTTGAATTGCATCAATGGCAGGCACCAGCACACCAGCAGCTGTGCCTTCAACCAGTCCATATTATATTCATCCTAGCAAGAGTCCTGCACAATGTTTGGTGCAGCCTGTGTTAGATGATGATAACTATCAAAATTGGTCAAGAGCAATGAGAGTTGCTTTGATCTCAGAAAACAAAATGTAGTTCATTAATGGAGACTTGTTACAACCTGATTCTGATGATCCAATGTATGAGTGTTGGACACAATGCAATAATATAGTAATCTCATGGCTGCTTAATTCTATTTCTTCCACAATCAAGTAAAGTGTGTTGTGGTACAACACTGTCTTTAAGATATGGAATGATTTGACTGAGAGATTCAATCAAGGAGATGCCTATAAATTGAGTGATTTGTTAGAAGAAATTCAATTCTTAAAGCAGGGAAATATGTCTGTCACAACATATTCCACAAAGTTGAAAATTCTATGGGATGAGATAACACTATTGAGGCCTATGCCTAAGTGTTCATGCAATCCAGTATGCAAATGTGGAGGTTATGTTAATGTACAAAGTATCTTTGATAAAAAAACATGTGATAAGATTCTTGAAAGGATTAGGTGATGAGTATGAGCAAGTAAGATCACAGGTTTACTTGACTCATCCTATGCCTAAGATCAAACATGCTTTCAGTCTAGCAATCAAACAAGAAAGACAACTGCACAGGGTTAATGAAGGACCTTCCAAGACTTTGGAGAGTCCTGTACTTGCAGCCTATGTAGGAAGTCAATCAGAAAGGTTTAAAGGCAACAAAAGCAATGCAGGAAATCAACAAACAGAAAAGAACAATCATAAAGATGATAGTTACTCTAGCAATTCCAATGCAGCATTTTAGAATTACAATCAAGGAAGCTATAAAAGAAACAATTATCAAAACAACACAAGGAGACCTCAATGCACTTACTATGGGAAGCTTGGTCATACTGTAGATAAATGTTATCAAAAACATGGATATCCCAAAACTAAGCCCAAAAGTGTAGGTTATGGATCTGTTAATCAGATTTCTTCTAAAAACAGGTTTATTGAAACTAATATTGCAGGAATGACTAGACAAAATCACAGGCACACAATGTCAAATGATGGACAAAATGCAGTTGGAACTATATCTCATGGACTGTGTCAGCAACTGATTAATCTGCTGCAATCCAGCACAAGAACAAGGAGGACAACATGCTACAGATCATACACCTACAGCTTTAACAGCAAGCTTTGCTAACACAGCCAATGATTCAGGTAGTATACTAAGTTTTTATTCATCTAAATGGATTGTTGACTCAGGTGCTTCTGATCATATTAACAATACTGAATGTCATTTTGATTATATGCAAGTTCTTCATTCTGCATATATCACTCTACCTAATGGTCACAGTGTACCTACTACACACAAATGTAGAGTTACTCTAAGTTCTGGTCTAGTGGTTACCAATGTTCTCTTTGTGCCTAATTTCAAATTCAACCTTATATCCTTGAGCAAACTCACTGATGATCCTAACTTGCTAATCTACTTCAAATCTAATGATTGTGTCATTCAGAATCATGCACATATCAAGATGATTGGGAAAGCTAAGAAATTCCAAAGCTTATATGTTCGAGATCATACTAGTAGAAATTCTGATGAGTCAAATAAACATATCAGCAGTTCAGTTGATACACATTTGAGCAGTTTATCTTGTATTTCTAATAAAGTCACTCTAGCCTCTACCTGGTTATGGCATTATAGGTTAGGGCACAAGTCAATGTAAAGAATGAAACAAGTACAATTACAAAATTCATGTATTTCTTTACCTAAAGAACATGTTTGTACCATTTGTTCTATTGCTAAATGAAAAAACTTTCTTTTCCTCTCAGTTCTTCCTCTACTGATACTTGTTTTCACCTTATACATGCTGACATATGGGGACCCTATAAGCACCAAACTATTCATCATCAACAATATTTCTTAACCATTGTTGATGATCATAGAAGATTCACATGGATTTACCTCATGAAACATAAATCTGAAGTCAAAGACATCTTACAAACTTTTTTTGCACTTGTTGAAAATCAATTTTCAGCAAAAGTAAAAATTCTTAGAACAGATAATGGCTTAGAATTTAACATGCCTTCCTATTTTTCTTTTAAAGGCATTGTACATCAAAAAAGCTGTGTTGAAACACCACAACAAAATGGTATTGTGGAAAGAAGGCATCAACACTTGTTAAATGTGGCAAGAGGGTTAAAGTTTCAGGCTAATATGCCATCTTTTTGCTGGGGATTCTGCATTAAGCATGCAGCATATCTCATAAATCTTACCCCTTCCTCTATTTTGCAGAATAAAACACTTTTTGAAGTCCTATACAACAAACCTCCACCTTATGAAACACTTAAAGTCTTTGGCTGCCTTGTAAATTTGACCCTAGTGCTAAAGCTTGTGTCTATTTGGGAAACTCAGATGTCAGCAAAGGTCATATACTCATGGACATTGTCAATAGGAGTATTTTTGTTTCTAGACATGTTAAATTTCATGATAATGTGTTTCCTTTTCAGCATTCCTCTTGTTCTCATGATTCCATTCCTTCTTTGTCAGTCAATCTTTCTAGTAATCTATCCTCTCCTGCTTTATTTGATGAACCTTTACCTCATGCTGAACCTCTTAATCATAATGACAACATTGTTCATGATACTTCTACTGATACACATGTTGATATCATTCTTAGAAGATCATCTAGAATTCCTCAACTATTTGCAGGATTATGTATGTCATAGTGTTCTTACCTCTCCTCATAAAATGCATAAAGTACTCACATATGATCATTTAGCACCTCAGTACAAGCATTACATTATGAATATAACTTATACTATTGAACCAAAAAGCTATGAAGAAGCTGTTAAGGATCCTCCTTGGAGAAAGTCCATGGCAGAAGAAATTGCAGCCCTAGAGGCTAATCATACTTGAGAACTTTCTGACTTGCCTCCAGGAAAGATTCCCATAGGCAATAAATGGGTATATAGACTGAAATACAAGGCTGATGGCAATATTAAAATAGCAAAGTCAAGGGTTGTTGTCAAAGGATATACTCAGTTGGCAGGCATAGACTTTCTAGATTCTTTTTCACCTGTTGCTAAGGTTACCACTATTAGAGTTCTTCTTTCTATAGCTGTTATTAAAGGATGGAATCTTCATCAATTAGACATCAACAATGCCTTTTTACATGGAGATCTCAATGAAGAAGTTTATATGATTCCTCCTAAAGGTTTTAAAGCTCCTGCATGAAAGGTTTGCAGACTTGTTAAGTCTATCTATGGTCTTAAACAGGCAAGCAGGCAATGGCATGCCAAATTAACAGTTGAACTGTTCCTCTTAGGGTTTTACTCAATCTAAGAGTGATCCTTGCCTTTTCACAAAGGGCTCAGATCATTCTTTCTTAGCTCTTTTAGTTTATGTGGATGATGTAATCCTTGCTGGTAATGATCTTTATCTCATTCAAAAGGTTAAACATCATTTACACAGTTCTTTTGGGATAAAAGATCTTGGTGAGTTGAAATTCTTCTTGGGATTGGAAATAGCTAGGTCTAAGGGGGGCATTTTCCTGAATCAGAGGAAATACACTTTAGACCTACTAAGGGACACCAAGTTTACAAGAAGCAAACCATCTTCAGTCCCTATGGATTATACTTGCAAATTAGAGAAGAATGATTCAACTTTATTGCCTACTAACACTGATTACAGGAGCATCATTGGTAAATTATTGTATCTTACTATCACTAGACATGACATATCTTTTGCAGTGCAACAACTAAGTCAATTCTTAGATTGTCCCACTGAAAAACATATGCAGGCTGCTCATAAGGTTCTTAGGTATCTGAAATCATCCCCAGGGCAAGGTATTTTTTCTTTCCAGCAAGTCCAATCTGTCTATAACAGCTTATTGTGATTTAGACTGGACTGGTTGCACAGAAACAATAAGATTTATTTCTGGTTTTTGTGTTTTCTTGGAAGGCCAAGAAACAAACTACAGTTGCCAAAAGCTCCTCAGAAGCAGAATACAAATCAATGGCAAACTGTGTATGTGAGTTACAATGGTTACTATATTTGCTCAATGATCTACACATAAGTCATCCTAAGGCTATTCCACTATTCTGTGATAACCAATCTGCTATCTATATAGTGGAAAATCTGTTGGGTTTTGACCCATATTCACTGGATTACTAATTAGATATAAATTAGGATAAGAATTAGTAATTAGGTAAATTACTAATTAGATACTAATTAGGTTAAGAATTAGTAACTATGTGGATTACTAATTATGTGAATTCCTAATCCATTTAGCAAAAGGTTTACTACTCCTATATATATGTGCCTTTTATATGGTTTGGAATAGTAAGGCGAGGAGAGCTAATGGATTGGTGGAATCTCCATTGTATTCTTGTTTCTCCATTATAATGAGAGTATGTGATAGCCTTACCCGTGGATATAGGTCAGTTGACCGAACCACGTAAATCATTATGTCCCCTTATCGCTTTCCTCACTTGATATTTGCTTGTGGGTTAGAATTGGAACATGATCTATTTCCTAACAACTGGTATCAGAGCGAGGTTCAGAACATAAGAAGAGTTGTTTTGGTTCATCGGTTTCTCCAGAGATTGGAAGAGAGTGTTGGATATAATCGAAAGCGTATTCTTTCGATTGGCTAAGCTAAGGTGGGAACGCAATGCTGCTACACCAGAATTTGGTGTTACTCTCCAGTGAAAGGTCGTCAAATTGTCAACTCAGAGTTCTATGCAATTATAGCCATCGTCACCAGAAACCATTAACACAGGTGAAAATATTTTTATGTATGTCTTCCAAAGATGGAATAGATCCATCAGAGATGGTAGATATCCGTCAGAGATGGAAGAGAGATCCATTGGGGTTTGCATTAGACTGACATTGTTTTTGTAGAAAGCCCAAAACATGTCATTAAAAAAAGCTGGACCAACATTTCTGGCCGGAACGGAAGTCCCACTCCCGCTGACATGACACTTGAACGCTGGCTGACGTTCCGTCTTGGTCCGAGCAGTGTGTTGGAAGAAAAAATGATATTTTTTTCCTCTGGACAGAAATTACCAAGTGACACTTCCGTTCGATTTTCTTGTATTTTTAATATTAAATAAATACTTTTTTTATTATCTAAATTGTTCTACACTGATAATTATATTTTTTGCAGTTCATGTGGAGGTCGTACCCTAATTCCGTCTACGCAGAGAGGGCGTCTAGGGATGAAGACTTCTTAATGAATTGCCGAGCCCGTACCGCCCTCGTAAGCTTCGAGATGGTTGAGTACCACCTGCCCGACAGGGTCATGCGTCAATTTGGGTTTTAGCAGGTGGTACCAATCCCGGCAGTGACAGAGCGCACTAAAGAGGTCCAAAACCTCCACAGGTTGAAGGCGATAGCGTCAAGGAATTGGGAGAAATTCCACGCCGATTACATTGCGTTGTGGGATTTACGCGTGGATGCCATGGCTGGCGCTGCTCCAGCCATCGGTAATGTTATTGCACCAACCCGCGAGTACATGGATTGGTACAATGGCATTACCGTTCAGCGTATCACGAACCCCCAAACTCGGGATCCCAGGCCACTCCCGATGGGTATTCAATCCGCCGCTACAGCAGACGACATTTTGGTAAGTTTTATTCGTTTCGTTTTCTTCGTAAGTTAATTTTTTTATCCTGAATATACTAATTTTAATATTATGTTGCAGGAGTAGTCGAACAGGTTGATGCTGGAAGAGTTCGAGAAGCCTGCCCCGCGAACTGTTGCGCAGTACAAGTCACTCATGACTTGGGCTGCACAAACGATCAGGGATGCCTTCGTAGCGGCTGGGAAGTCGGTGTCTTGCAGATCGCGAGCTTCCGATGTGGCTGCAGCTGCCGTCCTGCAACCTTTCATACGGCCGAGGGAGCGTGTTCCGAGTAGGGTTGTGGTTGGGAGGCAGGGCACTCACAGGAATCGCCAGGCTACTCAGGAGTCAATTACCGCTAGACGCCAAAGACAGCGTGGCGGTGAGGCGGGAACGTCGCAAAAACAATTCGAGCAAGCGACGCATCCTACTCCGTTCGAGACTCAGCCCGATGTCCCCACTGATTTTGATTACCTATATCCGAGCGTTGACACATATACTCCTTGGTACTCAATTTGGAGGTCATCCTAGTGATGGGCCCACTTCATCGGGGCAGGAGGAAATATTCTTCGGTGCAACTTCCTCATACAGCCTGGGCCTGGACCAGACACAGACGCAGCAGCAGACTCCACTACTCCAGGCAGATTTCCCAGAGAAGGTGTTACGGATCGACAAGAGGGGGCAGTATTCGTTGAGACGGAGCATGGTACTGTGCGAACCAGGATCGGCCACACATACTATCTCCGGGATAACCGGAGAAGCCCACGTAGATGCACTCCTTCAAATCCTTAGATAGAATATGCTTTATTTAATTCTTGTAAACAATATATTTATGACATGCACGATTCGTTTGTTTTTATCATTGTTCTTATTTTATTAATACATTTGATTTTTCCAGAGTAATTTTGCGTACACGAATTTTGGCTAATATTCTGGCAAAGTTCATTATTTTGTTGTAAATACTTATGTGTCTCAGGCAAAAACAACCAGCTAGGTCAAAACGGAAGTGTCACTTGGTAATTTCTGACCGGAGGAAAAAAATATCATTTTTTCTTCCAACGCACTGGCCGACGGGAACAGAAGTTATCTTGCTCCACGTCAGCCAGCGTTCAAGTGCCATGTCAGCGGGAACGGAAGTCCTACTTCCGTTTCCAACCGGGAACGGAAGTGGGCTAGAAATGTTGGTCCAACTTTTTTAAATGCCATGTTTTGGGCTGTCTACAAAAACACTGTCAATCTAATACAAAGCCCCAAATCGAGCACACGTGCCGATAGAGGTTTGGCAGAGAAGAGGTGTTGCTGAAAGAGATAAAATCTAGTGTGGTGGGTGTACAAGTCAAGCAAATAAGAATGATTATATATAGACGGTTGAATTGGAAGGTTGGATGACTGATCCAGTATGTTTCGGGTGCATGGACCCAGATGTGCGTCGAGTGTCCTAAACCAGAGTAGGTTTGGTGGACTTTGAACGTTGAACTGTTTGTTCCGTTATTGGTGTTGCCGTGTTTGACCGTTGATCAAAGTTGACTAAACTCATCTTAGTCAAATTCCCCTTAATTCAACATGCTGATTTGAATGTTCAAGTGTAGAGCAGTGGATTGTGCGTAGGGGCATATGAGACGTGGAGCATACGTACTTGTTGGAGATTGGGTGAATACGTGTCAGAGTGGAGATTGTTGGGTTTTGGCTCATATTCACTGGATTACTAATTAGATATTAATTAGGATAATAATTAGTAATTATGTAAATTACTAATTATGTGGATTCCTAATTGGATACTAATTAGGTTAAGAATTAGTAACTAGGTGAATTACTAATTATGTGAATTCCTAATCCATTTAGCAAAAGGTTTACTACTTATATATATATATATATATATATATATATATATATATATATATATATATATATATTCCTCTTATATGGTTTGGAGTAGTAAGACGAGGAGAACTAATGGATTGGTGGAATCTCTATTGTATTCTTGTTTCTCCATTATAATGAGAAAGTGTGCTCGCCTTGCCCGTGGATGTAGGTCAGTTGACCGAACCACGTAAATCATTGTGTTACTTATCGCTTTCCTCACTTGATATTTGCTTGTGGGCTAGAATTGGAACATGATCTATTTCCTAACAGAATCCTGTCTATCATGAAAGGACTAAACACATTGAAGTGGATTGCCACTTCATTGTAGACAAGTACCAAGCAGGAATTATAAACCTTTGCCTATTTCAACTACTAATCAGTTGGCTGATATCTTTACAAAGCCCTTGCATCCTTCACAATTTCATTATCTTCTGAAGGACTTAGGAATAAAGAACATGTATCAACCCAATCCAGCTTAAGGAGGTGTTGAAATTTGGCTCATACTCTAAGCTGGATTGCAGGACAAAATAAGACCTAGCAAACTACAGCAGCATGAAGCATACAACAGCTAGCAACTTACCAGAAAATATCTACAAATCAGTTATGCAACTTGCATTTTAAACAGCTGGCAAAACTTGGAGAAGAAGGAATTCAGTTATGCAAGTTGGCACACAAAATAACTTAATGCTAGAGTGCATAAAGGCATCACAGCAGATAGATGAAGGCCATGTAATTAGATCATCTTTATACATACAATGAATGTATATATTGTACTATGCTAGGTCAGATTAGCAGATAGGCAGTTAGCTTTTTTACCTATAAATAGAACATCATGTACACAATTTTATTTAATCAAAAACTGGAAATTTCTCACCTTGAGCAGTCTTCACCTTTCTTCTCTTCTTTTCTCTTCTTCGAAGCTATCCAATTCTCAGATTCTAGAGTTCTATTATCTTTTGCAAATTTTTTCTCTTATAAATTTATGTTTCTTCATGATGGGTGGGATCTAATTTTAGTGAAAATTAAGAAATTAGAAAATAATTTTAAAATATCAATATTAATCTTTAAAAAAAGTTAGTAGTATTCAAATTTTATTTAAAATAATAATATTATTATTTTGATAAAAAAAATATATAACTTTTTTATTTGTTAAAATTCACTACATATTTTAAATTGGGGGCAAAGCCACCCAAGTGAGTTGGTTTCATCTTAAAAACTAAAGTCTTACTCATATTAAAATCACAAATTTGAGTCGATGTATAATTACTTAAAGAATACTAATATCATATTGCATATTTCATAGGATGCTGGCTCCAATGCAAAACGAGATAATTCTGTGTGTGCATAATTTTTCTTATTCGTTGTATTAAAATTTTGACGATAAAGATTTATTTAAAACGAACATCTGTTTTGAGTCTAAAAATACATATTTTGTTTTTACTGCACAGAATATCTGTCATGAGCTTCAGAACAAATGTTCTACAACGTTTCGTATGTACTAAAAAAAACTATTCCGCATATGATCCGGACTGTATCCAATCCACCTATTCATTAGAAAAATATGTTCTGCTTGTGCATGTAGCATGCTTGGCTATACCTTGGAAATACTTTTACCTTAAAAGGATAACTCACCTGCTCTTTCCAACACACTGAATCATGGCACATTTTACCATCACTATAGTCAAAATGAATAATACCAAGCCCATATTCTTTTTTTTTTTTTTTTGAATACCAAGCCCATATTCAAGATTTAGGAACAACTAATAAAAGATGGCTCATTTGTTAAGAATTTGGCACATCCTTAAAAGATCAAGTGTTTAATTTTCACTGTCGATGTAAGAGCTATATTTGTGGGTGATCTGTAAGTACCATTATAAACGACCTATAATCCCTAGGACCTACCCTAAGTTGTGGTGATGACCGGAGCCGAACCCACGCATATTTTTATTTCACCAAAAAAAAGAAGAGAAAACCGATATATGTATGCACCAACTTTTTTTATTTTTCTCTAAATAGCTTTAACTTTTTAATAAACGCGAAATAGCCTAACAATTTTACGAGTTCTCTCCATTTGTCAAATTAAGGAATCTGGCCAAAATGCTCACGTGCAAGGCACATGTGACCTATTTTAAAGGTATTTTTATCTGACTATTCATTTTCCTCTAACCCGATACAAGATCCACCAAACCCGTCCGAACAGACCCGACCCGACCCAACCTCCTCATCCTCTTCTCTTCTTCAAGAACAACCATCTTCTTCAAGAACTATATTAACCTTCACAAAAGAAATTATCGTAAGAGTCAGAAATCTCCTTCTACTCCTTCCGGTACCCGATTTTATAGTTGACCTCAGAGATTGTGGACGATTAAGAAACAATCAGTATCACAAATTTCCAAATCAGCCAAATGAAAAAAAACCAAAAAGTATAAGAAATTTCCAGAAGCACCACAGAAAGATCTAATTGCAGAAGGAACTAAGGAAGCAGGAGCACGATAGAATTGATGAAATTTCATTAGTAAAATGGAAAATAAAAGTATGGAACTTCAAGAACATACCCACAGCAAAATCCCTTTGCTTCAGATAAGGTTTGTTATCATCACTATGCCATCCAATGCTTGCTCCCTTTGTCCAGCTGATTCATTTTCAAAATGGTTTAAGAACATGACCATCATTGGTTATATGTGGTGTCAGTTGGGTAAAAAATTGAAGAACTTTTATTGTAAAAGTTGGTGTCTTGATTTTATTATTTTCTTGAATTCCAAATAAAATGATGGAAGAAGAAGGGGAAGTTACTGTTACAGTAAATTGGTTGTCCCTGTGGTGAAAATGTATGATTTTGGGAGGGGGGATTTTGTGGGTTTGTGTTACTTTGTTGTTGTAGAATGGAGTGTGTTTCTTGTAAACCCTCTGCCATTGAAGAAAGGAGAGTAGTCTTTGGGTGTAGCAGGTGGTTTGTGGTGGTTGCGGTGGAGGATGAAGGAGATGTAGTGAGAAGGTGGTGGTGGGTGGGACTGGGCTGGGCTGGGGTTAAGGGGAGGTTGCAGGACGGATGGGTGGGATGTGGGAGTCGGGGAAGAAGGAAGCGGTGGGGGAGGTGGGAAGGAGGGAGGGAAATTTATTTTTGGGACGATTTTACCCTCAAAATGAAACACATGTGCTTTGTACGTGATCATTTTGGCCTGATTATTGACCGGAATCCTTAATTTGACAAACAAAGAGAACCCATAAAATTGTTAAATTATTTCGCGTTTATTAAAAAGTTAAAGTTATTTAAAAAAAATTGATGTATATATATAGCGATTTTTTCCCATTACCCCAAAAAAAAATAAAGAAAATGTCTCATGTCTCTTCTTTCAAACTGCTTTGGACAAACTTTTCTTATATTTTTTAATATAAAATTCTCACTTTAATAGTTTATCTCATCATCCAATCAATTCCTTTTTTATTAATTTCGTTCCTAAATATTTGACTTTTTTCTATAAATTAAAAAAAAAAAGTACAAGACAATAACTTCGACAAAAAATGCCCAATATGCTCACAATTAAAATATAATTTGATGTGGATGAATAAGTATAAAATTGTTAAAAATATTAAAATATGAAATAAAGTTGGCCAGAACAAATATGATAAATATTTATCAATTTTTGAAATATTTCAAAAAAATTAAAAGTAAAATTTACTTACTAAAAATACAAATACAAAAACAAAAAGCAATTCAAATACAAATCCACCTCTAGAAGCATGCTTTTATTACAATTTATATTCCCGTAACATTTTAATTGTTCCAATTTAAGAAAAATACAAATCCCAAGGAATTTCGAAATAAAAATTTCTGCAAATACAACCTTTTTTTTTTTTTTTGAGCGCCCGAAGGCGATTGCCCCAAAAGAAAAAGAGCGGAGAGTATCATAGATAGGGAAGATTGAAGCATGCCCCATGCCTGGGGAGGGAAAATAAGCCTCATAAGAAGGAGAATTATTTGCCCCATTATGGGGAGATATAGGAATCGAAATGTGAAATTTATTTTCACTTCTTATACGAAAAAAGACTCAATAAAAAAAGAAAAAAAAGAAAAAAAAAGTGAAGTTGAGGCTCAGATCTATAATCAGCAGGACAAGAGAGAAGACGACGGCGCCATGGCTGCAATCCATGGGTTGCATGTGATCAACTATCACATACCATCCTCGGATCGCCCCGCTAAGATACGGGTCGGATCAATCTCAAATGTCCGAGCTCAGAAAGATTTATCATCATCATCCCAGCCTTTGAGTGGAAATTGAATTCCACGGCCTTTAAATCATCATTATTATTACTTAGCAAAAAAAAAAATATCATTATTATTATTATTATCATAATAATCACCAACAAAACAAAGAAAGACCAAACATTGGTGGGTTTTTTTTTCCAGAAATGGATGGTAATACAAGCAGAAGGGCGGTTGGTTGTTTGGGGGTGAAATCATGGGCATAAAGAGAGGGGCAACCACCCTCTGCCTCAATTCCTCTTTCTGAGCTGAGCTCTGTAAGGAATGGGTTGGGTTCAACCTCTATTTATTGTCTCCCTTATGTGCGGTCAAAATGGTAATCTTGGATTTTTTTTATGGGGTGTAATAACGGCAAAAAATCCTCTGTCCCATGTTGGTGTATGTCCCCGTGTCTCCAACCAATCACAATTCACCATGTGTATATATAATTGAAACAAATATTTATATAGTAAATTCTGATTGGTTAGGGACACGGGGACATATACGGATGGGGACAGATGATTTTCACCTGTAATAACTAATAATGGTAAAACAAATTTAGATTAAATGGTAATTTGTTTTGTTTTTTATGAATAAAGGATTACCTATTATTAATAAAATGGTCGGGCCCATGAAAAATTCTCAAACTCTGTCTCTAATACAATAAAAGAAAGGAGTTTGGGAAGAAAGAAAGACACAGATAATAAAAGTTACACAATGTAATCAGATAATAACCCACACCCCAAATAACCTAGATGGGAAGCAACTAAAACTACCACTAATAATTTAACAAACAAACAAACAATAGTCTTCTCCGCAACATCTTCATCGCCATTTTCGAACCTGAGAGACAAGCACTTGATTTCAACCTCTTTCGTTGACAGCGATTCAAAAGAACATAGGTGTATCAACGATCTAAAGACTCGCCTAGAAAAGAGGTGAAAACACAAGAAACGGTCCAGATCAAAAATGGGTATCCATATCTTACCACCAACTAGCCGATCTAAGAAGATTGACAAAAGATCTCGCCACCAAGTCTTGAATCTTGATGAAAAACGTATTAGAGAATGTCCATCGATGTTTGTGGTCAAAAGTAGGGGTGAGGACACTAAAAAATGGTGGAGAATGGCTAGATCCGACCAAGATCTGATCGGAGACCGAAATTTTTGCCCAAATCTAACCATGAGAGAATGGAAGAAGAAGAAATCAAGGAGAAGGAGAGGATATTTTTAGGGAGAAAATTTTCGATAATTTGTTGGTTTACATTGACAGATAGTATATTCTTCATTGGAATGGTAGGAATGGGAAGGTGAGGTTTTTAGTTGGGATTCAATTATTATTTTCTTTTTCATTTGAATGTTCTCTTTTTCCTTATTCTCCATTGAGAGAAAACCTCTTTATATATAGGTCTATTCTATCATGCACCAGGTCCATTGGATCATGCGGTCCAGATTTGGCCACATCACTGCATTTCCTTCTCTCTCCTCATTCTGCAAGGATGTGGCTAAATATGGACCACATGGTCCACATGGACCCGGTCCATATAAGATATTTCCTTATATATATACATAAACAATTTTTATCTTTCTTTTTTTGTTAGTAAATTTTTATTTTAGTTTTTTTCTATACATAAGATGTTTTCAAACGGTTGCTTTTTGTTTAATTAGTTTAAAATTAGTGATTTCCAACTACTTTTAAACACATTTTATGTACTTGTTCGCCAAGGTTAAGGGTATTTTTTTTTATCAATTTAAATCTTTAACACTAGGATATGTGTTGAATAAGTGATTAAAAGTGACACTAAACTGCCTGTTTACAATAATTTGACAAAAACAGTAGTTCGAAAATAGTTTATGTATATAAAAAGTTAAAATAAATGTTTACTGACAAAAAAAAAAGTAATAATTATTTATGTATATATTAAGAGATTTTCTCTCTTTCCATTGATGTAGTTTGAACAATATGATTTGTTTGTGAAGATTGATATTGTCCAGTTGCTCGATGAGGGAATAGTGGATCTATTGTGTGAGTAATTTGAATTAGAGTTGCAAGTGATTTGTGCTATTTGTAATATGGACCTTTTTTTTTTTGCTGAATAAATTTTGTTTCCATTAATCACAAATAGCCGAGGCCATTACAATTAAAGAAAACTCTGAAAATACAGAAATTAAAAGTTATACAATGGTTTAGAAAACCATGATAACAGACAAAAGCCACACCCAAGAAACTTAGATGGGTATGAGATACTAAGATTAAAACTAGTAAAATAAAACAAATACATAATCTTCGTCTTCGAAGCATCTTCAGCAGGATTCTTGAACCACAGATATAAGAGAAGATCAGTGTCAACATCATCCTTAGAATCGACAATATGGACCTTGCTAGACTATTAAAATTATTGGATAGAAATTGGCTAAAATCCAAATTGGAGGGGGTGAATCCCTTATACCAATAGGGGGTGAATAGTGTTAATTTGGGTTTTATTCAATTCCTATCCAATATTTTTAGTAGGTAATCATTTTCCTTGTAATATTTCAATGCTGGTTCAATATAAGATTTCAAATTGAGAATATATAATTTTTTAAAATTTAATCAATGTAAAATTACAAATTTAAAATATCTTGAAATAGATAAATTTGAAACTTAAGATCACCATCATATTTTCTTTCTTTTTTTTTTTCCTGAATGACCCCTACTAATATATTCTCATTAGTGTCAAAAAATACTTTTCAAATCAGTTTACATAATTTTATAACTAATTATTTGCTAAGCTCAAAAGAAATAATGACTTCAACCATCGAAAGAAAAAACAATAAAAAAATTTGAAATTTGAGGCTCAGATCTGTATAGCAGCAGGCATAAAGAAAACGACATCGCCATGGCTGCAAGCCCCCGGTTGCATATTGATGAAAATGAAACCAACAAATTTCACAAATCGTCCGGGGCTTGCCCCGCCAAGATACGGGTCAAATTATCTCAAATACCCAATATTTATCAGCTCAGAAAGAATTAATGGAGAGAAAAAAATATCATCATAGCCTCTGAGCAATCGATTCAATTTAAGGAACAGAGGAAGTACAATTATAAAGTTCCAGAAAAGTTTAAGGGAGTAAAATGCAATTAACCCAGATCGAAAGGGTCAACTAAGAACATGAACATGAAGATGCAAATGTATAAGAAGCAATCCAGTTGATTCAGAGTAACAGATTTTGTAGGAGGGCGCAGGATTGAATTTTGACTGCCGCAATGTTGAAGTTTCAACTCTTCAATGTGGGGTGACTTCTTGCGGTAAGACAAGATCTTCATCAATCGAGTCGGTGGGTCACCTTGATTAACATTCTCCACAATTCTTATTGGATCCGAAGGTGGGGGCCTAGGGGCGTGGGCAGGGACGAAGCCAGGAATTTGGTGTTGGGGGCGAAATTGATAAAATTCTTGGGGGTAATAAAAAAGGAAAAAAAAAATTCTTGGGAGAGAAACTGATAATTTTTTTTTAAAATTTTCTAAAATACACATAAAATTTCGATAAATAATAATATTTTTAAAAATATTGGGGGAGACACCGGCTCCTCCCCACCCCTGTCTTCGTCCCTGAGCGTGGGTATCGCCTTTTTGTGTAGGAGATGCATAAGAAGCAGAAAACAAACAAACACGCGTAGAAACAGCTCAATTCTCTGTATGCCTTCAAGGGCTTTTTTCTTTTTCTTTTTTCCAGAATAATTTTCACTGAAATCATCGGCAAACAGAGATGGGTAACCACCCTCAAAGAAATCCCAATACTCTCTGTTGCCTCTTCCTTTTCTTTCTTTCTGATTAATTGTAAGGCGAAGACCTTCTGTTTAGTTCATTCCTTTATTCATTTCCCTTGGGGGATTTGAGAAAGGTTGTGTAAAAATAGCCCAAGTGTATCTCTGTCACCTCAAAATCAATTGGTAATGAGATATATTAAAATGTAAATTTATTTTTGACTAGATCTTTCTTATGCATTTAATGTATGACTTTTTATATTTTAATACTATTTTTTATATGGATGCGAGATTAATTTCAACATTTTCCTCAACTCGATGTGAGAATCAATTCAAGCACGCCGTTCTATTTTGAGTCACATGAAAACAATTTAAATGCCCGGCTACTTTTTTGGATGACGGAGGAACATTAAGAGCTTACTTTTAACTAACAACCCACTCTAATACAATATAAAATAGTTCATGATCCTTTGTATCATTTCAGTACTTCAGACTAAATATCCTAACATAATTCAAATAATAAGGGAAGCCTAAGCTCAATGGCACAGAATGGGTTTTCCATTAAAAGAAATTTTAAAAATAAAAAATAAAAAATGCCTTTGTGAAAAACTCATAGATAGATTAGATTAAATAATATTGGAATTAAAAGTAATTATTTATCTATGATTAAAGTTTAAATTTTTACATATAGATCTTAAAATTTGATTTTATATTGGATAGTTCTGATATGAAACAGGTCCATTGGATCATGTGGTTAATAGTTAGTCACATCACCACAAGATGGGGAGTAAAACAATTATAGGATGATGTGGCTAATTCTGGATAACAAGATCCATGTGGACATGGTGCATATCAGAAAAATCTATGAGACAATTGGTATTAAACAAATTTTGAATTTTGAATTTTTGTCATTGTTAAATAAATGTGGTGCTAATTATGAAATTTGAAATGATGGATTTTGCTACAAAATACTTCTGATCCAACCAATAGAACTACAAAAAGAAAGGAAAACCAAAAATCTTTAGCAGAAGAAGAAGAAGAAGAAGAAGAAGATCAATTTTAAAAAAAATAAAGAGGATGTTAATTAAATGGATGCTCAGAATGTGCCGTTCACCTGATAAAGGCAAAGCTCGCCATGGCTGCAAAAAACCCCAATTTGAGATTATTGCCCAGCCAAAATACCAAGGCTAGCTCTAAATCTTTTTTTAATTGAAGTAAAAGGAAATCGTCACTGCCTAAAAAATTAAGGTCCTGTTTGTTTCATTCATTTGAAGGGAGTAGATTTTTATTATCTATTTTATATGTATTTTGAGTTGTTTTTATTAAATAAACAAACTGTGTATATATTTAACAATAATGAAAATTCGACTATGTTGAATAAACAAAGTGACTATATCCTTACACACCCTATTAACCCTACAAAAACCTTATTATCCCTAACAAACTCTAAGAAATGCAAAAGAGTACCCCCTAAACAAATGCAAAAGAGTTAAAAAAAAAATAATCCATTTCAATACATGTCTACAAAATTATTTCAATACAATTCATGAGAACAAAATAAAAATGAAAATAATTGATTAAAGAGGAATTCAGAATCTGTCCTTGAACTGACATATGACAAAATTTAAAGCTAAGAACATCGTCAGCTCCAAGAGCTCTCCAAATACAGGGACAAATGTGCAAGATGTATCCCCAAGAAGAACAAAGGAGACATCTCACCATCATTATGTCTTCACTATCATGCAGAAACTGAAACATAAAATGGAAATTTTAGTTATATATATATAAGGAAATAATAAGTGAATACAAAGTTAAATTCAAAGAAAATGTAAAACATTTACTCACATGCTTATAGCAGCACATCCCAGAGATCGAACCATTACGACTAGGAAGTATGAACTTCAACAAAATTGATAAAGACCCTTAGATTTTCATCTCCGTTCTCCTTAATGTCTCTCACTGACTCTTCAATATGGTTTCCACACCACTGGACATTAATGGTTTCCAGCATAGGGATATACGCGATCTGTAATGGAACTTCTTCCAGCTGCTCACAGCGTCGTAACACCAATTGCTGAAGTTTGGGAAGGTGATCACTATTAGCATTCCACCTAACAATGTTCAGAGTATCCAACTTCAGATATTTGAGTTCCGAGAATTCTCCTTTCACCATGGCCCAATTTTCCCCATCAAAAGCCCCACAAAGAAATTTCAGAACCTCAAGGTTTGGTAATTGCCCAATCACTGAGATATGATGCCATGGAAGACGGAAATTTGATAAAGTCAACTTTTTCAGCTTTGAAGGGAAGCTAAACCCACCGGGAGGAAGAGCCTTACCGTAATAAGTTATGTTGAGTGATTCTAGCTGATTTAGGGCTTCTAACCTTGGAAAGTTATTGCAATTCTTAGAATTATCCCAACATTCTGAAAATATGCATTTCAGTTTCCGGATATTGAAAATTTTCCTCAGTATGCATTCTGTCTCTTTGCCAAAGCGGAGAAGAATCGAGGAGATGGTAACTAAATAGTCCAGTCCAGAGGAATCTCCATGCTGCAAGCTTATAATAGTAACGTGACCTGTATGAACATGCCTCAACTTTTTCAAGCACCAAAATGCATCTGGTAAGCTGATCACCTGATCGTCCCTCAATCCTTTCACAATAAGTGTTTCCAAATTCAAGAGGTTAGCAATCGACGGTGGAATAGAACCTATATACCCAGAAATTGCTAAGTATCTCAAATGCACCAATAGTTCTATCCCATTGGGAAAGGAAGTGCCCGTGTTTATGCATTCCAAATCCAATACTTTAAGTAGTCTAAAGTTTTTAGAAATGAATGAGATATCATAAAAACACTTTGGATCCTTATCATTGGTAGCAAGGCATAGAAGAGAACGGGCACGTGGCCCTGAAGGGCTTGATTCAATAAAATGCTTTCGCTGTGAACAGAAACAAAGTCGAAGATCCTCATATGTTGTCGAAGGTGAAGGATTGCCAATCTTGGCACTGAAAACATAATTTAAATCATGAAGAGGAGCTTCATCGGACACGGTTATAACCTTTAAAAACTTGTCTTCTTTAGCTTTTGATTGACAGAATTTCCGTAGTACATCATGAACACAACATGCTTTAGCCCCACCTCTGGATCTTTGTCGAGAACATATTACAAGGCTTCTATCAATTAGATCTGTTAAGTAATCTTCTGCAGCATCCTCTAAGCTCTTGAACTCAGATCTTTGCACAAGCCCTTCAGAAATCCATAACTGCATCAATTTCTGGGCTGCAATATCTTGGTCCTCCAAAAATGCACCAAAATAAAGAAAACAGGCTTTTAGATAATCTGGTAAGTGTTTGTAACTCAATTCCAAGATTTGCTGACACTGCTCTTGGGGATCATCAACAATGAGAAGGCTCGGATCTTTTTCAATCTCCTTCCATGATTTATATTGTCTTTCTCGTTTCTGAAGGAGACCGGCCACTGCAACAATTGCAAGAGGTAATCCTTTGCATTTGTTAGCAATTTGCTCTCCTATCTCCACCAACTCCTCAGGACAGCATTCTCCACTAAAGATCTTCTTTTGCAATAATTTCCAACTTTCAGCATCAGATAATAGTCGAAGATGATGAGATTGAGAACCAGCATCAAAGCTGACTTTCAAATCCTGACGGCTGGTTGTTAGAATTCTACTTCCGTTTCCATCATTTGGCAATAATCGTCTCAAGTCATTCAATGCATCAGTGTTCCACAGATCGTCCATTACAATGAGAAACTTCCTCTTCAATAAAAAATTTCTCAACTTGTGCTGAAGATCTTCATCAGTCATTCCAAGGATCTCACCAGAAAGCGCAGTAATGTGGCTTAAGGTCTCGAGCAACACATCCCTTTTTATGTAATTTTGAGAAATGCAACACCATGTGCGAACACGAAAAATAGACACAACTTCTGAACAGTTATACACTTGCCTTGCCAGGGTTGTCTTGCCGATTCCTGGCAGTCCAACAACTGAGACAACTTCTAGCTGCTCAGTTCCTTCAATAAGTCGATCAATTATCAATTCTTCCTGATCATCGAGGACCACCAAAGTTTCAGTGACTCTCGAGATTGTCACCTTTGGCTCCTTCTGCACTGATGTCTGGGGGATATCTTTCTCTTTGGCATGATTAGTCTTATCTTCAGTTGAGGAGACTTGTGTCTTCACCAGTCTAATGTCATCTCGAAGATGATTCAGCCGTAACAAGTTCTGCCATCCAGATGTATCTTCCAGCATCATCAAGTCAATGCAATGTTCTGCCTCATAAGCAACATCAATGATATGATCACCAAGTTCTTTCAGTTCTGGAATCTTAATATCCTTCTCCGAAACACTCCTGACGAAAGGTGTTAAGAACTCAAAATCCCGTAAAAATTCTGCAATTTGAGTCTCCAGAGATTCATCCACACCCGCCTTCATTAGCTCCCTCAATTTGTCCAAGAGCGAAACCATGAAGGCAACTCCATTTGTCTTGGGGAAATTAAACATTTGAACATGGAGATAAGTATCTTTGAGCTCTGCCATGATATGTTTAATCTCATCCAGAAGATTCAAGGTAAAAAGGCTAAAATCCTTGATCGTGTCTTCTGTTACATCATTGTTATGCAATGAGTAATTGAGAAACTTATCTCTACTAGCCATGGCTAAAATATGTGCAAATACTTTATCTTCGCCATCTGTATTGCCCTCTGGATGATTCCCAACAAACATTATCAGGAGTTCCAACCCCCCACAAAGGGCATGTACTCCCTCTTTTGCCAAAGTGATTGAACCTTCATTACTTTCACGTAACTCCAGTAAAAATGCCTCTGACTTGAAAAGCACCATTTCTAGGAGAATCTCATAGAGAATATTTCTAACCATCTTTCTTTGCATATCCTTCTTAAGAGGTGCTACTGCCTTGGCCACTTTATCCAGGAATACTAAGATCAGCTCTATATTTTCAGTTAGATATCCATAATCATGTCTCACATATCCAACCCTCTTTCCAAGTTCCAAGTATCCTACTGCCTGATCAAGTGCCTTAAGTTGCTCCTCTACAAGAGAGCATGAAGATGTTCCCAGTAGTTACTTGATCCTTGAGGAAAATCTCTAGCTTCATAAGCCAAATCTTGGTCAGGAAGTTCACAATACAATTCGATACATATACATATGGGAGAGATTCCTCATATAGTTTAACATCTGTCAAGAACCCTCGCATGTTCTCAATGTCCTCCTCCGACAAATTCGAAGCAGAGGCTATCTTTATCAAGGACACCAACTGATCACCAAAGTCAAAAGGCATAATTGAACCAAGGGAATCCTCGCATGTTCTTGATGGTGGAATTTTCAGGAGAAGCACAACGAACTTATTGACAGTATTTGCGGCGCTTGCTTTGTCATTAATTGCCTTCAAAGATTTGAGTAAACTGATATTTACACATGAAAACTCAGGACTAGTGAAGTCAATCTTTTGCTCCAAATACAAAAGAGCCCGTTCCATAAGTTGATCCATTCTCATACTTTCATAATAGTCAAACTTTTGCTCCAAATACAAAAGAACCCACCAGCGACATAACAGAAAGCCTGCACGGAGAGCCACACTCCCCATGTGAGTGATGAAATCTCCAAATTTCGGATTATTAGGGAAACTATCAGCAACATCTTCAAGAAACCTCATAACACCGCTGATTCTTTGTTTCAGAGGTTCAAAGCCTGGGGTCCTTTTTGAGGCTTCTAGTAGCTTTGATTCCACAAAATACACAAACTCCTCCCACTCACCATAGTCATACCTGAGGAAATGAATGAAGGGTTCCATAAAGAAGCATACACTCACTCCCTCCCTCCCTTCCATATATATATATATATATATATATATATATATATATATATATATATATATATATACATATGTCAGTTGATAGAATGAAAAATACATTCTACCAACGACTTATATTATTGAATGGAGAGTATTTTTTAAGGTTATATTCCCTCCAGTCACGAAATATTTGTCTACTTTGTATTTTTATGACGAGTGAGAATTAAGATTTTATCTTATTCCAGAGTAGAATATAATAAAATGTTAAACATAACATTATTTAATTTTTTACTCTCAACTATTAATAGGCATTTTATTTGGAAAAAATATCATTAATAGGCATTTTATTTGGAAAGTGTATAAATAATTTCTTTTGAGGGAAGTGCAAAAATAATTTGAGACACGTGAAAAATACAATGTTGACAGATAAATTGGGGCGGAAGGAAGAAAACAAAGGAAATGGAAATGAAAAAACAAAGATACTGTATACATATATACCTGCGAATCATAAACTGGTTCAAAGTCATATCAACATAACCAAGTGGTTCTTCTGGGGTTGTGAATTCATATATACCTGCGATTCTTGGCTTGAAGCTTTCAACTTTTGCAATACTAATTTCCAACAATTCATTCACTTTTGCAACCCATTCCAGCTCACGTTTCCTCTCAATCTTCGACCCAACACCAAATGGAAGCAGAGATGTCAAATTGGGAGCCTGTTCGTCCACCCGAAGCAGCTGGTTCATCGTAATTTCCTGAATTTGAACTGCGGTTTCTTCCATTGTAGATCGAATTTTAATTGAAAGAGAATCCAAATTCGGAACGACCTCATCAGCAACACTCCATTTGTGAATGCAATCCACAAATAGTTTCAGATATTCAAATTCCGATTCAAATCGCTCCACCGACTCAGATATCTGGTTCCGAGTTGACTCCGGACATCGAGTTTTCAGGCACTCCAAAGCAGAGAGGACACGATCCACAGAACTACTGCTGCTGCAATTAGTCATCTTCTTCAGGTTAGATACCTTCAAGAATCAAGTTTCAAAGGGGCTCTTCAAAATCGGTACTCATTTCTTCTTCATCACATTCAGATGTGTCTGACCACCACAACCCCAAAGCCCTCTTTTCTAAAAGTAAAAGATGATCAAACTTGTCCATATTTTTCTTTTTCTGTATTTGTCTTTTACGTGGGGATGGGTCAACATAGTTCAAACTTGGGCCTACTCATTTTTATCTGGAGTTATTTTTGAGTTAAAATTAGCTGAGCTCAACTAAGTTAAGCATAAGTCATACATCTGATGTCACACATAATTCACGAGTATCTCAATTTAACTAATTTGTAAATTAATTCCCCCCCAAATGTGGAATTATTATTGAAATACTCGATAGAGTTTGAACTTAAAACAGGATGAATTATGTTATAAACTTTTTACCTTTTCTTAAATTTCTTTGCCTAAATGGTCATCTTAACAACAAATATATATGTTGATTAAGAATATAAGGCGAATTAATTGATTTGTCAGCTTAGATGACTTATGCAGCACATATGCACACAAGACTATGAATGTGATCAAGGAAATGCTAAGTCAAGTGTCATATATGCTAAGCTGGTAATATCAAACATCATAAGTCAATATAACAAAAATCAAGCAATCAATAATCCAATTGGAGAATCTAACTCAATATAAAAATATAATGATCATACAAACAAATTCATGGGAAATATAAAATCAATGAGTAATATATAAACTTGAAAGTAAATAGTAGAGTTATAGAAAATGAACACGAGAATTTATAGTGGTTCGATCACAAAGATCTACATCAACCTTAACCCACACACCTAAGGATTTTGGCAACTCCACCAATGGATTCCCTTCACAACAAATGTAAGGTGGGATAAACCTTTTACACTTGCCTCACAAAGAGGACTCCACTCACAAAGAACATTTGTCTACTTCCCAAAGAACTAAACTCTCAAAGAGTCAATCTCACTAAGAGATATATATACCTCACAAAAAAGACTTAGCTCACAAAGAGGACTTAGCTCACAAAGAGATTTCCTAACTCACTAAGAGCTAGTTCTCACAAAGAGAAAGGGTAACTAGCCTCTTTCAAAAAAGACTACAATTTAAGCTCACTTACAATAATCCCTCAAATGGATTGGAAATACAAATTTAAGTTCTAATCACTTTTGAGAATAGAAGAGAATACATATGTTTAATCTCAACTCAAAATGATATATTTTGAAAGAATGATTTGAAGATTAAAGCTCTTGAATTGTTTGATTCCTTGTGTTATAAGGTGTATATCAAATGCCCTCTTATGGCTTGGTTGGTTTTGAAAAATCAGTTTTAGAAGCTTTATATAGGGCAAAAAATTATAAGCAAATCGAGTTGTTACTGCTATATTTTTTCCTTGGCATGACATGATTCGGTCGACCGGGCCATAGGATAGGTCGTCCGAAGTGCTTTGGAATCAGTTTAAACAAGGCCTCTGGGCACATCTCGATCGACTGCTTGATGTGGTTCGGTTGCCCGAAGCATAGCTCGGTCGACCGGCCTAGAGCAAGGTTGTCCAATGCAATATATCCATTGGAGTTTTGGAACATTCAAAATCTGATTAAGGACAAAAACTGTCGGTCGACCGGACTTCAGTCCAAAAGTGGTTTTTCCACTTAGTCATATTTCCAATGTTCTCAAACTCATACCTAAGTTCTTTGTAAAGATATTTAAAATAATTTAAAGATATTAGGCATTAACCAACACTTAAATAAGTTTTCAAAAACCTTTTTAAAGATTGAATCATTGTTAAAAACATGTGATTTTGAAAACATTCCAAAGTGAGATTTAAACATACTTAAATTTAAGTATTTTTAAAGGTAAGATTAGTCACAGTAATGTACCCATAAGCATAAGGCTAATCTTCCATGTCTTAAAGTTGATTTCATCTTTGAGCTTTGACTTGAGACATTTGATCAACCTCTTCTTTGAGTGTTGAAGTCCTATATCAATCTTCATGTTCTATTGTATTGGACTTCACCATTTCTTTGGTTAAGGAGCATACCACTTGATTCTTCACTTTGGATTGAGTAGCTTTTAACTTGATCTTCATTCTTCTTGGCTTTGCAAATACTTCCAATGCTTGTGGATTAACTTCAATCTTGTGTCTTGGAGTCTTGAAAAGTGTAGCTTCCATGTTGTATGATGATACCTTTTTGGTTCACATGAAGCTAACTTACCATTTTCATCAATGTCGGTGTGAGTGTAAAATGTCCTAACAATAAAACACATGCTCACACAAACATTAGAACTAACAATGATTTGGTATCATCAAAACTAGATTGATCACATTAACTTGTGGGGCTTACAATCTCCCCATTTTTTTATGATGACAAAACATTTATGCAAATGTGAATAATATAACAAAAGGATAAGGCAAATAAGTACAAACTATCCATGCATGAGATAAGGATGCATATGATCAAGGCAATTTGATGTTTTGGAGAAAAAAAATTCTACTCCCCCTACTTTAATGAATCTCTTATCTCTCCCATTTTGCAAAGTTCTAAATTTTTTCCTTTGTAAAACTACTTTTCATGGCACATTTGTAAAGCTCTTTTTTATCCTTTTTTGGTCAAAATGAAAAAGGTTCATCAATGCGCCAATATGAAAAGTATTTTCTCCTCTTTTTTTGTTGAAAATAGAGATCCAAATGATCAAAAATGAAAATCTTTTAGGAGGGATTAAGTTTAAATCATGGAGAAGTTTGTTGGTCAATAGATTTAGTAAGATTGGAAATCAAGGAAGATATATTCGAAGACCAAAAATAATTCAAAGAAGGAAATCTTTAAAGTTAGGTAAGTACATCATTTGAAAAACATTAAAAATGAAGTATGAGTGGCCAAGATATGATGTTTGTCTTGAAAAATTAGTAAGCTTTTAAAGAGATCTTTTTAAGAGGTTTTCAAACTTGGTTGATAACAAAATAAAGAGAGCACATAATGACATATAAATTCAAAGTTAGGTCATATGGCTCAAAATGAATTTACAACCCAAGCTAAAATCTGAGGAGATAAAGGATTATAACCTTAAAAGTACAATCTCCCCGTTTATAAAAAATAATGTTAGCTATATCAAGATGAAATCAAATTTAAAAGCATAGATAACAAAGACACATGTGATGTGATTCCATGAATAGATAGAAAGAGCAAATGTATCACAAACCAAAAGGTAAGAGGAAGTGTAAGGTTAACACTTTAAAACACATTTCCTCTTTCAAGTAAATGGTTAGCTAAATAAGTATAACAACTCTTGAGCATAAGGCTAACCAAAAACTCTATGAGATCAAGAGATATGGAAGCAAAGCACATGATCTCGAAGTTAAAAGGGAAGGTAGATGCAAAAGATTCCCTTATTAAGATCATACTACTCCCATATAACTTACACAAGTTGACTAAAAAGATATGAAAACAAAGCCAACTTATGATGTGATGACTTAATGAATAAGTATAAGCATACATCACATTATGAGGGGTGTATAATAAGGTAAACATATGCAAACTCCCCCAGGATGTACCCAAAAAAATAACAACAAAACTTACTAGAATTGGAAGTTGAAGTTCAATATTTGCTGAAATTTTGACGGCTACAGTCGACCGCGTGGAGCCCTCAGGGGGATCGAGATACTGCGGTCGACCAAGGTACCAAATCCAGTCGATCGGACTTATGGCAGAAACATAAAAACTCGCAATATGTAGTTTAAAACAAGTCACAAACAGCCAAATGCACAAACCAAGGCATATCCAATGCCACAAACATAGTTTATACAACAATCTTAAGCTTCTAGACGATCAACCAAGTAAACACATGCTTAAGACTTGAAGATAAGCACATAGACACTACCCTGTGCTATATAGATCAAGTAAAAGTCAAAACATACCATCAAAACTCCCCCTAAGGCATATATAAAAAATAATGTAGGGGAGGGGTTAAAAAAATGAGCTTTCATCACAAGGATACTATCATTAAGCTCTCTAAACACACATGCTTACAATAATCAAAATTAAAACCAAGCATGTTATACATAAAGTATCCCTTAAAAAGCAATTCATACAAATATGAAATTATAAGGTCAACAATTGCTAATCTAAAGGTACAATGGGATAACAAGATGGGAGAAATATATAACAAGATATCAATAATGCTATAAAAAGATTGAGTTTAAAGAAATTTCTCATTGGTTTTGGAGATTGTATGTTGCACTTTGAGTCCATCATAAGATTCTTTGACTTAAACTCTCTAATCATCTTGAGCTTCTTGGGCATCATCTTCATTTATTGAGGTTTCATCCATATCTTGTTCTTTCTCTTCGTTTGTTATCTTCTTTCTCATCTTCAATTTCCATATCAACATTTTAGCCGCATTATCCCCACTTACACCACCATCACTTGAAATATCATTCACTTCATCCACATTCTCTTAATCTTTTTATTTTTCTTTTTCTTTTTTTTGGGGGTGGGGGTGGGGAGGGGGTTAGTAATCTGAGCGATGTGGCTCGGTGTCGAACCCAAGACCTTACGGTCGTGGGCAGAGGCCAGCCCCACTGGGCTGTGGCACTCTTGACTCATTTTTCTTCTTCTTTATCTCATTTTAAAACTTCATCATCCTCATTATCATTTCCATCATCACCACTTGATTCATTATCACATTCCTCATCATGCTCTTCCTTTTCCTCTTCATTATCACTCTATTCCACACTCTCTTGTACCAACTTATCACATTGTCAACTTTGTACTCAATCTCATCCAATAGAGTTTATGTTGGAGTTTACATTTGATAAAGATGCTTAATTAGACTGTGCAGGCTCAATTGGATTAATCAAACCGATCCGGTTGAACCGGTTCTTTTGGATTGGACAGGTCTAGTTGAACTGAAATGGACCATTGAAACAGAAATTCGGTCCAACAAAATGGTTGGACCAAGTCAAGCCGGCAATATACATGTATGAGGGTGTGCGTGAAGAGAAAAAAGTAGGGAGGTGAAGTTAGTGGGTGGTTCCACTAACACCACATGATGAATTGTTCATCATATTTCGTCAATTCTAACAACTCTCTTCATTCTCATTTCACCGAGAGTATAGAAAAAGAAAATTCTCAGAAATTTTCTCTCTCTCTCTCTCTCTCTCTCTAACACAGTCTCAAGAACATTAATAAGTAGAAAAACTGTTTTTTCTTAACTCTCATTTTTCGGTATTGTTCTTTGTCCACTCTATATCACCGAAGCTCCCGAATATCGTCTTCAAGGTTCAACGTACTCGTGACTAGCATTAGAGACTCGACGAACAAGTGCTAGGTTGATTGTGTAGATACCGGTAGAGAAGGAGTTTGACACGCTGCCGTTGGTGATTCAAAGTAGCAAAATCTGCGCAATTTTTTTGCTCTTTCAGTTAATGTAAATGTAATATTCTTATTCACAAGGTACTGGTTCTTTCTCGTGAAAATATCTTGCAAATGAACGGAATCCCATTTATTTTTCCGCTGCTATTTTGTGGGGATTCTGAATTTCTTCATTTCAGTTGTGTCAGAGCCTATCACGAGATCTCACGTGCTTTGATGATATGTTATTGTGATAGTAGTCGGATAATGCATGTCATATGATATTTTTTACCTTTGAACAGCCTCTGGGAAGTCGTTTAAGGGTTAAACGAATCTTGGAACAAATTGTTTGTTCGTGTTTTTGGCTGTTTTCTGCTTTATGGAAAAGGTTCGGTCTACCAGAAGAGATTCTCAACAGACCGAACATGTTCCTGACAATGGGATTTTGCTATTGCCTAGAATTCGGACGACCGGAGAGCAATCCCAGTCGACCGAAGCTAGTCTGTTTTAGGTCTAGTCGATCAGAAGTGTTCAGGTCGACCGAGGTGGCTTATTTTTAAACTGTTTTGGTTAATGCTTTTATCATGGTCGACCTAAGTATGACCTTGGTTGACCGGACATGGGCAGACAGTGTATATTTTTGTTTTATTAGCATGATTAAATAGTAATAGCCCAAGACCAATGATTTTATTATAATATGGCATGCGTGTCATTCCTTATCTCTTTATTCTTGTTGTAATTTATTCTCGAATGTAACTCGAGAATTCTTTCGATTATGTAAAAGTATAGAATATGATTTTATATTGTACATATGTAACAAGTGATGAAGAAAGGCGTCCATCAGATGGAGGAAATCACAAGTAGGCAGAAGACAATAAATAGAATTTATTGTTTTTCACCTTAGATTGATTTAGGATTTTCCGATGGCTCGAAAATCTGAATATGGGCTATTACTATGTCACGTGTTTATTTACTGTTTTATGTATTTAGCATGAGATTCCTATTGTATGATTTACCGCTTTTATATCATGCATAATCAGATTATACACCATTTGGTGAGACAATTAAATCCCTCAAATTTTAACATATTAAGTCGATGCCTTCCAAGATTGGCCCTCGTCAAGGCCTAGATAAGCCCCCTGTCTATCCGGTTAAGGCGCGAAGGATAAGTTAGTGATATCTTCCACTACAATCTTAGGTCATACTTAACCGGATTACCTCAATCGTTGAGAATTTGGAGGCAAAAGGGTTGAGATGTGCATTAATGTACTAAGGGTAATTGTTACCTACTTAACCAACCAAGAGTCACATAATTGATGTGATTTGCAAATGTTGCTTACCTAAACAGCCGTTATTGAGTATAGTAGCCAAAACTCCCTTGAGAATGGTGATATCTAGATCTTGGCTTCTAGAAAGTTTTGAACTTTCCGAATGAATATTTGAGGGTTATCATTTGAAGAAAATAGTAGGAGAATTATTAAATAAAGTTCTGTTAATGATTTTAAAATATGACAACTAAAACTTTGCAAACTCTTCTTTGTAGATATAATGGCAAATGCAATCATTGCATCAAACTCTTTATCTAGGGAGAAAACTTCCTTGACTGGTACAGGATTTTGAGAATCGTTCTCAAGCACGAGAAAAAGTTATATATTCTGGAAAATCATATTCTTGAACAACAAGCCACTGGATCTTCGGCCACTGAAAGACATGTTTATCGTAAGCACTTAGATGACGCATTAGATGTGTCGAATCTTATGTTGGTGACCATGAACTCTGAGCTTCAAAAGAAACACGAGGAAATTGGAGCTTTTGACATGATTAATCATCTAAGGCAACTCTTTCAGGGTCAAGCTCGCCAGGAGAAATTCGATGTATCGAATTCTCTGTTTTAGTGCAAAATGGAAGAGGGAACACCAGCCAGAACTCACATTTTGAAAAGGCTATATTGAGAGCTTCGAAAGACTGAGATTTCCTCTTGGCCAGGAGCTATCCACTGACTTGATTATGCAATCGTTGCCTGAATCATTCAGTCATGTTGTATTGAACTACAACATGAACGAGATAGACAAACCCCTCCCAGAATTGTTGAATCTGTTGATGACTACCGAGAAGGAAATAGGCAAGTCCAAGGCCGTTTATATGGTCAATAACAGGGGCAAGGGATTTGTTAAGTCTAAAGGCAAGCCTTCAGGAAAACCTAATGGCAAACCTAGTCGTTCTGGGAATGCACTGAAAGCCAAGGGCGATGTGTCTAAGGATGGAATTTGTTTCCCATTGTCGAGGGAAATGACACTAGAAGAGAAACTGCCTAAGTTATCTTGTAGGGAAAAAGTTTGGAAAGGGAGCAAATGTTGCTCATATCTCAGGTATTTATGTTATTGAGATCAATCTCTCAGCTACTAATTACTCATGGGTATTAGATACCGGATGAGTTTCTCACATTTGTATGAATGTGCAGGGGCTACAAAGGAGGAGAGAGCTGACAAATGGCGAAGTGTACCTACTTGTTGGCAATGGAGTAAGAGTTGATGCATTAGCTGTAAGAACATTTAGTCTAAGTTTGCCATATGGAATTAGACAATTGTCTTTATCTACATATTTTAACTAAAAATATTATTTCGATCTCTTGTTTGGAAAAGACGGGTTTTGATATTCATAAGAAAAACCAATGAATGTCGTTATCTTTAAATGTTATATTTTATTGTAGTGTTACTTTGGTGAATGGTTTATATTTGTTAGACATCGATTCACCGATTTATAACATAAATACTGTAAGCCCTAAGGGCGAACAAACTCAGTTTTTGATATTGGACAAACTTTTGATGTTGTGTCTAATGATCTTAATCTTTGTGATAGAATATCGGAACTCATTATGGAAGCTCTAAGTACTTCAATCAAGCCATTGGTATCAAGATTCAAAGTTATGCAAGGCTCATTTATCAAGATTGAAGATTGAAGACTTAGGTTTATTTAGTTTAGCTTTGTCGTCATAAGTCGTTATCTTATAAAGCTCTAACCAAAGCTCTCATGAACATAAGCTCTACACTCAAGTCTTGCACGTTTTCACAAACACGTTTTCAAAAGGCTAAGTTTCAAAATGATTCTCATATGTGTTCATATCTCAAAAGCCTTTGATTTCAAAGTTTAAGTCCTTTAAAATGGTTTTCCAAATGTTCTTACTTGTTACCTTTTGGGAAAACCTTTTAGACTTCAATAGATTTCAAAACATGTGAAAAATCAACATCTCTCATACTCAGGAAGTTCGGTCAACCGAGCTCAAGCTCGGATCAACCGAAGAGAAACAGAGAGTTGAACATTTTGGAGAAAGGGCATCTCGGTCAACCGACCTCGAGCTTCGGTCATCCGACCCTGTGTTCGGTCAACCGAACTCTACGGGAACTAGCCGTTATTTGACCGTTGCAGAGTCGATTTTTCAACATATTTTCAAATGTATAAATACTCTAAAGCTGAGAAATGTTTAGATAACGAAAAAGACTTGCACATACAATATAGATTGATTTCTTATCAAGTCTAAACACTTACAAAAAAAATGCTCTTCATTTCTATGATCTAAATCATTCAAGAGTATTCTTTCAAAAGCAAGACAAAGAGTGTGCATCATATGTTCAAAGAGCTTAACATTCTTGTACTTCAAATGTATATATTTCTCACTTAAAAGAGTGAACAACCTTTCTCTTTAAAGCTTATCATTCCCTTTCTAAGTGATTGGGTTATTCTTGTATAAGTCCTACTTTGTGTGGGCAAATTGATAAGTCCTACTTTGTGTGGGCAAATTGTAAAAGTCCTACTTAGTGTGGGCAAGCTCTTAGTGAGTTTTTCTTGTGTGGCTGTGTTGTAAAACTCTTAGTGAGTTTGCCACAAGTGTAAACATTCTTCTTAGTGAAGTTGTTTAAAATCCTTGGGTGCGGCTCAAGGTAGTGGATGTAGATTCTGAGTGAGTCGAACCACTATAAATCCTTTGTCTTGTTGTTGGGTTTTGCATTGCTTTTATTCATCTTGCTCAAACTTACACTAGCATTGCAAAGAATTGAAAAAGTTTCCAAGATAGATTAAAACCCAATTCACCCCCCCTCCTTCTTGTGTTTTACAAATACAAAGAGGATAAAGACTAAAGAGTCTAATCCTACATACATCTGCATTGTCACTTAGGCCATATAAATGAGAACCACATTTCCAAACTCCATAAAGATAGATTGTTGGAGTCATTTGATTTTGAATCATATGATACATGTGAACCTTGTTTAATGGGTAAGATGGCTGCTTCTCCTTTTACTAGAACTGGAGAACGAGAAAAGGATTTGTTGGAACTAATACATAGTGATGTATGTGATCCATTCAATATTGTGGTTATCTATATTTCATAACTTTTAATGATGATTATAGTCGTTTTGGATACGTGTTTCTTATGAAATACAAGTTTGGGGCCTTTGAAAAGTTCCGTGATTATCTAAAAGGTTGTGGAATTATTTCACAACTTTCTCCACCGGGCTACTCCACAATGTAATGGTTTATCCGTAAGGAGAAATCGAACTCTATTAAATATGGTTTGATCCATGACGAGTCACGCGAGCCTTCCAAACTCATTTTGGGGTTGTGAGGCGTTTGTGAAACGTCCAAATTTGGACAAGTTCAACCCAAAGTCGGTCAAATGCATATTTGTGGGGTATCCAAAGAAAACTAAAGTGTACTACTTCTACATCCCTAACGAGAACAAAGTGTTTGTTGCTCGTAACAAAGTTTTTCTGGAAAGGGAATTCCTTTCTTTGAAAACAAGTGGGAGCCACGTAGAACTTAATGAAGTTCCAGAACGTGGTGAAGATCCAGGCATAAATTACCAGGTGGAATTGGAACAAGTTATACAAGGTGTTGTGGAGCTAGTTCCGGAAACCCAAGAATTGCATAAGTCTAGTAGAGCTTGTAGATCACCAGAAAAATTTAGATTTTTTGTAACAGAGCATGACGATGTTATGTTTATTGATCATGGTAAGTCTACAACCTACAAACAAACAATTAATAGTCCATATTATGAGAAATGGCTTGAAGCAATGAGATCCGAGATGGATTCCATGTACACTAGCCAAGTATGGATCTTGGTTGATGTGCATGAGGGGGTGGCCCCAATAGGGTGCAAGTGGGTTTTCAAATTAAAACATGACATGAAAGGGAACAATACAATGGGCGACTTGTCGTGAAAGGTTTAAAAAAAATTCATGGCATTGACTATGATGAAACCTTTTCCCCTGTAGTTATGTTCAAATCCATTCGAATCTTGCTTGCAATAGCAGCATACTCTGATTATGAGATATGAAAAATGGATGTCAAAACAACTTTCCTTAACGGAAACCTTGATGAGTGATACAACCCGAAAGTTTTGTCGATCCAAATAATTACCATAAAGTATGTAAGCTAATGAAGTCAATTTATGGACTAAAGCAATCTTCTAGAAACTGGAATCGATGTTTTGATGAAGCCGTACGCGAGTTCGTTTTATCAAAAATGTTGATGAACCTTGTGTTTATAAAAAGTTAAGTGGAACCTCGGTTGTCTTCCTAGTTTTATATGTAGAGGACATACTACTTATAGGGAATGGTATTCCAACATTGGAATCTGTAAAGGTCTGGTTGGGGCAATATTTCTCTATGAAAGACCTAGGGTGAAGCAAGCTTTATCTTAGGGGTCAAGATCTATAGAGATAGATCACGTAGACTCCTTGGCCTAAGTCAGAGTACATATATAGACAAAAGTGTTAAATTGGTTTAGCATGCAAGAGTAAAAAAAAGGGTCTTTGTCCTATAACACTTGGTACTGCTCTTTCAAGACAACAGTGTGCTAATTGGATCTATCATAGTATTAGATCCAAATACTCAACAATCATGTGTGGTTTAGGGATCAGTTTAATTTTTTTTTTATAGAATACGGGTTGGCCAAGCCGGGTTTGATGTTTTCTTCTGGGTTTGTATATTTCATCAAGGTGAATGATGCAAATAGATAAAATTACCCTTCAATTGGCAGGCACGTGTGGAGTAGTGACCAAAATTGGCTGATTTTCGCCACTTTTGTTAAAAAGAGCCGTCCATAAATTGTTATTGAGTAAAAGAAGATAAAATAATTATTTTTGGCTATAAAAGGAAAAGTATAAATAGTTAGTGGCTAAAGAGAACATTTCCTATATATATTACAGAAATTCAGCAAAGAATTATATATTACAGAAGCCTTTTCAGATTTTTAGTTATATCATGCCACATGTCATTTTCTAGGATTTTATATTTTTAATTAGTTATAAAACTTTTTATTCGTGCAAAAAAATTGAACTATTTTATTTAATTTAAAATTGGGGGATGGGGATTCGAAACCAAAATATGCAGGTCGAATGCCACACCACATTGCCAGCTATTCTAGCAAGTGTTGACAACTTTTTTATTCTAATTTAAGTAAACTTTCCACGATCTCTAACAAATCTAAACTAACATTATTTGTGGAAACTATTTTCTTTAATTATCTAATTGAATTTTCTAAGAGTTTTGATTTTTTTGAATTAGTTTACTAATTTTGATTAGTTGAGGAGAATTAAGATAAAATAAATTAATTGGAAATTAATTCTTATCTTAATAAAATTTAATAATCAAATTACTTCTTCAATGATCCCTACAAATCCTAAATTTTCTTTTATAATCTTAAATAATTTGCAAAAATTTAATTGGTCAATATTTGTTGTAGTTATTATAAATTATTTATAAATTCAATCTCTTCTTTGAACTTTATCTCAAACAATCTTTTTGTTTAATGACTACCCACTACTTCCATACAACAGTTACTACATAACCATCTCCTACACACACGATACACAATATTTATCTCTATCGTCACCTTCCAGCAAGAGAAGCAAACTCTTCCATTGTTGTTATGTGAAAGTAATTTTTCCTGCTCTTCCTTCAATTCGAATGGTAACCTTTCTCGTTTGCTATATTTTATTTTTACTTTCTTTATTATTATTATTATTTTCATTACATTTGATATTTTTCCCTGCTATCAATTTCCGTAATTTGAACAAACATTTTTTTAGACCTTTTTCTAACTCTATTTTTTTTTCAGAAAACAATTTCATTATCGATCTTCTTTTCCAAATTGTGAGGTAATCTTTGAGCTAATATATATTCCCTAATTCTTTTGTTTTGTATAATGCATATACATCATACTTAGATCTCAAATATTTTGTACACCTTACAATCAAAACTTGAGTGGTTAGGAAACCATCGAATTATTAGCCATTTTTGTCATCAACCTATTTTCAAACAGCAAATTTTATCCTTTTCAACTTTTTCAGCCATTTTTGTCCCCAAAGATTTTACAATCAGCCATTTTTGTCATCAACTTATTTTTGAACAGCCACTTTCATCCTATTTAACATTTTTTTAACTTTTTTCATCTCCAAAGATTTTACGAGCATCTATTTTTATCCTTCTGTCAAATAATTGTCTAAAAATTGATGACGTGTCCAAACGGTTCTCAGATGGTCTCTCTCACGCAGGGGTTAAGATGGAAATTCCAAAGTATACTAATTGCCTCCCTTGTAAAGCCCGTTATTCCCACTCATATCAGTCTCCATCCTCATTTTGTCTCCATATCAGTCTCTCAGGTTTCTAGGGAATTCTTGTTATCAAATATGGAGAGAAAATGAGAACGGAGACTGATATGAGTGAGAATGACGGGCTTTACAAGGGAGGCACTTTGGAATTTCCATCTTTACCTCTGTATGAGAGAGACAATCTGAGAGCCGTTTGGACACGTCATCAATTTTGACGGCTTTTAGACAATTATTTGACAGAAGGATAAAAATGATTGCACTTAAAATCTTTGGAGATGAAGAAAATTAAAAAAAGTTAGGATGAAAGTGGCTGTTCAAAAATAAGTTGATGACAAAAATTGCTGCTCGTAAAATCTTTGGGGACAAAAATGGCTGAAAAAAAGTTAAAAAGGATGAAAGTGGCTGTTAAAAAATAAGTTGATGACAAAAATGGCTGATCGTAAAATCTTGGGGGACAAAAATGGCTGAAAAAAGTTGAAAAGGATAAAATTGGCTGTTTGAAAATAGGTTGATGACAAAAATGGCTAATAATTCAGAAACCATCCACCTTCTTTTGATTTGTAAGTAGCTAATGTTCTTTTCAAAATACCGATTATTTGCCTTTTTGTTAATTAATATTAATCTGCAAGTTTTTTTCGGAGAGAGATTATATTGATTGCTTAGGCTTCCATTTTTTTCTTTTCTTTTTTCTTTAATCTTGAGGTGATAGAATTGGCGATCAATAAATTTCAAGGTACATTTTTTATTTTTTATTTTCATGCATTGCTTCACTCTTATTATTACTATACTGCTTCATAATTTTATTTATTTTGCATAGGCTTCCATTTTTTTTCTTTACTTTTTTCTTTAATCTTACAGTGATAGAATTGGCGATCAACAATTTTCAAGGTACATTTTTTTTATTTTTTTTTATTTTCATGCATTGCTTTACTCTTATTATTACTATTGTGCTTCATAATTTTATTTATTAAATGATTTTTCCCTCAGTCGTATTGGTAATGTTAAATATTTGATCTTTCGAAAGTTTTTAGATTTATTTATTCGACGAATGATGATATGAATTCCGCTTAAAAAGTTTGTTTTTTAAAAATTTAATTGGTTATATTGTATACAAATACCAACTTTTGATTATCTTTTCTGGGATTCCATTGTGATTTTCTTTTTCCACTCCGTATTGTTTAAGTTCATATATTTGAGAAAATTAATGTAGACAAACCCTGATAACAAATAATATTTCATTACCTTTTCAATATTTTCTACTCCTATTGACATTTGGAAAGTTATTTAGTATTTGTCTTTAGTAACTAGCTATATATTACATGGAATGTTTTTATTTCTATATCAAAATTTACTTTTTTTCCTCTTTTGAAAATCTATTTTAAGTTTTAACTTTATAAAATTTCTTGATTCTATACATATATTTTGTTTGTTAAAGATATTCTCGATTATATTTTTTCATTTGATCAAAGTGTGAAATATTTATTAATTTTCTCTTTTAGTTCTCCAACATCAAAATGTAATATTATTTAGCTACTTTTCTTCTCGGAATGCTATTTTGAGTTTCACATATCTAACATATTCTTAATTATAATGATAGATTGTTTGTTCCCATATCATCAGACCCCTCAATGTTATTTCTTTTATATCTTTTATCTATTTGTAAGTCTACAACTTTATATTTTTTTATTTTTCTATAGATTTAATTTATCTGGTGTCGGTTGATTATGGAACAAATTATTATATTTTTAATTTATTTGGAGCTTTTACATTAAACCTAATGACATTTTATTTTGATTTTGTATTTTTTTCGTAATGGATAATTAAACTCTAATTTTTTTATTGCAACTGGGATAAATGTTGGTGATAAAATTATGCAATCTCTTAAAAGATGCAAATCTCACATATACAATGATTTAAAGATGTCATGAGATATAATATGCAAGCAATTCTTTGCAAACAGAAACATGCTCTAAATGTCTGTAAACATACGATAATGAAGGGCGGGATAAAAGATTTTTGCCTTCATAGACTCAGGACCTTCTGTTGGAAGGACTTTCAAATGCGTTGTATATTTCTATTTATTTAATCGATAGTTTCTAGGATAGTGTTACTTTTTAGCATCATTTTATCTCTTCTATTCTTTCCTCATTCATATTAATTTTAAAAAAACTTATGTCTTTTTTCACTTCAGAGTTGAAATTTATATGTTTTTTTTATAGATTAAGTGCATGATTATGATGCAAGAATTGTGATTTTTCACTCCTTTAACTTTTCCCTTCATAATTGAAGTTTATATGTTTTTTTGTATATATTATGTGCATGATTATAAAGTAAGAACCTTTAGTTTAAACCCATTTCATTATTAATATTACTTTATTTTCAGTCACTAGATAAAGGAAATCTGTTTGAATTAGTTTAGACACATAAAAAGAAAATTGGGAATGATGCTCCATTTAGAAGAATAAGTTTGTAAGAGGTAGATGAAGACAAGAGAAAGTTTGGATTGAAATAATAAAGAGTGATATGGTTGTATTATATTTGAATGGTTTTATAGTCTTGGACATAAAGCAATGAATGCTACACTACTTTGTCAGCTACTCTGGCAGTGTTGGTAATTATTTTATTTATCAATGAAATGCTAATTTAAGTAAACTAACAGTATTTTTTGTATGATATAATAATATACATTAAATATATTATTTACATTAATTTCAAACTTCGAAACTCATCTTATACTCTTGGAGGGTGTATTCAATCTAGATTCTATATGATTTTTAAGGATTTTTAAAGTCTATAGGTATTCAATTTAGATTTTTAAAAGTCCACTAAAATCTAGAGGTATTCAATTCAGATTTTAAAAAGTACATTAAAATCTAGAGGTATTCAATTCATATTTTGAAAACTATTGGTATTCAAAACTCTACCGATTCTTTAGAAAACTCAATACATAATCTTTATTCTCCAAAACAATATATTGTCATAATATCCAAACAATTTCTTACCTAGCTAACCATAAATTTATGTTTTCCAAACATGTATTTCATTTTTCGGAAAGAGAAAATCGAAGAGGAAAAACAAAAAGTTCAAAAATCTTAAATTCAAACAAAACCCATCACAAAACATATATTAATTAAGTCAAAGAAAAAAAATCCCAGTAAATAAATTATACAAACCTTGAACAATAAATAAAAAAGGGCAGTAGTTTCGTGATCTCAAAAAAAATTCAAATATCCACCACAAACTTTTTGAATTTTTAAAAAAACTGATTTGATTCCAAAATAAAAATGATTGATAAACATAAGTGTGCTTTGAAAATTTAACACCACTGCATCTGTGTAATACACAACTGAATAATTTGTTTCTTTATTTTTGGATGCTATTCCAATAATCTATAGACTTTATAAATTAAAAGAAATCCTGATAAATCAATTTGATAGAATCTATAAATATTTGCATAAAGTCTTCATAGAGGTTAAAAAATCTATAGAGTCAGCAGAATCCATAGACTTTTGAAAATCAGTTAAAATCTTTTAAAATTTGAATTGCATACACCCCCATTAACCTTTTCTTTTATCATTATATTTTAGATGTTTATAAAAATTTAACACTTTAAATTCTTTTATAAAAAATTTCATTGGTTTAAAATATTTTTCCATAATCAATCTATCTATGTATATTTATATTACAGAACCTATATTTATATTAAGAATTTTTAGTGTTTAATTGCTTTACTAATTTTGATTGGATGATATGACTTTTTACCTATTTAAATGATTTGAAAATTCAAATATATGTTTTAAAGTTTGTACTTATCATCTCTCAAAACACACAATAATTAGCTTGGAGAGCATGAGGAACAGAGGATCGAGGAGGAGGTTGTTTCGTCATCAGACTACTTCTTTATTTATTTTTCTCGAATTTGGTTTTTGACCCTAAACAAAAAAACGCAAATTCCTTGACCCTAAACTTTTATGAAGTGTTAATGTTTCCCTTTCCACCCAATTCCACCGTTAAATCTAACGGAATAATAATATGTGACTCTCACAAGACTTAACTTAGGGGCATTTAAAAAAAAGTAGATTATGACCAAAAAATATTCAAAATGGGATAAGAAAACGGTTAAAATGTAATCAATTTATTTTACTCTAAAAAGTTAGTGAACAAACTAAAATACATAGCACTTCGTCGAAACATTGATCTTGACATTTTCTACTTTAAAAAAAATATATTGTTCTATTCTGTCCAATATATATATATATAAACACACACACACACAGACACACACTAGCAAATGACCCGTGCTATGCACGAAAATACTGAATTTCAAATTATTAGTTTAATGCTTGTACATTTGTATTTAAAACAACAACTCGTTAACTTTAAATTTTCAGAAAACAAATAAGAAAATTCAACATGATTAGGTAATATGACTTTTATTAAGTAACTCACAAATGTAAGGGTCAACACCAGAATGATTATTGGATCGAATAATATATAATCAAAAGAATTAATAATAGTCTTATACTATTTCAATTAATGTTTCGTCCAATGTTTTGATCCAATAATCACTACACTACTACTTTAAATGTTAATCACCCAATCTTTTTAGAAAATATGAAGAAACTACGTATTGTGACTTCATTTTTCTTATGGAGCCATCAAATTCATGAAGTTTTCTGCTCAAGTTTTTTCCGCTAAACTTGCATTACTGTAAGATGTATTTTAGTAATGTTTTTATTCCCTGAAAGATAAAATTAGTTTAATAGTATATTAATAAATTATTTAAAGGACATTTATTTCTTTTCAAAAAAAAAAAGGACATTTATTAATAGTAATGTTTATTGGATAAAAATAAATCAAACATATATATAAATAATAATTAGACAACAAAAGTCATGAACATAAAAAGGATGAAGAGGTGAGTAAATGTTGGAATAAAATATTCTCATAAATTCCCGTAAATTCACAGAAACTACCCAATAAATTCTCTCAAATAAGTTCCTCCTAAACTTAATAAATTTTTGGAAAAACAATGTTGGGCATGGCTAAAAAACTTAATTCTTAAAACCAAAAGAACAAATCAAGTCTAAATTAAGTTTTTGCATAAGAATTCTAGGACATAAGTAAATCAATACATATAACAGAAAAGGTTACCAAGAATTAGTATTCTTTGTATCATACAATCAAATAAATTGAAACATTTTAAAAAATTCAAAATGAAAAATTAAAAGTGGCTAGTAAAGATCAATAGATTTAGCTATCATAAATCAATGCGAAAAAAGTAAAAATTCTACTAATAATATAAAAGAAATTTAGCAAAATAACACAAGGGTCATAAACAATATGATGATACATAGTTATCAGAAACTCAAATATTATTTAGGCAAATACAATATTTCTTCTATCCGAAAAATTAAAACTAGCTAGTAAAGATCAATAGATTTAGCTATCATAAATCAATGCGAAAAAGCAAAATTTCTACTAATAATATAAAAGAAATTTAGCAAAATAACACAAGGGCCATAAGCAATATGATGATACATAGTTATCAGAAACTCAAATATTATTTAGGCTATATACTTTAACAAATACAATATTGCTTCTATCCAGAATTTAATGTTTCACTTTGACTTATGATGAAAATTAATAAAAGTATTCTATTTTTAATAAAGTTTCCTTCTTGCATTATTAGTTAAGGAAGATTAATGTCTTTAAATTACGCTTAAACTAAGGGGTGAAAATCCTCTGTCCCCAATCCTGTCCCCGACCAATCAGAATTTACTATATAAACATTTTTTCCAATTATATATACACATGGTGAATTGTGATTGGTTGGGGACACACACGGGGATAGAGGATTTTTTTGCCAAACTAAGGAAGGTTAGTAGTGGAAGTTTATACGAAAAAGTATTATTATTTTAGAAAATGCGTAATTTAATTCTAGTCATTCTCAAAAGAAAAAAAACTCATAATGGACATGCTTTACTCGACAAAAACTCATAATGAGATTTATTATATCATAAAATGTTATCTTTAAACACATAAGAAATAATAAGGAATAATGGGTAATCTGATATACCTTGGGGGAGGCTCGTCCGCAGGTTTAACAGAAACTAAATGGTTCGTTACACTAATTTAAATTTTTATCGTATTTGAATTTGAATAACATATGAGAAGTAGAATTTAACTGAAATTACGAATCAATAAACCAATGTGAGATTAATAAAAATAAAATTAAAAGTGAGGGGTTGGTTATGAATTTGCAAAGCACGTGATAAAAGGGCTAGAAATACGGGAGTCTGTGCTAGTAATTAATATTTTCTTGATTTATTTCAAACATTTAAATCTTTTTAACCAATCACAACATTTGAAATTAAATCGAAAAATCTTTAATCTAGAAATTTTATATTAGATTGGGAGTTTAAAACTGAAAAGCGTGTTCAAGATTATGAGAAAAATGGTAGGTTTGTAGAGATATTTGGTTAAGTAATTTGATATTTAAATTTCTTTTAAGATAATAATTAATTTTGAATTAAATTAATTAATCAAAATTCATCTTAACTAATCAAGTTTTTGTATTATATTAAGAGTTAGAAAATTCGAGAAATTTGGGTTAGAGTTTTGAAGATTTTTGATGGGTTAAAACTTGAAAACATGTTATGTAATATAAATATAGATTGATTTTGGAAAAATATTTTAATCCAATGAATTTTTTCATAAAAGAACTTAAAAGTGTTAAAAACTTTATAAGCTTCTAAAATATAATCATAAAATAAGAGGTTAAGAGAATGAGATGCGTTTTGAATCTTGAAATTAAGGAAGATAATATATTTAATGTAGAATATTATATCATACCAAGAATACTGTTAGTTTAGATTTGTTAGAGATCGTGAAAAAGTTTACTTAAATAAGCATTCCAGTAAAAGAGTTAAATAAAATAGTTGTCAAATACCTGATAGAGTAGATGGCGATGCGGTGTAGCATTTAACTTGAATGTTCTGGGTTCGAATCCTCCCCTTCCCCAATTTAAATGGAGTAGTTCAATTTTTTTGCACCAATCAAAAGTTTTATAATTAATTAAATAACAAAATAATCTACAAAAATGACACGTGGCATTAGGGAGTTAAAAATTTGAAAAAGGCTTCTATAATATATATACTAGCCTAATAACCCGTGCTATGCACGAGATTCCATTTTACTATATAAGTAAGAGTATATGAAAATCAAATGACTCTGTTAGCTAATTTTGTTTTTTGAAAAAAAATATTGACTGTTGGAATGAAAAAGTTGAAAAGCAAATTGAGTTTTCCAATGAATTTAATGGGCTAAATACCAACTCATCAATTCACTCAATTGAAAAGCATGCTCAACCCCTCTATTTATAATGTGGTCAAACTCCACAAATTTCGTACATTTTCAATGTGGATTTTGAATAATATTGAAAATGAAAAATAAAGATCTAGAGAATTAGAATAGAAGAAAAGAAAAATCATAAATATATTAAATTATACAATTTAATTTGAATAAGTTAAAGATATCAATCAATACTTTTAAAATAATTATAAAAAATCAAAAAATTTGGAAATTAGATTGAGGACCCGACCCGAGAATTCTATAGTGCTAAAAAATAGCAAATGTCTTGTCATTTGTCAAGTTATAAAAATAATAAATATTTTTTTAGGTGAGAGTCTTTATTTTTGTTAATTTTCTTATTTGACTTTAGATTAATATTTTTTATTTTATTAAAAAATAAAATTTCTACAAATTAAATACTTTAGTCTTAGAGAGTTTGGAAGAAGATTCACTTGATTTTCGCAGAATAAACGAAGCGAATTGATTTTTTTCATTTTTAAATATTCATATTTATTTATTTTTCCAAATATATTATGCAAATAAAAATGATGCATAAGAATAAATAAGAAGCAAATAATGAACATTGAATAAGTATAAGCTAAATCGAACTTCATTGTAAGTTCAATCGGGATTCAGAGGACCCCGGTCATCCGAATTACCCATTATTTGTTATAACTTTAACCATTTATATTTGTATAAATAAAAATTATAAGAAACAAAAGCGTGTTTCCCTAATTTGATGGGATGAAAATGTCAGCCAAATTTCCCATCAAAACAACATGTGAAAATATTCTCTTTTTGTGTTGTCAAACCCGACAAAACAATCTAACTTTTCAATGTGGACATGCATTTACTCCTTTTATAAGAGTTCTTAGTCTTCCCCTTTTTATTTTATTAAAAAAAATATAGAACTCTCGAAAATTACACGTAGGTTTCTAGAGAATGTGATTGGTTAAAAACAAAACACCTTATGTAATATAAATATAGTTAGATTAGATTAAATATATTAGATAGTCGAATAAAATATGCTATTCTCGGGATACCATTTTATCATATATTTAGTATATGAAAACAATGGCTCTGCAAGATTTTTTTTTTTAAAGTTTTGACTCTTTAAATAAAAAATAATAATAAGTAGGTTTTCTCGCAGGTTATACCAAAGATCAAATGGTTCTGTTAGCTAAATTTTTATTTTTTAAAAAATAAATAAATTTGACTATTGGAATGAAAAAGTTGAAAAGCAAATTGAGCTTGCCACTTAATTTAATGGCTAAATATCAACCCACCAATTCATTCAATTGAAAAAATATGCTCAACCCTTCTATTTATAATGTTGACAAACTCCAAAATTTTTGTACACTTTCATTGTGGGATCTTGAATAATATTGAAAAAGAAAAAGAAAAATCTAGAAAATTAGAATAGAAGAAAAGACATTAATATATTAAAAACCATAACTTTAGATTAATATTTTTTTACTTATTTTTATTTAATTAAAAATTAAAATTTCTGCAAATTAAAACTTTAGTTTTAGAGAGTTTAGAAAGATATTCACTTGTTTCCAGTATAAACGAAGCGACTTGATTTTTATTCACATACTATATTGCTGTAAATTTTCGTGTATTGAGATCATGGTTGTTTTAGTGAGCAAAAATCATAGTTGTTTTTCATCTACTTTTTTTATATATTTTTTTTGTTATTAACATTTTCTTTGATGTGTTATTATTAATGGCTTTACTCTCGTTCTTTTTGCAGTCTATTGAAGGATAATGTTGGTGGAGAGGAATAATTGATGTATAATGTTGGTGTTTATCAAAAGATAGTAACTTCCTTATCGGTTATATGAGAATGAGGAGGAATAATAGGAGATAAGTTTAGAATTTTGAAGGTTAATCAAATAAGAAGTTGTGGTTGAGTAGGAAAGTTGGTTAGTGTCTTCAAATTAATAATTAAGATATAAAAAAATTACAAAATGAAGAAAATATGAGAGCCTGCCACGTGGCGCCAAGGGAAGAGTAAAACTGAAAAGGGCTTTCAAAATTCAAAACTCATCACATTATTCTAAATCTTACGTGTAATTTTCATGAATTTTTGTTCAATTAATTATTTTATAAAATTTCTATTAGTTGGTTAAATTTTACTTTTATTGTAAACTTTTGATTGGCTCATAAGAGTATCCTACATTGAAAAGTTAGATTTTTGTTTGAGTTTGAGAATACTATAAAAGAGAGTACTTTCACATGTTTTGAGTGAGAAATTGGGCTGACATTTCACCACATCAAATTAGGGAAGCACACTTATTTGCTTCTTATATTTTTTATTTATATAAATATAAATAGTTAAAGTTTAACAAATAACTGGTAATTTAAATAGCCGGATTCTCTGAATTCCGAACGAGCTTAAAATCAAGTTCGATTTAGCTTAGATTTATGCAATGTTCATTTTTTGTTTTTTATTCTTATGCAACATTTTTATTTTCATAATATCTTTTGAAAAATAAATTTAATTAGTTTTGCAGATGCAGGGTACTTATCTGATCCTCATAATGCTCGTTCACAAACTGGATATGTATTCACATATGGTGGAACGGCTATTTCTTGGCGTTCTATGAAACAAACTATTGTAGCGACTCCTTCTAACCATGCTGAAATTTTGGCAATCCATGAGGCTAGTCGTGAATGCGTATGGTTAAAATTTGTAATTCACCACATACGAAAAGATTGTTGTCTATCCTCTGGAAAAGAAGCTCCAATAGTTTTGTATGAGGATAATGCAGCATGCATTGCTTAACTCAAAGATGGATACATCAAAGGTGATAGAACAAAACATATCTCACCAAAGTTTTTCTTCACTCATGAACTTCAGAGAAGTGGCGATATAAGTGTTCTACCAATTCGTTCAAGTGAAAATTTAGCAGATTTATTTACTAAGGCGCTACCAACTGCTATATTTGAGAAATTAGTTCACAACATTGGAATGCGTCCACTCAAAAATCTCAATTGATGTAATCATGAGGGGGAGTAAATGTGCGTTGTACTCTTTTTCCCTTAACCATGATTTTTCCCAATGGGTTTTCCTGGTAAGGTTTTTAATGAGGTAGCATCTCATGCGCATTATAGAAATTGTTCTAAATAATGGATATCCAAGGGGGAGTGTTATAAATATTGTGGATGTCCCTTTGCATTTCCATAAGATTCATATCATCTCCATTAATGTATTGAATGTCTAAAAACTCTTGGCTTTTCATGTGGCATAACATTCATTGGATGTTATGTATCTTCTAACCTATAAATAGGCATGTATATTTGTTGAGAAGATGAACAAGAAGAAATACAATTCTCCTCCTTCTCTTGATCTCTTGAGTTTTAGATCTATCAAATTATATGTTAGTAATTTATACTTGAAGTTTCAAAACAAATTTTGACTTTTATAATTATTTTCTGATAGCTCTCAAACCAATCTGTATCTTTTCAAATAGAAATACAGTTACACAAAGAGTATAAACACTCAAATGTTAATTTTTCACTTTTTATATTTAAAAAAAAAGAAAATATGTATTCGTAATTTATTTAACATATCTAAAAAAACTTTGATAATTTATGTAGATCTCTTAAAGGTATTTGGAGATTGTCTTTCATTTAAAGTAAACCACTATTCCTCTTCTTTAAATGAATATCCCTTCTATTCAATCATTTCCGTTTCTCTCACTTTACTCAGAATACATATACACATCATCTTCTCTGTAAATTTCTTTCTAATATATTTCGGGTACATTACTTCCTCAAACATCTAATATCCTTATTATTTTTTCTTCGTTTACCTCAAATAGTTTATTACTATTTATTGATATTTTTTTCTTATTTCATTGACAGATAATAAACATGTACTATTATCTATAATTCCTTAATTGTTTTAACTTTTAATCGGTGCACCATAGAGAGTTCAATGAATAATGAGAAGAGGCTTGAGAAGGTGATTTTATGAACGAGAAGGTATTTTCATTCACTCAAATCTTGGCGGTATTCCAATTAACTATCCTACTACATATACATATTGATCACCATAACATTATAGTCACTCTTCAAATTTAAATTTGCATCTCCCAACCTTACTGAAACATATCACAATATATTTCATTCTATTCTCCCAATTTGCCAAATGCGTACTATGCATGTAAAACTGTTGCTATTGTTTTCAACTTACAACATTTGCACCCATATGAGCCTTCACGATTCAATCACTTCGATACTCTTTAAGCACTAAGTAATACATTTCGGAGAATGATGGTGAATGACGAGAAAAGTACGTTGTGAAATTTCGTGGGAAGCAATTTTCAAGCTTTTGTAAAGAATGATATATTGTACCATCCACAAGAATTCTCAATACTACCTGCACTTTTCAATTCTAATTTTAACCAAAGATCGAGAGGTCGAGAGTTCGATACCCGCCTCCCACGTGGGGTTTAATAAATCTGTCTTTCTTGGGCCCCTGTGGGGCTGCCTCCCTTGTGAGGTAAAAAAAAATGCAAAATATATATTTTTTCTTTTCGTTTTTTTTGTATTAGATCTTACAATCATGACCCTTTTTTTTTTTTTTTGAACGCTCGAGGGCAGAACCCCATGAGCGGGAAGAGAACAGCCTCATGGACGGGGAGAGAAAGGGAGCCAAATTAAAGGATACCGCACGCTCGCGGAGGGTATCAAACCCATGACCTTCAGGTCGTGGGCAGGCGCCTGCCCCACTGGGTTAAGTTTGTCTACTAACTATTTTCAATGGGCTAATAATGTAGTGCTTTTACAGGCCCAAAATGAAAAAGAAATATACTCAAGGACGGGTTTACTTATTAGGATTTTTGTATCATTATTGTTAGTTAAAATCACAGTTTGTTTGCCAAACATGAAAAGCCAACTACATTGAAGTCAAACATTTTATCCCTATATTGAGTCTGACATAATAAAAGCAAGCATTATATTGACACGTAAGAAGAATACATGAAATCCTTAGCAATTTATTATTTCTTTGGCAATTTATTAAGGAGGTTTAATCTGTCTTCCGTGACTAATGTACAACAATGTACAATATTTTTCTCTGCTCATAATTTTTTTTTTCTATAGAAGTCTTAAGTACAATCTACATTGCAAATATTAGCAACTCAAAGTCCAAGTAAATAGTGTGGCTCTTCACTATGGACTATGCCTGTCATTTAATTTGCAAGAAAAAATGCACATGAGATGAACTAAATCTTAATTTTACTGATAATTAACTTGACCAACTGCACGGGAAATCATTTAAATGCGCGGGATATCAGTCCGGTTCCTATGCTGAACAGCTATTTTTCCGCACATACGGAACATTTTTTTTGCTTTGAAAACAACTGTTCTTAACTAAGAATAGCTGTTCACTGAACAGCTGTTCAGAAAAATGAACAGCTGTTCATTTTTTAATCAATCTCAGCCGTCAAAACTTTAATCTAATGGACGAGATTTTGTCCCGCATGTGCGAGACAAAAGCTGTTCCGCATAGGAGCCGTGAGCGCGGGATATAATATATATCCTAATTTTACTAATAATTAACGGACGGTGACGAGTTTCTTTTATTAATTGATTTGTGTCATTATCTTTATTATGAAACAAATGGGGTATTACTAATCTCCTTAATAATAGCGTTTATAGCACGAGTCTATTAGTTTTTTAATTCATATTGACATTCAGTCACGTTAATCAATTCAATCCCTACTTCTTAGCTGCTCTTTCATATGCTTTATGACTTTTTTATTTAACATTATTGCAATAGGTTTTTCTTTTACTTGCTGAAAGGGAGATATGAAAAAGTTAAGCCTTCGATTTTTTTAGTTGCATGTCCCTTTAAGACTCTCATTGAAGGGATATCTTTGAAAGCGAATAGGCAATCCTTCTTTGGATACAATGTTGATCTTAGTTACTCTTTGTATTATTTAGAAGTTATTTAGAATTGAAGTACTAATATTTGACAACGAAACGCACCTCAAGCGGTAAGACACTTCACTTCCAACCGAGTTATACCGGAGGGAAAGTGGAAAACCCACTATTAACCCCCCTTTAAGAAGGAAAGGAAGAAGAAAAAAAAAAAAGGTAAACCCATAATAAAAATAAACTAGTGTATTTTACATTCTCAATTTAGCCTTTGGATTGGCTTAGTCTAGATTCGAAGTAAATGACAACATGGTGACTTCATTAATAGTAAACCCAAAATTACTTTACCAAAAATCAAAATATTAAATCAATTCACATTACCAAGAACATAAATGTAGCTAAGTACAATAATTTAAGTATGTTGATTGTCAAGAGAGCTACAAAATAGTTAGCATCCCTACTAGAGACATAATCGAATGTATGCTTGTTCTACTCTTCAACAATTGCTCAGTTTCTTCACTCCAGATTCTATACTACCTGCATTAGAAATAAACAAAAGCCCAGTTATTACAAGACAAAAACCTGTAAAAAGGATTTTATTTCTTACAGATGAAACAATCACCAATTTGTAGCTATTATTTTGCTACTTATATTCAACCCTTGGATTGTTTGAACTTTGAACTAAAAAAAAGAAGAAGAATAAATATGAGCAACCTTAATCTAGCACCATATGATAGATGACAGGCCATCAAAGCCATTCATATACACTTAATCCAAGAATGTAATATAACCTGGTGCCTATGCAAAAGAAGGAAAAAAAAGAACGAAAAAAAAAAAGAAACAGCATGCTCAGAACAACAGCAACGAAAACAAAGAAATTTTTTTTTACAGAAATAAATAATGATGAAAAAGAAGACCTTGGGATGTATTTGTTGGGGTTTTATCAGATATGCACGCAGCGGAATTAACAGTAACAGTATAAAAATAAGTACTGAACAGAAGAAGAATAAAGACACCAAGATTTTTTTTAACGTGGAAACCCTTTTTGAATTAGAGGGAAAAAATCACGGGACAGTCTCCGAAAAATATATCACTATGTGGTCAATTGAATACAGAAAATATTGAGTATCTCACACTTACTCAATTTTTCTCTCCCTGGATATAATTCCAGTACCTCACAATTCTACCACTCAAGTATCCTAAAAAGGAATACTAATCTCCCACACTCAAAACAGGTCCAGAGCATACAACTCTTGTTGCTCTCAATTTTAGGTGTTATTCTTTAGCTCAAGTATGAGGTCCTTTTATAGAGAAAGTTTTGGAGACAATCTCCACAAAAGATGGTGGATCATCAAATTGCCAGCTTGTTCACTTGATCAAATTGCCAACTTGATTACTTGATCAAATTGTCAACTTGCTTACTTAATTAAATTGCTTAAGTAATTTGCCAACTTACTTAAGTAACCAACTAGCTTAAGTAATCAACCAACCAATGACTATTGAGCTGAATTTTTGACAATCTCCCTCACTACAAGAAAACAATTAAATAGCGACAGAATTTAGCGACCGAATTTTTCGGTCACATATTTAACGACGGAATACCAACCGAATAGAAACCGAAAACAAATCGGTCGTTATTCCGCCGCCAATCCGTCGGCCACTTCGGTCCCGTTGACCAAATTGAAACGCCGTCGTTTTGTTCACCCTTAACGACCGACTACAGACAGATATTAACGACCGTTTACCGACGGAATATATAACGACGAAACACCGACGGAAATTTACGACCGAATACCGACGGAATTAATAACGGCGTCAAACCGACGTCGTTTTGATGTCTTATTTCTTTTAAAAAAAATAAGGTTTAAAATTAATTAAAACGACATCGTGTTGTTTAAAGTTAACGACGGAACACCGACGGAAGTTTACGACCGAATACCGACGGAATTAATAACAACGGAATACCGACGGAAGTTTACGACCGAATACCGACGGAACTAATATCTGAATAAAACGACGTCGTTTTATCGCCTGATTTGTGAAAAAAAAGATCAAAATCGACCGAATCCCTCATTCCTCTCTTCTTCAATACCCTATTCCATATCTTCTTCAAATCACCGCCGACCGACGATCTGTCGCCGATCTGCCACCGCGGCCGCCAGTGTGAACCGTCGCCACCGCCGTACTGCCTCCATTAAAGGTACCGCCACTCCAAGAAGCAATTACAGCCTTATTTTTCCATTTTTTTAGCTTGAAGCTTGTTTTTCTTTTTTTCTTTTTTTGCTTATGAATTTTGCTTCTATTTTTCAGGTCGTCTCCACTGCCAGAACGCCGCCACCATTCCGCCACCTCCATTAAAGGTGTTTTTTGCGTCTTTTTTTTTTTCAAATTTCAGTGTTCTGCAGCTTCGATTTTTAGGTTTTTTTTGCTTCGATTTTTTGCTTTATTTTTGCCTAGAATTATTGCTTTATTTTTGCTTCGATTTGTTGCTTATTTTTAGCTGATTTTTGCTTATTTTTTGCCTGGATTTTTTTTCTTTATTTTTGCTGTTTCTAAACTTTTGTCCTTTAATAATCCAGTGGATTAAATAAACATAGCAGTCCTGAACTTTACCATGGTGACAATGTACTTGTTTATCTCTTTATATTGTATCAATTAGCTTCTATACTACAAGCTGCTATAACTCTAGTGATCTAAGTTCAAGCAGCATATTATGCTTGAACTTCAATATTTCTTGCGATTAACTCCACTTAGCAGATTTCAAATTTTTGCTCGTAGTTGCGTTGTACTTGTTTATCTCTTTTTATTGTGTCAATTAACTTATATTATCAAAGTATCAAACTCGATGGTGTATTTTGCTTTGGATCCATATACTTGTACTCGTAGTTTCAGTTTGGTCGATCAATCTCTCGCTATGTTATATAAAGCTTTAATCAAAGTGATGTATGAAATATGTGTGTATGCTTGTTTGCATTGTGCAAAATGTGTCTTTCAGCTTGTTGTAATTATTATTATTATTATTATTATTTAATCGAAGTCGATGTCTATATGCATAATTTTTTCTTGCTTTTATGTTAGAAAAGATGCTTGAGTAAACTTACATTCTTTCAACCGCAAACGAGTAAGAGATTGAAGGAAAAGTACTTGATCTAAATCCCTAATCCTCTCGTATGTGTGTGTGAAGGAAAAGAACACCCATCCCCATCCCCTCCGCGCCTTTTTCTCGACTTCTATTGATGTTCGTATAAAGCAATTTTTTCATGATACAATCTCTCTCTCCCTTTCTATGTCTTTTCTTTTATCTTCTTCTTTTGGGTGGTCTTATAAGGGGATTTACATGTATCTTTGATCAAGTACAATATTTTGAATTACACATATTTATCAATCGAACCATTGGGTTTTGAGTTTTGCATTTGTAGTAGGCATTTGGTAGCATTAAGTAATGCTGTCTTAATAAATGTGCTTCATATTATTTTTCCTTGTGCACTTTAGACTTTTTTTAGGCCTTACCAAAGTGGAACTACAAAACAAAGAATATTTAAATCTGTATTTCTGATTTAAAGTTCCATGCCTTCGGTTTTTTCTTATGCAGGAGAAAACTCATGAAGAAAGAATCAGAAATAAACCGTGTCAGGTATGATAGTTTTCTTCTTGTTTTTGAATTCCTAGTTTTCTTCTTGTTTTTGAATTCATGAACTGCCAAATGTTTTCCCATCATTTCATGCTTCTTCAAAGACAAACCATGCAATTTGGCATATATGTATTAATGTGTATTAATGTGGGTTTATAATGATTTTTCCAAATGGTTTGGAACTCATGTAAGTTGGTATTGTGTAAAAATGTACTTGTAATAAGAATGAATAATTAAAATAATTTAACTTTTATTGCTCAATGTATACATAGCCTTCGTGAAGATTCCAAATTTTGTTGAAAAATCTATCTTTGGGGCCCGCCAAGGAGAGTGATGTCATACACCTAAGCTACTTTGTTAACTGTTATAGATTTCACACCAAAGCCCACAACGATGGAAAAGGAACGACAAACAGATGGGGGTATGGGTTAAAGGAGATTATTACTGGTGAGTTGAAGCAAGTAATTGAGGTTGAACTTGCTAGAATACTCCCGACCAAAAAATTATTCTTTTCAAATGCGATCGGGTTTGATTCTACTCCAAATCGAGGTTTAAGAGTGCATCCTCAATATAAACTTGTAGAAATCCATAGGAAAAGAACCTACCGTGGTTACGATCCATTTGTATTTGCTTCCCAATGTCAACAAGTCTACTACACACCTCATCCGGTAGTAAGATATCATCTAGTGGCTGATTGGTTGGTCAGTATGTCGCTCCAAACCACGCCAATTTGACGCTCCCGGGTGTTCCCCTGCATCGTATCGGGATCGGCACGCGAGGAGGAGACCAGTCGCATTGATCCAACTATTAATCGAAATTGGTCAACTTGCACACCCGGTCGTGGGAAATTGAAGTTGTACTTGTGGCCTGTGACGAGCCGTGGTTATGAAGATGATGACGATGAAGATGATGAAATTATGTCTAGTCGACAATTCGAAGAAGAGGATGAATTAATGACCGATGATGATTTAGAATGATTAAGATTTCTCGCTTCTCTTGGAATTCCACATATTGAAAGTGAGTCATATTTGTTGTTTTTTTTTTGTACTTTATTACAATAAATTAATTGTCATATTGTATAACTTTTTAACATAATTCAAAGTAGAAATTTTATTGTCATAATAATTTTAAATTTTGCAGATTGCAACTCATGCATTTTCAAGGATATGCATATGAATGACATCAAGGAGTTTATGAGAAATGCACACTTTGATTGTAAGTTTTGATAAATGAAATAAATTACTTTGAACGTGAGTGTTGCAATGTAATGTGCACACTTTGATTGTGAGTTTTGATAATTCAAAGTGTGCACTTTGAATGTGAGCTTTGTAATGTAATGTGTACTCTTTGATTGTGAGTTGTAATGTAAGGTGCACACTATGATTGTGAGTGTTGTTATTCAAAATGTGCACTTTGATTGTGAGTGTTGTAATAAGAAGTTTGCACTTTGATTGTGAGTATTTAATGTAATGAGAATTGATTGTGAGCATTTTGGTTGTGAGCATTTTGATTGTGAGCATTTTGGTTGTGATCATTTTGGTTATTGCTGCTGTGTTCTGTAATAGGGATTTAATTAAATTCAATTTTTATTTTTTTAAATAACAACAATTTAGCGACAGTAAATACCGTCGCTATTCGGTCGTTACCCAGTCAAAGTCAAAAGTCAACAATGTTGACAATTCGGTCGCTATATGGTGACCCTCTTTTCCGTTGCTAATTATCCGTCGGTATGCGGTCGTTACTCAGTCAAAGTCAAAACTCAACAATGTTGACCGTTCGGTCGGTATTCGGTCGCTATTTTTTCCGTCGGTATTCGGTCGTTACCAGTCAAAGTCAAAAGTCAACAATGTTGACCATTCGGTCGGTATTCGGTCTCTCTATAGCGACCTAATATTCGGTCGCTATTTTTTCCGTCGGTATTCGGTCGTTATTTTTCTTAGCGATGAAAAATACACGACCACGTCATTCGATCGTTAATCGGATTAGCGACGGAAATGTCCGTCCCTGTTGCACAGTTTTCTTGTAGTGCCTCTTCAACTCCAATAGGGGAATTACTTAAGTAATAATAAACAGAAGTTCATGCCAGCCAAGCCGACACACAGCTCAAACTTTCCCCCAAGAACATGCTTTGTCAGCATATCAGCAGCGTTCTTGTTAGTGTGAATCTTCTTCAACTTCAACAGCTTTTTCTCCACAGCATCACGTAACCGGTGATATCTGATATCGATATGCTATGTACCACCACGAATGGTACATAGCATTCTTACTCAAGTCCAAAGCACTTTGACTATCACAGAAAATTTCGGAACCATTCTGCTTCATTCCCAATTGTTGAAGGAATCTTTTCAACCAGAGAATCTCTTTCCCTGCTTCAGCAGCAGCAATATACTCAGCTTCAAATGTGGATAAGGCAACACACTTCTGCAATTTCGATTGCCATGAGATGGCTCCCCCTACAAAAGTAAATAAGTATCCTGACGTAGATTTCCTATGATCCAGGTCTCCAGCCATATCTACATCTGTATATCCTTTCAGAATATGTTCTCCTCCTCCAAAACATAAGCACATTTTGGAACTACCTCGTAGGTACTTTAAAATCCATTTGACAGCTTCCCAATGATCTTTTTCTGGATTTGAGAGAAACCTGCTAACCACTCCGACTGCCTGAGCAATATCAGGTCGCGTACACACCATTGCATACATTAAACTTCCAACCGCAGACGAATAAGGAACTTTTAACATGGTTTCCTTTCCTTGAGGTGTAGTTGGGCAACTTCTCTTACTGAGTTTGAAATGGTTTGTCAATGGTGTACTAACTGGTTTAGCATTCATCATAGCAAATCTTTGCAATACCCGCTCCACATATTTTTCTTGAGATAACCAGAGTTTCCTGGCTTTCCTATCTCTCCGGATCTGCATTCCAAAAATTTGTCTTGCTTGGCCTAAATCTTTCATGTCGAAAGACATAGACAACTCCTTCTTCAAATCCTCGATCATTTACTTGTCCTGGTCTACGATCAACATATCATCTACATACAACAAAAAATTAATGAACTTACCCCCGGAAAATTGCTTGATGTACACACAATGATCTGTGTCAGTTTTGGTATACTTATGACTTGCCATGAAAAAGTCAAATTTCTTATACCACTGCCGAGGAGCTTGCTTCAGTCCATATACACTTTTGTTCAACTTGCTGACCATCTGCTCCTTCCCTTTGGTAATTAATCCTTCTGCTTGTTCCATGTAGATTTCTTCCTCTAAATCGCCATGGAGAAATGATGTCTTGACATCAAGTTGCTCCAGTTCAAGATCCAGACTGGCCACCATTCCCAGTATTACTCGTATTTAACTCATTTTCACTACTGGTGAGAAAATTTCGTCAAAGTCGATCCCATGCTTTTGAGCAAACCCCTTGACCACCAGCCGCGCTTTGTGCTTCACAACTTGTCACCGTCTTTCTTCAGCTTGAACACCCATTTGTTCTTGAGTGCTCTCCTTCCTTTAGGAAGTTCCACCAAATCATAGGTGTTGTTCTGATGTAGGGAATTCATTTCTTCCTGCATAGCTTTAACCCAGGAGTCTTTGTCATTTGAAGACTGGACCTCCTGAAAATCCTCCGGCTCCCCCTCATCAGTTATCAGAACAAAATCCTTCTCCAGATATCTTGTAGATGGCTTGAGTGGTATGGTAGTTCTCCTCGGTTGAGGTTCTACTTGCTGTGACGACTCTTCTTCTTGTATCTGCTCCCCCTGCTCAGCACCTGGTGGATTGTCATCATCTACATTTGGCACTTCTTGTTCTGAATCTTGGGCTTCCTCTCCTTTAGTGGCATCTCTGAATTGAGTACCTATTGGCATTTGATTGCCAATAACCGTCTCAGGAGCTTTCCTGGATTCCTGACTTATCTCCAAGTCTCTTATCCCTTCATGTTCAAAGAACACTACATCTCTGCTTCTGACTGTCTTTTTCAACTTTGGATCCCAGAGTCTATGACCAAATTCCTCATTACCGTATCCAACAAAGATACAGGGAATTGCCTTGCCATCCAGTTTCAATCTCTGTTCCTTTAGGACATGCATGAAAGCTTTGCAGCCAAACACTTTCAAGTGATGGTATCCTACATTCTTTCCTGTCCACATCTTTTTCCGGTATTTCAAATTTCAAAGGAACTGATGGTGTCCTATTTATCAGATAAACCGTCGTGTTCACAACTTCTCCCCATAATGGTTTTGATAGATTTGCCATTCTGAGCATACATCGAACATTCTCGACAATTGTCCAGTTCATCATTTCTGCGACTCCATTCTATTGTGGAGTGCCAAGAAATGTCTTCTCATGTCTTACGCCATGGATGTTGCAATGCATCTTGAACTCCCAAGAAGTGTATTCTCCGCCATTGTCACTCCTTAGACATTTCAGCTGCAATCCGGTCTCTCTTTCCACCATCGCATGAAACTGCTTGAAGTATTTGAATACTTCGTCCTTTACGCGTAACAAATACACCCAAAATTTCCTTGTGGCATCATCAATAAATGTAAGGAAATATTTATTTCCTCCAAGTGACTCTATCTCCATTAGACTGCAAACATCAGAGTGTATCAACTCCAACTTCCTTGTCCTCCGTCTCAAATTGCTCTGAAATGAGACAAAGTGATGCTTCCTGTATAAACAGTGTTCACAAGGGTTTAGTGTTTCACTTTTTGTCATTGGAATGAGGGACTGTTTTGCCAAAAGTTGCAACCTTTTTTCACTCATGTGTGCCAACCTTCTATGTCATAAATCCAGCGAAGCATCATCCTCAACTGCATTCAGTTGACCCTGACAAATCTTCATGTTTGTATTATATAGCGAGCAACACAATTATCTTCTCGCTACCACCAATGAGCCTTTGGTGAGTTTCCATGTACCTCTGCCCATATAATGCTCAAATACTTCTTTATCCAGAGAGCTTGAAGAGAGTAGATTCATCCTTAGATCAGGCGCATGCCTCACATTTTCGAGTGTTACAGTGCAACCCATCTCTGTTTGAACGAGAACATCCTCGCCTCCAACAATTTGGGAAGTACTTTGGTTTCCCATTTTTATAGATCCAGAAATCCCTTCAACATACCTTGTAAAGTATTCCCTTTTGGGAACACAATGAAATGTGGCTCCAGAATCTACAACCCATTCGGCTTCAGATTCGGCCAAATGACAGCAACCATCTTCTCCAATAAGGCTAACTCCATCATTGCTGGTGGACACTACAACAGTACTATCATCGACTGCCTTCTTCTTTTCATTCTTATTGAGAAGTATGAAATCCTTCTTCATATGTCCAAGTTTCCAGCAGTTGTAATATTTGATTATGCTTTTGGACTTTGATCTCCTCTCGACTTGAATCGTTATGTTCCCGATTTTGACTTCGACTTCCATTGTCTATAACAAGAGCCTCTCGCATCATTCTCACGTGCATCTTTCGACCGAATTTCTTCATTATGCAAAGATGTTCTTTACCGTCTCCAATGTCACCTTCCCATCGGGTGTCGAGTTGGTTAAGGAGACCAACAGGGATTCCAGGACTCGAGAAGAGATCCTAGAAGAATTATCGCCCTGCATATCATCATCTAGTACTTGTCCTGCCGATGACAGTTGTATTACTAGGCCATCAAATTCATTCAGATGCTCCGCAACTGACTGTCCCTCTTTCAGCTTCATTTTCATTAATTTTCTCATAATGAAAACTCTTCCTTGGGCATTCTTTTTCTAGTACATGTTTTCCAGTTTCTTCCAAAGAATATTTGGATCAGTTTCTTTGGAGACATTATTGAAAATTGAAAGATCGACTTTTTGCCTTATGGTGCTGAGAGCTTTCTTTTTCAACTTATCCCATTCTTCTTCGGACATCTTCCCGGCTTGGCTCCATCACCTTCAATTGACTCATATTGATCCTCCTTATAGAGTAATTCGATGAATTTAATTTCAACATGGTTCCAGCACTGGTCTCCTTCGTCTTTCTGAAATGTCAGTTCAGGAAAAAAAAAACAACCAGTAGCTACAATAACCACAAATTAATCAGCCAACAAATAAGAAGAAATTGAACAGCATGCAGTAATGTGTAATCGTATAAAAATAGGTGTTTTATCCCTGACCATAAACAGTTCACTTTACCAAGGTTAATGCAACTTGGCTCTGATACCAGTTGTTGGGGTTTTATCAGATATGCGCGCAGCGAAATTAACAAAGAGTATAAAAATAAGTACTGAGCAGAAGAAGAATAAAGACACCAAGAATTTTTTTTAACGTGGAAACCCTCTTTGAATTAGAGGGAAAAAACAACGGGACAGTCTCCGAAAAATATTTCACTATGTGGTAAATTGAATACATAAAATATTGAGTATCTCACACTTACTCAAATTTTCTCTCCTTGGATATAATTCCAGTACCTCACATTTTCTACCACTCGAGTATCCTAAAAAGAAATACAAATCTCCCACACTCAAAACAGGTGTGACTTCACCGAGAAAAAAAAAACCTCTTTCTTTTACTCCAGAGCATACAACTCTTGTTGCTCTCAATTTTTTTGGTGTTATTCTTTAGCTCAAGTATGAACTCCTTTTATAGAGAAAGTTTTGGAGACAATCTCCACAAAAGATGGTGGATCATCAAATTGCCAACTTGCTTACTTAATCAAATTGCTCAAGTAATTTGCCTACTTATTTAAGTAACCAACTTGCTTAAGTAATCAACCAACCAATGACTATTGAGCTGAATTTCTGACAGTATTTGCAGAAAATGATGAATAAGAGGGTCTTAGGATAGAAGGATGAAGAAGAAGAGGGAAATTTGACTTACGGTTTGAGGAAGAAGAAGATGAATCGTCTGTTTTGGCTTCTTGGACGCCGACCTATTCGGTGTCCACTTATTCTTTTAATTTTTTTTATTTGTGAATTTACCTTTGTACCCATTTTAATCATCTTTTAAATTTAGCCCTCGATTCAAAAGAAATTTGAATCAACGGACGGATATGTGTCCCGCACGTGCGGAAAATTGAGCGTTCCGCATAGGAGCCTGACTGGAGTATAAGACTTCGGTAAATATGAAACCATTAAATTCACAAATCCATTCCCCGAGAATGAACTTCCGGTATCACCCCAAGCCACTGCCTAGCCGGAGGGGCAAAGAAAAACCAGAAATTTTTAGGGAAAAAAATAAAAAATAAAACGAGGCTCAGATCTGCTGTTAAGAGGGACAAATTGAAGACGACAGCGCCATGGCTACGATCCATCGGATGCGTGTAACGCCATCCGGGATCTCCCCGCCAAGATACGGGTCGGTCTTTTCTCAAATGTCCCCAGTAGCTCAGAAACAAACAACCTTAACCATCGTCATAAGGTCCGCTTGGATTGGATCTCGACCTGAGATTCATAGTCTGAAATCCAAATCCAATTCAACATGAATTAAAGCTTGATGTTTCATTCCCATATTCAATTCAAGGAGAGTTTAGAAACAATCCGAGAACAACCATAATTCATCGCCGTCATCCTCGTCTTAATCAAATTCATCTTCTCCGACTGAGAAGAGAGAGGGAGAAAAAAAGCATATGTATTTGTTTCCAAAAAGAAGGTTTTCTTGATATATATAGCGAGGGCTGTTGGTTGATTTAAGGGGCAATCGGAGAAATCATCGGTGGGAAGAGAGGGGCAACCACCCTCTGAGAAATCCCGGACACTCTCTTCCGCCTCATTGCTCTCTTTCCGAGCTACGAAATAAAAAGTACTGGGTGGGTTGGATTTAAGCTTTGCATTTATATAGTGCCTTTCAGCTTTTTGTTTTTGTTTTTTTGAATAGTGCCTTTCAGCCTTATTGGATTAGTTTTTACTACCGAAATTGAATAGTCTTTTCTATTTCTATTCAGGCTTGATTAGTTAATTTAAAGTAAAAATAATATTTGTACGGGAACGCTCCTTTCAAATTATTAACTCTTTTTTATATTTTTAAATAATTGATACATTTTATTTTATATATTTTAAATTATTTGATAAATTTTAAAATTTGATTAACATTTGTCATATGTTTTTCATTTTTACCGTTAGTTAACTTTGCTTAATATTTCAGTGTTTTTAACAATTTTACACTTACACATTAAATTATACTTTAATTTGGGATAATTTAGATATTTTTTCTTCGTAATTATTGTATTCCTAACGCTTTTTTTAGTCGATGTAGAAAATGTAAAATGTATATATTATTTAGAAACGGATGTAGTACATTTTAATTACTTTTTTAAATTTTCGAGAAAAGAATTCTCGAAAATACAAGATAGTAGTTATTTGGTCTTTAACTCAACACACAAATACAAAATTCACAATCAGTAAGCAACAACTAATTTTGGAACAAAACAAAGCAAAGCAGAACAATCCCATTGTATAAGGTTAGCGATATTGCCAAGGCATATTTCATTCTGCCAGGGCAATTTTCACATAAAAGACAACATTGCCCCTCTAGTCAATTAGTCATTCCCATAAAACATTTCATCTCCTCAATCATCTCTCTCAAATCAATCAAGCAACTCTCTCTCCAATCTTCTCAAACCTCATTTAACGATCGAATGGAAACCGAAAATATTAACGGTCGTTATTCGACGCAACTCACTGGCCACATCCGTCCCCGCTGACCAAATTGTAACGATGTCGCTTTCTGTCACACTTAACGATCGAATACCGACTTTAAAATTATAACGACGGCATACTAACGGAATAGAACGACCGAATACCAACGAAATATATAACAGTGTATATTTATATAGTAATAAATGAAAGACACAAAACGACGTCGTTTTGTGTTTTGTAACGACCGAATACCGACCGAAATTAACGACCGAATACCGACAGAAAGTACCGACCGTATACCGATGGAAAGTACCGACCGAAGAACGATGGAATACCGACGGAATACATACGGTTATATTTATATAGTAATAAATGAAAGACACAAAACGACGCCGTTTTGTGTATTGTAATGATTGAATACCGACCGAAATTAAAGACCGTTTACCGACGGAATGTTTAACGACCGAATGCCGATGGAATATACCGACGGAATGTACAAACCGACGGAATAATGACCGAATATATGACGGAATACGTAAGATCGTACTAAAACGACATCGTTTTAAGTCTTGATAATTGAAAAAAATATATAAAAGGAAGCAGAGTCTTCTTCTTCTTCATCGCGATACCCTAAAGAAAATCTCCCCAAATTCCCATCTGCACTGTACCGCCATCCCGCAACCTTGCTACCGCCATCTTCTTCTTCAAATCTCTTCTTCAGCCACCTCGCCGCCTCCATTCCGCCACTCTGACATCTCAAAATAAAAAGGAGGAAAAAGTAGAATGGTTATAGATTATGGAAATATTAATGCTAAAACATAAACATATAATTACCCTTTACCTAATAAAGTGATTAAATTAAAACAAATATCTGGGTATAATTGGTTTAGTAAATTTGATTGTAAATCATGATTTTATCATTTAAAATTAACAGAAGAATCTAAATCCTTGACTGCATTTACTATACCTAATGGATTTTATGAATGGAATGTTTTACCTTTTGGATATAAAAATGCTCCAAGAAAATTTCAGGCATTTATCAATAAAAAGGAAGAGTGTTCCATTTCTCAAAGGAAGAAGGTTCCATCTTAAAGGTTAGATTTTTTTCAAGGTTTTTTATCCAATTTGTCTGATTCTTTAACTGTCGTTTTCATTATATTCTTCATTAGTTAATTTTAATTGAATTTTTGTTTCTCTGTTTTGTTTTCAAGGTTAAATTTTCTACCAACAAGATAAGTTACCGTCACTCCTAGGGCTGTCAATTGGGCCTATTGGATCCATAATTTAGGATCCAGGCCCAGACTCACTATAAAAAAATTTGAGTCCAAATCTTACTATATCGGGGTATAGACATTTTTTAATTAAGCTGTGGACCCAACTATATTGAGTCTCAATGGGTCCTGGGTCTACCCATAAACAAATCCTAAAAAAGTGATCATGGCAATTTTCCCTCAAGCCTTGTACGTTCATTATGATCTGGAGATTTAAAATGAAATAAGTTTTGCATAAAAAAAAAAAGAAAAGGAAATCACGTTTTCTTCTCCATTCTTTTTCGATAAAAAAGAAGAAGGTAATTTTGATTTTTTTTTATATTAATTTAAAAATGTATTAGGCTTTTTGACTTTTTTTTTGTTAAACAAAAGTGGGGGATTTTGTTTTTTAAGAAAGATTTTTTTTAGTCTGATTTTCATTTTTTGTTTCGTCAATAAAAACTTGTAAAATGTTAGTTTTTTTTTTTAAAATTAAAAATAATGAATGGTGACATAAATTTCGGTATTCGATATTTGATTTCCATATAATTTCGGTATTCGGTATTTAGTTTTCATATAATTTTTATTCAATTTATTTTTCATAAAATATTATAAAAGCGAATCGAATACCAAAATTTTATTTCGGAAAACCAAATCATATATCGAATGCACACCTCTATATAAAATAATATAATTTTTCTCCAAATAAACGCAAATCATATTTGAACAAAAGGCATAAAACAAGCCTAATGTGAGCCTAGCTCTAAAAAAAAATTAGCCCAGATTTTTTTTTATTAGCCCAAATAATTTTTTTTTTTTTTTAGATTAACCATATATCGAATATTCCCCTTCTTTCTTCTTTGCCAACTCTAACAAGAAGACAGAGCTTTAAGAATGGTGGTATGTGAGGGCATGAGGGGCCAATATGGATCTCTTGTGGGTTTGTTGGATCTCTTGAGTCTATTGGGTCCAATATGGATCTTATTAGATTCATATTAGTTTGTGTTGGACCCAAATCCATATAGGGCTGGATCCAAAAAATATTGTCTTATATCTGATTTGAGTCTAGTAAATATGAGTCTAGATTTGAGTCTTTGGATCCCATTGACAGCCCTAGTCACCCCCACAGAAGGAGAAATATACTCTGTTTTCTTACTTACAATTCCTGTCTTGTCAAGCTGAGGCGACTGGTTGCAAGCTATTGAGTAAGCTTCTTTTTTTCCCTTAGTTTGCTTCTTTTGAAAGCTTATTTTTGACCCCTTTTGAAAACAGCTTTTATGAAATCAAATTTTGGCTGATAGTGAAGACTAATAAGCATGGAAAAGGTTACAATCAAGAAATAAAGAAGATTACCTTTGAACAAAAATTAAAAAAAAAAAAAAAAATCAGAACCTTATGTTTGTGTAATGCATTCTGGCCTGTCTTCTTAGGATAGAAAATTATAAATAAAAGGTGTAGGCTTTGTGGGCATGCTGGAAGGGAAGGTAAAGGGGATCAAGCAAAGGCAAAGAAAGTTGCCCATACCCTGATCTCACATTCTCCCATCCAACTTTTCATTGTATTTGAACTTTTGTGGTCCTCATTGTATTATTATTATTATTATAGATTTTGTTACGAGTATCTAAGTATTAATCTGACTAATTCGGTAAGATTGAATAAGTGTCGTCCTTTATTGGCAGGAAATTCTGCAAATTTGCAACATTAACCGCTTTCAAGATATTTTAGATTTGCGACTATGTCCAAGGCAAAAACCCACTAAACTAAGATCATTTCACATATTTTGTTATAGTTAATCACAATTATACCTTTTGTTCTTATAATTCTTGATGAGATTAAGATATGTGCACTTATTATATACTCTCCAGAAGCAAACAAAATCATCAAGAAAAGTAGCTTTTGCCCACCCTGCTTTTCTTGCTCTTGCTCTTTTCTTCGTTTCTAGTTTTTTTTTCCTAAATTCTAACATACATTAATATAGTAATTTTGTACCAAATGATCATTATCATCGTTTGTATATATAATGGAAATGAGATGCATATATACATCTACTTTCTTTGTATATACACAAGGAGATTCAGAATTGGAGGTTTCACTCATAATATTTATTTAGAAATGAAAATTTCCCTTTCTTTGATATGTTGTATTTTCCTTTGTTATTGTTGCTGCTTGTTTTTTCTTTTCTTTGTTTTTGTATCTTTGATTCCTGATTGATACTTATTTTATAAAAAAAAAATATTAAAAAAAATGTCTGTTTGGAGGATTCTTGAGGTTGTACTGAAGCAAATGCATTAATACAATTCCCTATTTTCTTCAAGTATGATGTTTAGGATAGTTTGATGCGTAGGATAGTTTATTGCTTAGGTTTGATGTCCGCAGATTCATTTCATTTCACGATTTTAGTCATAAGTTGAAATTTCTTAGCTTACAGTAGTTCATTTCATCAATTCTTAGTTTTGTATTGTGTAGAGATGAGTTCTCAACCTGGATTAACTTGCTTAGTGACCGACCATAAAGCTCAGTTGTTTCGTTGAAATAAGAATCATTAAAAGTCAATTGTCTTTTACTGCTACTTCTTAATCCGCTTAATCTGTATTTCAGAGATGCCTCCAAAGAAAGGTCTTCGATTGCCATTTAGTCAGTCACTAGCGTCTTCTGCGCCCCTACCTCCCAGCCAGGTCCATCAGCGGACTCGTTTTCTACTCCACCATCTGCCCCCGAGCGGGGTACGACACCTCCATCACAATCTGATGATGCACATGCATCTCGGGATGCGTCTGTGTCAGTACCGGTGACTGAGTCTACGTCGGTAGCCAGATTAGCGGCTCATCCGTCTACTGTCCCAAAAACGACGACTGATATCAGTACTGGTGGAGTTGCGGCTACACTAGATACTCGTACTCTCCTGCAACCTACCCTTCACGTAAGTAAATTTATTAATTATTTCCTTTAAGTTAATTATACTTCTTGTAATCATTATAGTAACTAATTAAATTTTTTCTTGGCATTTATAGATTTAGATTGGCATCCAGCTGTTCCGCCGCCATTACTTCAATATTTCAAGATCGTTTCAAGGGGGCATAAACACCATAAAGGATGTTCCCCAGGAAGAAGAAAAATTGTGGTGGGAAGAGTTCACGGTAAGTAAATTAGCAAATAAGTTTTAAATTAAAAGTCTTCGAATTAAATTATCTTACATTATTTCAAAATACAGAAAAGGTATCGCTGGCGTATCTTGCTTACGAGGAGACTCAACAGCATTATTAACGATGCACGGAAAAAAAATAAGAGGCCCACATGGGTTTGTGAGACCGATTGGGCGCGACTTCGAGAGTACTGGCAGACTCCGAAACTTAAAGCCTAGTCTAAACATGCCTAAAAAAACCGGAAAGAAGGGAGGGGTGGCAAAGGCCCGATGAAGCACACGGGCGGTTCGCTCAGCCACATTGAGCACCACATGAGACTGGTACTTAATTATATTATTTTACACATTCATATATGTTATGTGTTTTATGTGCGTATTTAAATGTTTTAATGTTTTTTGTTAATAGGAAAAGGAGGCCGGACATGCAGTCCCATTCCAGTTACGATCATCTTCATCAACACCATATTGGCCCAAAGAAAGGCGAATGGGTTGATGAAGATTATAGAAAGTTATCGGTAAATATTTGATTATTTTTTTCCCTTTTTTGATATTAGTTATTTACTGTGATAACCTGACATTTTATTTGACAGGGGGTGTTCCATGCGGTTTATGACGCCGCCGCAGACCAAGCAACTCAAGACGGCCAGCCTCCTCTGAATTTGCCGACTCAGATTGAGCTTTCTGCTGAGGCTGCGGGTGGGCTAAGAAAGGGACGTGTTCAAGGACTCGGTTCGTTCAGCGATGTGGTAAAGACAATGAAGCGAGGAAGTCAGGCAATGTCGCATTCATCTATGGAACAAATGCGGAACGAAATGGAAGCAAAGTTTAAGAAAGAGATGGCCGAGCAAAGAATAGAATTCCAGAGGAGGGAAAATAAGAGAAACAAGGATCATATTGTATTAAGTGCCTCTGAGATAGAGACCAAATTGAGTAGTATCTTAGATGATGAGTTAGAATTAGACTATGAAGATGACCCCTTAACTGTCGATGAAGTTTTGGGGAGTCAATAGATTATTTAGTTAATTTTGTATCAATTTATAACTATTGTTATGGTTTTTTAATATAATATTTAACTATTTTATGCTTTTTTTGTGTTATATTTTTTGATTATTTTGGAATTTATTTGGGTATGTTTTCTATTGAATTGTGGATATACTGAATTGTGGCAGGGGGTCTGTTCTATGTTTTCTGCTATATGTTTCTGGAAAACTTGCTTGATACGGAGTAGCGACCGTTTTAGGGTTTAGGGTTAGGGCTGAGCGACCGATTAACGACGAAAACAGTACAACGATGTCGTTTTAAAAATATCCTCTGCAATTTATCATCTGGGCGACTGTAAAGCGACCGAGATCTAGAGGTCCATCGCTATTCTATCGCTAGGCAGCTAAGGGGCGACGGAATAGCGATCGAATTTGGCTGGGCGGTCGCCATTCGGTCGATATATTTTCCCGGATTCCGTTTTTTATAAAATAGCAAGGTTTTTAAGGATATATAGAAACATTTTGCCTATTTTAGTTACTATTACACACACACACACACACACACACACACACACACACATTAACTTGAATAGTCAAACATGTAAAACTTATACTTATTCACAAAATACCTAAATAGACTCGAAGAAGAACAATTCAAGTAATACTTTGTGTTTACATTTACGTGAATCATTGAGTAATGTAATTAAATTTTTAATAATTGATTATTAATAAACAAATAATTACTAAAATATTAATATTAGTTCGTACTCGCATTCTGAATGATGTCGGTTTTCCGATTTATAATTTTTTTAACATTGTCTGTCGCTATTCAGTCGCTAGGCAGCTAAGGGGCGACCGAATACCGACCGAATTTGGCAAGGCGGCCGGTATTCGATCACGAATAATAAAGGGCTAAACGACGTCGTGTTTTTCTTTTTTATTTCTTTTAAAATATCTAAGGCAAGAAGCTTCTCCCTTTTCATTCTGTCTAGCCGCGATCTCCACATTCACCTTCACCTCTTGGCGATTTCTCCCCAAATCCACCGCGAAACCCCCTCCCTCCCCCCATCCCCACCACCTCCGGCACCCCCAAGACGTCGCCACCACCTCCGATTTAGTTGGGTTTTTTTAGGGTTTAGGTGAGAATCTTGTCTTTTCTATTTATTATAGTGTTATTAATGTCTAAATTCATTCTCTTATGCCATTTCTTCTCTAACTTAATCTCATGTGGTACAAGGGATCACAATAAAAGAATTAGAACAAAAGTTGGAAACTTTGAGAGAATTTGACAAAATTGGTTACAATTCATGTTTTTTGCCGAAAATTTTGATACCCCTAGGAGTAAGAATGAAACCTTTGGGTGGAAGGATACAAAGATTTGGTTCCGTGTGGGCATTTAGTGAAATCTTAGTAGCTTTAGGGCATTTTACCTTTTATTTTTTGGGTTGAAGGTAAGGTGTTTGATGATATGCTTAAAAGAAGCTTAAAATTCAAAGATAGCTTTAAAAAAGGAAAATGTGTCAAAAAAAAAAACACAAAAGAAAAGATAGCAAGAAGTTGTCTTCTTTAGTTTGTAAGCATAATTAGGAATGTCCAAAATAAGCATGGCTTCATGTAAATTGTGCTTTGCGCCAAACTCAAAACACTTGTTTTTCTATTGACCTTTGGACTTTAGATTTCAAGTCATTTTTAATATACAATTAAACAGTAATTGGATTGAAAATTTATCATACTAAGGGACTGTCTAAATTTACTAGCTTTTTACCTTTAGCTTAGTGTGTAAAATTTCAGCTTTTTTCTCACATTTAAATTTTGTTCATGCACACAATCATGACTTTATAATGAATTTCTTGTAAGAAAATTGTGAGATTTGACCAATATTTATATTTGAGCATATTCCGATCACCCAATTGCTAGTTTGCATGTAAAAGGTGTGTTTCAGCAGCGTTGTATAGATGAGACCTGTCATGAAGACCTATGGAAATGTTTTACATTTTTCTTGATTTTTTTTTACATTTTTCCCTTTTAAAAGACCCGCCATTATATTATTTCCCCGGTTGTTTGCATATTTATATTATCTCCGCGGTTTATGCATAGTTTTTCTATCTTTGTATTATCGTCCCGGTTTTTCTATCTTTGTATTATCTCCCCTGTTTTTCTATCTTTGTATTATCTCCCCAGTTTTTCTATCTTTGTATTATCGTCCCGGTTTTTCTATCTTTGTATTATCTCCCCGGTTTTTTTAATGTTTAGGGATTTCCATTTTTAATTGTTGGAATGTATGCTAATTATATCATTTTAGTTCCAGTAAGTAAATAATTGATAATCGAACATAACAATTGCTTGAAAAATAAGGTTGAAAATCATCAAACATAAAGTTCAAAGCTAATATTCATTTACTTATTAAAACTTGATATATGTAGATATTGTGTTTATAATGGAGGACCGTAGTTGGATGTATATGGATTCCACAACAAATTGTGGACCTCGTCATAGTCCAAAATTTATAGCGGGGTGAAACGATTTGTGGATTTCGCTGTTATTATGTCTGATAATGTACAAATTAATGGGATTAGGTGTCCTTGTGGGGTTTGTAAGAATAAGTATTTTCATATGCCTGATACTGTGAAGTATCATCTTGTTATAAACGGATTTGTGTCTAACTATTTTAATTGGACATGTCATGGTGAGGCATTCATTCCAATGCCTCAAATCCCGTTTGTTCATGATATGGATAATTCTATAAGACATACGACACAGAACAATTATCGAGAGATGGTTCTTGATGTTGCAGGACCAAGTTTTAGTGAGCCGGATAATAGGGATGTGGAAGAACTTCCCAATCCAGAGACACAAATGTTCTATGACATGTTGAAGGCTGTTGATAGCCCACTATACAATGGTTGTACAAACCATTCACTGCTAGAATGTTGAGTGAAGAAACCCAAGAGAGGGGGGGGGGTGAATTGGGTTTTAACTAATCTTGTAAACTTTTTCGAAGCTTTGCAATGCAAGTGTAAGTTTGTGAAAGATGAGCAAATGCAAAGTAAAACCCAATAACAAAACAAAGGATTTATAGTGGTTCGACTCACTCAGAATCTACATCCACTACCTTGAGCCGCACCCAAGGATTTTAAACAACTTCACTAAGAAGAATGTTTACACTTGTGGCTAACTCACTAAGAGTTTTACAACACAACCACAACTCAAAACTCACAAAGAGCTTGCCCACACAAAGTAGGACTTTTACAATTGACCCTATAACTAAGAAAGGGAATGAGATAGGTTAAGTACAAAGTTTGATCACTCTTCTAAGTGAAAGATATACCTTTGAAGCACAAACAATTTCAGCTCTTTGAACATATGAAGTTCACTCTTTGTCTTGCAGTTGAAATAACACCTTTGAGTGATTTAGATCATGGCAATGAAGTGCATTTTCTTTGTAGGTGTTTTGGCTTGATGAGAAATCAATGAGAATATGTTTTGCAAGCCTCTAAAAGTGTTAGAGTCATTCTAAAGCTTTGGAGTATATATACATATCAAAATATGGCTGAAAAACGACTCTTTAACGGTCAAATAACGGCTAGTTCCCGCAGAGTTCGGTTGACCGAACAAGGGAGCTCGGATGACCAAGCAAGGGGTCGGTCGACCGAGGTAAGGCATAGGTCGACCGAGGCTGATCAGTCCATCTCTCTGTTTGGCTTCGGTTGATCCGAGGCAAACTCGGATGATCCGACTTTCTGAGCATTGAGAGATGTTATTTTGACCCTTGTTTTGAAATCTTTTGAAGTCTAAAAGGTTTTCTCAATATGAAACAAGTAAGAGCATTTAGAAAACCATTTTAAAGACTTATACTTTGTAAACAAAAGCTTTTTGGATAAGAACACATATTTGAAGCTTTTGCCTTTTGAAAACTTGTTTATGAAAACATGCAAGACTTGAGTGTAGAGCTTATGTTCATGAGAGCTTTGGTTAGAGCTTTATAAGATAACGACTAATGACGACAAAGCTAAACTAACCAAACCTAAGTCTTCAATCTTCAATCTTGAAAGATAAGCCTTGAATATAACTTGTTTCTTGATACCAATGGCTTGATTGAAGTACTTAGAGCTTCCATAATGAGTTCCGATATTCTATCACAAAGATTAAGATCATTAGACACAACATTAAAAGTTTGTCCAATATCAAAAACTGAGTTTGTTCGCCCTTAGGGCTTACATTGAGTATTAAGTCCGAAGACAACTTATCTGAAACTACTATAGATAAATTTGCGCAGTTGATGAAAGAGGCGTTTCCTCCACAAAATAATGCTTCAGACGACTTTTACCAAATGAAGAAATTGGTTAAAGCCATTGGATTACCGGTGCAAAAGATTGATATTTGTTTTAACGGCTGTATGTTGTACTGGAAAGATGATGTTGAGAGTAGAGAATGCAAGTTTTGTGGCCATGCTAGGTACATTAAGATAAAGAAATAAAAAAAATACACGATAGAAAGAGATTGCTTGCAAAAAGATGTATTATTTTCCAATTACTCAGAGATTACAAAGATTGTATAGGTATGAGAAAACCGCAAGACACATGACATGGCACTCAAACAGTGAGAGAGAATAGGGAATAATGAATCACCCACGGGATGGAGAAGTTTGGCAACATTTTGATAGAACACACACCGATTTTGCAGCGGAACCTCGGAATGTAAGGCTTGGGTTATGTACATATGGTTTTGCACCTTTCGGCATGTCAGGGAAGCAATATTCTTCTTGGTCAGTTCTTCTTACACCTTATAATCTCCCTCCTTGAATGTGTATGAAGAACAATGTAATCTTCTTAACTATCATTGTATCTGGACCCAAAATCCTAAACACAAGATTGATGTGTACTTGCAGCCTCTCATTGATGAATTGAATTAGCTGTGGGGTGAAGGTGCGGAAACTTATGACATCTCCAAAAAGCAAAATTTTAAACTAAGGGCTTCATTACTTTGGACAATAAGTGATTTCCCATCATATGGAATGTTGAGTGGATGGAGTACAGTTGGCATTCACGCTTGTCCATATTGTATAGAGGAAACACAAGCGTTCCATTTGCAGGCTGGCGGGAAACAATCGTGGTTCGATTGCCACAGATGCTTCTTGTCACCTGATCATCCTTTTAGAAAAGATGCAAAGGGATTCCGAAAGTACCGGCGACAAGAGAGAGAAGACCCACCATCTCGCCTGACTGGTGATGAAATGTGGTTTAGAGTTAGAGATTATCAAAAAATTACCGATACAGCTGAAGAGATTGGTAAAGAGCAAGGTAGGGGTCGGGATCACAGTTGGGGCCAAACGTAGAATATTTTGGGACCTTATTGGTGGACACTTTTGATAAGACACAACATTGATGTCATGCATAATGAAAAAAATGTGTTTGATAATATCTTTAACACCGTGTTAGACGTGAAGGGTAAAACTAAGGACAATGTTAAGGCTAGAGCGGATGTTGAAAGGTATTGCAGTCAGCCAGAATTGAATATTAAACACGATGGCCGAGGTAAAGTAAGAAAATCGAAGGCATGTTTCACTCTTACCAAGGAACAAAAAAGGATGGTTTTGTAGTGGGTTAAAGAATTAAGGCTCACAGATGGATATGCATCGAATTTGGCGCGATGAGTTGATATGAAAGAGTTGAAAATATCTGGAATGAAGAGTCACGATTCTCATGTATTCAAGGAGAGACTTATCCCCATAGCACTTAGAGAAGTACTACCGGCAAGTGTTTGGGGACCCTATAGAGATTTATGTTCCCCAAAGTTGAGTGTGGTGCATATGCAAGAATGGGAGGACACTATTGCTATTTTATTGTGCAAGTTAGAGAGAATATTTTCTCCGAGATTTTTTGATGTGATGGAACACTTGCCGATTCACCTTCCGTATGAAGCCAAGGTTGGTGGCCCGATACAGTTTAGGTGGATGTACCCGTTCGAGAGGTAACAACCAATGTCTTTATGATCTTCATTTTTATTTTTCATGTACGTATTTACAATGTGATTAACTACTTATGCTTTAATTAGACACCCGCACCATCTAAAAAAGAAGATAAAAAATTAGGCCAGAGTTGAGGGGTCAATTTGCAATGCATACTTGGTCGAAGAAGCTGCTACATTCTTTAACTATTATTTCGAACCCTACGTGAAAACGAAAGTTACAACCATTGGGATAAATAATGGTGAAGACGAGACAAGTGGACCAGATGTATTATCAATTTGCATCTTACCGGGAAGATCATTTGGAAAAAAAGAAAATATTTTATTATTTGATAAAGATTATAAAACAACCATAAATTATATCCTGATGAATTGTGAAGAGGTCGAACCATATCTTCAGTAAGTAAACCCATCTATTGCTTCATTTTTGTTATATAATTAAAAGTAGCCAAATAATAATATTGTCATTTAATTTGTAACTCAGGAAATTTGTCAGTGAAGTACATGACCAAACTCCACAGATAACGAAGGAAGAACTTCAAAGCCTGGTTTATAATGATTTTTCCAAATGGTTTGGAACTCATGTAAGTTGGTATTGTGTAGAAATGTACTTGTCTTAAAAATGTCTATACTAATTTAACTTTTGTTTTTCTCAACAGATACATAGCCTTCCGGAACATTTCGAAAGGTTGTTGAAAAATCTGTCATGGGGCCCGTCAAGGAGAGTGATGTCATACACCGGTTACTTTGTTAACGGTTATAGATTTCACACAAAAACCCACAACGATGGAAAAGGAACGACCAACAGCGGGGTATGGATTATAAGAGATTATTACGGAGAGTTGAAGCAAGTCATTGAGGTTGAACTTGCTGGAGTACCTGACCAAAAAATAATTCTTTTCAAATGCGACTAGTTTGATTATACTCTAAATCGAGGTTTGAGGGCACAACCTCAATATAAACTTGTAGAAATCCATAGGAAAGAACGTATCATGGTTACGATCCATTTGAATTTTCTTCCCAATGTCAACAAGTCTACTACACACCTTATCCGGGTAGTAAGACAACATCTAGGACTGATTGATTGGTTGTTTGTCGTTCCAAACAACGTCTATTTGACGTTGCTGGTGTTCCGGTATCGTATCAGGATGAAGTACGCAAGGAGGAGACCAGTCACATTGATCCAACTGTTACTGAAGTTGGTCAACTTGCACACCGGTTAGGGGAAATTGAAGTTGTACTTGTGGCCGGTACGAGCCGTGTTGATGAAGAAGATAATGATGATGATGAAATTATGTCGGGTGATGACAATTCTGAAGAAGAGGGTAAATTTATGTCGGAGGATGATTTAGAATGATTAATCTCTTTCTTGCTTCTCGGAATTCCACATATTGAAGGTGAGTAATATTTGTTGGTTTATTTTTTAGTATTTTATTACCATAAATTAATTGTCGTATTGTATAACTTTTTAACATAATTCAAAGTGGTAATTTTATTGCCATAAAATAATGTGTTTCTTGAATTTTCAGATTGCAACTCATGCATTTCCAAGGATATACATATAAATGACATCAAGGAGTTTATGAGAAGTGTAAACTTTGATTGTGAGTGTTGTAATATAATAAGAAGTGCACACTTTGATTGTGAGTTTTGATAATTCAAAGTGTGCACTTTGATTGTGAGTGTTGTAATGTAATGAGAAGTGCACACTTTGATTGTGAGAGTTGTAATGAGAAGTGTGCACTTTGATTGTGAGTGTTGTAATGTAATGAGAAGTGCGCACTTTGATTGTGAGTGTTGTAATGTAAATGAGAAGTGTAAACTTGTGTTTTTTAGTAAGATAATTGGTTATGTAATGTTATTTTTTGGTTTATTGGTTATTTTTGCTATTTGGGATCTTATTAATACTGTTTATGGTTTGTATTTCTATGGGTATTGTTGCTTTTTATAATAGGGATTTAATTAAATTTCAGATTTATTTTTTTAAATAAAAAACAAATTAGCAACGGAATAGCGACCGAAATATCGGGTGCTATAGTTTCCGTCTCTATTCGGTCGCTAACAAGTCCAAGTCAAATGTCAACAATGTTGACCATTCGGTCGGTGTATGGCGACCAAATATTCGGTAGCTAAAGTATTCGTCGATATTCGGTCGTTAACAAGTCAAAGTCAACATTGTTGACCATGTGGTCGGTATTCCGTCGCTATATGGCAACCTAAGATTCGGTAGCTAAATAAGCTGTCGGTATTCGGTCGTTAACCAGTCAAAGTATATGGCGACTCAATTTTCAGTCGCTAGACTTTCCGTCGGTCGGTATATGGCGACTCAATTTTCAGTCGCTAGACTTTTCGTCGGTATTCGGTCGTTAAATAGTCAAAGTCAATAGTCAACAATGTTGAATGTTCAGTCGATAATCCGTCGGTATATGGAGACCGAATACTCAGTCGCTATATATTCCGTCGGTATTTTGCTTAGCGACGAAAAATACACAACCACGTAATTCCGTCGTTAATCGGTCGCTAAACTGAGTTTAGCGACGGAAATGTCCATCCCTGTTACACAGTTTTCTTGTAGTGGAAAGATTTAACGGAGTAACTAATAAATTAGAGGGAAATTTTGTCTTTTGAGTGAAAATTGCCTTGGCAGGATGAATTTTCCTTGGCAATATCACCACTCATTATATAAACAGAAATTAAAAGGAAAAATCTGCAAAAAAAAAAAAAAGAAAAGGAAAATAAATAAATAAAGAATTAATCAAGATCAAGTAAGAGGCTCAGAATGTGCCGTTAATCAGAAAAAGGCAAAGCCCGCCATTGCTGCAATAATCCCACAAAGAAAGATTAATTGCCCAACAAAGATACAAAAGCTAGCTCTAGATCTGACTATTGAAAAAAAAAAAGAAGGAAATCATCAGAGTCCCGTATTGGATTGTTTAAGGGTTTCTTCTTTTTATAACCAAATTGAAAAAGACTAGTAATAAAACTCAACACTTGCTGGCTAAGCAGAGTTTTTACTCAGTTTTTTGCTAAAAGAAATAAAATATCTTGTTTTATTTTTTTGTGGAACCAGATTCTAATTCTGAGATACCATACTCAAATTAATCTAAGCATATTCTAATTGTGAGATACTCTGATTATATCAGCCCACAAAAGGGTAAGTATTCAATAATATATAAACATGAGTAGTGAGATACTATATTTAGATTAATCTATTTACATATTCGGTTTCGAAATTTTGAAACTAATTCAAACCATTTAAAATCTCAAACTGATGCATTCTGTTTGGATTGATTTGGTTTGGTTTGGCTGCTCGGTTTTGCGAGACACAAAAATATTAATTATAAAGTTAAAAAACAAACAAAAAACTTTAATTTAATTAGTTAGTTGCTAAAATTATTATTTTTTTAAAATATGCCCATTATTTTCTCAAGGTAAACAAAATAATAAAACAAAATAATAAAACATAAATTCTTAGTCTTGATCCTTGCACTTCAAACAAATTACTTCAAAATCATCCTACAAGAAAAAAGAAAAACACAAAAACACAAAAATTACATAATTATTACTTCAAAATAGTGAAATACAATAAAATCTTTTGGTAAATCTAAAATCGCATACAAACTGATGACTTTTTAATCTCTTGGTTTAACACTTGAAGAACTTGCACTTGAAAATTCTACAATGAGATACAAAAGTTAGCAATTGTACTAGAAATCATTTTAAGGAAACAACAAGAGAATGAATTTAAATTATAAGAAATACCTTTCTCAATTACTTCATATTTTTCCACATCATCCATAGCTCCGCGAAGATCAACTGGTGATGGATCCGATCTCAACCAATTGTGAGAACATAAAAGCGCCTCTACCATTTTGGGAGATAATGAGCTCCTAAATGGATCAAGAATACGTCCACTAGTACTAAAAGTTGACTCAGAAGCTACCGTATATACTTGGAGAGCCAACACATCTCTTGCCACTTGAGAAAGAACTAGATACTTCTCAGAGTTTATTTTCCACCAGTGGGGCATTGGCCGGCCCGTGATCGAGAGGTCCCGGGTTCGATACCCTCCGCCTGTGTGCGGTAAGCTTTATTCTCCCTTATCTAGGGTGTTCTCTCTCCCCAATGTGGGGCAATCGTCCATCGTGGCGTCAAAAAAAATATACATATATATATATATATATATATATATTTTAAAAAAAAGCTTCAATTCCAATATTAGCACCATCACTAGAGTCATAATTAGCATAGTGATCATGCAATTGATTCAAAAAGAACTCCACCTTTTGAACCAAACATTTAATCTTTTAAATATTATTCTCGTGCAATTGATTAAAGCAAAATCTCACATACTTTAATTTATAGCGAGGATCAAGGACAATGGCTACAAATAGTAAGAGGTTAAGATTATCAAGATTATCCCAGTACTTATCAAATTTCTTTTGCATACGCGTAGACATCAATTTCAAAGAAGAATCCCCATTTTTCGTTAATTGAACCAATCTAGCATGGGCAACCACAAGTTCACGAAACAAGCCATTAGATGTGAAATATAAAGAACCAGAAAATTTCAATGTCACATTGTAGAATAGCCTCAAAGATTTCACAAAACACCTAACATTTTCCCAATTCAAAAATGTAGGAGGTCCAATATACTTGGATGCTTTTCCTTTTCCCTTTCTACTATTGTCCACATAATTTGCCTCAACATCTTCTTTACCACTAAAGTAAATTAAATATTTGGGATCTTCCTCTTCCAATCTTTCAAATGCCTTTTCAAAATTTTCAGCAGATTCTAGCATCATATATGTGGAGTTCCATCTAGTTTCAACATCAAGACAAATAAGACTTTTTCTTTCTATTTTCTCTTTCTCTACACACTTCTTAAATGCATCAAGTCTAGCAGGGGAAGACCTCACATATCTTACAACATTTCGAACTTTTACAATAGAATCATTTTGCTCTTCTAAACCTTCTTTGACAATGATTCATGATATGAGCACAACACCTTACATGCATGAATTCATGTCCTAAAATTGTATCTTTCCAATCTTTTGTTCTTCTTTTTAAGTATCTAATTGCTCCATCATTATAACTAGCATTATCAGCAGTAAGAGTGAAAATTTTATCAATGCCCCATTCTAACAAGCTATCTTCAATGTTTTTTCCAATAGTTTCTCTTTTGTGATTAGCAACTTGAGAAAAGCTTACAATCCGTTTATGCAACTTCCAATCATTTCCAATCCAATGTGCAGTAAGACACATATAATTTAGATATTGAATTGATGACCAAGTATCAGTAGTAAGACACACCCTTTGTGATTTCAATTGTGTTTTTAATTTCTTTTTCTCTTCATGATATAAAGCCATACAATCTCGAGCAACTGTTATGCGACTAGGCACCATAAACCTAGGCTCTAATGCACGTGAGTATCTCCGAAAGCCCTCTCCTTCAACAACTCTAAATGGTAACTCATCAATGATGCATATTTTTGCCAATTGTGGCCTAATTTCATCAGGATTAAAGTTTTTCGATTTATTTGCTTCTCCATCAAATTCTTTGCCCTTATATTTGTCTAGAGTTGTTTGGCCTTTCACATTATAGGAAAACTTTTTACAAATGGTTTTCAAATGATTCCATATACTACTAGTTCCACTAACTCCAGATGCAGCATAATCTTGTCGACAATAATTACATGCAGCTCTATCATTATCTGAATCTAATTTAGTAAAGTGATCCTATATTTCACTTCTTTTATTAGAACCATCTTTAGAAGGTAATGGTTTTACCTTTCTCCTTTTTCTAGGACGGGGCAGTGGAAGAAATGATGCTTTCATAAGTTTTGCATCTTGCATTTTTTGTTTGGGGGCTTCAACCACATTTGATATGTCATGCCTCTGCTTGCCTTTATCTTCTTCAATCTGCCAAATTAATAGAATAAAGTTATAACATTATACAATTGATTACACATTAAACTAACAAAACCATATGAGTAAAATAAAGATCAGAAGTACCAATTCAAAGGTTGAACTTTTGATTTCGTTTCAGGGGCTATGTTTGCATGGTCAACTTCCACTCTTATATTTTATTGTTATTAATTTGCAGTACAAGGAAGAGCAATAAACAATGAATAATAATACATACCTCTGAATTAGACATGGGAAGAAAATAATTTAGGTCACCCAGAGCCGTGAATGATAAGAATGGATGAGTAGAATTTAGGGTTTGCTTGCTATTGATGATATTTGGTATATATAATAAGTAAAATATATTTTATTACAAAAGAGTTATTTAATATATATATATATATATTATATATGGCTTGGTTTATAATTTTTTTTTAAACTAAACAAAAAATTCAGTTTTAATTTAGCTCAAATCGAAATCAATCCAATGCATCGCTCAAACTGAAAAATCTGTTTGGATTGATTTGGATCGGTTTGGATTTTTTTTTAACACCCCTATAAGATATGATAAGTAAGCAATAAAATGTTGACTAATGTAATAATTTTATATATGGGCGAAATTTAAACACCTTATGTGAAACCCGGACCTTCTTTAGGGACTAAATTAATTAAGTTGATGACTTTTGGGACTATAGTGTATAAATTCTTTAACATTTGGATAAGATGATATTAGTTACTAGTTGGGGACTAATCTTGCTATTTTATTTCCCATATAATATCTTTTAGTCTAGACCTAGAATTATAATCGACGATCTTTTCTTTCTCTACGGCTGCAGACACTCTTACGGAGACATAACATGAGACAGCTCCGGTTTCCGTTCCATCGATCGAAGGGTAAGATCTTTCACCGTATCGTTAGTACGATTAGTAGGATTATAAGAATATTGATGATTAGTCTCTGCGTTTTTGTTAGGTTTTATTGATGAAGAGTTTTGCCTCCGACAGTTTAAGAACGAATCAAAGGTAAGTATAGAACCCTTCGTTTTAAAAAGGATTATTGTATATTCAATAAAACTTACGGGAAAAATCTGAGGTATATTTTACGTTAGCTGTCTTATATGATTTTTGGACATGAAAATATTATTGCCGCAGGATTTTTTGTTTCAAAATCTCATCTGACACGTATCTAAAACTATTTTCTTAATTATAAACAAAGAGAAAAGAAATCCTATGGCTTTGAACAAAATTTTTGCGTGTGAATTGGAACTGCAGAAAGCATTGATGTTAATTGATCTGTGCTAGTCTTCTTGTTATAAAATAAGAAAAGATATGTTATTTTTATAATTGCTCTCTGCAATGCCGTTTAGCTTTGCCTTATTTTCTAATTCTTGGGTATATTTTAATACAAAGAATTGTATTCGGCACTTGCTCATCAATTACGGTTCGTGCTATTTTTGTCTCTATTTCTTGTGTCTTTGAAGCCCTCTTATATTTATACTGAGTCTGCCTTCCATTCCTTTATGTATCTGTTGGGTTGTGATGTAAAAATTATTTCTTTTTCTTAATATAAAAAAAATAAATAATTGTTCGATTCGGCTGTTGTGCGAGCTTATTTTGACATTGTATTGAATTGTTGTCCTGAATCCGCTTCGTTGAAAATATGGGGTCGACGCTTCAGATTACTCTTGAAATTGTTCAAAGAGCCTCCTACTATTCTCTGTGTACTGAATATTATAACTTCCTTTGAACACTGAACCTATTATTTCTTGATGATTTGCCTCTTTTACTCTTCTTACCCTTTTTTGTTTGACTCATGTAGCCTGGTTGTTGTGCTATTTTGATAATAGTAATATCCATATTTTCCTTTCCTTTCATTGGTTCAAAATACAAGCATTGCAATGGTTAGTTCGTCTTTCCTGGGTAAGAAGAACTCATGAATGTAAACTTAATCATATGAGGTTATTGAACATTGTACTAATACCCTCTGTTATTCATAAGCCTTTTAAGTACCCTTTCATTTTATCTCACCATAAATTATATGTATCAAGTTTATGGAACTTCTGAATCATTTCCAATATCTCATCTACGACCTAATTGCCAAGGGAGAGTTGTTCTGCTCTTGCACCTCTATTGCCAAGGGAGAGTTGTTCCCCTTTTGCTAAGTAAGGAATTAAAGTTGTCATTTTTATCAAAGTAAAATACTTTTATGATTTTGTTAAATGATATCATTATGTATTCAACTAGTTTTGTACTTTGAAAATTCTTTTACGGCTACCTCATATCTTGTTTGATACTTTGCGGGTTGACTTGGAATACTCGTCTGCTCGACCCACCTAGGGGGTAAAAGCTAGGACTCAGATCTTGACCCATTCCCTAGAGGGTATAAGTCTAGAGGCTGATATATCGGTTCTGTTTACGTTTCGGTAAACCTATGATCCCTCGGTCAAAGTATCACTCTGTACATTCTGCTTTACGTTAAAAAGTTCTCATATCTGTTAAAATTATCTCGAAAACCGTCTGAACTTCGAAAGTTTCGAAAGTGCTTTTCTTACAAAGGATTATGTTTAAAATATATCTCGTCCATTTTACAAAAACTATATATATGTAACCGGATTTTTCCGGGAGGCGTTTCTATACTTACTGAGTTGTAGCTCACTCCTTGCGTTGTTGATTTTTACAGATGATGAGTTAGGGAACGATAGACCGTACGACGGGGACTGAGCGTAGAAGCAACTTTGGGATTACTTACGGAATGAATCTTTAGGATAATTCCATTAAGAGTATTTTTTTCTCAACTTTAATGTATTAAAATTTATTGAGGAATTTTGATAGTTGAATTAAATGGGTGATTATCACTTTATGGAAATAGATTCTCTGAATGTAAGGACCTAGTATTCTCGGATTTTGATTTGAGAATACGGTCATGTCGGGTTTTCGGATTCGGACTTATAGACCCGGGTCCGGGGCGTGACATTTAGTGGTATCAGAGCCTAAGGTTCAAATCATTGGGAACTGAGTTAGGTTAGGATATATATTATGACATAAGAGAGTTAAGGCTTGATCTTCTAGTTAGAGTCTAAGTATTGATTGATAATTTAAGCTCATAAATTTATTAGTTAATGTCTAAGCACGGTAGTGCTAAGCTTACAATTTGTTTGATTTGAGTCGTAAGGTGTAATGGCAATAGTAGGATATTAGAATATAAGTTAAGGGTGATCAATTATATTGGGCAGTACTAGTGAGTTGACTTCCATCCTAACTTGTTTTTGTTTTGCTTTCGTGTGTTATGAAATTTTTGGCTATATACTTTTTTCGAATTAATTTCGATTCATATAGAGGGTTTCGTAGGAGGCACCAAACATGGTTAATTACTTGATGATGTCATATGTCAAACGACTGTATGAGCGTAACGGAAAAGCTTAATATTATTTCTTAAAACGAGATGATAGAATAGAGGGCTCAATGGCAACTTGGATTTTGACTATATGACTTGCGAGATGGAGCAATGTGAACAAACAAGAATCCAATCGTGATAAGCTTGTAGAAGAGGTAATGTGAAATCCAGCGTATATAATTCACGGTGCGGATCACTAACCAAATAATCACATTATGCATATGAAGGGTTAATCATAAGGTAAACTCGTTGGGAAAATTATACAGTTGACTTCGAATGAAACTACAATCGTAGTCAAGATGCAAGGAAGGTGAAGAAGAAACCTCGTTGATGAATCTCGTAAAACTTATAATAATAGACGTGACAATTACATTACTTATTTTAATGATTTATCTGCATTACTTTTATAAAAAAAAATAGTAGATTATTTTTATTTTACTATTGATTTGAAAAACCCCTCATTATCTATGACCCAAATGTCTCATTTTAATATTTTACCAAGGGTTATATTTTTTTTTAAGATTTACTTTACCACAAAATAAAGTTGAACCTCATTTTCTTCTTACGTATAAAGAAGTGATGAGTTTGTTTGGCAATTTAAATTTTCTTCAAACCTTTGATGTCTTTCTCTTCAATTTTCCGTATTCATTGAAGATTCTAATTCAAGTTATTTTACTATAACATTCTCTTGGTGGTAATTATTTAATTTCCTTTACCGCATGAACACACAAAAAAAAAAATAATAATTTGTGTCATTTTTGAAATATCAACTTTTAAACTATTATGTTATAGAATTCATTAAATATTTTCGATATTAATTAATTTTTACGATTATAGGATATTTATTACCCCCTTATTAATTTTTTTTAACGATGATAGAATATCTTTTACTACATTTACAAGTTATATTTGTATCTTAATTATGTTTCGACCTCTTTTCTATCGAGGTTTTGACGCCATATTTATACCGTTTTAATCATCTACCCTCGATGGGTAATGGTGGTAATGAAGTGTGACAAGGAGTGTCATGTATGTGATTCAAGACACTAAAGGGGTCATGGAGTCTAATTCATAAGTTTGAAGGAACACATTTACTTGTGTGTGGCTGATGCAGAATAAACTTCTAATCCAACTTTGACGAACACGCTGTAATGAACTTTATAGATTATGGATTTATGCTATATATAGTTGGAAATATCTTGACGTCTAGTTTCTAACGGAGAAAACGGATCGCAATTTCGAGTTTTCTACAGAAAGTTATAGTCATTTTACTAAGACTGCTCACGACTGACTTGAGCTACGAGATCTGAAAGATTTCTTCTAGTTCGTCTAACCTTTTGTCTCTTGCTAACTTCTTTGGGATGTCGATGGTGGATCATGGCTGATGGAACGATTTTGAATGGTCTATATGGACCCGAGACAAAGCTAATTGGAATACCAATGAGTGCGTCTAGCATATTAGGATATTCATTATCAATGATGCCCTACTCTACCTTACTCTATGTATCTCATTTTGTTGTCGAAAATTTTCTTCACATAATTTTTCCTTACACTTTTTTTAGAAAATAGTTGAACCTAGAAACTCTTACTCATGTTATTAATGTTTCTTAAAAGAAACTTAGTACTTGTAATTTCGTACTAAACCTTCATGCAATGAAACTTCTTTAATGTTTCTGATTGCTTGTTCAACGAAGTTATTTCCATCTTTACTTCGACACCTTTTGCTAGGGTCGATAACTCATTACTTGAAGTTTGATCGATTTGTCTTCCTCGGTTTTTGAACCAACATAAACTAGAACTTCATTCCTATTAGTTTCAAGATTCAGTTGTGAGTTTAAATCTTCGAAATTTCAAAACTCTCTTAAGGCCTATATTTTAAAAAAAAACATTAAGACTTGTCGTTTATTCTTGTATTTTGGCTCGACGCGCCCGTAATTCATCTATTATCTTTTGTTAAGATAATATTTATAGACAGAATATGATTTGCCTATATTGTTTCCGTTGATGAATATTTCTCTTCCCTTATCGAAAGTCTTCAGCCTGCATGCTTCAAATTTACTTCAATTTTCTCTACTACATAGCGAACTATTCATTGACTAATAAATGCAACATCTTTCTAACGTTGCATGAAGATTTTAAGACTTCTTATTGTGTCTCACTCACATTGGTATTTTTTTTTCTCTAATTGTATATCCATTGACCTTCTTCAATATATCTATACAAATGAGTTCTTTGAATGTCAAGTTCATTCTATCATTCCTTATAATAAATCATTGTCAAGTCCTTATTAACCCTCTACCTCTACAACCCTTTCAAAAGTTCTTGAAGTTTTCTATCTGAACTTGGATTATATTTGTTTCGCCAATTTCTCATGTCTTTGGAGGGCATAGATGTTTTTTGCATCATTAATATTTATTTGTTCTCATTATTCTTCAATTACTTGAACCTTTCGTCATTCTTCAGATGTAGACTCATAGTCACTAAGGATAGTCGACTAAACGCTCACTAAATCACATGTCTTTTACCTTATTGCTTCTAAGCTTGAGTTCTCTACGTCCCTAAGTCATCCTTCATCCTTCCACTTTGCATTTAAACTCGACACTGGAGATTGCATTGTAGTTTGAAGCGTATAGTCTTTACGAAACATGTATTGTCAGAGTGGCGCATCAGAAGCGTGATATGACCTCGTTCAACATATGAGAATGATAACTGACAAATCACTCAAAGCATCTTAAGATCAACAAAGGAATTGAGCGGATAGTCATTGAAGACCTCCGAGTTTGAGTGTGGGAATGTGTATTTGCGTGTTCCGCCTACAAGAGGAATGATGAGGTTTGCCAAGAGTCGAAAGCGGAGTTCGAGGTACATTGGAGCATTTAATATTTTGGAGGAAGATGACACTCTAGCGTATCGTTAGGCGTTACCACCAGTTGTGTCAAGAGTTCATATTATTTTTCATATATCCATTTTTGGCGGTACATCTTAGACCCAAGAAACATTATAAAACAAGAGTCACTGCAAGTACAAGATGATTTGATCTACGAGGAACATCGGATACAGATTGTTGACTACACAGAACAAGTGTTGAGCAGAGAATTATACCATACATTAATGTTCAATGGTCGAATCACAAATTAAGAGAGACAACAATGGAACCCGAGGAAGAGATGAGAGCAAATACCCACACATTTTCGAAAGATTATCGCGTAAGTTTCGAGGACGAAACTTTTCTTTAGAGGGGTAGGATGTGAAACCCGGACCTTCTTTAGGGACTAAATTAATTAAGTTGATGACTTTTGGGACTATAGTGTATAAATTCTTTAACATTTGGATAAGATGATATTAGTTACTAGTTGGGGACTAATCTTGCTATTTTATTTCCTATATAATATCTTTTAGTCTAGACCTAGAATTATAATCGACGATCTTTTCTTTCTCTACGGCTGCAGACACTCTTACGGAGACATAACATGAGACAGCTCCGGTTTCCGTTCCATCGATCGAAGGGTAAGATCTTTCACCGTATCGTTAGTACGATTAGTAGGATTATAAGAATATTGATGATTAGTCTCTGCGTTTTTGTTAGGTTTTATTGATGAAGAGTTTTGCCTCCGACAGTTTAAGAACGAATCAAAGGTAAGTATAGAACCCTTCGTTTTAAAAAGGATTATTGTATATTCAATAAAACTTACGGGAAAAATCTGAGGTATATTTTACGTTAGCTGTCTTATATGATTTTTGGACATGAAAATATTATTGCCGCAGGATTTTTTTGTTTCAAAATCTCATCTGACACGTATCTAAAACTATTTTCTTAATTATAAACAAAGAGAAAAGAAATCCTATGGCTTTGAACAAAATTTTTGCGTGTGAATTGGAACTGCAGAAAGCATTGATGTTAATTGATCTGTGCTAGTCTTCTTGTTATAAAATAAGAAAAGATATGTTATTTTTATAATTGCTCTCTGCAATGCCGTTTAGCTTTGCCTTATTTTCTAATTCTTGGGTATATTTTAATACAAAGAATTGTATTCGGCACTTGCTCATCAATTACGGTTCGTGCTATTTTTGTCTCTATTTCTTGTGTCTTTGAAGCCCTCTTATATTTATACTGAGTCTGCCTTCCATTCCTTTATGTATCTGTTGGGTTGTGATGTAAAAATTATTTCTTTTTCTTAATATAAAAAAAATAAATAATTGTTCGATTCGGCTGTTGTGCGAGCTTATTTTGACATTGTATTGAATTGTTGTCCTGAATCCGCTTCGTTGAAAATATGGGGTCGACGCTTCAGATTACTCTTGAAATTGTTCAAAGAGCCTCCTACTATTCTCTGTGTACTGAATATTATAACTTCCTTTGAACACTGAACCTATTATTTCTTGATGATTTGCCTCTTTTACTCTTCTTACCCTTTTTTGTTTGACTCATGTAGCCTGGTTGTTGTGCTATTTTGATAATAGTAATATCCATATTTTCCTTTCCTTTCATTGGTTCAAAATACAAGCATTGCAATGGTTAGTTCGTCTTTCCTGGGTAAGAAGAACTCATGAATGTAAACTTAATCATATGAGGTTATTGAACATTGTACTAATACCCTCTGTTATTCATAAGCCTTTTAAGTACCCTTTCATTTTATCTCACCATAAATTATATGTATCAAGTTTATGGAACTTCTGAATCATTTCCAATATCTCATCTACGACCTAATTGCCAAGGGAGAGTTGTTCTGCTCTTGCACCTCTATTGCCAAGGGAGAGTTGTTCCCCTTTTGCTAAGTAAGGAATTAAAGTTGTCATTTTTATCAAAGTAAAATACTTTTATGATTTTGTTAAATGATATCATTATGTATTCAACTAGTTTTGTACTTTGAAAATTCTTTTACGGCTACCTCTGTTACTGTTTGATACTTTGCGGGTTGACTTGGAATACTGCCTGTACTGACCCACCTAGGGGTAAAAGCTAGGACTCTGTACTGACCCATTCCCTAGAGGGTATAAGTCTAGGGCTGATATATCAGTTTCTGTTTCTGTTTCGGTAAACCTATGATCCCCGGTCAAAGTATCACTCTGTACATTCTGTTTCTGTTAAAAAGTTCTGCAACTGTTAAAATTATCTGAAAACTGTCTGAACTTCTGAAAGTTTCTGAAAGTGCTTTTCTTACAAAGGATTATGTTTAAAATATATCTGTCCATTTTCTGAAAACTATATATATGTAACCGGATTTTTCCGGGAGGCGTTTCTATACTTACTGAGTTGTAGCTCACTCCTTGCGTTGTTGATTTTTACAGATGATGAGTTAGGGAACGATAGACCGTACGACGGGGACTGAGCGTAGAAGCAACTTTGGGATTACTTACGGAATGAATCTTTAGGATAATTCCATTAAGAGTATTTTTTTCTCAACTTTAATGTATTAAAATTTATTGAGGAATTTTGATAGTTGAATTAAATGGGTGATTATCACTTTATGGAAATAGATTCTCTGAATGTAAGGACCTAGTATTCTCGGATTTTGATTTGAGAATACGGTCATGTCGGGTTTTCGGATTCGGACTTATAGACCCGGGTTCGGGGCGTGACACCTTACTTCAATATTAACGAATGAGAGTGTTGTTTTTCATTTTCTATTTTTCGGTTGTTTGGTGAAACATCACAAAACCAAAAGCACAAAACAAATTTATTTAAAGAAGAAAAAACATAAATAAAACATTAATGTCTGCCATATTGGACTATCCCACTTTCCTCTGTTTCAAGTTGACCACCATCATTAATAATAGAAAGCCTATATAATGCCGGGTTTTGCATTAGATTAACAGTGTTTTAGCAGAATGGTCAAAACATGACAGCTAAAAAAGTGGAGAAAATATTTTTGTTCAGAACGGAAATCTCACTTCCGTTTTGGCTGACGTGGCGTATTCTCAGACGCGTCTTCCCACGTCAGCCAAAACAAAAGTGGGACTTCCGTTATGAACAAAAATATTTTCAGAATAATTATAAGTTGTTTTGCTAAGAATATATTCTGGATGCTGAGGAAGTGATTTGATATGCAGTTGATATTAAAGTCATTATGATCATATGAAAATTTAGGGTTTAGGGTTTATGGTTAAATTCAGAATATGAAAATCTCCCAAAGCCAAGATTTTTAAGAATTTTAAACCCTAAACCCTAAAATTTAATAATACTCGAATAATTATAAGTTGTTTTGCCAAGAATATATTGTGGATGGTAAGGAAGTGATTTGATATGCAATTGATATTAAAGTCATTTTGAATTTAGGGTTTATGTTTTATGGTTGAATTCAGAATATGAAAATCTCCCAAAGCCAAGATTTCTAAACCCTAAACCCTAAATTTTCATATTATGATCATAATGACTTTAATATCGACTGCATATCCTCAATCACTTCCTTAGCATCCAGAATATATTATCAAAATAATTATTATGATATCTAATATATGATGATGATACATGTTGTTGCTATCTAAAAAGGTGATATTAATAATATATGTAAAAGAGTTCCTTTAAGATATTTTATCAGATAAATGATTATTAAATTAATTACTATCTTCATTCCATATAATAAATTGTTTAGCACATATAACGAAAATTAAAGAAATAAAAAATAAGATATTTTGTTAGTCAAAATATCAGTATTACTCTTCTAAATAGAATTAGTGGGATGAAATTTTTTCTTTGTCTCAAAGTAATTTATTATATGTTATATGGAACAACTTTGATATATATATATATATAACTTTCTCAAAGTATTCAATTCAAATCTCCCACCGACATAATATTATTGAAGGAAAGAGAAGGTGCGGGAAATAGAGAATATGAATGGATTGAACTTTTAAATGCTTGAATTGTCTTTTTATTAAGGAAATGAAAAAGAAAAGAAATGAAGCAATTGCTTCCATTTGGAGTTGAATTGCATGAACATTGAATACTATCATATTTTCAATTTTGTTGGTTGGCACTTCCGTTCTCAACTTAAGAACGGAAGTCCTACTTCCGTTTTGTCTGACGTGGCAAGGCGCGTCTGGGAATACGCCACGTCAGCCAAAATGGAAGTGGGACTTCCGTTCTGGGTCCAGCACGGAAGTGGGACTTCCGTTTTGGACAAAAATATTTTCCCCACTTTTTTAGCTGCCATGTTTTGACCATTCTGCTAAAACACTGTTAGTCTAATAGAAAACCCCTATAATGCCCCCCTAAGAAATGTTGAAGGACTGCTTGACTATGGTTCTTATAACGCTCGTTTTAAGAAAAGGAGCCTTTGAAATTTGAATGCTTTTTTTTTGTTAGAATCATAGTGGTTTTGGGAGTTTTTGGTGGGTGGTTTTGCCCCTCTCTGCATCTCCTTTTCGGCTACAATTCAGAATAACAGGTGTTCCCGTCGGATTAAAAGCTTATGATTTCCTAATTTCTCAGCAAAATCAAAACCACCCATTTTACTGCTGTTGGAAATGGTAATGAAACTATAACCAGCAACAACACAAGAAACTATTCTTATAATTGTTCTTGGAATTTCAATTCCACTTTGATCAGATCAGAATCCAGAAATGAGAAAACAAAAATAATCAGGGGCTGTGATGATTTCCTTTTTGTTTTAATAGTCAGATATTGAGCTAGCTTTCGTATCTTGGCTGGGCAATTATCCTTCTTTGGGGATTCTCGCAGCCATGGCGAGCTTTGCCAATTTCTGATGAACTGAGCCTCATCTGATTTTTTTTACCTGAAAATTTCTGCATTTTTTCTTTTGTTGAAATTTGGCTCATACTCTAAGCTGGATTGCCGGACAAAATAAGAGCTAGCAAACTACAGCAGCATGAAGCATACAACAGTTAGAAACTTACCAAAAAATATCTACAAATCAGTTATGCAACTTGCATTTTAAACAGCTGGCAAAACTTGGAGGAGGAGGAATTCAGTTATGCAAGTTGGCACACAAAATAACTGAATGCTAGAGTGCACAAAGGCATCACAACGGATAGATGAAGGCCATGTAATTAGATCATCTTTGTACATACAATGAATGTATATACTGCACTATGCTAGGTCAGATTAGCAGATAGGCAGTTAGCTTTTTTACCTATGAATAGAACATCATGTACACAATTTTATTTAATAAAAAATCGGAAATTTCTCACCTTGAGCAGTCTTCACCTTTCTTCTCTTCTTTTCTCTTCCTCGAAGCTATCTAATTCTCAGATTCTAGAGTTTTATTATGGTATCAGAGCAATAATCTAGCTTAGAATTTGATTGTTTTAGACTATATTCTTACTTGATCTCTTATCTCAGAAGTTCATACTTGAGAAAATCTTGCAGATTCAGTTCATTCACTGAACTGTGATTGATATCTCAAACTTTAATTGCATCAATGGCAGGCACCAGCACACCAGCAGATGTGCCTTCAACCAGTCCACATTATCTTTATCCTAGCAAGAGTCCTGCACAATGTTTGGTGCAGCATGTGTTAGATGATGATAACTATCAAAATTGGTCAAGAGCAATGAAAGTTGTTTTGATCTCAGAAAACAAAATGCAGTTCATTAATGGAGACTTGTTACAACCTGATTCTGATGATTCAATGTATGAGTGTTGGACACAATGCAATAATATGGTACTCTCATGGCTGCTTAATTCTATTTCTTTCACAATCAGGCAAAGTGTGTTGTGGTACAACACTGCCTTTGAGATATTGAATGATTTGACTGAGAGATTCAGTCAAGGAGATGCTTATAAATTGAGTGATTTGTTAGAAGAAAATTCAATTCTTAAAGCAGGGAAATATGACTATCACAACATATTTCACAAAGTTGAAGATTCTATGGAATGAGATAACACTATTGAGGCATATGCCTAAGTGTTCATGTAATCTAGTATGCAAATGTGGAGGTTATGTTACTGTACAAAGTATCTTTGATCAAGAACGTGTGATTAGATTCTTGAAAGGATTAGGTGATGAGTATGAGTAAGTAAGATCACAGGTTTACTTGACTCATAATATGCCTAAGATCAAACATGCTTTCAGTCTAGCAATCAAACAAGAAAGGCAATTGCACAGGGTTAATGAAGGACCTTCCAAGACTTTGGAGAGTTCTGTACTTGTATCCTATGTAGGAGGTCAATCTAGAAAGGTTTGAAGGCAACAAAAGCAATACAGGAAATCAACAAATAGAAAAGAACAATCATAAAGATGATAGTTACTCTAGCAATTCCAATGCAGCATTTCAGAATTACAATCAAGGAAGTTATAGAAGAAACAATTATCAAAACAACACAAGGAGACCTCAATGCACTTACTGTGGGAAGCTTGGTCATACTGTAGATAAATGTTATCAAAAACATGGATATCCCAAAACTAAGCCCAAAAGTGCAGGTTATGGATCTGTTAATCAGATTTCTTCTGAAAACAAGTTTATTGAAACTAATGTTGCAGGAATGACTAGACAAAATCACAGGAAAACAATGTCAAATGCTGGACAAAATGCAGTTGGAACCATATCTCCTGGACTGTGTCAGTAACTGATTAATCTGCTGCAATCAGCACAAGCACAAGGAGGACAACAAGTTACAGATCATACACCTACATCTTTAACAGTAAGCTTTGCTAACCCAGCCAATGATTCAGGTAGTATACTAAGTTTTTATTCATCTAAATAGATTGTTGACTCATGTGCTTCTGATCATATTAGCAATACTGAATGTCATTTTGATTATATGCATGTTCTTCATTCTTCATATATCACTCTACCTAATGGTCACAATGTACCTGCTACACACAAAGGTAGAGTTACTATAGGTTCGGGTCTAGTGCTTACCAATGTTCTCTTTGTGCCTAATTTCAAATTCAACCTTATATCCTTGAGCAAACTCACTGATGATCCTAACTTGCTAATCTACTTCAAATCTAATGATTATGTCATTCAGGATCATGCACATATCAAGATGATTGGGAAAGCTAAGAAACTCTAAGGCTTATATGTGCTAGATCATACCAGTAGAAATTCTGATGAGTCAAGTAAACATATCAGCAGTTCAGTTGATACACATTTGAGAAGTTTATCTTGTATTTCTAATAAAGTCACTCTAGCCTCTACCTGGTTATGTCATTATAGGTTAGAGCACATGTCAATGCAAAGAATGAAACAATTACAGTTACAAAATTATTGTATTTCTTTACCTACAGAACATGTTTATACCATTTGTCCTATTACTAAGATGAAAACACTTTCTTTTCCTCTCAGTTCTTCCTCTACTGATACTTATTTTCACCTTATACATGCTGACATATGGGGACCCTATAAGCACCAAACTATTCATCATCAACAATATTTCTTAACCATTGTTGATGATCATAGCAGATTCACATGGATTTACCTCATGAAACATAAATCTGAAGTTGAAGACATCTTACAAACCTTCTTTGCACTTGTTGAAAATCAATTTTTAGCAAAAGTAAAAATTCTTGGAACAGATAATGGCTTAGAATTTAACATGCCTTCCTATTTTTCTTCTAAAGGCATTGTACATCAAAAAAAGCTGTGTTGAAACACCACAACAAAATGGTATTGTGGAAAGAAAACATCAACACTTGTTAAATGTGGTAAGAGGGTTAAAGTTTCAGGCTAATATGCCATATTTTTGCTGGGGATTCTGCATTAAGCATGCAACATATCTCATAAATCTTACCCCTTCCTCTATTTTGCAGAATAAAACACCTTTTGAAGTCCTATACAACAAACCTCCACCTTATTAAACACTTAAAGTCTTTGGCTGCCTTGTTTATTGTGTGACTATATAACAAGGTAGGGGTAAATTTGACCCTAGGGCTAAAGCTTGAGTCTATTTGGAAACTCAGACGTCATCAAAGGTCATATACTCATGGACATTGTCAATAGGAGTATTTCTATTTCTAGACATGTTAAATTTCATGAGAATGTGTTTCCTTTTCAGCATTCCTCTTGTTCTCATGATTATATTCCTTCTTTGTCAGTCAATCTTCCTAGTAATCTATCTTCTCCTGCTTTATTTGATGAACCTTTACCTCCCGCCGAACCTCTTAATCATAATGACAACATTGTCCATGATACTTCTACTGACATGTTGATATCATTCCTAGAAGATCATCTAGAATTCCTTAACTTCCCTCATATTTGCAAAATTATGTATGTCATAGTGTTCTTACCTCTCCTCATAAAATGCATAAAGTACTCACATATGATCATTAAGCACCTCAGTACAAGCATTACATTATGAATATAACTTCTACCATTGAACCAAAAAGCTACGAAAAAGTTGTTAAGGATCTTCTTTGGAGAAAGTCTATGGCAGAAGAAATTGCAGCCCTAGAGGCTAATCATACTTGGGAACTTTTTGACTTGCCTCCAGGAAAGATTCGCATAGACAATAAATGGGTATATAAACTGAAATACAAGGCTGATGGCAATGTTGAAAGAGCAAATTCAAGGGTTGTTGTCGAATGATATACTCAGTTGCCTGGCATAGACTTTCTAGATACTTTTTCACCTGTTGCTAAGGTGACTACTATTAGAGTTCTTCTTTCTATAGCTGCTATTAAAGGCTGGAATCTTCATCAATTAGACATCAACAATGCCTTTTTACATGGAGATCTAAATGAATAAGTTTATATGATTCTTCCTAAAGGTTTTAAAGCTCCTGCAGGAAAGGTTTGTAGACTTGTCAAGTCTATCTATGGTCTGAAACAGGCAAGCCGGCAATGACATGCCAAATTAACAGCTGAACTGTTCCTCTTAGGTTTTACTCAATCTAAGAGTGGTATTTGCCTCTTCACAAAGGGCTCAGAACATTCTTTCTTGGCTCTTTTGGTTTATGTGGATGATGTAATCCTTGCTGATAATGATCTTTATCTCATTCAACAGGTTAAACAACATTTACACAGTTCTTTTGGGATAAAAGATCTTGGTGAGTTGAAATTCTTCTTGGGATTGGAAATAGGTAGGTCTAGGAGGGGGCATTTTCCTGAATCAGATGAAATACACTTTAGACCTACTAAGGGACACCAAGTTACAGGATGCAAACCATCTTCAATCCCTATGGATTATACTTGCAAATTAGAGAAGAATGATTCAACTGTATGCCTACTAATACTGATTACAGGAGCATCATTGGGAAATTATTGTATCTTACTATCACTAGACCTGACATATCTTTTGCAGTGCAACAACTAAGTCAATTCTTAGGTTGTCCCACTGAAAAATATATGTAGGCTTCTCATAAGGTTCTTAGGTATCTGAAATCATCCCCAGGGCAATGTATTTTTCTTTTCAGCAAGTCCAATCTGTCTATAACAGCTTATTGTGATTCAGACTGGGCTGGTTGCACAGAAACAAGAAGATCTATTTTTGGATTTTGTGTTTTCTTGGGAGAATCCCTGATTTCTTGGAAGGCCAAGAAACAAACTACAGTTGCCAGAAGATCTTCAGAAGCATAATACAAATCAATAGCAAACTGTGTGTGTAAGTTACAATGGTTACTGTATTTGCACAATGATCTACACATAAGTCATCCTAAGGTTATTCCATTATTCTGTGATAACCAATATGCTATCTATATAGTGGAGAATCTGTTGGGGTTTGGCCCATATTCACTGGATTACTAATTAGATATAAATTAGGATAAGAATTAATAATTACCTAATTACTAATTAGGTGGATTCCTAATTGGATACTAATTTGGTTAAGAATTAGTAACTAGGTGAATTACTAATTATGTGAATTCTAATCCATTTAGCAAAATGTTTACTACTCCTATATATATGTGCCTCTTATATGGTTTGGAGTAGTAAGGCGAGGAGAACTAATGGATTGGTGGAATCTCCATTGTATTCTTATTTCTCCATTATAATGAGAGTATGTGCTCGCCTTACCCGTGGGTATAGGCCAGTTGACCGAACCACGTAAATCATTGTGTCCCCTTATCTCTTTCCTCACTTGATATTTGCTTGTAGGTTAGAATTGGAACATGATCTATTTCCTAACAACTGGTATCAGAGCGAGGTTGAGAACAGAAGAATAGTTGTTTTGGTTCATCGGTTTCTCAAGAGATTGGAGGAGAGTGTTGGATAAAATCGAAAGCGGATTCTTTCGATTGGTTAAGCCAAGGTAGGAACGCAGTGCTGCTACATCGGAATTTGGTGTTACTCTACAGTGAAAGATCGAAAAATTGTCAACTCAGAGTTCTATACAATTAAAGCCATCGTCACCAGAAACCGTTAACACAGGTGAAAAGATTTGTATGTATGTCCTCCAAAGATGGAAGAGATCCATCAGAGATGGTAAAGATCCATCAGAGATGAAAGAGAAATCCATTGGGGGTGGAGCACACGTGCCGATAGAGGTTTGGCAGAGAAGAGGTGTTGTTGAAAGAGATAAAATCTACAAGTCAAGCAAATAAGAATGATTAAATCTAGACGGTTGAATTGGAATGGTGGAGGATTGATCCGGTATGTTTCGGGTGCATGGACCCAGAGGTGCATCGAGTGTCCTAAACCAGAGTAGGTTTGGTGGACTTTGAACGTTGAGCTGTTTGTTCCGTTATTGGTGTTGTCGTGTTTGACCGTTGATCAAAGTTGACTAAACTCGTCTTAGTCAAATTCTCCTTAATTCAACATGCTGATTTGAAGGTTCAAGTGCAGAGCAGTGGATTTGTGCATAGGGGTATATGAGACGTGGAACATATGGACGTGGAGCGTACTGGTTGGAGATTGGGTGAATACGTGCTAGGGTGGAGATTGTTGGGTTTTGGCCCATATTCACTGGATTACTAATTAGATATTAATTAGGATAATAATTAGTAATTAGGTAAATTACTAATTAGGTGGATTCCTAATTGGATACTAATTAGGTTAAGAATTAGTAACTAGGTGAGTTACTAATTATGTGAATTCCTAATCCATTTAGCAAAAAGTTTACTACTCCTATATATATGTGCCTCTTATATGGTTTAGAGTAGTAAGGCGAGGATAACTAATGGATTGGTGGAATCTCCATTGTATTCATGTTTCTCCATTATAATGAGAGTATGTGCCCGCCTTACCCGTGGATGTAGGTCAGTTGACCGAACCAAATAACTCATTGTGTCCCCTTATCTCTTTCCTCACTTGATATTTGCTTGTGGGCTTGAATTGGAACATGATCTATTTCCTAGCAGAATCCTGTCTATCATGAAAGGACTAAACACATTGAAGTTGATTGCCACTTCATTAGAGAAAAGTACCAAGCAGGAATTATAAACCTCTGCCTATTTCAACTACTAATCAGTTGGCTGATATCTTTACAAAGCCCTTGCATTCACAAATTCATTATCTTCTAAAGGACTTAGGAATAAAGAACATATATCAGCCCAATCCAGCTTAAGGGGGGTATTGAAATTTGGATCATACTCTAAGCTGGATTGTAGGACAAAATAAGAGCTAGCAAACTACATCAGCATGAAGCATACAACAGCTAGCAACTTACCAGAAAATATCTATAAATCAGTTATGCAACTTGCATTTTAAACAGCTGGCAAAACTTGGAGGGGAAGGAATTCAGTTATGCTAGTTGGCACACAAAATAACTGAATACTAGAGTGCATAAAGGCATCATAGCAGATAGATGAAGGCCATGTAATTATATCATCTTTGTACATACAATGAATGTATATATTGTACTATGCTAGATCAGATTAGCAGATAGGCAGTTAGTTTTTTTTACCTATAATAGAACACCATGTACACAATTCTATTTAATCAAAAACTGGAAATTTCCCACCTTGAGGAATCTTCACCTTTCTTCTCTTCTTTTTCTCTTCTTCGAAGCTATCTAATTCTCAGATTCTAGAGTTTTATTATCTTTTTCAATTTTTTTTTTCTCTTCTAAATTTCTGTTTCTTCATGATGGGTGGGATCTAATTTTAGTGAAAATTAAGAAATTAGAAAATAATTTTAAAATATCAATATTAATTTTTTTTTAAAAGTTAGTAGCATTCAAATTTTATTTAAAATAATAATATTTTGATACAAAAATATATATAACTTTTCTATTTGTTAAAATTCACTACATAATTTAAATAGGGGCAAAGCCACCCAAGTGAGTTGGTTTCATCTTAAAAACTAAAGTCTTACTCATATTAAAATCACAAATTTGAGTCGATGTATAATTACTTAAAGAATACTAATATCATATTGCATATCTCATAGGATGCTGACTCCAATGCGGAACGGGGTAATTCTGTATGTGCATAATTTTTCTTATTCGTTGTATTAAAATTTTAACGGTAAAAATTAATTTAAAATGAACACCTGTTCTGAGACTAAAAATACATATTTTATTTTTGCTACACAGAATATCTGTCATAAGCCTCAGAATAAATATTCTACAATATTTCGTATGTACTAAAAAAATTGTTCCGCATATGATCCGGACTGTATCCAATCCACCCATTTATTAGAAAAATATGTTTTGCTTGTGCATGTAGCATGCTTGGCTATACCTTGGAAATACTTTTCCCTTAAAAGGATAACTCACCAGCTCTTTCCAACACATTGAATCATGGCACATTTTACCATCACTATAGTCAAAATGAATAATACCAAGCCCATATTCAAGATTTAGGAACAACTAATAAAAGAAAATGTCTACCAACATAAGTTGGCTCAATTGTTAATAATTTGACACATTTTGACAAAAATCAAATGATAAATTCTAACTGTTGATGTGAGAGCTATATTGGTAAGTGATCTGTAAGTACTATTATAAGCGGCCTATGGTCCCTAGGACCTACCCTGAGTTGTGGTGATGACCAGAACTGAACCCACACAAATTTTGATTTCACCAAAAAAAAAAAGAAAACCGCTATATGTATGCACTAACTTTTTTTGCTTTTTTCTAAATAACTAACTTTTTAATAAACGCGAAATAGCCAAACAATTTTACGAGTTCTCTCCATTTGTCAAATTAAGGAATTCGGCCAAAATGGTCACGTGCAAGGCACATGTGACCTATTTTAAGGGTATTTTTCTCCGATTATTCATTTCCCTCTAACCCGATACAAGATCCACCAAACCCCTCCGTCCCGACCCGACCCAGCCTCCTCATCCTCTTCTCTTCTTCAAGAACAACCATCTTCATCAAGAACTATGTTAACCTCCACAAATTCATAGTTCTACCTGTCAAAAGAAATTATCGTAAGAGTCAGAAATCTCCTTTTACTCCTTCCGGTACCCGATTTTATAGTTGACCTCAGAGATTGTGGACGATTAAGAAACAATCAGTATCACAAATTTCCAAGTCAGCCAAATGAAAAAAAAACCAAAAAGTATAAGAAATTTCCAGAAGCACCACAGAAAGATCTAATTGCAGAAGGAACTAAGGAAGCAGGAGCACGATAGAATTGATGAAATTTCATTAGTAAAATGGAAAATAAAAGGATGGAACTTCAAGAACATACCCACAGCAAAATCCCTTTGCTTCAGATAAGGTTTGTTATCATCACTATGCCATCCAATGCTTGCTCCCTTTGTCCAGCTGATTCATTTTCAAAATGGTTTAAGAACATAACCATCATTGGTTATATGTGGTGTCAGTTGGGTAAAAAATTGAAGAACTTTTATTGCAAAAGTTGGTGTCTTGATTTTATTATTTTCTTGAATTCCAAATAAAATGGTGGAAGAAGAAGGGGAAGTTACTGTTACAGTAAATTGGTTGTCCCTGTGGTGAAAATGTATGATTTTGGGGAGGTGGGATTTTGTGGGTTTGTGTTACTTTGTTGTAGAATGGAGTGTGTTTCTTGTAAACTCTGCCATTGAAGAAAGTAAGGAGAGTAGTCTTGGGGTGTAGCAGGTGGTTTGTGGTGGTTGCGGTGGAGGATGAAGGAGATGTAGTGGAACAATTCTGATATAGACCTGGACTACCAAGTGGCTATGGATCACTTGGTCAACATTCAGCCACATTACAGTTTTGATTAAAATAATAAAAATACTCCCCTTTTTGGTGGGCTTTTTGAGGCGTTTTTATTTTATTTTAATAAAAAAAGGTGATGTGGTTAATTGTGGACCAAGTCGTCCACAACCCCACATATAGCTCAGGTCTATATCAAAAATTTTCGATGTAGTGAGAAGGTGGTGGTGGTGGGCAGGGGCGGATCCAGGATTCAAACACGGGGTATTCATTTTAATCCTAAAAAAAAAATTCGTTCTTGTTCAGGGTATTCATTGAGAGAATTGAACCCTAGACCTCTAGTATGAAAGTTGAAGTACTATACCATTTCTGCTATTTTCGTTCTTGTCAGTGTATTCATTGAATACCCTGAAACCCCCCTGGATCCGCCCCTGGTTGTGGGTGGGAGGGACTGGGCTGGGCTGGGCTGGGGGTAAGGGGAGGTTGGAGGACGCATGGGTGGGGTGTGGGAGTCGGGGAAGAAGGAAGAGGTGGGTGTGGGAGGTGGGAAGGAGGAAGGAGGGAAATTTATTTTTGTGACGATTTTGCCCTCAAAATGGATCACATGTGCTTTGTACGTGATCATTTTGGCCTGATTATTGACCAGAATCCTTAATTTGACAAATAGAGAGAATCCGTAAAATTGTTAGGCTATTTCGCGTTTATTAAAAAGTCAAAGCTATTTCGGAAAAAAATAAAAAATAAAAAATTGGTGTATACATATAGCGATTTTCTCCCATTCTCCCAAAAAAAAAATAAAGAAAATGTCTCATGTCTCTTCTTTCAAAGTGCTTTGGACAACCTTTTCTTATATTTTTTTAATATAAACTTCTCACTTTAATAGTTTATCTCATCATCCAATCAATTCCTTTTTTTATTACTAATTTCGTTCCTAAATATTTGACTTTTTTCCATAAATTAAAAAAAAAAAAAGTACAAGACAATAACTACGACAAAAAATGCCCAATATGCTCACAATTAAAATATAATTTGATGTGGATGAATAAATATAAAATTGTTGAAAATATTAAAATATGAAATAAAGTTGGCTAGAACAAATATGATAAATATTTATCAATATTTGAAATATTTCAAAAAATTTAAAAGTAAAATTTACTTACTAAAAATACAAATACAAAAACAAAAAGCAATTCAAATACAAATCCACCTCTAGAAGCATGCTTTTATTACAATTTATATTCCCGTAACATTTTAATTGTTCCAATTTAAGAAAAATACAAATCCCAAGGAATTTCGAAATAAAAATTTCTGCAAATACACCCTTAGAAAATCAAAATTGTGAAATTTGTTTTCACTTCTTATACGAAAAAAGACTCAATAAAAAAAAAAAAAAGAAAAAAAAAGTGAAGTTGAGGCTCAGATCTATAATCAGCAGGACAAGAGAGAAGACGACGGCGCCATGGCTGCAATCCATGGGTTGCATGTGATCAACTATCACATACCATCCTCGGATCGCCCCGCCAAGATACGGGTCGGATCAATCTCAAATGTCCGAGCTCAGAAAGATTTATCATCATCATCCCAGCCTCTGAGTGGAAATTCAATTCCACGGCCTTTAAATCATCATTATTATTACTTTGCAAAAAAAAAAATATCATTATTATTATTATTATCATAATAATCACCAACAAAACAAAGAAAGACCAAACATTGGTGGTTTTTTTTTTTCCAGAAATGGATGGTAATACAAGCAGAAGGGCGGTTGGTTGGTTGTTTGGGGACTGAAATCATGGGCATAAAGAGAGGGGCAACCACCCTTTAGAGAATTCCCGTGCTCTCCTCTGCCTCAATTCCTCTTTCTGAACTCTGTAAGGAGTGGGTTGGGTTCAACCTCTCTATTTATTGTCTCCTTTATGTGAGGTCAAAATGGTAATCTTGGATTTTTTTTTTTTTTTTTTTTTGGGTGTAATAACTAATAATGGTAAAACAAATTTAGATTAAATGGTAATTTTTTGTTTTTTATTTATGAATAAAAGATTACCCATTAATAATAAAATGGCCGGGCCCATTACAACCTAAAAAATTCCCAAACTCCTTCTCTAATACTGTACAACAAAAGAGAGGAGTTTGAGAAGTAAGAAAGACAAATAAGACAGATAATAAAAGTTACACAAGGTAACAAATAATATTCCACACCCAAAATAACCTAGGTGGGAGGCAACTAAAACTACTACTAATAATTTAACAAACATACAATAGTCTTCTCCGCAACATCTTCATTGCCATTTTCGAATCTTAGAGACAAGCACTTGGTTTCAACCTCTTTCGTTGACATCAATTCAGAAGAATATGGGCGTATCAACGATTTAAAGACTCGCCTAGAAAAGAGGTGAAAACACAAGAAATGGCCCACATAAGAAATGGGTATCCATATCTTACCACCAACTAGCCGATCTAAGAAAATTGACAAAAGATCTCGCCACAAAGTCTTGAATCTTGATGAAAAACGCATTAGAGCAGGTTCATCGATGTTTGTGGTCAAAAGTAGGGGTAAGGACACCAAAAAATGGTGGAGAATGGCTAAATTCGATTGGCGACCGAAGTTCTTGGCTAGATCTAGTCATGAGAGAATGGAAGAAGAAGAAACCAAGGAAAAGAAGGAGATGCTATTTTTAGGGAGAGAATTTTCGGTAATTTGTTGGTTTACATTGACAGATAGTATATTCTTCATTGGAATGTTAGGGATGGGAAGGCGAGGTTTTTAGTTGGGACTCAATTATTATTTTCTTTTTCATTTGAATGTTTTCTTTTTTCTTGTTCTCCATTGAGAGAAAACCTCTCTCTATATATATACATAATCAATTTTTATCTTTCTTTTTTTATTAATAAATTTTTATTTTAGTTTTTTCTATACATAAGATGTTTTCGAAAAGTTGCTTTTTGTTAAATTAGTTTAAAATTAGTGGTTTTCAACTACTTTTAAACACATGTTATGTACTTGTTTGCCAAGGTTAAGGGTATTATCAATTTAAGTCTTTAACACTAGGATATGTGTTGAATAAGGGCAAAAACGCCTATTTCATCCTAAATGATGTTTCTAAGAATCTTTTGAGTCCCAAATGATTTTTTTTTTCTTTTTATATCCTGTATGTATTTACGTGCTGCTTATAAGGTCCTTCCGTCCAATTTTATGTCTAGATACCGTCAAGACAGTCATGTGCCTCACATGTGAGTCATTTTTAAAGGGTATTTCGGACATTTCAACATATTTATCTAAACAAACAATTGGGTACTCATTTGTTAAACAAAATAACTATGAGTACTAAATTTAAATAAATTAAAAAATAAAAATATCTAAATCCATTCCTTCCCCCTCCATCTTCATCTTCCTGCCCCCTTACCCCACCACCGTCCACCACCCCCTGCAACCATGTATATGAAGCTCAGTGTCCACCACATAGCCATCCTCCATTTTTTTTTACCCCAATCAGTAAGTGTTGAGATTTCCCAAGGAATAATTCCTGTTAATGAATTTTGCTGTAAATTACCCGATATGAGTCTATTACCGGAGAGATTGTTTCCTTTGAGTTCGATTTTGTGTAAGCCTCGACATCCTTTGAATTCAGGAATTTCTCCGATGATGTTAGAGAAACTAGCCGAAAATATCTGTAAGCTTGGGGATCTCCAGATGTTATCAGGGAGTTCGATGTTGAATAAATTACCCGATATATTCAAGTACTCTAACTCAGCAGCATTACCGAAGTCTTTTGGAATTATTCCGGAGAAGTTGTTCTTGCTGATATCCATAAAAGTCAAATTCGGCAATAAGCCGAATCCATGGGGAATGGAGCCGTTGAGATTGTTGTTTTGAACTCGAAACCTATTCATAGTTGTGCAATTTGCTAAAGAAGAAGGAAGTTCTCCGATGAAGCTGTTCGAGAAGAGGATGAGTTTTACTAGCTTGTTTCCGAGGTAGAGATTTGGGGAACAGTGCCAGAGATGGAATTTGAAGAAACATCAAGCTTTGTTAGCTTTGAATTTGATCCTAATTTTTTTGGTAAAATCCCAGTAAGTGAATTGTTCCATAGAGACAAACTTCAAGCTTTGTTAGCTTTGAATTTGATCCTAATTTTCATTAACAGGAATTATTCCTTGGGAAATCTCAACACTTTCTGATTGGGGTAAAAAAATGGAGGAGAGCTATGTGGTGGACACTGAGCTTCATATCCATGGTTGCAGGGGGTGGTGGACGGTGGTAGTGGGGGTAAGGAGGAAGATGAAGATGAAGATGAAGATGGAGGGGGATGGGGAGGGAATGGATTTAGATATTTTTATTTTTTAATTTATTTAAATTTAGCACTCATAGTTATTTTATTTAACAATTGAGTATCCAATTGTTTGTTTAGATAAATATGTTGAAATATCCGAAATACCCTTTAAAAATGACTCACATGTGAGGCACATGACTGTCTTGACGGTATCTAAACAGAAAATTGGACGGAAGGACCTTATAAGCAGCACGTAAGTACATACAAGATATAAAAAGAAAAAAAAAATCATTTGAGACTCAAAGGATTCTTAGAAACATCATTTAAGACCAAATAGGCATTTTTGCCGTTGAATAAGTGATTAAAAGTGACACTAAACTTACTGTTTATAATAATTTGACAAAAACAGTAGTTCGAAAATAGTTTATGTATAAAAAGAATTAAAATAAATGTTTACTAGCAAAAAAAAAAGTAATAATTATTTAAGTATATATTAAGAGATTTTCTCTCTTTCCATTGATGTAGTTTTTTTTTGAACGCCCGAGGACGGAACCCCAAAGGGGAGATAACCAACCGCAAAGCGGAGAAGAACACCTCATAAGAGTAGAAGAGTACCCTAGAATGGAGACAATTAAAGCTTACCCCATGCTTGGAGAGAATATCGAACCCGGGACCTTTCGGTCACGAACCGGCCAATGCCCCACTGGACTATTGGACCTTTGATCCATTGATGTAGTTTGAAAACAATATTATTTGTTTGTGAAGATTGATGTTGTCCAGTTGCTCGATGAGGGAATAGTGGATCTATTGTGTGAGTAATTTGAATTAGAGTTGCAAGTGATTTGTGCTATTTGTAATATTTCAATGCTTGTTCAATATAAGATTTCAAATTGAGAATATATAATTTTTTAAAATTTAATCAATGTAAAATTACAAATTTAAAATATCTTGAAATAGATAAATTTGAAACTTAAGATCACCATCATATTTTCTTTCTTTCTTTTTTTTTCCTGAATGACTCCTACTATTATATTCCATTAGTGTAAAAAAATACTTTTCAAATCAGTTTACATAATTTTATAACAAAATAATTATTTGCTAAGCTCAAAAGAAATAATGACTTCAACCCTCGAAAGAAAAAACAATAAAAAAATTGAAATTTGAGGCTCAGATCTGTATAGCAGCAGGCATAAAGAAAACGACATCGCCATGGCTGCAAGCCCCCCGGTTGCATATTGATGAAAATGAAACCAACAAATTTCACAAATCATCCGGGGCTTGCCCCGCCAAGATACGGATCAAATTATCTCAAATACCCAATATTTATCAGCTCAGAAAGAATTAATGGAGAGAAAAAAATATCAACATAGCCTCTGAGCAATCGATTCAATTTAAGGAACAGAGGGAGTACAATTATACAGTTTCAGAAAAGTTCAAGGGAGTAAATTGCAATTAACCCAAATCGAAAGGGTCAACTAAGAACATCAACATGAAGATGCAGATGCATAAGAAACAACATAGTTGATTCAGGGTAGCAGATTGTGTAGAAGGGCGCAAGGCGCAGTATGAAAATTTCAATCCTTCAATTTGGGATGGCATCTTGCGGTAAGACAAAACCTCCACTAAATGAGTCGCTAAGTCACCTTGATTAACATCTTCTACAATTCCTGTTGTATCGAGAGTGGGGCCCTGGGGCGTGGGTATCGCTATTTCGTGTAGGAGATGCATAAGAAGCAGAAAACAAACAAACAAACACACGTAGAAACAGCTCAATTCTCTGTATGCCTTCAAGGGCTGTTTTTCTCTCTCATTGAAATCATCGGCAAACAGAGATGGGTAACCACCCTCAAAGAAATCCCAATACTCTCTGTTGCCTCTTCCTTTTCTTTGTTTCTGAGCAATTGTAAGGATAATTTCGATATGGGACTGAGAGCATAGGTAGGGCACAGTCACGCTAGCCAAAGAACTCGCCACGTCGCCCTCAAAATTTTTTTTCGATTCTGATTAAAATACAAAAAAAATTGTTATGATATGGACACAGTTAAAAGTAAAAAAATTGTTATGAGAGAAATAATTTTTTACTTTTAACTGTGTCCATATCAAAACAATATTTTTTGTATTTTAACTGTGACTGAGAGAAATTTTTTTTTGAAGAGGGAGACGTGGCGATTGTTTGCTAGTCGACTGCAGCCCTACTGCATGCTCAGTCCCATATCGAAATTTTCCCAATTGTAAGGCGAAGACCTTCTGATTAGTTCATTTCTTTATTCATTCCCCTTGGTGGATTTGAGAAAGGTTGTGCAAAAATAGCTCAGGTATATCTCTGTCTCATCAAAATCAAATGGTAATGAGATATATTAAAACGTGAATTTATTAGTGACTAGACCTTTTTTATGCATTTAATATATGACTTTTTATATTTTAATACTACTACTTACATCGATGCGAGATTAATTTCAATATTTTTTAATGTGAGAATCAATTCAAACATGTCGTTCTATTTTGGGTCACAAGAAAACAATTTAAATGCCCGACTACTTTTTTGGGTGATGGATGGACATTAAGGGTGTGTTTGGATTGAGTCTAGTTTGAGTTTGGTCTGGTTTGATACTCAAATTCATACCCTAACTAGCTTTTGATTGAGTCTGGGAATGAAATCTGAAGTGTTAAATTATCTTCAAACCAAATCTCCGACTCAATCCAAAGTTGGTTTGAGTCTGGGTTTGGGTTTCAACCCAAACCAAACCCAATCTAATCACACCCTTAGCTTACGTTTACCTAACGACCTAATTTTGAATTTTAAATTTTGAATTTTTGTCATTGTTAAATAAATGTGGTGCTAATTATGAAATTTGAAATGATGGATTTTGCAACTGATTTTGCTACAAAATACTTCTGATCTAACCAATAGAACTACAAAAAGAAAGGAAAACCAAAAATCTGCAGCAGCAGACGAAGATCAATTTAAAAAAAAAGAAAAAAAAAAGTGGATGTTTATTAAAAGGAGGCTCAGAATGTGCCGTTCATCGGATAAAGGCAAAGCTCGCCATGGCTGCAAAAAACCCCAATTTGAGATGATTGCCCAGCCAAAATACCAAGGAAATCGTCACTGCCTAAATAAACAAACTGTGTATATATTTAACAATAATGAAAATTCGACTATGTTGAATAAACAAAGTGACTATATCTTTACACACCCTATTAACCCTACAAAAACCTTATTATCCCTAACAAACCCTAAGAAATGCAAAAGAGTACCCCCCACACAAATGCAAAAGAAAAAATTCATTTCAATACATGTCTACAAAATTATTTCAATACAATTCACAAGAACAAAATAAAAATGAAAAAAATTGATTAAAGAGGAATTCAGAATCTGTCCTTGAACTGACATATGACAAAATTTAAAGCTAAGAACATCGTCAGCTCCAAGAGCTCTCCAAATACAGGGACAAATGTGCAAGATGTATCCCCAAGAAGAACAAAGGAGACATCTCTCAATATTACACCATCATTATGTCTTCACTTTCATGCAGAAACTGAAACGTAAAATGGAAATTTTAGTTATATATATATAAGGAAATAATAAGTGAATACAAAGTTACATTCAAAGAAAATGTAAAACATTTACTCACATGCTTATAGCAGCACATCCCAGAGATCGAACCATTACGACTAGGAAGTATGAACTTCAACAAAATTGATAAAGACCCTTAGATTTTCATCTCCGTTCTCCTTAATGTCTCTCACTGACTCTTCAATATGGTTTCCACACCACTGGACATTAATGGTTTCCAGCATAGGAATATACGCGATCTGTAATGGAACTTCTTCCAGCTGCTCACAGCATCGTAACACCAATTGCTGAAGTTTGGGAAGGTGATCACTATTAGCATTCCACCTAACAATGTTCAGCGTGTCCAACTTAAGATATTTGAGTTCGGAGAATACTCCTTCGACCATGTCCCAATTTTCCCCATCAAAAGCCCCAGAAAGTAATTTCAGAACCTCAAGGTTTGGTAATTGCCCAATCACTGAGATATGATGCCATGGAAGACGGAAATTTGATAAAGTCAACTTTGTCAGCTTTGAAGGGAAGCTAAACCCACCGGGAGGAAGAGCCTTACCGTAATAAGTTATGTTGAGTGATTCTAGCTGATTTAGGGCTTCTAACCTTGGAAAGTTATTGCAATTCTTAGAATTATCCCAACATTCTGAAAATATGCATTTCAGTTTCCGGATATTGAAAATTTTCCTCAGTATGCATTCTGTCTCTTTGCCAAAGCGGAGAAGAATCGAGGAGATGGTAACTAAATAGTCCAGTCCAGAGGAATCTCCATGCTGCAAGCTTATAATAGTAACGTGACCTGTATGAACATGCCTCAACTTTTTCAAGCACCAAAATGCATCTGGTAAGCTGATCACCTGATCGTCCCTCAATCCTTTCACAATAAGTGTTTCCAAATTCAAGAGGTTAGCAATCGACGGTGGAATAGAACCTATATACCCAGAAATTGCTAAGTCTCTCAAATGCACCAATAGTTCTATCCCATTGGGAAAGGAAGTGCCCGTGTTTATGCATTCCAAATTCAATACTTTAAGTAGTCTAAAGTTTTTAGAAATGAATGAGATATCATAAAAACACTTTGGATCCTTATCATTGGTAGCAAGGCATAGAAGAGAACGGGCACGTGGCCCTGAAGGGCTTGATTCAATAAAATGCTTTCGCTGTGAACAGAAACAAAGTCGAAGATCCTCATATGTTGTCGAAGGTGAAGGATTGCCAATCTTGGCACTGAAAACATAATTTAAATCATGAAGAGGAGCTTCATCGGACACGGTTATAACCTTTAAAAACTTGTCTTCTTTAGCTTTTGATTGACAGAATTTCCGTAGTACATCATGTACACAACATGCTTTAGCCCCACCTCTGGATCTTTGTCGAGAACATATTACAAGGCTTCTATCAATTAGATCTGTTAAGTAATCTTCTGCAGCATCCTCTAAGCTCTTGAACTCAGATCTTTGCACAAGCCCTTCAGAAATCCATAACTGCATCAATTTCAGGGCTGGAATATCTTGGTCCTCCAAAAATGCACCAAAATAAAGAAAACAGGCTTTTAGATAATCTGGTAAGTGTTTGTAACTCAATTCCAAGATTTGCTGACACTGCTCTTGGGGATCATCAACAATGAGAAGGCTCGGATCTTTTTCAATCTCCTTCCATGATTTATATTGTCTTTCTCGTTTCTGAAGGAGACCGGCCACTGCAACAATTGCAAGAGGTAATCCTTTGCATTTGTTAGCAATTTGCTCTCCTATCTCCACCAACTCCTCAGGACAGCATTCTCCACTAAAGATCTTCTTTTGCAATAATTTCCAACTTTCAGCATCAGATAATAGTCGAAGATGATGAGATTGAGAACCAGCATCAAAGCTGACTTTCAAATCCTGACGGCTGGTTGTTAGAATTCTACTTCCGTTTCCATCATTTGGCAATAATCGTCTCAAGTCATTCAATGCATCAGTGTTCCACAGATTGTCCATTACAATGAGAAACTTCCTCTTCAATAAAAAATTTCTCAACTTGTGCTGAAGATCTTCATCAGTCATTCCAAGGATCTCACCAGAAAGCGCAGTAATGTGGCTTAAGGTCTCGAGCAACACATCCCTTTTTATGTAATTTTGAGAAATGCAACACCATGTGCGAACACGAAAAATAGACACAACTTCTGAACAGTTATACACTTGCCTTGCCAGGGTTGTCTTGCCGATTCCTGGCAGTCCAACAACTGAGACAACTTCTAGCTGCTCAGTTCCTTCAATAAGTCGATCAATTATTAATTCTTCCTGATCATCGAGGACCACCAAAGTTTCAGTGACTCTCGAGATTGTCACCTTTGGCTCCTTCTGCACTGATGTCTGGGGGATATCTTTCTCTTTGGCATGATTAGTCTTATCTTCAGTTGAGGAGACTTGTGTCTTCACCAGTCTAATGTCATCTCGAAGATGATTCAGCCGTAACAAGTTCTGCCATCCAGATGTATCTTCCAGCATCATCAAGTCAATGCAATGTTCTGCCTCATAAGCAACATCAATGATATGATCACCAAGTTCTTTCAGTTCTGGAATCTTAATATCCTTCTCCGAAACACTCCTGACGAAAGGTGTTAAGAACTCAAAATCCCGTAAAAATTCTGCAATTTGAGTCTCCAGAGATTCATCCACACCCGCCTTCATTAGCTCCCTCAATTTGTCCAAGAGCGAAACCATGAAGGCAAGTCCATTTGTCTTGGGGAAATTAAACATTTGAACATGGAGATAAGTATCTTTGAGCTCTGCCATGATATGTTTAATCTCATCCAGCAGATTCAAGGTAAAAAGGCTAAAATCCTTGATCGTGTCTTCTGTTACATCATTGTTATGCAATGAGTAATAGAGAAACTTATCTCTACTAGCCATGGCTAAAATATGTGCAAATACTTTATCTTCGCCATCTGTATTGCCCTCTGGATGATTCCCAACAAACATTATCAGGAGTTCCAACCCCCCACAAAGGGCATGTACTCCCTCTTTTGCCAAAGTGATTGACCCTTCATTACTTTCACGTAACTCCAGTAAAAATGCCTCTGACTTGAAAAGCACCATTTCTAGGAGAATCTCATAGAGAATATTTCTAACCATCTTTCTTTGCATATCCTTCTTAAGAGGTGCTACTGCCTTGGCCACTTTATCCAGGAATACTAAGATCAGCTCTATATTTTCAGTTAGATATCCATAATCATGTCTCACATATCCAACCCTCTTTCCAAGTTCCAAGTATCCTACTGCCTGATCAAGTGCCTTAAGTTGCTCCTCTACAGAGAGCATGAAGATGTTCCCAGTAGTTACTTGATCCTTGAGGAAAATCTCTAGCTTCATAAGCCAAATCTTGGTCAGGAAGTTCACAATACAATTCGATACATATACATATGGGAGAGATTCCTCATATAGTTTAACATCTGTCAAGAACCCTCGCATGTTCTCAATGTCCTCCTCCGACAAATTCGAAGCAGAGGCTATCTTTATCAAGGACACCAACTGATCACCAAAGTCAAAAGGCATAATTGAACCAAGGGAATCCTCGCATGTTCTTGATGGTGGAATTTTCAGGAGAAGCACAACGAACTTATTGACAGTATTTGCGGCGCTTGCTTTGTCATTAATTGCCTTCAAAGATTTGAGTAAACTGATATTTACACATGAAAACTCAGGACTAGTGAAGTCAATCTTTTGCTCCAAATACAAAAGAGCCCGTTCCATAAGTTGATCCATTCTCATACTTTCATAATAGTCAAACTTTTGCTCCAAATACAAAAGAACCCACCAGCGACATAACAGAAAGCCTGCACGGAGAGCCACACTCCCCATGTGAGTGATGAAATCTCCAAATTTCGGATTATTAGGGAAACTATCAGCAACATCTTCAAGAAACCTCATAACACCGCTGATTCTTTGTTTCAGAGGTTCAAAGCCTGGGGTCCTTTTTGAGGCTTCTAGTAGCTTTGATTCCACAAAATACACAAACTCCTCCCACTCACCATAGTCATACCTGAGGAAATGAATGAAGGGTTCCATAAAGAAGCATACACTCACTCACTCCATCCCTTCCATATATATATATATATATATATATATATATATATATATATATATATATATATATATATATATATATATATGTCGGTTGATAGAATGAAAAATACATTCTACCAACGACTTATATTATTGAATGGAGAGTATTTTTAAGGTTATATTCCCTCCGTCCTGAAATATTTGTCCACTTTGTATTTTGTACGAGTGAGAATTAAGATTTTATCTTATTCCATAGTAGAATATAATAAAATGTTAAACATAACATTATTTAATTTTTTACTCTCAACTATTAATAGGCATTTTATTTGGAAAAAATATCATTAATAGGCATTTTATTTGGAAAGTGTATAAATAATTTCTTTTGAGGGAAGTACAAAAATAATTTGAGACACGTGGAAAATACAATGTTGACAGATAAATTGGGGCGGAAGGAAGAAAACAAAGGAAATGGAAATGATATCAAGAGTTACTTTTTCTGTATTTGTCTTTTACGTGGGGATGGGTCAACATAGTTCAAACTTGGGCCTACTCATTTTTATCTGGAGTTATTTTTGAGTTAAAATGAGCTCAGCTCAACTAAGTTAAGCATAAGTCATACATCTGATGTCACACATAATTCACGAGTATCTCAATTCAACTAATTTGTAAATTAACCCCCCCCCCCCCCCAAAATGTGGAATTATTATTGAAATACTCAATAGAGTTTGAACTTAAAAGAGGATGAATTATGTTATAAACTTTTTACCTTTTCTTAAATTTCTTTGCCTAAATGGTCATCTTAACAACAAATATATATGTTGATTAAGAATATAAGGTGAATTAATTGATTTGTCAGCTTAGATGACTTAGGTGTTATATGCAGCACATATGCACACAAGACTATGAATGTGATCAAGGAAATGCTAAGTCAAGTGTCATATATGCTAAGCTGGTAATATCAAACATCATAAGTCAATATAACAAAAATCAAGCAATCAATAATCCAATTGGAGAATCTAACTCAATATAAAAATATAATGATCATACAAACAAATTCATGGGAAATATAAAATCAATGAGTAATATATAAACTTGAAAGTAAATAGTAGAGTTATAGAAAATGAACACGAGAATTTATAGTGTTTCGATCACAAAGATCTACATCAACCTTAACCCACACACCTAAGGATTTTGGCAACTCCACCAATGGATTCCCTTCACAACAAATGTAAGGTGGGATAAACCTTTTACACTTGCCTCACAAAGAGGACTCCACTCACAAAGAACATTTGTCTACTTCCCAAAGAACTAAACTCTCAAAGAGTCAATCTCACTAAGAGATATATATACCTCACAAAAAAGACTTAGCTCACAAAGAGGAATTAGCTCACAAAGAGATTTCCTAACTCACTAAGAGCTAGTTCTCACAAAGAGAAAGGGTAACTAGTCTCTTTCAAAAAAGACTACAATTTAAGCTCACTTACAATAATCCCTCAAATGGATTGGAAATACAAATTTAAGTTCTAATCACTTTTGAGAATAGAAGAGAATACATATGTTTAATCTCAACTCAAAATGATATATTTTGAAAGAATGATTTGAAGATTAAAGCTCTTGAATTGTTTGATTCCTTGTGTTATAAGGTGTATATCAAATGCCCTCTTATGGCTTGGTTGGTTTTGAAAAATCAGTTTTAGAAGCTTTATATAGGGCAAAAAATTATAAGCAAATCGAGTTGTTACTGCTATATTGTTTCCTTGGCATGACATGATTCGGTCGACCGGGCCATAGGATAGGTTGTCCGAAGTGCTTTGGAATCAGTTTAAACAAGGCCTCTGGGCACATCTCGATCGACTGCTTGATGTGGTTCGGTCGCCCAAAGCATAGCTCGGTCGACCGGCCTAGAGCAAGGTTGTCCAATGCAATATATCCATTGGAGTTTTGGAACATTCAAAATCTGATTAAGGACAAAAACTGTCGGTCGACCGGACTTCAGTCCAAAAGTGGTTTTTCCACTTAGTCATATTTCCAATGTTCTCAAACTCATACCTAAGTTCTTTGTAAAGATATTTAAAATAATTTAAAGATATTAGGCATTAACCAACACTTAAATAAGTTTTAAAAAACCTTTTTAAAGATTGAATCATTGTTAAAAACATGTGATTTTGAAAACATTCCAAAGTGAGATTTAAACATACTTAAATTTAAGTATTTTTAAAGGTAAGATTAGTCACAGTAATGTACCCATAAGCATAAGGCTAATCTTCCATGTCTTAAAGTTGATTTCATCTTTGAGCTTTGACTTGAGACATTTGATCAACCTCTTCTTTGAGTGTTGAAGTCCTATATCAATCTTCATGTTCTATTGTATTGGACTTCACCATTTCTTTGGTTAAGGAGCATACCACTTGATTCTTCACTTTGGATTGAGTAGCTTTAAACTTGATCTTCATTCTTCTTGGCTTTGCAAATACTTCCAATGCTTGTGGATTAACTTCAATCTTGTGCCTTGGAGTCTTGAAAAGTGTAGCTTCCATGTTGTATGATGATACCTTTTTGGTTCACATGAAGCTAACTTACCATTTTCATCAATGTCGGTGTGAGTGTAAAATGTCCTAACAATGAAACACATGCTCACACAAACATTAGAACTAACAATGATTTGGTATCATCAAAACTAGATTGATCACATTAACTTGTGGGGCTTACAATCTCCCCATTTTTTTATGATGACAAAACATTTATGCAAATGTGAATAATATAACAAAAGGATAAGGCAAATAAGTACAAACTATCCATGCATGAGATAAGGATGCATATGATCAAGGCAATTTGATGTTTTGGTGAAAAAAAATTCTACTCCCCCTACTTTAATGAATCTCTTATCTCTCCCATTTTGCAAAGTTCTAAATTTTTTCCTTTGTAAAACTACTTTTCATGGCACATTTGTAAAGCTCTTTTTTATCCTTTTTTGGTCAAAATGAAAAAGGTTCATCAATGCGCCAATATGAAAAGTATTTTCTCCTCTTTTTTGTTGAAAATAGAGATCCAAATGATCAAAAATGAAAATATTTTAGGAGGGATTAAGTTTAAATCATGGAGAAGTTTGTTGGTCAATAGATTTAGTAAGATTGGAAATCAAGGAAGATATATTCGAAGACCAAAAATAATTCAAAGAAGGAAATCTTTAAAGTTAGGTAAGTACATCATTTGAAAAACATTAAAAATGAAGTATGAGTGGCCAAGATATGATGTTTGTCTTGAAAAATTAGTAAGCTTTTAAAGAGATCTTTTTAAGAGGTTTTCAAACTTGGTTGATAACAAAATAAAGAGAGCATATAATGACATATAAATTCAAAGTTAGGTCATATGGCTCAAAATGAATTTACAACCCAAGCTAAAATCTGAGGAGATAAAGGATTATAACCTTAAAAGTATAAACTCCCCGTTTATAAAAAATAATGTTAGCTATATCAAGATGAAATCAAATTTAAAAGCATAGATAACACAGACACATGTGATGTGATTCCATAAATAGATAGAAAGAGCAAATGTATCACAAACCAAAAGGTAAGAGGAAGTGTAAGGTTAACACTTTAAAACACATTTCCTCTTTCAAGTAAATGGTTAGCTAAATAAGTATAACAACTCTTGAGCATAAGGCTAACCAAAAACTCTATGAGATCAAGAGATATGGAAGCAAAGCACATGATCTCGAAGTTAAAAGGGAAGGTAGATGCAAAAGATTCCCTTATTAAGATCATACTACTCCCATATAACTTACACAAGTTGACTAAAAAGATATGAAAACAAAGCCAACTTATGATGTGATGACTTAATGAATAAGTATAAGCATACATCACATTATGAGGGGTGTATAATAAGGTAAACATATGCAAACTCCCCCAGGATGTACCCAAAAAAATAACAGCAAAACTTACTAGAATTGGAAGCTGAAGTTCAATATTTGCTGAAATTTTGACGGCTACAGTCGACCGCGTGGAGCTCTCAGGGAGATCGAGATACCGCGGTCGACCAAGGTACCAAATCCAGTCGACCGGACTTATGGCGAAACATAAAAACTTCATGATATGTAGTTTAAAACAAGTCACAAACAGCCAAATGCACAAACCAAGGCATATCCAATGCCACAAACACAGTTTATACAACAATCTTAAGCTTCTAGACAATCAACCAAGTAAGCACATGCTTAAGACTTGAAGATAAGCACATAGACACTACCCCGTGCTATATAGATCAAGTAAAAGTCAAAACATACCATCAAAACTCCCCCTAAGGCATATATAAAAAATAATGTAGGGGAGGGGTTAAAAAAATGAGCTTTCATCACAAGGATACTATCATGCTTACAATAATCAAAATTAAATCCAAGCATGTTATACATAAAGTATCCCTTAAAAAGCAATTCATACAAATATGAAATTATAAGGTCAACAATTGCTAATCTAAAGGTACAATGGGATAACAAGATGGGAGAAATATATAACAAGATATCAATAATGCTATGAAAAGATTGAGTTTAAAGAAATTTCTCATTGGTTTTGGAGATTGTATGTTGCACTTTGAGTCCATCATAAGATTCTTTGACTTAAACTCTCTAATCATCTTGAGCTTCTTGGGCATCATCTTCATTTATTGAGGTTTCATCCATATCTTGTTCTTTCTCTTCATTTGTTATCTTCTTTCTCATCTTCAATTTCCATATCAACATTTTAGCCGCATTATCCCCACTTACACCATCATCACTTGAAATATCATTCACTTCATCCACATTCTCTTAATCTTTTTCTTTTTTTTGGGGGTGGGGGTGGGGAGGGGGTTAGTAATTTGAGTGATGTGGCTCGGTGTCGAACCCAGGACCTCACGGTCGTGGGCAGAGGCCAGCCCCACTGGGCTGTGGCACTCTTGACTCATTTTTCTTCTTCTTTATCTCATTTTAAAACTTCATCATCCTCATTATCATTTCCATCATCACCACTTGATTCATTATCACATTCCTCATCATGCTCTTCTTTTTCCTCTTCATTATCACTCTATTCCACACTCTCTTGTACCAACTTATCACATTGTCAACTTTGTACTCAATCTCATCCAATATAGTTTATGTTGGAGTTTACATTTGATAAAGATGCTTAATTAGACTGTGCAGGCTCAATTGGATTAATCAAACCGATCCGGTTGAACCGGTTCTTTTGGATTGGACCGGTCTAGTTGAACTGAACTGGACCATTGAAACAGAAATTCGGTCCAACAAAATGGTTGGACCAAGTCAAGCCGGCAATATACATGTATGAGGGTGTGTGTGAAGAGAAAAAAGTAGGGAGGTGAAGTTAGTGGGTGGTTCCACTAACACCACATGATGAATTGTTCATCATATTTCCTCAATTCTAACAACTCTCTTCATTCTCATTTCACCGAGAGTATAGAAAAAGAAAATTCTCAGAATTTTCTCTCTCTCTCTCTCTCTCTCTCTCTCTCTCTCTCTCTCTCTCTAACACACTCTCAAGAACATTAATAAGTAGAAAAACTGTTTTTTCTTACCTCTCATTTTTCGGTATTATTCTTTGTCCACTCTATATCACCGAAGCTCCCGAATATCGTCTTCAAGGTTCAACGTACTCGTGACTAGCATTAGAGACTCGACGAACAAGTGCTAGGTTGATTGTGTGGATACTGGTAGAGAAGGAGTTTGACACGCTGCCGTTGGTGATTCAAAGTAGCAAAATCTGCGCAATTTTTTTGCTCTTTCAGTTAATGTAAATGTAATATTCTTATTCACAAGGTACTGGTTCTTTCTCGTGAAAATATCTTGCAAATGAACGGAATCCCATTTATTTTTCCGCTGCTATTTTGTGGGGATTCTGAATTTCTTCATTTCAGTTGTGTCAGAGCCTATCACGAGATCTCACGTGCTTTGATGATATGTTATTGTGATTTTAGTAGTCGGATAATGCATGTCATATGATGTTTTTTACCTTTGAACAGCCTCTGGGAAGTCGTTTAAGTGTTAAACGAATCTTGGAACAAATTGTTTGTTCGTGTTTTTGGCTGTTTTCTGCTTTATGGAAAAGGTTCGGTCTACCAGAAGAGATTCTCAACAGACCGAACATGTTCCTGACAATGGGATTTTGCTACTGCCTAGAATTCGGACGACCGGAGAGCAATCCCAGTCGACCGAAGCTAGTCTGTTTTAGGTCTAGTCGATCAGAAGTGTTCAGGTCGACCGAGGTGGCTTATTTTTAAACTGTTTTGGTTAATGCTTTTATCATGGTCGACCTAAGTATGACCTTGGTTGATCGGACTTGGGCAGACAGTGTATATTTTTGTTTTATTAGCATGATTGTTTGGGCATGATTAAATAGTAATAGCCCAAGACCAATGATTTTATTATAATATGGCATGCGTGTCATTCCTTATCTCTTTATTCTTGTTGTAATTTAATCTCGAATGTAACTTGAGAATTCTTTCCGATTATGTAAAAGTATAGAATATGATTTTATATTGTACATATGTAACAAGTGATGAAGAAAGGCGTCCATCAGATGGAGGAAATCACAAGTAGGCAGAAGACAATAAATAGAATTTATTGTTTTTCACCTTAGATTGACTTAGGATTTTCCGATGGCTCGAAAATCTGAATATGGGCTATTACTATGTCACGTGTTTATTTACTGTTTTATGTATTTAGCATGAGATTCCTATTGTATGATTTACCGCTTTTATATCATGTATAATCAGATTATACACCATTTGGTGAGACAATTAAATCCCTCAAATTTTAACATATTAAGTCGATGCCTTCCAAGATTGGCCCTCGTCAAGGCCTAGATAAGCCCCCTGTCTATCCGGTTAAGGCGCGAAGGATAAGTTAGTGATATCTTCCACTACAATCTTAGGTCATACTTAACCGGATTACCTCAATCGTTGAGAATATGGAGGCAAAAGGGTTGAGATGTGCATTAATGTACTAAGGGTAATTGTTACCTACTTAACCAACCAAGAGTCACATAATTGATGTGATTTGCAAATGTTGCTTACCTACAGCAGCCGTTATTGAGTATAGTAGCCAAAACTCCCTTGAGAATGGTGATATCTAGATCTTGGCTTCTAGAAAGTTTTGAACTTTCCGAATGAATATTTGAGGGTTATCATTTGAAGAAAATAGTAGGAGAATTATTAAATAAAGTTCTGTTAATGATTTTAAAATATGACAACTAAAACTTTGCAAACTCTTCTTTGTAGATATAATGGCAAATGCAATCATTGCATCAAACTCTTTATCTAGGGAGAAAACTTCCTTGGCTGAGTACGAGGATTTTGAGAATCGTTCTCAAGCACGAGAAAAAAGTTATATATTACGGAAAATCATATTCTTGAACAACAAGCCACTTTGGATCTTCGACCCCTTTGAAAGACATGTTTATCGTAAGCACTTAGATGACGCATTAGATGTGTCGAATCTTATGTTGGTGACCATGAACTCTGAGCTTCAAAAGAAACACGAGGAAATTGGAGCTTTTGACATGATTAATCATCTAAGGCAACTCTTTCAGGGGTCAAGCTCGCCAGGAGAAATTCGATGTATCGAATTCTCTGTTTTAGTGCAAAATGGAAGAGGGAACACCAGACAGAACTCACATTTTGAAAAGGCTATATTGAGAGCTTCGAAAGACTGAGATTTCCTCTTGGCCAGGAGCTATCCACTGACTTGATTATGCAATCGTTGCCTGAATCATTCAGTCATGTTGTATTGAACTACAACATGAACGAGATAGACAAACCCCTCCCAGAATTGTTGAATCTGTTGATGACTACCGAGAAGGAAATAGGCAAGTCCAAGGCCGTTTATATGGTCAATAACAGGGGCAAGGGATTTGTTAAGTCTAAAGGCAAGCCTTCAGGAAAACCTAATGGCAAACCTAGCCGTTCTGGGAATGCAATGAAAGCCAAGGGTGATGTGTCTAAGGATGGAATTTGTTTCCCATTGTCGAGGGAAATGACACTAGAAGAGAAACTGCCTAAGTTATCTTGCAGGGAAAAAGTTTGGAAAGGGAGCAAATGTTGCTCATATCTCAAGTATTTATGTTATTGAGATCAATCTCTCAGCTACTAATTACTCATGGGTATTAGATACCGGATGAGTTTCTCACATTTGTATGAATGTGCAGGGGCTACAAAGGAGTAGAGAGCTGACAAATGGCGAAGTGTACCTACTTGTTGGCAATGGAGTAAGAGTTGATGCATTAGCTGTAAGAACATTTAGTCTAAGTTTGCCATCTGGAATTCGACAATTGTCTTTATCTACATATTTTAACTAAAAATATCATTTCGATCTCTTGTTTGGAAAATATGGATTTTGATATTCATAAGAAAAACCAATGAATGTCGTTATCTTTAAATGTTATATTTTATTGTAGTGTTACTTTGGTGAATGGTTTATATTTGTTAGACATCGATTCACCGGTTTATAACATAAATACAAAGAGGATAAAGACTAAAGAGTCTAATCCTACATACATCTGCATTGTCACTTAGGCCATATAAATGAGAACCACATTTCCAAACTCCATAAAGATAGATTGTTGGAGTCATTTGATTTTGAATCATATGATACATGTGAACCTTGTTTAATGGGTAAGATGGCTGCTTCTCCTTTTACTAGAACTGGAGAATGAGAAAAGGATTTGTTGGAACTAATACATAGTGATGTATGTGATCCATTCAATATCCATGTGAGTGGTGGTTATCTATATTTCATAACTTTTAATGATGATTATAGTCGTTTTGGATACATGTTTCTTATGAAATACAACTTTGGGGCCTTTGAAAAGTTCCGTGATTATCTAAAAGGTTGTGGAATTATTTCACAACTTTCTCCACCGGGCTACTCCACAATGGAATGGTTTATCCGTAAGGAGAAATCGAACTCTATTAAATATGGTTTGATCCATGACGAGTCACGCGAGCCTTCCAAACTCATTTTGGGGTTGTGAGGCGTTTGTGAAACGTCCAAATTTGGACAAGTTCAACCCAAAGTCGGTCAAATGCATATTTGTGGGGTATCCTAAGAAAACTAAAGTGTACTACTTCTACATCTCTAACGAGAACAAAGTGTTTGTTGCTCGTAACAAAGTTTTTCTGGAAAGGGAATTCCTTTCTTTGAAAACAAGTGGGAGCCACGTAGAACTTAATGAAGTTCCAGAACGTGGTGAAGATCCAGGCACAAATTACCAGGTGGAATTTGAACAAGTTACACAAGGTGTTGTGGAGCTAGTTCCGGAAACCCAAGAATTGCATAAGTCTAGTAGAGCTTGTAGATCACCAGAAAAATTTGGATTTTTTGTAACAGAGCATGACGATGTTATGTTTATTGATCATGGTAAGTCTACAACCTACAAACAAACAATTAATAGTCCATATTATGAGAAATGGCTTGAAGCAATGAGATCCGAGATGGATTCCATGTACACTAGCCAAGTATGGATCTTGGTTGATGTGCATGAGGGGGTGGCCCCAATAGGGTGCAACTGGGTTTTCAAATTAAAACAGGACATGAAAGGGAACAATACAATGGGCAACTTGTCGCGAAAGGTTTAAAAAAAATTCATGGCATTGACTATGATGAAACCTTTTCCCCTGTAGTTATGTTCAAATCCATTCGAATCTTGCTTGCAATAGCAGCATACTCTGATTATGAGATATGAAAAATGGATGTCAAAACAACTTTCCTTAACGGAAACCTTGATGAGTGATACAACCCGAAAGTTTTGTCGATCCAAATAATTACCATAAAGTATGTAAGCTAATGAAGTCAATTTATGGACTAAAGCAATCTTCTAGAAACTGGAATCGATGTTTTGATGAAGCCGTACGCGAGTTCGTTTTATCAAGAATGTTGATGAACCTTGTGTTTATAAAAAGTTAAGTGGAACCTCGGTTGTCTTCCTAGTTTTATATGTAGAGGACATACTACTTATAGGGAATGGTATTCCAACATTGGAATCTGTAAAGGTCTGGTTGGGGCAATATTTCTCTATAGAGATAGATCACGTAGACTCCTTGGCCTAAGTCAGAGTACATATATAGACAAAGTGTTAAATTGGTTTAGCATGCAAGAGTAAAAAAAAAGGGTCTTTGTCCTATAACACTTGGTACTGCTCTTTCAAGACAACAGTGTGCTAATTGGATCCATCATAGTATTAGATCCAAATACTCAACAATCATGTGTGGTTTAGGGATCAGTTTAATTTTTTTTTATCGAATACGGGTTGGCCAAGCCGGGTTTGATGTTTTTTTCTGGGTTTGTATATTTCATCAAGGTGAATGATGCAAATAGATAAAATTACCCTTCAATTGGCAGGCACGTGTGGAGTAGTGACCAAAATTGGCCGATTTTCGCCACTTTTGTTAAAAAGAGCCGTCCATAAATTGTTATTGAGTAAAAGAAGATAAAATAATTATTTTTGGCTATAAAAGGAAAAGTATAAATAGTTAGTGGCTAAAGAGAACATTTCCTATATATATTACAGAAATTCAGCAAAGAATTATATATTACAGAAGCCTTTTCAGATTTTTAGTTATATCATGCCACGTGTCATTTTCTAGGATTTTATATTTTTAATTAGTTATAAAACTTTTTATTCGTGCAAAAAAATTGAACTATTTTATTTAATTTAAAATTGGGGGATGGGGATTCGAAACCAAAATATGCAGGTCGAATGCCACACCACATCGCTGACTATTCTAGCAAGTGTTGACAACTTTTTTATTCTAATTTAAGTAAACTTTCCACGATCTCTAACAAATCTAAACTAACATTATTTGTGGAAACTATTTTCTTTAATTATCTAATTGAATTTTCTAAGAGTTTTGATTTTTTTGAATTAGTTTACTAATTTTGATTAGTTGAGGAGAATTAAGATAAAATAAATTAATTGAAAATTAATTCTTATCTTAATAAAATTTAATAATCAAATTACTTCTTCAATGATCCCTACAAATCCTAAATTTTCTTTTATAATCTTAAATAATTTGCAAAAATTTAATTGGTCAATATTTGTTGTAGTTATTATGAATTATTTATAAATTCAATCTCTTCTTTGAACTTTATCTCAAACAATCTTTTTGTTTAATGACTACCCACTACTTCCATACAACACCTACTACATAACCATCTCCCACACACACGATACACCACAATACACAATATTTATCTCTATCGTCACCTTCCAGCAAGAGAAGCAAACTCTTCCATTGTTGTTATGTGAAAGTAATTTTTCCTGCTCTTCCTTCAATTCGAATGGTAACCTTTCTCGTTTGCTATATTTTATTTTTACATTCTTTATTATTATTATTATTATTATTATTATTATTATTTTCATTACATTTGATATTTTTCCCTGCTATCAATTTCCGTAATTTGAACAAACATTTTTTTAGACCTTTTTCTAACTCTATTTTTTTTCAGAAAACAATTTCATTATCGATCTTCTTTTCCAAATTGTGAGGTAATCTTTGAGCTAATATATATTCCCTAATTCTTTTGTTTTGTATAATGCATATACATCATACTTAGATCTCAAATATTTTGTACACCTTACAATCAAAACTTGAGTGGTTAGGAAACCATCGAATTATTAGCCATTTTTGTCATCAACCTATTTTCAAACAGCAAATTTTATCCTTTTCAACTTTTTTAGCCATTTTTGTCCCCAAAGATTTTACAATCAGCCATTTTTGTCATCAACTTATTTTTGAACAGCCACTTTCATCCAATTTAACATTTTTTAACTTTTTTCATCTCCAAAGATTTTACGAGCATCTATTTTTATCCTTCTGTCAAATAATTGTCTAAAAATTGATGACGTGTCCAAACGGTTCTCAGATGGTCTCTCTCACGCAGGGGTTAAGATGGAAATTCCAAAGTATACTAATTGCCTCCCTTGTAAAGCCCGTTATTCCCACTCATATCAGTCTCCATTCTCATTTTGTCTCCATATCAGTCTCTGTTCTCATTTTGTCTCCATATCAGTCTCTCAGGTTTCTAGGGAATTCTTGTTATCAAATATGGAGAGAAAATGAGAACGGAGACTGATATGAGTGAGAATGACGGGCTTTACAAGGGAGGCACTTAGTATACTTTGGAATTTCCATCTTTACCTCTGCATGAGAGAGACAATCTGAGAGCCGTTTGGACACGTCATCAATTTTGACGGCTTTTAGACAATTATTTGACAGAAGGATAAAAATGATTGCACTTAAAATCTTTGGAGATGAAGAAAGTTAAAAAAAGTTAGGATGAAAGTGGCTGTTCAAAAATAAGTTGATGACAAAAATGGCTGCTCGTAAAATCTTTGGGGACAAAAATGGCTGAAAAAAAGTTAAAAAGGATGAAAGTGGCTGTTAAAAAATAAGTTGATGACAAAAATGGCTGATCGTAAAATCTTTGGGGACAAAAATGGCTGAAAAAAGTTGAAAAGGATAAAATTGGCTGTTTGAAAATAGGTTGATGACAAAAATGGCTAATAATTTGGAAACCATCCGCCTTCTTTTGATTTGTAAGTAGCTAATGTTCTTTTCAAAATACCGATTCTTTGCCTTTTTGTTAATTAATATTAATCTGCAAGTTTTTTTCGGAGAGAGATTATATTGATTGCTTAGGCTTCCATTTTTTTCTTTTCTTTTTTCTTTAATCTTGAGGTGATAGAATTGGCGATCAATAAATTTCAAGGTACATTTTTTAGTTTTTATTTTCATGCATTGCTTCACTCTTATTATTACTATTCTGCTTCATAATTTTATTTATTTTGCATAGGCTTCAATTTTTTTTCTTTAATCTTACAGTGATAGAATTGGCGATCAACAATTTTCAAGGTACATTTTTTCTTTTTTATTTTTATTTTCATGCATTGCTTTACTCTTATTATTACTATTGTGCTTCATAATTTTATTTATTAAATGATTTTTCCCTCAGTCGTATTGGTAATGTTAAATATTTGATCTTTCGAAAGTTTTTAGATTTATTTATTCGACGAATGATGATATGAATTCCGCTTAAAAAGTTTGTTTTTAAAAAATTTAATTGGTTATATTGTATACAAATACCAACTTTTGATTATCTTTTCTGGGATTCCATTGTGATTTTCTTTTTCCACTCCGTATTGTTTAAGTTCATATATTTGAGAAAATTAATGTAGACAAACCCTGATAACAAATAATATTTCATTACCTTTTCAATATTTTCTACTCCTATTGACATTTGGAAAGTTATTTAGTATTTGTTTTTAGTAACTAGCTATATATTACATGGAATGTTTTTATTTCTCTATCAAAATTTACTTTTTTTCCTCTTTTGAAAATCTATTTTAAGTTTTAACTTTATAAAATTTCTTGATTCTATACATATATTTTGTTTGTTAAAGATATTCTCGATTATATTTTTTCATTTGATCAAAGTGTGAAATATTTATTAATTTTCTCTTTTAGTTCTCCAACATCAAAATGTAATATTATTTAGCTACTTTTCTTCTCGGAATGCTATTTTGAGTTTCACATATCTAACATATTCTTAATTATAATGATAGATTGTTTGTTCCCATATCATCAGACCCCTCAATGTTATTTCTTTTATATCTTTTATCTATTTGTAAGTCTATAACTTTATATTTTTTAATTTTTCTATAGATTTAATTTATCTGGTGTCGGTTGATTATGGAACAAATTATTATATTTTTAATTTATTTGGAGCTTTTACATTAAACCTAATGACATTTTATTTTGATTTTGTATTTTTTCCGTAATGGATAATTAAACTCTAATTTTTTTATTGCAACTGGGATAAATATTGGTGATAAAATTATGCAATCTCTTAAAAGATGCAAACTCACATATACAATTATTTAAAGATGTCATGAGATATAATATGCAAGCAATTCTTTGCAAACAGAAACATGCTCTAAATGTCTGTAAACATACGATAATGAAGGGCGGGATAAAAGATTTTTGCCTTCATAGACTCGGGACCTTCCATTTGGAAGGACTTTCAAATGCGTTGTATTTTTCTATTTATTTAATCGATAGTTTCTAGGATAGTGTTACTTTTTAGCATCATTTTATCTCTTCTATTCTTTCCTCATTCATATTAATTTTAAAAAAACTTATGTCTTTTTTCACTTCAGAGTTGAAATTTATATGTTTTTTTATAGATTAAGTGCATGATTATGATGCAAGAATTGTGAATTTTCACTCCTTTAACTTTTCCCTTCATAATTGAAGTTTATATGTTTTTTTGTATATATTATGTGCATGATTATAAAGTAAGAACCTTTAGTTTAAACCCATTTCATTATTAATATTACTTTATTTTCAGTCACTAGATAAAGGAAATCTGTTTGAATTAGTTTAGACACAAATAGAGAATTAGAATAGAAGAAAAGAAAAATCATAAATATATTAAATTATACAATTTAATTTGAATAAGTTAAAGATATCAATCAATACTTTTAAAATAATTATAAAAAAATCAAAAAATTTGGAAATTAGATTGAGGACCCGACCCGAGAATTCTATAGTGCTAAAAAATAGCAAATGTCTTGTCATTTGTCAAGTTATAAAAATAATAAATATTTTTTTAGGTGAGAGTCTTTATTTTTGTTAATTTTCTTATTTGACTTTAGATTAATATTTTTTATTTTTTATTTTATTAAAAAATAAAATTTCTACAAATTAAATACTTTAGTCTTAGAGAGTTTAGAAGAAGATTCACTTGATTTTCGCAGAATAAACGAAGCGAGTTGATTTTTTTCATTTTTAAATATTCATATTTATTTATTTTTCCAAATATATTATGCAAATAAAAATGATGCATAAGAATAAATAAAAAGCAAATAATGAACATTGAATAAGTATAAGCTAAATCGAACTTCATTGTAAGTTCAATTGGGATTCAGAAGACCCCGGTCATCCGAATTACCCGTTATTTGTTATAACTTTAACCATTTATATTTGTATGAATAAAAATTATAAGAAACAAAAGCGTGTTTCCCTAATTTGATGGGATGAAAATGTCAGCCAAATTTCCCATCAAAACAACATGTGAAAATATTCTCTTTTTGTGTTGTCAAACCCGACAAAACAATCTAACTTTTCAATGTAGACATGCATTTACTCCTTTTATAAGAGTTCTTAGTCTTCCCCTTTTTATTTTATTAAAAAAAATACAGAACTCTCGAAAATTACACGTAGATTTCTAGAGAATGTGATTGGTTAAAAACAAAACACCTTATGTAATATAAATATAGTTAGATTAGATTAAATATATTAGATAGTCGAATAAAATATGCTATTCTCGGGATACCATTTTATCATATAATTAATAGTATATGAAAACAATGGCTCTGCAAGATTTTTTTTTAAAAGTTTTGACTCTTTAAATAAAAAATAATAATAAGTAGGTTTTCTCGCAGGTTATACCAAAGATCAAATGGTTCTGTTAGCTAAATTTTTATTTTTTAAAAAATAAATAAATTTGACTATTGGAATGAAAAGTTGAAAAGCAAATTGAGCTTGCCACTTAATTTAATGGCTAAATATCAACCCACCAATTCATTCAATTGAAAAAATATGCTCAACCCTTCTATTTATAATGTTGACAAATTCCAAAAAATTTGTACACTTTCATTGTGGGATCTTGAATAATATTGAAAAAGAAAAAGAAAAATCTAGAAAATTAGAATAGAAGAAAAGACATTAATATATTAAAAACCATAACTTTAGATTAATATTTTTTACTTATTTTTATTTAATTAAAAATTAAAATTTCTGCAAATTAAAACTTTAGTTTTAGAGAGTTTAGAAAGATATTCACTTGTTTCCAGTATAAACGAAGCGACTTGATTTTTATTCACATACTATATTGTTGTAACTTTTCGTGTATTGAGATCATGGTTGTTTTAGTGAGCAAAAATCATGGTTGTTTTTCATCTACGTTTTTTTATATATTTTTTTTGTTATTAACATTTTCTTTGATGTGTTATTATTAATGGCTTTACTCTCGTTCTTTTTGCAGTCTATTGAAGGATAATGTTGGTGGAGAGGAATAATTGATGTATAATGTTGGTGTTTATCAAAAAGATAGTAACTTCCTTATCGGTTATATGAGAATGAGGAGGAATAATAGGAGATAAGTTTAGAATTTTGAAGGTTAATCAAATAAGAAGTTGTGGTTGAGTAGGAAAGTTGGTTAGTGTCTTCAAATTAATAATTAAGATATAAAAAAATTACAAAATGAAGAAAATATGAGAGCCTGCCACGTGGCGCCAAGGGAAGAGTAAAACTGAAAAGGGCTTTCAAAATTCAAAACTCATCACATTATTCTAAATCTTACGTGTAATTTCCATGAATTTTGGTTCAATTAATTATTTTATAAAATTTCTATTAGTTGGTTAAATTTTACTTTTATTGTAAACTTTTGATTGGCTCATAAGAGTATCCCACATTGAAAAGTTAGATTTTTGTTTGAGTTTGAGAATACTATAAAAGAGAGTACTTTCACATGTTTTGAGTGAGAAATTGGACTGACATTTCACCCCATCAAATTAGGGAAGCACACTTATTTGCTTCTTATATTTTTTTATTTATATAAATATAAATAGTTAAAGTTTAACAAATAACTGGTAATTTAAATAGCCGGATTCTCTGAATTCCGAACGAGCTTAAAATCAAGTTCGATTTAGCTTAGATTTATGCAATGTTCATTTTTTGTTTTTTATTCTTATGCAACATTTTTATTTTCATAATATCTTTTGAAAAATAAATTTATTTAGTTTTGCAGATGCAGGGTACTTATCTGATCCTCATAATGCTCGTTAGCAAACTGGATATGTATTCACATATGGTGGAACGGCTATTTCTTGGCGTTCTATGAAACAAACTATTGTAGCGACTCCTTCTAACCATGCTGAAATTTTGGCAATCCATGAGGCTAGTCGTGAATGCGTATGGTTAAAATTTGTAATTCACCACATACGAAAAGATTGTTGTCTATCCTCTGGAAAAGAAGCTCCAATAGTTTTGTATGAGGATAATGCAGCATGCATTGCTTAACTCAAAGATGGATTCATCAAAGGTGATAGAACAAAACATATCTCACCAAAGTTTTTCTTCACTCATGAACTTCAGAGAAGTGGCGATATAAGTGTTCTACCAATTCGTTCAAGTGAAAATTTAGCAGATTTATTTACTAAGGCGCTACCAACTGCTATATTTGAGAAATTAGTTCACAACATTGGAATGCGTCCACTCAAAAATCTCAATTGATGTAATCACGAGGGGGAGTAAATGCGCCTTGTACTCTTTTTCCCTTAACCATGATTTTTCCCAATGGGTTTTCCTGGTAAGGTTTTTAATGAGGTAGCATCTCATTCGCATTATAGAAATTGTTCAAAATAATGGATATCCAAGGGGGAGTGTTATAAATATTGTGGATGTCCCTTTGCATTTCCATAAGATTCATATCATCTCCATTAATGTATTGAATGTCTAAAAACTCTTGGCTTTTCAAGTGGCATAACATTCATTGGATGTTATGTATCTTCTAACCTATAAATAGGCATGTATATTTGTTGAGAAGATGAACAAGAAGAAATACAATTCTCCTCCTTCTCTTGATCTCTTGAGTTTTAGATCTATCATATTATATGTTAGTAATTTATACTTGAAGTTTCAAAACAAATTTTGACTTTTATAATTATTTTCTGATAGCTCTCAAACCAATCTGTATCTTTTCAAATAGAAATACAGTTACACAAAGAGTATAAACACTCAAATGTTAATTTTTCACTTTTTATATTTAAAAAAAAAAGAAAATATGTATTCGTAATTTATTTAACATATCTAAAAAAACTTTGATAATTTATGTAGATCTCTTAAAGGTATTTGGAGATTGTCTTTCATTTAAAGTAAACCACTATTCCTCTTCTTTAAATGAATATCCCTTCTATTCAATCATTTCCGTTTCTCTCACTTTACTCAGAATACATATACACATCATCTTCTCTGTAAATTTCTTTCTAATATATTTCTGGGTACATTACTTCCTCAAACATCTAATATCCTTATTATTTTTTCTTCGTTTACCTCAAATAGTTTATTACTATTTATTGATATTTTTTTTCTTATTTTCATTGACAGATAATAAACATGTACTATTATCTATAATTCCTTAATTGTTTTAACTTTTAATCGGGTGCACCATAGAGAGTTCAATGAATAATGAGAAGAGGCTTGAGAAGGTGATTTTATGAACGAGAAGGTATTTTCATTCACTCAAATCTTGGCGGTATTCCAATTAACTATCCTACTACATATACATATTGATCACCATAACATTATAGTCACTCTTCAAATTTAAATTTGCATCTCCCAACCTTACTGAAACATATCACAATATATTTCATTCTATTCTCCCAATTTGCCAAATGCGTACTATGCATGTAAAACTGTTGCTATTGTTTTCAACTTACAACATTTGCACCCATATGAGCCTTCACGATTCAATCACTTCGATACTCTTTAAGCACTAAGTAATACATTTCGGAGAATGATGGTGAATGACGAGAAAAGTACGTTGTGAAATTTCGTGGGAAGCAATTTTCAAACTTTTGTAAAGAATGATATATTGTACCATCCACAAGAATTCTCAATACTACCTGCACTTTTCAATTCTAATTTTAACCAAAGATCGAGAGGTCGAGAGTTCGATACCCGCCTCCCACGTGGGGTTTAATAAATCTGCCTTTCTTGGGCCCCCTGTGGGGCTGCCTCCCTTGTGAGGTAAAAAAAAAAAAATGCAAAATATATATTTTTTCTTTTCGTTTTTTTTGTATTAGATCTTACAATCATGACCCTTTTTTTTTTTTTTGAACGCTCGAGGGCAGAACCCCATGAGCGGGGAGAGAACAGCCTCATGGACGGGGTTTGAAAGGGAGCCAAATTAAAGGATACCGCACGCTCGCGGAGGGTATCAAACCCACGACCTTCGCAGTCGCAGGGCAGACGCTCACTTTCACGCTAAGTTAAGTTTGTCTACTAACTATTTTCAATGGGCTAATGTAGTGCTTTTACAGGCCCAAAATGAAAAAGAAATATACTCAAGGACGGGTTTACTTATTAGGATTTTTGTATCATTATTGTTAGTTAAAATCACAGTTTGTTTGCCAAACATGAAAAGCCAACTACATTGAAGTCAAACATTTTATCCCTATATTGAGTCTGACATAATAAAAGCAAGCATTATATTGACACGTAAGAAGAATACATGAAATCCTTAGCAATTTATTATTTCTTTGGCAATTTATTAAGGAGGTTTAATCTGTCTTCCGTGACTAATGTACAACAATGTACAATATTTTTCTCTGCTCATAATTTTTTTTCTATAGAAGTCTTAAGTACAATCTACATTGCAAATATTAGCAACTCAAAGTCCAAGTAAATAGTGTGGCTCTTCACTATGGACTATGCCTGTCATTTAATTTGCAAGAAAAAATGCACATGAGATGAACTAAATCTTAATTTTACTGATAATTAACTTGACCAACTGCACGGGAAATCATTTAAATGCGCGGGATATCAGTCCGGTTCCTATGCTGAACAGCTATTTTTCCGCACATACGGAACATTTTTTTTGCTTTGAAAACAACTGTTCTTAACTAAGAATAGCTGTTCACTCGAACAAACTGTTTCGTAAAAAATGAACAAATTGCTCATTTTTTTAATCAATCTCAGCCATCAAAACTTTAATCTAATGGACGAGATTTTGTCCCGCATGTGCGAGACAAAAGTCTGTTCCGCATAGGAGCCGTGAGCGCGGGATATAATATATATCCTAATTTTACTAATAATTAACGGACGGTGACGAGTTTCTTTTATTAATTGATTTGTGTCATTATCTTTATTATGAAACAAATGGGGTATTACTAATCTCCTTAATAATAGCGTTTATAGCACGAGTCTATTAGTTTTTTAATTCATATTGACATTCAGTCACGTTAATCAATTCAATCCCTACTTCTTAGCTGCTCTTTCATATGCTTTATGACTTTTTTATTTAACATTATTGCAATAGGTTTTTCTTTTACTTGCTGAAAGGGAGATATGAAAAAGTTAAGCCTTCGATTTTTTTAGTTGCATGTCCCTTTAAGACTCTCATTGAAGGGATATCTTTGAAAGCGAATAGGCAATCCTTCTTTGGATACAATGTTGATCTTAGTTACTCTTTGTATTATTTAGAAGTTATTTAGAATTGAAGTACTAATATTTGACAACGAAACGCACCTCAAGCGGTAAGACACTTCACTTCCAACCGAGTTATACCGGAGGGAAAGTGGAAAACCCACTATTAACCCCCCTTTAAGAAGGAAAGGAAGAAAAAAAAAAAAAAAAAAGGTAAACCCATAATAAAAATAAACTAGTGTATTTTACATTCTCAATTTAGCCTTTGGATTGGCTTAGTCTAGATTCGAAGTAAATGACAACATGGTGACTTCATTAATAGTAAACCCAAAATTACTTTACCAAAAATCAAAATATTAAATCAATTCACATTACCAAGAACATAAATGTAGCTAAGTACAATAATTTAAGTATGTTGATTGTCAAGAGAGCTACAAAATAGTCAGCATCCCTACTAGAGACATAATCGAATGTATGCTTGTTCTACTCTTCAACAATTGCTCAGTTTCTTCACTCCAGATTCTATACTACCTGCATTAGAAATAAACAAAAGCCCAGTTATTACAAGACAAAAACCTGTAAAAAGGATTTTATTTCTTACAGATGAAACAATCACCAATTTGTAGCTATTATTTTGCTACTTATATTCAACCCTTGGATTGTTTGAACTTTTAACTAAAAAAAAGAAGAAGAATAAATATGAGCAACCTTAATCTAGCACCATATGATAGATGACAGGCCATCAAAGCCATTCATATACACTTAATCCAAGAATGTAATATAACCTGGTGCCTATGCAAAAGAAGGAAAAAAAAAGAACGAAAAAAAAAAAGAAACAGCATGCTCAGAACAACAGCAACGAAAACAAAGAAATTTTTTTTTTACAGAAATAAATAATGATGAAAAAGAAGACCTTGGGATGTATTTGTTGGGGTTTTATCAGATATGCACGCAGCGGAATTAACAGTAACAGTATAAAAATAAGTACTGAACAGAAGAAGAATAAAGACACCAAGATTTTTTTTAACGTGGAAACCCTTTTTGAATTAGAGGGAAAAAATCACGGGACAGTCTCCGAAAAATATATCACTATGTGGTCAATTGAATACAGAAAATATTGAGTATCTCACACTTACTCAATTTTTCTCTCCCTGGATATAATTCCAGTACCTCACAATTCTACCACTCAAGTATCCTAAAAAGGAATACTAATCTCCCACACTCAAAACAGGTCCAGAGCATACAACTCTTGTTGCTCTCAATTTTAGGTGTTATTCTTTAGCTCAAGTATGAGGTCCTTTTATAGAGAAAGTTTTGGAGACAATCTCCACAAAAGATGGTGGATCATCAAATTGCCAGCTTGTTCACTTGATCAAATTGCCAACTTGATTACTTGATCAAATTGCCAACTTGCTTACTTGATCAAATTGTCAACTTGCTTACTTAATTAAATTGCTTAAGTAATTTGCCAACTTACTTAAGTAACCAACTAGCTTAAGTAATCAACCAACCAATGACTATTGAGCTGAATTTTTGACAATCTCCCTCACTACAAGAAAACAATTAAATAGCGACAGAATTTAGCGACCGAATTTTTCGGTCACATATTTAACGACGGAATACCAACCGAATAGAAACCGAAAACAAATCGGTCGTTATTCCGCCGCCAATCCGTCGGCCACTTCGGTCCCGTTGACCAAATTGAAACGCCGTCGCTTTTGTTCACCCTTAACTACCGACTACGTACATGATATTAACGACCGCTTACCGACGGAATATATAACGATCTAAACACCGACGGAAATTTACGACCGAATACCGACGGAATTAATAACGGCGCCAAACCGACGCCGCTTTTGATGTCTTATTTCTTTTAAAAAAATAAGGTTTAAAATTAATTAAAACGACATCGTGTTGTTCAAAGTTAACGACGGAACACCGACGGAAGTTTACGACGGAATACCGACGGAATTAATAACGATGGAATACCGATGGAAGTTTACGACCGAATACCGACAGAACTAATATTTGAATAAAACGACGTCGTTTTAACGCCTGATTTGTGAAAAAAATATCAAAATCGACCGAATCCCTCATTCCTCTCTTCTTCAATACCCTATTCCATATCTTCTTCAAATCACCGCCGACCGACGATCTGTCGCCGATCTGCCACCGCGACCGCCGAGTGGGAACTGCCGCCACCGCCGCATCGCCTCCATTAAAGGTACCGCCACTCCAAGAAGCAATTACGACCTTATTTTTTCCATTTTTTTTAGCTTGAAGCTTGTTTTTTCTTGTTTTTCTTTTTTTTTGCTTATGAATTTTGCTTCTATTTTTCAGTCGTCTCCATCGCTGAAAACGCGCCACCATTCCGCCACCTCCATTAAAGGTGTTTTTTTGCGTCTTTTTTTTTCGAATTTCGATGTTCTGCAGCCTTCGATTTTTAGGTTTTTTTTGCTTCGATTTTTTGCTTTATTTTTGCCTAGAATTATTGCTTTATTTTTGCTTCGATTTGTTGCTTATTTTTAGCTGATTTTTGCTTATTTTTTGCCTGGATTTTTTTTCTTTATTTTTGCTGTTTCTAAACTTTTGTCCTTTAATAATCCAGTGGATTAAATAAACATAGCAGTCCTGAACTTTACCATGGTGACAATGTACTTGTTTATCTCTTTATATTGTATCAATTAGCTTCTATACTACAAGTCGCTATAACTCTAGTGATCTAAGTTCAAGCAAAGCATATTATGCTTGAACTTCAATATTTCTTGCGATTAACTCCACTTAGCAGACTTTCAAATTTTGCTGTAGTTGCGTTGTACTTGTTTATCTCTTTTATTGTGTCAATTAACTTATATTATCAAAGTATCAAACTGATGGTGTATTTTGCTTTGGATCCATATACTTGTACTGTAGTTTCAGTTTGGTCGATCAATCTCTCGCTATGTTATATAAAGCTTTAATCAGTGACGATGAAATATGTGTGTATGCTTGTTTGCATTGTGCAAAATGTGTCTTTCAGTTGTTGTAATTATTATTATTATTATTATTATTTAACTGAAGTCAGATGTCTATATGCATAATTTTTCTTGGCTTTTATGTTAGAAAAGATGCTTGAGTAAACTTACATTCTTTCAACTGCAAACGAGTAAGAGATTGAAGGAAAAGTACTTGATCTAAATCCCTAATCCTCTGTGTATGTGTGTGTGAAGGAAAAGAACACCCATCCCCCTCCACGTCTTTTCTGACCTCTATTGATGTTCGTATAAAGCAATTTTTTCATGATACAATCTCTCTCTCCCTTTCTATGTCTTTTCTTTTATCTTCTTCTTTTGGGTGGTCTTATAAGGGGATTTACATGTATCTTTGATCAAGTACAATATTTTGAATTACACATATTTATCAATCGAACCATTGGGTTTTGAGTTTTGCATTTGTAGTAGCCATTTGATAGCATTAAGTAATGCTGTCTTAATAAATGTGCTTCATATTATTTTTCCTTGTGCACTTTAGACTTTTGTTAGGCCTTACCAAAGTGGAACTACAAAACAAAGAATATTTAAATCTGTATTTCTGATTTAAAGTTCCATGCCTTCGGTTTTTTCTTATGCAGGAGAAAACTCACGAAGAAAGAATCAGAAATAAACCGTGTCAGGTATGATAGTTTTCTTCTTGTTTTTGAATTCCTAGTTTTCTTCTTGTTTTTGAATTCATGAACTGCCAAATGTTTTCCCATCATTTCATGCTTCTTCAAAGACAAACCATGCAATTTGGCATATATGTATTAATGTGTATTAATGTGGGTTTATAATGATTTTTCCAAATGGTTTGGAACTCATGTAAGTTGGTATTGTGTAAAAATGTACTTGTAATAAGAATGCATAATTAAAATAATTTAACTTTTATTGCTCAACAGATACATAGCCTTCAGGAAGATTCCGAAATTTTGTTGAAAAATCTGTCTTGGGGCCCGTCAAGGAGAGTGATGTCATACACCTAGTTACTTTGTTAACTGTTATAGATTTCACACCAAAGTCCCACAACGATGGAAAAGGAACGACAAACAGATGGGGGTATGGGTTAAAGGAGATTATTACGGTGAGTTGAAGCAAGTAATTGAGGTTGAACTTGCTGGAATACTCGACCAAAAAATTATTCTTTTCAAATGCGATCGGGTTTGATTCTACTCCAAATCGAGGTTTAAGAGTGCATCCTCAATATAAACTTGTAGAAATCCATAGGAAAAGAACCTACCGTGGGTTACGATCCATTTGTATTTGCTTCCCAATGTCAACAAGTCTACTACACACCTTATCCGGTAGTAAGACATCATCTAGGGCTGATTGGTTGGTCAGTATGTCGCTCCAAACCACGCCAATTTGACGCTCCCGGTGTTCCCTGCATCGTATCGTGACGAAGCACGCGAGGAGGAGACCAGTCGCATTGATCCAACTATTATCGAAAGTTGGTCAACTTGCACACCGGTCAGGGGAAATTGAAGTTGTACTTGTGGCCGGTACGAGCCGTGGTTATGAAGATGATGACGATGACGATGATGAAATTATGTCGGAAGCTAACAATTCTGAAGAAGAGGATGAATTAATGACCGGTGATGATTTAGAATGATTAAGATTTCTCGCTTCTCTTGGAATTCCACATATTGAAAGTGAGTCATATTTGTTGTTTTTTTTTGTACTTTATTACAATAAATTAATTGTCATATTGTATAACTTTTTAACATAATTCAAAGTAGAAATTTTATTGTCATAATAATTTGATTCTTAAATTTTGCAGATTGCAACTCATGCATTTTCAAGGATATGCATATGAATGACATCAAGGAGTTTATGAGAAATGCACACTTTGATTGTAAGTTTTGATAAATGAAATAAATTACTTTGAACGTGAGTGTTGCAAATGTAATGTGCACACTTTGATTGTGAGTTTTGATAATTCAAAGTGTGCACTTTGAATGTGAGCTTTGTAATGTAATGTATACTCTTTGATTGTGAGTTGTAATGTAAGGTGCACACTATGATTGTGAGTGTTGTTATTCAAAATGTGCACTTTGATTGTGAGTGTTGTAATAAGAAGTTTGCACTTTGATTGTGAGTATTTAATGTAATGAGAATTGATTGTGAGCATTTTGGTTGTGAGCATTTTGATTGTGAGCATTTTGGTTGTGAGCATTTTGGTTATTGCTGTTATTGCTGCTGTGTTCTGTAATAGGGATTTAATTAAATTAAATTTTTATTTTTTTAAATAACAACAATTTAGCGACAGTAAATACCGTCGCTATTCGGTCGTTACCCAGTCAAAGTCAAAAGTCAACAATGTTGACAATTCGGTCGGTATTCGGTCGCTATATGGTGACCCTTTTTTCCGTTGCTAATTATCCGTCGGTATGCGGTCGTTACTCAGTCAAAGTCAAAACTCAACAATGTTGACCGTTCGGTCGGTATTCGATCTCTATTTTTTTCGTCGGTATTCGGTCGGTAACCAGTCAAAAGTCAACAATGTTGACCATTCGGTCGGTATTCGGTCTCTATTTAGCAACCTACTATTCTGTCGCTATTTTTTCCGTCGGTATTCGGTCGTTACCAGTCAAAGTCAAAAGTCAACAATGTTGACCATTCGGTCGGTATTCGGTCTCTATATAGCGACCTAATATTCGGTCGCTATTTTTTCCGTCGGTATTCGGTCGTTATTTTTCTTAGCAACGAAAAATACACGACCACGTCATTCGGTCGTTAATCGGTCGCTAAACTGAGTTTAGTGACGGATTAGCGACGGAAATGTCCGTCCCTGTTACACAGTTTTCTTGTAGTGCCTCTTCAACTCCAATAGGGGAATTACTTAAGTAATAATAAAAAGAAGTTCATGCCAGCCAAGCCGACACACAGCTCAAACTTTCCCCGAAGAACATGCTTTGTCAGCATATCAGCAGCGTTCTTGTTAGTGTGAATCTTCTTCAACTTCAACAACTTTTTCTCCACAGCATCACGTAACCGGTGATATCTGATATCGATATGCTATGTACCACCACGAATGGTACATAGCATTCTTACTCAAGTCCAAAGCACTTTGACTATCACAGAAAATTTCGGAACCATTCTGCTTCATTCCCAATTGTTGAAGGAATCTCTTCAACCAGAGAATCTCTTTCCCTGCTTCAGCAGCAGCAATATACTCAGCTTCAGATGTGGATAAGGCAACACACTTCTGCAATTTTGATTGCCATGAGATGGCTCCCCCTACAAAAGTAAATAAGTATCCTGACGTAGATTTCCTATGATCCAGGTCTCCAGCCATATCTACATCTGTATATCCTTTCAGAATATGCTCTCCTCCTCCAAAACATAAGCACATTTTGGAACTACCTCGTAGGTACTTTAAAATCCATTTGACAGCTTCCCAATGATCTTTTTCTGGATTTGAGAGAAACCTGCTAACCACTCCGACTGCCTGAGCAATATCAGGTCGGGTACACACCATTGCATACATTAAACTTCCAACCGCAGACGAATAAGGAACTTTTAACATGGTTTCCTTTCCTTGAGGTGTAGTTGGGCAACTTCTCTTACTGAGTTTGAAATGGTTTGCCAATGGTGTACTAACTGGTTTAGCATTCATCATAGCAAATCTTTGCAAGACCCGCTCCACATATTTTTCTTGAGATAACTAGAGTTTCCTGGCTTTCCTATCTCTCCGGATCTGCATTCCAAAAATTTGTCTTGCTTGGCCTAAATCTTTCATGTCGAAAGACATAGACAACTCCTTCTTCAAATCCTCGATCATTTACTTGTCCTGGTCTATGATCAACATATCATCTACATACAACAACAAATTAATGAACTTACCCCCGGAAAATTGCTTGATGTACACACAATGATCTGTGTCAGTTTTGGTATACTTATGACTTGCCATGAAAGAGTCAAATTTCTTATACCACTGCCGAGGAGCTTGCTTCAGTCCATATACACTTTTGTTCAACTTGCTGACCATCTGCTCCTTCCCTTTGGCAATTAATCCTTCTGCTTGTTCCATGTAGATTTCTTCATCTAAATCGCCATGGAGAAATGATGTCTTGACATCAAGTTGCTCCAGTTCAAGATCCATACTGGCCACCATTCCCAGTATTACTCGTATTTAACTCATTTTCACTACTGGTGAGAAAATTTCGTCAAAGTTGATCCCATGCTTTTGAGCAAACCCCTTGACCACCAGCCGCGCTTTGTGCTTCAGCAACTTGTCACCGTCTTTCTTCAGCTTGAACACCCATTTGTTCTTGAGTGCTCTCCTTCCTTTAGGAAGTTCCACCAAATCATAGGTGTTGTTCTGATGTAGGGAATTCATTTCTTCCTGCATAGCTTTAACCCAGGAGTCTTTGTCATTTGAAGACTGGACCTCCTGAAAATCCTCCGGCTCCCCCTCATCAGTTATCAGAACAAAATCCTTCTCCGGATATCTTGTAGATGGCTTGAGTGGTATGGTAGTTCTCCTCGGTTGAGGTTCTACTTGCTGTGACGACTATTCTTCTTGTATCTGCTCCCCCTGCTCAGCACCTGGTGGATTGTCATCATCTACATTTGGCACTTCTTGTTCTGAATCTTAAGCTTCCTCTCCTTTAGTGGCATCTCTGAATTGAGTACCTATTGGCATTTGATTGCCAATAACCGTCTCAGGAGCTTTCCTGGATTCCTGACTTATCTCCAAGTCTCTTATCCCTTCATATTCAAAGAACACTACATCTCTGCTTCTGACTGTCTTTTTCAACTTTGGATCCCAGAGTCTATGACCAAATTCCTCATTACCGTATCGAACAAAGATACAGGGAATTGCCTTGCCATCCAGTTTCAACCTCTGTTCCTTTAGGACATGCATGAAAGCTTTGTAGCCAAACACTTTCAAGTGATGGTATCCTACATTCTTTCCTGTCCACATCTTTTTCCGGTATTTCAAATTTCAAAGGAACTGATGGTGTCCTGTTTATCAGATAAACCGTCGGGTTCACAACTTCTCCCCAGAATGGTTTTGACAGATTTGCCATTCTGAGCATACATCGAACATTCTCGACAATTGTCCGGTTCATCATTTCTGCGACTCCATTCTATTGTAGAGTGCCAAGAAATGTCTTCTCATGTCTTACGCCATGGCTGTTGCAATGCATCTTGAACTCCCAAGAAGTGTATTCTCCGCCATTGTCACTCCTTAGACATTTCAGCTGCAATCCGGTCTCTCTTTCCACTATCGCATGAAACTGCTTGAAGTATTTGAATACTTCGTCCTTTACGCGTAACAAATACGCCCAAAATTTCCTTGTGGCATCATCAATAAATGTAAGGAAATATTTATTTCCTCCAACTGACTCTATCTCCATTGGACTGCAAACATCAGAGTGTATCAACTCCAACTTCCTTGTCCTCCGTCTCAAATTGCTCTGAAATGAGACACAGTGATGCTTCCTGTATAAACAGTGTTCACAAGGGTTTAGTGTTTCACTTTTTGTCATTGGAATGAGGGACTGTTTTGCCAAAAGTTGCAACCTTTTTTCACTCATGTGTGCCAACCTTCTATGTCATAAATCTGGCGAAGCATCATCCTCAACTGCATTCAGTTGACCCTGACAAATCTTCATGTTTGTATTATACAGCGAGCAACACAATTATCTTCTCGCTACCACCAATGAGCCTTTGGTGAGTTTCCATGTACCTCTGCCCATATAATGCTCAAATACTTCTTTATCCAGAGAGCTTGAAGAGAGTAGATTCATCCTTAGATCAGGCGCATGCCTCACATTTTCGAGTGTTACAGTGCAACCCATCTCTGTTTGAACGAGAACATCCTCGCCTCCAACAATTTGGGAAGTACTTTGGTTTCCCATTTTTATAGATCCAGAAATCCCTTCAACATACCTTGTAAAGTATTCCCTCTTGGGAACACAATGAAATGTGGCTCCAGAATCTACAACCCATTCGGCTTCAGATTCGGCCAAATGACAGCAACCATCTTCTCTAATAAGACTAACTCCATCATTGCTGGTGGACACTACAACAGTACTATCATCGACTTCCTTCTTCTTTTCATTCTTATTGAGAAGTATGAAATCCTTCTTCATATGTCCAAGTTTCCCGCAGTTGTAATATTTGATTATGCTTTTGGACTTTGATCTCCCTCTGGACTTGAATCTGTTATGTTCCCGATTTTGACTTCGACTTCCATTGTCTATAACAAGAGCCTCTGCATCATTCTCACGTGCATCTTTCGACCGAATTTCTTCATTATGCAGCATGTTCTTTACCGTCTCCAATGTCACCTTCCCATCGGGTGTTGAGTTGGTTAAGGAGACCAACAGGGGATTCCAGGACTCGAGAAGAGATCCTAGAAGAATTATCGCCTGCATATCATCATCTAGTACTTGTCCTGCCGATGACAGTTGTATTACTAGGCCATCAAATTCATTCAGATGCTCCGCAACTGACTGTCCCTCTTTCAGCTTCATTTTCATTAATTTTCTCATAATGAAAACTCTTCCTTGGGCATTCTTTTTCTAGTACATGTTTTCCAGTTTCTTCCAAAGAATATTTGGATCAGTTTCTTTGGAGACATTATTGAAAATTGAAAGATCGACTTTTTGCCTTATGGTGCTGAGAGCTTTCTTTTTCAACTTATCCCATTCTTCTTCGGACATCTTCCCGGCTTGGCTCCATCACCTTCAATTGACTCATATTGATCCTCCTTATAGAGTAATTCGATGAATTTAATTTCAACATGGTTCCAGCACTGGTCTCCTTCGTCTTTCTGAAATGTCAGTTCAGGAAAAAAAAAACAACCAGTAGCTACAATAACCACAAATTAATCAGCCAACAAATAAGAAGAAATTGAACAGCGCAGAACAGGTGTAACTGTTACAAAAATAGGTGTTTTATCCCTGACCATAAACAGTTCACTTTACCAAGGTTAATGCAACTTGGCTCTGATACCAGTTGTTGGGGTTTTATCAGATATGCGCGCAGCGAAATTAACAGTAACAGTATAAAAATAAGTACTGAGCAGAAGAAGAATAAAGACACCAAGAATTTTTTTTAACGTGGAAACCTTCTTTGAATTAGAGGGAAAAAACAACGGGACAGTCTCCGAAAAATATTTTTCACTATGTGGTAAATTGAATACATAAAATATTGAGTATCTCACACTTACTCAAATTTTCTCTCCTTGGATATAATTCCAGTACCTCACAATTTTCTACCACTCGAGTATCCTAAAAAGAAATACAAATCTCCCACACTCAAAACAGGTGTGACTTCACCGAGAAAAAAAAAAAAAAAAAACCTCTTTCTTTTACTCCAGAGCATACAACTCTTGTTGCTCTCAATTTTTTTGGTGTTATTCTTTAGCTCAAGTATGAACTCCTTTTATAGAGAAAGTTTTGGAGACAATCTCCACAAAAGATGGTGGATCATCAAATTGCCAACTTGCTTACTTAATCAAATTGCTCAAGTAATTTGCCTACTTATTTAAGTAACCAACTTGCTTAAGTAATCAACCAACCAATGACTATTGAGCTGAATTTCTGACAGTATTTGCAGAAAATGATGAATAAGAGGGTCTTAGGACAGAAGGATGAAGAAGAAGAGGGAAATTTGACTTACGGTTTGAGGAAGAAGAAGATGAATCGTCTGTTTTGGCTTCTTGGACGCCGAACTATTCGGTGTCCACTTTTTCTTTTAATTTTTTTTATTTGTGAATTTACCTTTGTACCCATTTTAATCATCTTTTAAATTTAGCCCTCGATTCAAAAGAAATTTGAATCAACGGACGGATATGTGTTCCGCACGTGCGGAAAATTGAGCGTTCCGCATAGGAGCCTGACTGGAGTATAAGACTTCGGTAAATATGAAACCATTAAATTCACAAATCCATTCCCCGAGAATGAACTTCCGGTATCACCCCAAGCCACTGCCTAGCCGGAGGGGCAAAGAAAAACCAGAAAATTTTAGGGAAAAAAATAAAAAATAAAACGAGGCTCAGATCTGCTGTTAAGAGGGACAAATTGAAGACGACAGCGCCATGGCTGCGATCCATCGGATGCGTGTAACGCCATCCGGGATCTCCCCGCCAAGATACGGGTCGGTCTTTTCTCAAATGTCCCCAGTAGCTCAGAAACAAACAACCTTAACCATCGTCATAAGGTCCGCTTGGATTGGATCTCGACCTGAGATTCATAGTCTGAAATCCAAATCCAATTCAACATGAATTAAAGCTTGATGTTTCATCCCATATTCAATTCAAGGAGAGTTTAGAAACAATCCAAGAACAACCATAATTCATCGCCGTCATCCTCGTCTTAATCAAATTCATCTTCTCCGACTGAGAAGAGAGAGGGAGAAAAAAAGCATATGTATTTGCTTCCAAAAAGAAGGTTTTCTTGATATATATAGCGAGGGCTGTTGGTTGATTTAAGGGGCAATCGGAGAAATCATCGGTGGGAAGAGAGGGGCAACCACCCTCTGAGAAATCCCGGACACTCTCTTCCGCCTCATTGCTCTCTTTCCGAGCTACGAAATAAAAAGTACTGGGTGGGTTGGATTTAAGCTTTGCATTTATATAGTGCCTTTCAGCTTTTTGTTTTTGTTTTTTTGAATAGTGCCTTTCAGCCTTCTTGGATTAGTTTTTACTACCGAAATTGAATAGTCTTTTCTATTTCTATTCAGGCTTGATTAGTCAATTTAAAGTAAAAATAATATTTGTACAGGAACGCTCCTTTCAAATTATTAACTCTTTTTTATATTTTTAAATAATTGATACATTTTATTTTATATATTTTAAATTATTTGATAAATTTTAAAATTTGATTAACATTTGTCATATTTTTTTTCATTTTTACCGTTAGTTAACTTTGCTTAATATTTCAGTGTTTTTAACAATTTTACACTTACACATTAAATTATACTTTAATTTGGGATAATTTAGATATTTTTCTTCGTAATTATTGTATTCCTAACGTTTTTTTAGTCAGTGTGAAAATGTAAAATGTATATATTATTTAGAAACGGATGTAGTACATTTTAATTACTTTTTAAATTTTCGAGAAAAGAATTCTCAAAAATACAAGATAGTAGTTATTTGGTCTTTAACTCAACACACAAATACAAAATTCACAATCAGTAAGCAACAACTAATTTTGGAACAAAACAAAGCAAAGCAGAACAATCCCATTATATAAGGTTAGCGATATTGCCAAGGCATATTTCATTCTGCCAGGGCAATTTTCACATAAAAGACAACATTGCCCCTCTAGTCAATTAGTCATTCCCATAAAACATTTCATCTCCTCAATCATCTCTCTCAAATCAATCAAGCAACTCTCTCTCCAATCTTCTCAAACCTCATTTAACGACCGAATGGAAACCAAAATATTAACGGTCGTTATTCAGACGCAACTCTGTTGGCCACATCTGTCCCGTTGACCAAATTGTAACGATGTCGTTTCTGTCACACTTAACGACTGAATACCGACGAAAATTATAACGACGGCATACTAACGGAATAGAACGACCGAATACCAACGAAATTTATAACAGTGTATATTTATATAGTAATAAATGAAAGACACAAAACGACGTCGTTTTGTGTTTTGTAACGACCGAATACCGACCGAAATTAACGACCGTTTACCGACGGAATAAATACCGACCGAATACCGACAGAAAGTACCGACCGAATACCGACGGAAAGTACCGACCAAAGAACGACGGAATACCGACGGAATACATAACGGTTATATTTATATAGTAATAAATGAAAGACACAAAACGACGCCGTTTTGTGTATTGTAATGATTGAATACCGACAGAAATTAAAGACCGTTTACCGACGGAATGTTTAACGACCGAATGCCGATGGAATATACCGACGGAATGTACAAACCGACGGAATAATGACCGAATATATGAAGGAATACGTAAGATCGTACTAAAACGACATCGTTTTAAGTCTTGATAATTGAAAAATATATATAAAAGGAAGCAGAGTCTTCTTCTTCTTCATCGCGATACCCTAAAGAAAATCTCCCCAAATTCCCATCTGCACTGTACCGCCATCCCACAACCTTGCTACCGCCATCTTCTTCTTCAAATCTCTTCTTCAGCCACCTCGCCGCCTCCATTCCGCCACTCTGACATCTCAAAATAAAAAGGAGGAAAAAGTAGAATGGTTATAGATTATGGAAATATTAATGCTAAAACATAAACATATAATTACTCTTTACCTAATAAAGTGATTAAATTAAAACAAATATCTGGATATAATTGGTTTAGTAAATTTGATTGTAAATCAGGATTTTATCATTTAAAATTAACAGAAGAATCTAAATCCTTGACTGCATTTACTATACCTAATGGATTTTATGAATGGAATGTTTTACCTTTTGGATATAAAAATGCTCCAAGAAAATTTCAGGCATTTATCAATAAAAAGGAAGAGTGTTCCATTTCTCAAAGGAAGAAGGTTCCATCTTAAAGGTTAGTTATTTTTCAAGGTTTTTTATCCAATTTGTCTGATTCTTTAACTGCCGTTTTCATTATATTCTTCATTAGTTAATTTTAATTGAATTTTTGTTTCTCTGTTTTGTTTTCAAGGTTAAATTTTCTACCAACAAGATAAGTTACCGTCACTCCTAGGGCTGTCAATTGGGCCTATTGGATCCATAATTTAGGATCCAGGCCCAGACTCACTATAAAAAAATTTGAGTCCAAATCTTACTATATTGGGTATAGACATTTTTAATTAAGGTGTGGACCCAACTATATTGAGTCTCAATGGGTTTGGGTCTACCCATAAACAAATCCTAAAAAGTGATCATGGCAATTTCCCTCAAGCCTTGTACGTTCATTATGATCTGGAGATTTAAAATGAAATAAGTTTTGCATAAAAAAAAAAAAGAAAAGGAAATCACGTTTTCTTCTCCATTCTTTTTCGATAAAAAAGAAGAAGTTAATTTTGATTTGTTTTTTATATTAATTTAAAAATGTATTAGGCTTTTTGACATTTTTTTTGTTAAACAAAAGTGGGGGATTTTGTTTTTTAAGAAATATTTTTTTTTTAGTCTGATTTTCATTTTTTGTTTCGTCAATAAAAACTTGTAAAATGTTAGTTTTTTTTTTTTTAATTTAAAATAATGAATGGTGACATAAATTTCAGTATTCGATATTTGATTTCCATATAATTTCGAAATAATTTCGGTATTCGGTATTTTGTTTTCATAAAATATTATAAAAGCGAATCGAATACCGAAATTTTATTTCGGAAAACCAAACCATATATCGAATGCACACCTCTATATAAAATAATATAATTTTTCTTCAAATAAACGCCAAAAAAAAAAAAAAAAAATCATATTTGAACAAAAGGCAAAAAACAAGCCTAATGTGAGCCTAGCTCTTTTTTTTTAAAAAAAAAAATTAGCCCAGATTTTTTTTTATTAGCCCAAATAATTTTTTTTTTTTTTTTTAGATTAACCATATATCGAATATTCCCCTTCTTCTTTCTTCTTTGCCAACTCTAACAAGAAGACAGAGCTTTAAGAATGGTGGTATGTGAGGGCATGAGGGGCCAATATGGATCTCTTGTGGGTTTGTTGGATCTCTTGAGTCTATTGGGTCCAATATGGATCTTATTAGATTCATATTAGTTTTGTGTTGGACCCAAATCCATATAGGGCTGGATCCAAAAAATATTGTCTTATATCTGATTTGAGTCTAGTAAATATGAGTCTAGATTTGAGTCTTTGGATCCCATTGACAGCCCTAGACTCACCCCCACAGAAGGAGAAATATACTCTGTTTTCTTACTTACAATTCCTGTCTTGTCAAGCTGAGGCCTGTTATAGCAAGCTATTGAGTAAGCTTCTTTTTTTTCCTTAGTTTGCTTCTTTTGAAAGCTTATTTTTGACCCCTTTTGAAAACAGCTTTTATGAAATCAAATTTTGGCTGATAGTGAAGACTAATAAGCATGGAAAAGGTTACAATCAAGAAATAAAGAAGATTACCTTTGAACAAAAATTAAAAAAAAAAAAATCAGAACCTTATGTTTGTGTAATGCATTCTGGCCTGTCTTCTTAGGATAGAAAATTATAAATAAAAGGTGTAGGCTTTGTGGGCATGCTGGAAGGGAAGGTAAAGGGGATCAAGCAAAGGCAAAGAAAGTTGCCCATACCCTGATCTCACATTCTCCCGTCCAACTTTTCATTGTATTTGAACTTTTGTGGGTCCTCATTGTATTATTATTATTATAGATTTTGTTATGAGTATCTAAGTATTAATCTGACTAATTCGGTAAGATTGAATAAGTGTCGTCCTTTATTGGCAGGAAATTCTGCAAATTTGCAACATTAACCGCTTTCAAGATATTTTAGATTTGCGACTATGTCCAAGGCAAAAACCCACTAAACTAAGATCATTTCACATATTTTGTTATAGTTAATCACAATTATACCTTTTGTTCTTATAATTCTTGATGAGATTAAGATATGTGCACTTATTATATACTCTCCAGAAGCAAACAAAATCATCAAGAAAAGTAGCTTTTGCCCACCCTGCTTTTCTTGCTCTTGCTCTTTACTTTGTTTCTAGTTTTTTTTTCCTTCAAATTCTAACATACATTAATATAGTAATTTTGTACCAAATGATCATTATCATCGTTTGTATATATAATGGAAATGAGATGCATATATACATCTACTTTCTTTGTATATACACAAGGAGATTCAGAATTGGATGTTTCACTCATAATATTTATTTAGAAATGAAAATTTCCCTTTCTTTGATATGTTGTATTTTCCTTTGTTATTGTTGCTGCTTGTTTTTTCTTTTCTTTGTTTTTGTATCTTTGATTCCTGATTGATACTTATTTTATTAAAAAAAATATTAAAAAAAAATGTCTGTTTGGAGGATTCTTGAGGTTGTACTGAAGTAAATGCATTAATACAATTCCCTATTTTCTTCAAGTATGATGCTTAGGATAGTTTGATGCTTCTGTTTGATGCGTATGATAGTTTATTGCTTAGGTTTGCTGTCCACAAATTCATTTCATTTCACGATTTTAGTCATAAGTTGAAATTTCTTAGCTTACAGTAGTTCATTTCATCAATTCTTAGTTTTGTATTGTGTAGAGACGAGTTCTCAACCTGGATTAACTTGCTTAGTGACTGACCATAAAGCTCAGTTGTTTCGTTGAAATAAGAATCATTAAAAGTCAATTGTCTTTTATTGCTACTTCTTAATCCGCTTAATCTGTATTTCAGAGATGCCTCCAAAGAAAGGTCTTCGATTGCCATTTAGTAAGTCACCAGCGTCTTCTGCGCCCCTACTTCCCAGCCAGGTCCATCAGCGGACTCGTTTTCTACTCCACCATCTGCCCCCGAGCGGGGTACGACATCTCCATCACAATCTGATGATGCACATGCATCTCGGGATGCGTCTGCGTTAGTACCGGTGACTGAATCTACGCCGGTAGAAAGATTAGCGACTTACCCGTCTACTGTCCCACAAACGACGACTGATATCAGTACTGGTAGAGTTGCGGCTACACTAGATACTCGTACTCTCCTACAACCTACCCTTGGCATGTAAGTAAATTTATTAATTATTTCCTTTAAGTTAATTATACTTCTTGTAATCATTATAGTAACTAATTAAATTATTTCTTGGCAATTATAGATTTAGATTGGCATCCAGCTGTTCCGTCGCCATTACTTCAATATTTCAAGATCGTTTCAAGGGGCATACAACACCATAAAGGATGTTCCCCAGGAAGAAGAAAAATTGTGGTGGGAAGAGTTCACGGTAAGTAAATTAGCAAATAAGTTTTAATTTAGAAGTCTTCGAATTTAATTATCTAACATTATTTCAAAATACAGAAAAGGTATAGCTGGGCTCCTGAGCATGAGGCGGGCGTCTAGTCAAGTTGGCGTATCTTTCTTACGAGGAGACTCAGCGGCATTATTAACGATGCATGGGAAAAAAAATAAGAGGCCCACATGGGTTTGTGAGACCGATTGGGAGCAATTTCGAGAGTACTGGCAGACTCCGAAACTTAAAGCCTAGTCTAAACATGCCTAAAAAACCCGGAAAGAAGGGAGGGGTGACAAAGGCCCGATGAAGCACACAGGCGGTTCGCTCAGCCACATTGAGCACCACATGAGACTGGTACTTAATTATATTATTTTACACATTCATATATGTTATGTGTTTTATGTGCATATTTAAATGTTTTAATGTTTTTTGTTAACAGGAAAAGGAGGCTGGACATGCAGTCCCATTCCATGCCAGTTACGATCATCTTCATCAACACCATATTGGCCCAAAGAAAGGCGAATGGGTTGATGAAGATTCTAGAAAGTTGTCGGTAAGTATTTCATAATTTTTTCCCCTTTTTTGATATTAGTTATTTACTGTGATAACCTAACATTTTATTTGACAGGGGGTGTTCCATGCGGTTTATGACGCCGCCGCAGACCAAGCAACTCAAGCCGGCCAGCCTCCTCTGAATTTGCTGACTCAGATTGAGCTTTCTGCTGAGGCTGCGGGTGGGCTAAGAAAGGGACGTGTTCAAGGACTCGGTTCGTTCATCGATGTGGTAAAGACAATGAAGCGAGGCAGTCAGGTAGTGTCGCATTCATCTATGGAACAAATGCGGAACGAAATGGAAGCAAAGTTTAAGAAAGAGATGGCTGAGCAAAGAATAGAATTCCAGAGGAGGGAAAATAAGAGAAACAAGGATCATATTGTATTAAGTGCCTCTGAGATAGAGGCCAAATTGAGTAGTATCTTAGATGATGAGTTAGAATTTGACTATGACGATGACCCCTTAACTGTCGATGAAGTTTTGGGGAGTCAATAGATTATTTAGTTAATTTTGTATCAATTTGTAACTATTGTTATGTTTTTTTAATATAATATTTAACTATTTTATTCTTTTTTTTTGTGTTATGTTTTCTGATTATTTTGGAATTTATTTGGGTCTGTTTTCTGTTGAATTGTGGATATCCTGAATTGTGGCAGGGGGTCTGTTCTATGTTTTCTGCTATATGTTTCTGGAAAACTTGCTTGGTACGGACTAGCGACCGTTTTAGGGTTTAGGGTTAGGGCTGAGCGACCGATTAACGACGGAAACAATACAACGACGTCGTTTTAAAAATATCCTCTGCAATTTATCATCTGGGCGACTGTATAGCGACCGAGATCTAGAGGTCCATCTCTATTCTATCGCTAGGCAGCTAAGGGGCAACGGAATAGCGACCGAATTCGGCTGGGTGGTCTCCATTTGGTCGATATATTTTCCCGGAATCCGTTTTTTTATAAAATAGTAGGTTTTTAAGGATATATAGAAACATTTTGCCTATTTTAGTTACTATTACTAATACACACACACACACACACACACACATTAACTTGAATAGTCAAACATGTAAAAGTTATACTTATTCACAAAATATCTAAATAGACTTGAAACAGAACAATTCAAGTTATACTTTGTGTTTACATTTATGTGAATCATTGAGTAATGTAATTAAATTTTTAATAATTGATTATTAATAAACAAATAATTACTAAAATATTAATATTAGTTCGTACTCGCATTCTGAATGATGTCGGTTTTCCGATTTATAATTTTTTTAACATTGTCCGTTGCTATTCAGTCGCTAGGCAGCTAAGGGGCGACCGAATACTGACCGAATTTAGCAAGGCGGTCGGTATTCGGTCACGAATAATAAAGGGCTAAATGACGTCGTGTTTTTCTTTTTTATTTCTTTAAAAATATCTAATGCAAGAAGCCTCTCCCTCTTCATTCTGTCTAGCCGCGACCTCCACATCCACCTTCACCTCTTAGCGATTTCACCCTAAATCCACCCCAAAACTCCTCCCTCCTCCCATCCCCACCACCTCCGGCACCTCCAAGACGTCGCCACCACCTCCGGCACCCCCAAGACGTCGCCACCACCTCCGATTTAGTTGGGGTTTTTAGGGTTTAGGTGAGAATATTACCTTTTCTATTTATTATAGTGTTATTAATGTCTAAATTCATTCTCTTATGTCATTTCTTCTCTAACTTAATCTCATGTGGTACAAGGGATCACAATAAAAGAATTAGAGCAAAAGTTGGAAACTTTGAGAGAATTTGACAAAATTGGTTACAATTCATGTTTTTTGCCGAAAATTTTGATACCCCTAGGAGTAAGAATGAAACCTTTGGGTGGAAGGATACAAAGATTTGGTTCCGTGTGGGCATTTAGTGAAATCTTAGTAGCTTTAGGGCATTTTACCTTTTATTTTTTGAGTTGAAGGTAAGGTGTTTGATGATATGCTTAAAAGAAGCTTAAAATTCAAAGATTGCTTAAAAAAAGGAAAATGTGTCCCAAAAAAAAAAAAAAACACAAAAGAAAAGATAGCAAGAAGTTGTCTTCTTTAGTTTGTAAGCATAATTAGGAATGTCCAAAATAAGCATGGCTTCATGTAAATTGTGCTTTGCGCCAAACTCAAAACACTTGTTTTTCTATTGACCTTTGGACTTTAGATTTCAAGTCATTTTTAATATACAATTAAACATTAATTGGATTGAAAATTTATCATACTAAGGGACTGTCTAAGTTTACTAACTTTTTACCTTTAGTTTAGTGTGTAAAATTTTAGCCTTTTTCTCACATTTAAATTTTGTTCATGCACACAATCATGACTTTATAATGAATTTCTTGTAAGAAAATTGTGAGATTTGACCAATATTTATATTTTTGAGCAGATTCCGATCACCCAATTGCCAGTTTGCATGTAAAACGTGTGTTTCAGCAGCGTTGTATAGATGAGACCTGTCATGAAGACCTATGGAAATGTTTTACATTTTTCTTGATTTTTTTTTACATTTTTCCCTTTTAAAAGACCCGTCATTATATTATTTCCCCGGTTGTTTGCATCTTTATATTATCTCCCCGGTTTATGCATCTTTGTATTATCTCCCCTGTTTTTCTATCTTTGTATTATCGTCCCGGTTTTTCAATCTTTGTATTATCTCCCCGATTTTTTTTTAATGTTTAGGATTTCCATATTTAATTGTTGGAATGTATGCTAATTATATCATTTTAGTTCCAATAAGTAAATAATTGATAATCGAACATAACAATTGCTTGAAAAATAAGGTTGAAAATCATCAAACATAAAGTTCAAAGCTAATATTCATTTACTTATTAAAACTTCATATATGTAGATATTGTGTTTATAATGGAGGACCGTAGTTGGATGTATATGGATTCCACAACAAATTGTGGACCTCGTCATAGTCCAAAATTTATAGCGGGATTGAAACGATTTGTGGATTTCGCTGTTAGTATGTCTGCTAATGTACAAATTAATGGGATTAGGTGTCCTAGTGGGGTTTGTAAGAATAAGTATTTTCATATGCCTGATACTGTGAAGTATCATCTTGTTATCAACGGATTTGTGTCTTACTATTTTAATTGGACATGTCATGGTGAGGCATTCATTCCAATGCCTCAAATTCCGTTTGTTCATGATATGGATAATTCTATTAGATATACGACACAGAACAATTATCGAGAGATGGTTCTTGATACTGCAGGACCAAGTTTTAATGAGCCGGATAATAGGGATGTGGAATAACTTCCCAATCCAGAGGCACAAATGTTCTATGACATGTTGAAGGCTGTTGATAGCCCACTATACAATGGTTGTACAAACCATTCACAGCTATCAATGACTGCTAGAATGTTGAGTATTAAGTCCGAAGACAACTTATCTGAAACTACTATAGATAAATTTGCGCAGTTGATGAAAGAGGCGTTTCCTCCACAAAATAATGCTTTAGACGACTTTTACCAAATGAAGAAATTGGTTAAAGCCCTTGGATTACCGGTGCAAAAGATTGATGTTTGTTTTAACGGTTGTATGTTGTACTGGAAAGATGATGTTGAGAGTAGAGAATGCAAGTTTTGTGGCCATGCTAGGTACATTAAGAAAAAGAAATCAAAAAATACATGATAGAAAGAGATTGCTTGCAAAAAGATGTATTATTTTCCAATTACTCCAAGATTACAAAGATTGTATGCATCTGAGAAAACCGCAAGACACATGACATGGCACTCAGACAGTGAGAGGGAAGAGGGAATAATGAATCACCCACGGGATGGAGACGCTTGGCAATATTTTGATAGAACACACACCGATTTTGCAGCGGAACCTCGGAATGTAAGGCTTGGGTTATGTACAGATGGTTTTGCACCTTTCGGCATGTCAGGGAAGCAATATTCTTCTTGGTCAGTTCTTCTAACACCTTATAATCCCCCCTTGAATATGTATGAAGAACAATGTAATCTTTTTAACTATCATTGTACCTGCAGAAGATTGATGTGTACTTGCAGCCTCTCATTGATGAATTGAATCAGCTGTGGGGTGAAGGTGCGAAAACTTATGACATCTCCAAAAAGCAAAATTTTAAACTAAGGGCTTCATTACTTTGGACAATTAGTGATTTCCCAGCATATGGAATGTTTAGTGGGTGGAGTACAGTTGGCATTCACGCTTGTCCATATTGTATAGAGGAAACACAAGCGTTCCATTTGCAGGCTGGCGGGAAACAATCGTGGTTCGATTGCCAAAGATGCTTCTTGTCACCTGATCATCCTTTTAGAAAAGATGAAAATGGATTCCGAAAGTACCTGCGACAAGAGAGAGAAGACCCGCCATCTCGCCTGACTGGTGATGAAATGTGCTTTAGAGTTAGAGATTATCCAAAAAATTTCGATACAGCTGAAGAGATTGGTAAAGAGCAAGGTAGGGGTCGAGATCACAGTTGGGGCCAAACGTAGAATATTTTGGGACTTACCTTATTGGTGGACAGTTCTGATAAGACATAACATTGATGTCATGCATAATGGAAAAAATGTGTTTGATAACATCTTTAACACCGTGTTAGACGTGAAGGGTAAAACTAAGGACAATGTTAAGGCTAGAGCAGATGTTGAAAGGTATTGCAATCGTCCAGAATTGAATATTAAACACGATGGCTGAGGTAAAGCAACAAAATCGAAGGCATGTTTCACTCTTACCAAGGAACAAAAAGGGATGGTTTTGATGTGGGATAAAGAATTAAGGCTCCCAAATGGATATGCATCGAATTTGGCGCGATACGTTGATATGAAAAAGTTGAAAATATCTGGAATGAAGAGTCACGATTCTCATGTATTCACGGAGAGACTTATCCCCATAGCACTTAGAGAAGTACTACCGACAAGTGTTTGGGGACCCTTTAGAGATTTGTGTTCCCGAAGTTGAGTGTGGAGCATATGCAAGAATTGGAGGAAACTATCGCTATTTTATTGTGCAAGTTAGAGAGAATTTTCCTCCGAGATTTTTTGATGTGATGGAACACTTGCCGGTTCACCTTCCGTATGAAGCCAAGGTTGGTGGCCCGGTACAGTTTAGGTGGATGTACCCGTTCGAGAGGTAACAACCAATGTCTTTATGATCTGAACTTCATTTTTATTTTTCATGTACGTATTTACAATGTGATTAACTACTGATGCTTTAATTAGACACCTGCACCATCTAAAAAAAAAGATAAAAAACAAGGCCAGAGTTGAGGGGTCAATTTGCAATGCATACTTGGTCGAAGAAGCTACTACATTCTTTAGCTATTATTTCGAACCCACAACCATTGGGATAAATGATGGTGAAGACGAGACAAGTGGACCAGATGTATTATCAATTTGCAACTTACCGGGAAGATCATTTGGAAAAAAAGAAAAGATTTTATTATTTGATAAAGATTATAAAACAACCATAAATTATATCGTAATGAATTGTGAAGAGGTCGAACTATATGTTCAGTAAGTAAACCCATCTATTGCTTCATTTTTGTTATATAATTAAAAGTAGCCAAATAATAATATTGTCATTTAATTTGTAACTCGGGAAATTTGTCAGTGAAGTACATGACCAAACTCCACAGATAACGGAGGATGAACTTCAAAGCCTGGTTTATAATGATTTTTCCAAATGGTTTGGAACTCATGTAAGTTGGTATTGTGTAGAAATGTACTTGTCTTAAAAATGCCTAAACTAATTTAACTTTTGTTTTTCTCAACAAATACATATCCTTCCGGAACATTCCGAAAAGTTGTTGAAAAATCTGTCATGGGGCCCATCAAGAAGAGTGATGTCATACACCGGTTACATTGTTAACGGTTATAGATTTCACACAAAAACCCACAGCGATGGAAAATGAGCGACAAACAGCGGGGTATGGATTATAGGAGATTATTACGGAGAGTTGAAGCAAGTCATTCAGGTTGAACTTGCTGGAGTACCTGACCAAAAATTAATTCTTTTCAAATGAGACTAGTTTGATTCTACTCCAAATCGAGGTTTGAGGGCGCATCCTCAATATAAACTTGTAGAAATCTATAGGAAAATAATGTATCATGGTTACGATGAATGTCATTTCGATTATATGCATGTTATTCATTCTTCATTTTTCATATATCACTCTACCTAATGGTCACAATGTACCTGCTACACACAAATGTAGAGTTACTCTAGGTTCTAGTCTAGTGCTTACCAATGTTCTCTTTGTGCCTAATTTCAAATTCAACCTTATATCCTTGAGCAAACTCACTGATGATCCTAACTTGCTAATCTACTTCAAATCTGATGATTATGTCATTCAGGATCATGCACATATCAAGATGAATGGGAAAGCTAAGAAACTCCAAGGCTTATATGTGCCAGATCATACCAGTAGAAATTCTGATGAGTCAAATAAACATATCAGCAGTTCAATTGATACACATTTGAAAAGTTTATCTTGTATTTCTAATAAAGTCACTCTAGCCTCTACCTGGTTATGGCATTATAGGTTAGAGCACATGTCAACGCAAAGAATGAAACAATTACAGTTACAAAATTATTGTATTTCTTTACCTAAAGAACATGTTTGTACCATTTGTCCTATTACTACGATGAAAAAACTTTCTTTTCCTCTCAGTTCTTCCTCTACTGATACTTGTTTTCACCTTATACATGCTGACATATGGGGACCCTATAAACACCAAACTATTCATCATCAACAATATTTCTTAACCATTGTTGATGATCATAGCAGATTCACATGGATTTACCTCATGAAACATAAATCTGAAGTCAAAGACATCTTACAAACCTTCTTTGCACTTGTTGAAAATCAATTTTCAGTAAAAGTAAAAATTCTTGGAACAGATAATGGCTTAGAATTTTACTTGCCTTCCTATTTTTCTTCTAAATGCACTGTAGATCAAAAAAAAGCTGTGTTGAAACACCACAACAAAATGGTATCGTGGAAAGAAAACATCAATACTTGTTAAATGTGGTAAGAGGGTTAAAGTTTCAAGCTAATATGCCATCTTTTTGCTGGGGATTCTGCATTAAGCATGCAACATATCTCATAAATCTTACCCATTCCTCTATTTTGCAGAATAAAACACCTTTTGAAGTCCTATACAACAAACCTCCACCTTATGAAACACTTAAAGTCTTTGGCTGCCTTGTTTATTGTGTGACTATATATCAAGGTAGGGGTAAATTTGACCCTAGGGCTAAAGCTTGTGTCTATTTGGAAACTCAGATGTCAGTAAATGTCATATACTCACGGAAAATGTCAATAGGAGTATTTCTGTTTCTAGACATGTTAAATTTCATGAGAATGTGTTTCCTTTTCAGCATTCCTCTTGTTCTCATGATTATATTCCTTCTTTATCAGTCAATCTTCCTAGTAATCTATCTTCTCCTACTTTATTTGATGAACCTTTACCTCCTGCTGAACCTCTTAATCATAATGACAACATTGTTCATTATACTTCTACTGATACACATGTTGATATCATTCCTAGAAGATCATCTAGAATTCCTCAACTTCCCTCACATTTGCAAGATTATGTATGTCATAGTGTTCTTACCTCTCCTCATAAAATGCATAAAGTACTCACATATGATCATTAAGCACCTCAGTACAAGCATTACATTATGAATATAACTTCTACTACTGAACCAAAAAGCTACAAAAAAGTTGTTAAGGATCCTCTTTGGAGAAAGTCTATGGCAGAAGAAATTGCAGCCCTAGAGGCTAATCATACTTGGGAACTTTCTGACTTGCCTCCAGGAAAGATTTGCATAGACAATATATGGGTATATAGACTGAAATACAAGGCTGATGGCAATGTTGAAAGAGCAAATTCAAGGGTTGTTGTCAAATGATATACTCAGTTGTCTGGCATAGACTTTCTAGATACTTTTTCACCTGTTGCTAAGGTGACTACTATTAGAGTTCTTCTTTCTATAGCTGCTATTAAAGGCTGGAATCTTCATCAATTAGACATCAACAATGCCTTTTTACATGGAGATCTAAATGAATAAGTTTATATGATTCTTCCTAAAGGTTTTAAAGCTCCTGCAGGAAAGGTTTGTAGACTTGTCAAGTCTATCTACTGGTCTGAAACAGGCAAGCAGGCAATGACATGCCAAATTAACAGCTGAACTGTTCCTCTTAGGTTTTACTCAATCTAAGAGTGATCCTTGCCTCTTCACAAAAGGCTCAGAACATTCTTTCTTGGCTCTTTTGGTTTATGTGGATGATGTAATCCTTGTTGGTAATGATCTTTATCTCATTCAACAGGTTAAACAGCATTTACACAGTTCTTTTGGGATAAAAGATCTTGGTGAGTTGAAATTCTTCTTGGGATTGGAAATATGTAGGTCTGGGGGGGCATTTTCCTGAATCAGATGAAATACACTTTAGACCTACTAAGGGACACCAAGTTACAGGATGCAAACCATCTTCAGTCCCTATGGATTATACTTGCAAATTAGAGAAGAATGATTCAATTGTATTGCCTACTAACACTGATTACAGGAGCATCATTGGGAAATTATTGTATCTTACTATCACTAGACCTGACATATCTTTTGCAGTGCAACAACTAAGTCAATTCTTAGATTGTCCCACTGAAAAATATATGCAGGCTTCTCATAAGGTTCTTAGGTATCTGAAATCATCCCCAGGGCAATGTATTTTTCTTTCCAGCAAGTCCAATTTGTCTATAACAGCTTATTGTGATTCAGACTGGGCTGGTTGCACAGAAACAAGAAGATCTATTTCTGGATTTTGTGTTTTCTTGACAGAATCCCTGATTTCTTGGAAGGCCAAGAAACAAACTACAGTTGCTAGAAGCTCTTCAGAAGCAGAATACACATCAATAGCAAATTGTGTGTGTAAGTTACAATGGTTATTGTATTTGCTCAATGATCTACACATAAGTCATCCTAAGGCTATTCCATTATTCTGTGATAACCAATATGCTATCTATATAGTGGAGAATCTGTTGGGTTTTGGCCCATATTCACTGGATTACTAATTAGATATAAATTAGGATAAGAATTAGTAATTAGGTAAATGACTAATTAGGTGGATTCCTAATTGGATACTAATTTGGTTAAGAATTGGTAACTATGTGAATTACTAATTATGTGAATTCCTAATCCATTTAGCAAAATGTTTACTAATCCTATATATATGTGCCTCTTATATGGTTTGGAGTAGTAAGGCGAGGAGAGCTAATGGATTGGTGGAATCTCCATTGTATTCTTGTTTCTCCATTCTAATGAGAGTATGTGCTCGCCTTACCCGTAGGTGTAGGTCAGTTGACCGAACCACGTAAAGCATTGTGTCCCCTTATCTCTTTCATCACTTGATATTTGCTTGTGGGTTAGAATTGGAACATGATCTATTTCCTAACAACTGATATCAGAGCGAGGTTCAGAATAGAAGAATAGTTGTTTTGGTTCATCGGTTTCTCCAGAGATTGGAGGAGAGTGTTGGATATAATCGAAAGAGGATTCTTTCGATTTGTTAAGCCAATGTGAGAACGCAGTGCTGCTACACCGGAATTTGGTGTTACTCTCCAGTGAAAGATCGAAAAAATTGTCAACTCAGAGTTCTATGCAATTAAAGCCATCGTCACCAGAAATCGTTAACACAGGTGAAAAGATTTTTATGCATGTCCTCCAAAGATAGAAGAGATCTACCAGAGATGGTAAAGATCCATCAGAGATGGAAGAGAGATCTATTGGGGGTGGAGCACACGTGCCGATAGAGGTTTGGCAGAGAAGAGGTGTTGTTGAAAGAGATAAAATCTAGTGTGGTTGGTGTACAAGTCAAGCAAAGAAGAATGATTAAATCTAGACGATTGAATTGGAAGGGTGGAGGATTGATCCGGTATGTTTCGGGGTGCATGGACCTATAGGTGCATCGAGTGTCCTAAACCAGAGTAGGTTTGGTGGACTTTGACCGTTGAGTTGTTTGTTCCGTTATTGGTCTTGCCGTGTTTGACCGTTGATCAAAGTTGACTAAACTCATCTTAGTCAAATTCTCCTTAATTCAACATGTTGATTTGAAGGTTCAAGTGCAGAGCAGGCGTAGGGGTATATGAGATATGGAACATATGGACATGGAGCGTATTGGTTGGAGATTGGGTGAATACGTGCCAGGGGTGGAGATTGCTGGGTTTTGGCCCATATTCACTGGATTACTAATTAGATATTAATTAGGATAAGAATTAGTAATTAGATAAATTACTAATTAGGTGGATTCCTAATTGGATATTAATTAGGTTAAGAATTAGTAATTAGGTGAGTTACTAATTATGTGAATTCCTAATCCATTTAGCAAAAGGTTTACTACTCCTATATATATGTGCCTCTTATATGGTTTGGAGTAGTAAGGCGAGGAGAACTAATGGATTGGTGGAATCTCCATTGTATTCTTGTTTCTCCATTATAATGAGAGTATGTGCCCGCATTACCAGTGGATGTAGGTCAGTTGACCGAACCACGTAACTCATTGTGTCCCCTTATCTCTTTCCTCACTTGATATTTGCGTGTGAGCTAGAATTGGAACATGATCTATTTCCTAACAGAATCCTGTCTATCATGAAAAGACTAAACACATTGAAGTGGATTGCCACTTCATTAGAGACAAGTACCAAGCAGGAATTATAAAACATTTGCCTACTTCAACTACTAATCAGTTGGCTGATATCCTTACAAAGCCCTTGCATCCTTCACAAATTCATTATCTTCTAAAGGACTTAGGAATAAAGAACATATATCAGCCCAATCCAGCCTCATACTCTAAGCTAGATTGCAGGACAAAATAAGAGCTAGCAAACTACAGCAGCATGAAGCATACAACAGCTAGCAACTTACCAGAAAATATCTATAAATCAGTTATGCAATTTGCATTTTAAATAGCTAGCAAAACTTGGAGGAGGAGAAATTCAATTATGCAAGTTGGCACACAAAATAACTGAATGCTAGAGTGCATAAAGGCATCACAACCGATAGATGAAGGCCATGTAATTATATCATCTTTGTACATACAATGAATGTATATATTGTACTATGCTAGGTCAGATTAGCATATATGCAGTTAGTTTTTTTTTTTACCTATAATAGAACATCATGTACACAATTCTATTTAATAAAAAACTGGAAATTTCTCACCTTGAGCAATCTTCACCTTTCTTCTCTTCTTCGAAGCTATCTAATTCTCAGATTCTAGAGTTTTATTATGTTTTGCAATTGTTTCTCTTCTAAATTTATGTTTCTTCATGATGGGTGGGATCTAATTTTAGTGAAAATTAAGAAATTAGAAAATAATTTTAAAATATCAATATTAATTTTTTTTAAAAGTTGGTAGTATCCAAATTTTATTTAAAATAATAATATTTTGATAAAAAAAATATATAACTTTTCTATTTGTTAAAATTCACTACATATTTTAAATAGGGGCAAAGCCACCCAAGTGAGTTGGTTTCATCTTAAAAACTAAAGTCTTACTCATATTAAAATCACAAATTTGAGTCGATGTATAATTACTTAAAGAATACTAATATCATATTGCATATCTCATAGGATGCTGACTCCAATGCGAAACGGGATAATTTTGTATGTGCATATTTTTTTTTATTCGTTGTATTAAAATTTTGACGGTAAAAATTAATTTAAAACGAACACCTGTTGTGAGTCTAAAAATACATATTTTATTTTTACTGCACAAAATATCTGTCATAAGCCTCAGAACAAATGTTCTACAACATTTCATATGTACTAAAAAAAAACTGTTCTACATATGATCCGGACTGTATCCAATCCCCCTATTTATTAGAAAAATATGTTCTGCTTGTGCATGTAGCATGCTTGGCTATACCTTCGAAATACTTTTCCCTTAAAAGGATAACTCACCAGCTCTTACCAACACACTGAATCATGGCACATTTTACCATCACTATAGTCAAAATGAATAATACCAAGCCCATATTCAAGATTTAGGAACAAATAATAAAAGAAAATGTCTACCAATATAAGTTGGCACAATTGTTAATAATTTGACACGTCTTTACAAAAATTAAATGTTCAATTCTAACTGTCGATGTGAGAGCTATATTGGTGGGTGATCTGTAAGTACTATTATAAGCGACCTATGGTCCCTGAGACCTACCCTGAGTTGTGGTGATAATCGGAGCCGAACCCACACAAATTTTGATTTAACCAAAAAAAGGAGAAAACCGCTATATGTATGCACTAACTTTTTTTTCTTTTCTCTAAATAAGTTTAACTTTTTAATAAACGCGAAATAGCCTAACAATTTTACGAGTTCTCTCCGTTTGTCAAATTAAAGAATACGACCAAAATGGTCACGTGCAAGGCACGTGTGACCTATTTTAAGGGTATTTTTGTCCGACTATTCATTTCCCTATAACCCGATACAAGATCCACCAAACCCGTCCGAATCGACCCGACCCGACCCAACCTCCTCATCCTCTTCTCTTCTTCAAGAACAACCATCTTCATCAAGAACTATGTTAACCTCCACAAATTCATAGTTCTACCTGTCAAAAGAAATTATCGTAACAGTCAGAAATCTCCTTTTACTCCTTCCGGTACCCGATTTTATAGTTGACCTCAGAGATTGTGGACGATTAAGAAACAATCAGTATCACAAATTTCCAAGTCAGCCAAATGAAAAAAAACCAAAAAGTATAAGAAATTTCCAGAAGCACCACAGAAAGATCTAATTGCAGAAGGAACTAAGGAAGCAGGAGCACGATAGAATTGATGAAATTTCGTTAGTAAAATGGAAAATAAAAGGATGGAACTTCAAGAACATACCCACAGAAAAATCCCTTTGCTTCAGATAAGGTTTGTTATCATCACTGTGCCATCCAATGCTTGCTCCCTTTGTCCAGCTGATTCATTTTCAAAATGGTTTAAGAACATGACCATCATTGGTTATATGTGGTGTCAGTTGGGTAAAAAAATTGAAGAACTTTTATTGTAAAAGTTGGTGTCTTGATTTTATTATTTTCTTGAATTCCAAATAAAATGATGGAAGAAGAAGGGAAAATTACTGTTACAGTAAATTGGTTGTCCCTGTGGTGAAAATGTATGATTTTGGGAGGTGGGATTTTGTGGGTTTGTGTTACTTTGTTGTTGTAGAATGGAGTGTGTTTCTTGTAAACCCTCCGCCATTGAAGAAAGTAAGGAGAGTAGTCTTGGGGTGTAGCAGGTGGTTTGTGGTGGTTGCGGTGGAGGATGAAGGAGATGTAGTGAGAAGGTGGTGGTGGGTGGGACTGGGCTGGGCTGGGGGTAAGGGGAGGTTGCAGGACTCATGGATGGGGTGTGGGAGTCGGGGGAAGAGGTGGGTGTGGGAGGTGGGAAATTTATTTTTGGGACGATTTTGCCCTCAAAATGGGGTTATGAAAAAAACCCACCCTATATTTAGGTTCTTCACACCCCTTACACTCACAATTAAAAAAAAACCGTCACTGTTCACCGAAGCCACCGCCGGAACATTAACCGGAGCCTCGGTCACCGGTTTCCGGCAGATTTTTTATTTTTATTTTTATTTTTATTTTTTTGCATTTTTTAATTTATTGGAATAGATCCAACACAAAATATCAATTTTAAAAATTTTGGAGAAAAACAAATTCCGACAAGATTCCGGCAAAATGGACTCCGAAGATTGCGGTTATTTAGAAGATATTGATTTTGAGGTAAATAATAAATATTATAGTGTTCTTGTTGTGTTGAATTTTTTTTTTGGGTAAAAATACATGTTTAAACTGATAAAATGCGAAAAAAAATAGTCCGAAACTGAGAAAACAGCACCGGAAAGGGATTTGGGAAAAATGGACCGCCTGCTGATGTGCGGACATGTCAGCAGGTGGTTGACTGGCTGACCGCCTGATGATGTCAGCAGGCGGAGGAATTTTTTTTTTTTTTTTAAATGGGTTAGGGCGCGTGGTGGTCTCCAGGCGGGTAGGGTTATCCACCAAATGTAATTTTACACGCGGTGGGAAATTAATTTTTTTTTTCAGTGACCAAAAAATTAATTTTTTTTCATTTGTTTTCCAGTGACCAAAAATACATTTTTTGGTATTAGTGACAATTTTATGTTTTGCTTTTATTGTAGGTTGACAGTTCAGACGGACCAAGTAGTGATCTAAATGAATTTCCTGATAATGAGGAAAATTGGCCTGATACGGGCGAATTCTTTAGTCCCTATGAAGAATATGATTTCCAGACCAAGGATGGGTTAGTTCATTGAGTTAAACAAAAAGGGATAGAACATAAAGTGTATATTGTGAGTAGTCGGTCAAGAGAGGGACAATATTAGAGTGCGCCGAAGGTGTATTTAAGATGTGAGCGTTCTGGTATATACGTCGGGGCAGCAGTTGGCAAGGGCGGTGAAGGGAGGAAAGCTAACCGAACAAGGAGGACTAAGAAGATAGATTGCCCATTCAAGATTGTAGGGAAAAGGACTAAAATTGAGTCATGGAGATTTAAGGTTAGTCAGGGAAAACATAACCACTTCTTGGGAATCTATCAGTTTGGTCATGCTGCAGCACGGAAGTTGGATGACGAGCAGAATAAGTTGGTTGAGCAGTTGACGAAGTGCAACGTTGGGGCGAACGAAATATATAACACATTGAAAATGAAAAATCCTAACTTTTATGGTGGCAAAGCTACAGTATATAATGCGAGGGCAAGAATCAGGAAACTTGATAAAAATGGCCGGACCGAATTATAAGATCTGATGTATCGTCTCACCGAAGCTGGCTATGTTGTAGAGTGTCGTCGTTATGTAAATAGCGGGAGTGATGGAACGGGTGTAGACGAATCTCAACAATATGTTAGCGACTTATTATTTGCTCATCCGGACTCCATCAGACTTGCCAGAGTTTTTCCCTACGTTATCCTTATGGACAGCACCTACAAAACAAACAGGTATTATTTTATTTTATTTAATTTATTTATGATGTGTTGGAATTATTTATATAGTTTATGATTTTGTAGATTTACCGATTTAAATAATTGCAGATACAAAATGCCTCTACTCGCTGTAATTGGATTTACCTGCACCGGTCAAAACTTCACTATTGCATATGCATTCTTGCGTCAAGAAAAACAAGAAAATTTTGCATGGGCACTTGCTATGATTTGGGGATTATTTGATCCCAAACGAGTCCCCAGTGTTGTTGTAGCCCGAGTAAAGATATGCAAATTGTTAAGGCAAGTATTGAGGTATTTCACGAAGCCAAACACATGTTGTGTAGGAGACACATTGGGAAATGTGTGAACAATAATGTTGTTTCAATACTTGGACCCGAAAAAGGTGACGAATTCTCACAGTCCACTTGGGGCGCACTGGCGTATGCTCAAACTGAAGATGAATATTATGAGAAGTGGTCTGATATTTTAAAGGGATGTAGATCCCCAAAAGGGATCTGATTTGCTAACCTATCTTCGAAAAAACTCAGGGTGGATAACTACAAAGAAATGTTTGTTCGGCGTGGACAAACAAGTATCTTCACTTCGGTACAAATACCACAAATCGGGTTGAGAGTTCACACTCCGCATTTAAGAGGTATTTGAGAACCCCTATTGGGGGTTTTGTATATGTTTGGGAGAGGATCCACAGTATGATTGTAAATCAAATTGATGAGATTAAGGGGGGCGACATTTCTGAGGAAGTTGAAATGTAGGGTTAGTTCTTGGGGTTTAGATATCTTGATGAAGGAGTAAAATAAGATTGGTAAAATATGTGATTGTACTGCTAGATCAATTTATGGAATTCCATGTTCATGTGAACTACAAGCCATGTTGAGGAAGCCGGGTGGAAAAATACGAGTTAAGGATCTTCACCCTTTTTGGAGTTCTCTCTCAGTTGAAACTCCTCCAAAACATCATATGTTTGGTGATGTAGAGCCTCCAGAGGATCATTTAAAGGGCTTATGGACATGTACAATGAAATTTCTACAAGGATCCAGAACAAATAAGACAATACAAAAGTAAATTTGCTGAAATAATCTACCCGTACGATACAGACTTAGCTGAGCCACGAGTGCGTTGTTGCCAAAGGTGGGACCCGAAAGGATCGGCTACTAGGCGGGATCCATCGTGGTGGGAGTACGAGATCAAAGACAGGAAGAAATCATTTAAGAAAACATCTCCAAGCCGAGGCGGCGAAGTTCTAGTGGCTCCCGAGGGACGGGGGGGTCGAGTCGTGGCACACCCTGATAGCTCGTCCGGACACTGAAATGTAACGGATGATAGCAAATCGGTTTTCGGTTCCTTTGGCCAGTGAGTTTCCCCCCTTTAGCCCTTCCTTTCATGACTGGATATGTGAACGCATGCATGACGGCGGTCCACTGTGGTTATCGGTCTGTAGCTCATCAAGTATGGCATGATGAAAGTCAATACATAGCCACCAGATTGTTAATGCATAACAATCTTTTACAATGCGATGCTGATTTAAGATACATTTATGAACTTGCAGTGGGTGGCGTAGATGTTTGTGCACGAATTCTTACGAAACTTACATGGTGGTATCCCACACTCTGCACGCCTGATTACTGGATGGACCTTCCAGATATGGGTTGGATTATTGCGACGAATTTTCAAGCTATTTTTGTATGTTTTTGTCGTGGAAATTCGCACACATTTTTACCACTAGATACTAACTTGCCATCTCCAGTACTGGAAATAACGATCGCTTATATCCCAACAAAACGGCACTTCGTGTCGGTAAGTTGTTCAAACTTTAGTCATTTCATTTACTAAAATATGTATGATTTGAGATTGTAAGCCCTAAGGGCGAACAAACTCAGTTTTTGATATTGGACAAACTTTTAATGTTGTGTCTAATGATCTTAATATTTGTGATAGAATATCGGAACTCATTATGGAAGCTCTAAGTACTTCAATCAAGCCATTGAAAGCCATTGATATCAAGATTCAAAGTTATACAAGGCTCATTCATCAAGATTGAAGATTGAAGACTGAAGACTTAGGTTTGGTTAGTTTAGCTTTGTTCTCATTAGTCGTTATCCTAGAAAGCTCTAACCAAAGCTCGTATGAACATAAGCTCTACACTCTAGTCTTGCTTGCACACAAGCACGTTTTCAAAAGGCTTAAGTTTCAAAATGATCTTTACATGTGTTCTTATCCAAAAAGCCTTTGATTTCATAGATAAGTCTTTTAGAAAAGTTTTCCAAGTGTTCTTACTTGCTACCTTTTAGGAAAACCTTTTTAGACTTTAAAAGACTTCAAAAGATTTCAAAACGTGTGAAAAATCAGCTTGGAAGTTCGGTCAACCGAGCTCAAGCTCGGATCAACCGAGCAGATACTGAGAGTTGAACCAACATGGTTCGGTCAACCTTAGGCATGGTCGGTCGACCGAAGTGGGCTTCGGCTCAACCGAGGTTGACTTCGGTCATCCGAGGTGGTCGTTCGGTCAACCGAACTCTGTTTTAAACTAGCCATTTTTTGACCGTTGGAGAGTCGTTTTTCAGCCAAATTTGAAATGTATAAATACTCCAAAGCTAGAGAAACATTCCAAGACTTTGAAAAACATAAAACATTGATATCTTATCAAGTCAAAACACTTTCAAAGCAAAATACTCTTCACCCTTATGATCTAAAGCATTCAAGAGTATTCTTTCAAAAGCAAGACAAAGAGTGGACTTCATATGTTCAAGAGCTAAATTGTTTGTGCTTCAAAGTTATACATTCTCACTTCTAAGAGTGATCAAGCTTTGTACTTAACCTATCTCATTCCCTTTCTTAGTGATAGGGTTATTTGATAAGTCCTACTTAGTGTGGGCAATTGTAAAAGTCCTACTTTGTGTGGGCAAGCTCTTAGTGAGTTTCTTGGTATTGTGGTTGTGTTTGTAAAACTCTTAGTGAGTTAGCCACAAGTGTAAAATCTTCTTAGTGAAGTTGTTGCAAATCCTTGGGTGCGGCTCAAGGTAGTGGATGTAGATTCTAAGTGAATCGAACCACTCTAAATCCTTTGTCTTGTTATTGGGTTTTACTTTGCTTTCAATCATCTTGCTTAAACTTACAATAGCATTGCAAAGAATCGAAAAAGTTGCCAAGATTAGTTAAAACCCAATTCACCCCCCTCTTGTGTTTTACAATTGGTATCAGAGCCTCGTCTTCATCTTTAGCTTAATCGCTTGAAGAAAAGATTAATGGCCGGTTGTTCCGCTTTAGCTTACCAAGAGGGATCTTCCACAAATAGACCACCTCTCTTTGATGGAAATAATTTCAATGCTTGGAAAGACCGTTTCAAAATCTATGTGTGCTCTATAGACTACTCTTTATGGAAGATTTTTGAAGAAGGTCCTTATGTTCCTATGAAAGAGGTGAATGGTGTTCAAGTTCCAAAATTGGACAATGAGCTTAATCAAGATGAGTCCAAGAAAATGACTCTCAATTATCGAGCTATGAACATCATTAGTTGTGCTCTTAATCCGGAAGAGTACAATCGGGTACGTGGAAGCAATTCCGCTCACAAGATGTGGAGAAACTTAGAAGTCACCCATGAGGGGACTAATCAAGTCAAAGAATCAAAGCTCAACATGCTTGTGAGGGAATATGAGCTTTTCTCTATGAAGACAAATGAAACTATCAATGAGTTGAACACTAGATTCACAAATATTGTCAATGGGTTGAGATCCTATGGAAAGGAATATTCAATGGGTGAAATGAATAGGAAGATTCTCAACTCACTTCCTAAAAGTTGGGAAGGAAAAGCTCTTGTGATTGAAGAAGCAAAGAATTTGAAGACTTATCCAATGGAGGAGCTCATTGGTTCTCTTCTCACTTATGAGCTCACACACAAAAAGAATGAGCATCTTGAAAGGGCAAAAGTGAGTGGTGCTTTAAAGGCTATTCTTGATATTGATGATTCCAATGATTCAAGTGATGAAGAAGACATCAACTTTGATGATGAGACCATGGAGTTTGTGGTAAAGCGCATGAAGAAAATGTTTTCCGGGAAAGGAAGAAAACATTTTCAAAATAGAAGAAAACATAATCCTCATGGGATGAAATGCTATGAATGTGTAAGTGATCAACATCTCATAGGAGAATGCCCCGCCACCAAAGAAAAAGAGCCCAAGGAATACAAAAAGAAAAAATTCTTTAAACCAAAGAATTTCAAGGGCATGCTAAGCCATTGGGATCAAGAAGGGAGTGGTGATGAAGAAGATGAAAATGCAAATGTTTGCTTCATGGCTTTTGGTAATGAGGTACATCTTTCTCCCTCTCCTTCAAATTCTTATAATGATAATGATGATGATGATGAGGATGATCCTAATGAGCTTTTAATGGATATGTATGATCAATTGACTAAATGTGCAAAGCAAAACAAAGATATGAAGCTCAAAATTGAATCTTTGCTTGATGAAAGAGCTAAGTTGATTGATGAAAATAAGAAGTTGAGTGATGATGTTAATTGCTTGAAATGTGAAAATGAAAGTCTCATTACTACTAGCAATTCATCTTCATTACAATACATAGAAGCTTGTAATAAATTGTCTTCTCTTGAAAACAAGCTTGTTGAATTTGATCTTTTGAAGAACAAATTAAATGACCTTACCCTTATTGTTGATAATTTTTCTAAGGGTAAGAAAAATCTTGATCAAATTTTTATTGTGCAACGTGCTTCAAATGTTAAACATGGTCTTGGTTATAACGCTAATCACATTGATCATGCTAGCTCTTCTAAGTTGCCTAAAAATCACTTTGGGCATGCTAGTACCTCACATAGGCAAATTAGATATCATGAGCATGTTCACAATTCTTCTAAGCCACACATTTGTTGCACATATTGTGGAAAACATGGTCATACTAATGCTAGATGTCATGTTAAGAAGAAGATTGAAAAAGGGGTAAAAACCATTTGGAAAGTTAAACGTATTTCAACTAACCCCCATGGACCCAAACAAAAATGGGTACCAAAAGTTACTCTTCCCTTGAGTTTATAGGTTCTCATTAGTTTAAGGGAAGCTCCGGTTCTATGTTGTTTCAATGTGTATGATCTTGTCACATAACCGGAGAAGAAGAAGTGCTAGTTAAAGGAGTTGTGCCAAAGGAAGAAATTCTAAAGCACTCCTCAACACTTGGATTCTCAATACTCATATGGTAATCAATTGGAGAACCAAGTTGCTTCAATACATAGAGCAAAGCATTAAGTGATGAAAAGAGTCAAAGTGTCATTCTAATATCTTCATCACTTGGTAAGAAAGCAAAGGTATCAAAATCACCTTCTCTTAACACTTTAATTAATGTGTTTAAGTGTTTTTGATATATATATACATGCTTGCTCTTATATATGTTGCCTCTCATATTCTTGAATTTTATATTCATATAGATAACCTTTAGCATGTTCTTTATTGTCCATGTTTATTAAGCTAAGGTATCTATGAGATGTAGCATATGCAACTTGATTGATTCTTGTTTTATCATGTCATATTCATTTAAGAATCCATCTAGTTGTTTTGGTTTTTGTTTTGCATAATCCTTATGCATATTTGTGTTACTTGAGAAATTGAGCTAATCATGAAGGACCTTTAAAAAAAAAAGGGTACCATATTTGTTCTCAAGAATTCCTTGTAGGTAACAAAGAGTTCTATGCTTCAAGAAGAAGATGTGAACTACAAGGAATGGCACAAGTGAGCTACGACTCCAAGAAAAGAGTCAAAAGCTAAAGATGAGTATGATAAAGAAGATTGAGAAGCTCAAAGAACTCATTGAAGAAACTCAAATTGCAAAAGCATTCATCTAATTCAATGAGATATTCCTAAACTCAATCTTTTTCATTTCCTTGAACAATTATTGATCTTACTTTCCATTTAATGTTCAATTGTTCTTGAAATGGGCATCTTGGAGATTTAATAACATGTTTTGCTCCTCATATGTTTTGATTGTTCTTGAGCATGTTATTAGAGAGCTTAATGATTTGATCTTTGTGATGATATTCTTTTATAAACCCCCTCCCCTCTATATTTAGTGTCTTTTGCTTTGGGGGAGTTTGTATATGCTATGTTTAGATTTTATTTGATCTTTAGTGCATATATGGGTGTTGGTGTGTTTATATTCAAGTCTATAGCATTAATCTTATGTGGTTGATCGTCTAGATGCTTGACTTAGGATGTAAACTCTATATGTGATGTATGCTCAATTGTTCATAGTTTACATCATCACATCACTTGTTGGCTTGCTTTTCATCTTTTAACTCTTATAGCCAACTTGTGTAAGTTATTTTGGAAGTTATATGTGTTATAATTTTTTATGTCGTCAATTGGTATCACATATACTCTCCCTAAATAACTATGAGATCATTTTTTTTCAATTGGTATAATATTTTCATATTCTTTTTTATCTCATTATAGTTTTTTTGGTTAGTATCACTTTAAGAGTTGCTACACTCATTTAGCTAACCATTAACTTGTTAGAGGAATGTACTCAAATTGTTATCTTACACTTCCTCTATTTCTTCTGGTTGTGATACATGTGCTTAACTTATGAATTCATGGTATCACTTCCATTAGTACTTTGTTAGCGATATTTTCAAACTTGTTTTACAATTGGTCAATTGATATCAAACTTGGTTTTATCTCAAATAGCTAACATCGTATGTTTGATAAACGGGGAGATTGTGCTTAATGGTTATATTCCTTATCTCCTTTGTTTTTAAGCTTAGGTTGATATTCTTTTTGAGCCATATATAACCATCTTTATATTTATGTGTCATTATGGACTCTTTGGATTTTGAAATCAACCAAGCTTATTCAAAAAGATCATTCTTCCGAAAATTGGTGTATTAACTTTGCTTGCATTATGAACTGTCTGTTTTTGCAAGTACACCCTTATTTCTAAGGAGTTTGAAGTCTTTTTGATTATGCCAAAGGGGGAGAAAAATGTGTATTAATCTTGCTAAAATGTGTATTAATCTTTGTGTATTAATCATGTTTTTTTTTATCCTTTCCGGCATGTTTTGAGGGGGAGCTTTTTATATATCTTTTGTCTCAAAACATATTAAATGGAAGGAAGGAGGAAAGGAGGTTGGTTGGGAAATAGGGCTCTTCTAAGAGTCCCTAGATGCATTTGGCAAAAAGAAGTTATCATGCTAGTGCTTTAGTCTTCTTTGGTTTTATCTTGAATGCATTAGTCTTTGTTCTTATTTGTTATAAGATCTTTTTGCCATGCTTCCTCATGCTTCCTTGGTCTTAATTTTGTCCATATTCTATCTTATTACATAAAAGTTTGTCATAATCAAAAAGGGGGAGATTGTAAGCCCTAAGGGCGAACAAACTCAGTTTTTGATATTGGACAAACTTTTAATGTTGTGTCTAATGATCTTAATATTTGTGATAGAATATCGGAACTCATTATGGAAGCTCTAAGTACTTCAATCAAGCCATTGAAAGCCATTGATATCAAGATTCAAAGTTATACAAGGCTCATTCATCAAGATTAAAGATTGAAGACTTAGGTTTGGTTAGTTTAGCTTTGTTCTCATTAGTCGTTATCCTAGAAAGCTCTAACCAAAGCTCGTATGAACATAAGCTCTACACTCTAGTCTTGCTTGCACACAAGCACGTTTTCAAAAGGCTTAAGTTTCAAAATGATCTTTACATGTGTTCTTATCCAAAAAGCCTTTGATTTCATAGATAAGTCTTTTAGAAAAGTTTTCCAAGTGTTCTTACTTGCTACCTTTTAGGAAAACCCTTTTTAGACTTTTAAAAGACTTCAAAAAGATTTCAAAACGTGTGAAAAATCAGCTTGGAAGTTCGGTCAACCGAGCTCAAGCTCGGATCAACCGAGCAGATACTGAGAGTTGAACCAACATGGTTCGGTCGACCTTAGGCATGGTCGGTCGACCGAAGTGGCTTGGACGGTCGACCGAAGTGGGCTTCGGCTCAACCGAGGTTGACTTCGGTCATCCGAGGTGGTCGTTCGGTCAACCGAACTCTGTTTTAAACTAGCCGTTTTTTGACCGTTGGAGAGTCGTTTTTCAGCAAAATTTGAAATGTATAAATACTCCAAAGCTAGAGAAACATTCCAAGACTTTGAAAAACATAAAACATTGATATCTTATCAAGTCAAAACACTTTCAAAGCAAAATACTCTTCACCCTTATGATCTAAAGCATTCAAGAGTATTCTTTCAAAAGCAAGACAAAGAGTGGACTTCATATGTTCAAGAGCTAAATTGTTTGTGCTTCAAAGGTATACATTCTCACTTCTAAGAGTGATCAAGCTTTGTACTTAACCTATCTCATTCCCTTTCTTAGTGATAGGGTTATTTGATAAGTCCTACTTAGTGTGGGCAATTGTAAAAGTCCTACTTTGTGTGGGCAAGCTCTTAGTGAGTTTCTTGGTATTGTGGTTGTGTTTGTAACACTCTTAGTGAGTTAGCCACAAGTGTAAAATCTTCTTAGTGAAGTTGTTGCAAATCCTTGGGTGTGGCTCAAGGTAGTGGATGTAGATTCTAAGTGAATCGAACCACTCTAAATCCTTTGTCTTGTTATTGGGTTTTACTTTGCTTTCAATCATCTTGCTTAAACTTACAATAGCATTGCAAAGAATCGAAAAAGTTGCCAAGATTAGTTAAAACCCAATTCACCCCCTCTTGTGTTTTACATGAATTTTATTGACTAATTGTATTTTTTTAATATATAGGTTCAGATGGAACGTAATTGTCCATTGCCCCCATTGCATCCATCTTGATACACTATTCAAGTTCAATGGCACAAAGTTGCTCTTATCCGCTGAAAGTCATATTTACCGCGTGGAAAAATTTGGAACAAATTTATGGCTGTTAATTTGTATTTGATATTCTGTATTATTTAGAAAATTATGAAATATTTTTTAGTACCAATTGTGTGTTGCAATTAATTTTGTAATTACTTAGTATTACAAAGAAAATTATGAAATATTTTTTCCGGGTACCCCTAAACCCTAACAACAATTTTTTTAAAACCCTAAAACAATTAATTTTACACATTACCCTAAAACCCTAAAAAATATTAATTAAAAACCCTAAAAACAGAAATTAATTTGTCTGGAAAAAAAAAATTCTTGGGCGCGCGCACATTTGCACGCGAGTTAGGGTTTGGGCCGCCTGCGTGTGGACACGCGCCGTTTTAAAAAAAAATTTAAATTCGCGTGCTGACATCAGCAGACAGTGAGTGACGTCATCGTTTGTATGTCAGCAGACGGTGATCCCCGTTACCGTTTGTTTGACGTACAGACGGTGACGTCACTCACCGTCTTGCTGTTGTCAGGACGCGGATTTAATTTTTTTTAAAACGGCTCGTGTCCACACGCAGGCGGCCCAAACCCTAACCCGCGTGCAAATGTGCACGCGGCCCAAGAATTTTTTTTTCCAGACAAATTAATTACTGTTTTTAGGGTTTTTAATTAATATTTTTTAGGGTTTTAGGGTAATGTGTAAAATTAATTGTTTTAGGGTTTTAAAAAAAAATTGTTAGGGTTTAGGGGTACCCGGAAAAAATATTTCATAATTTTCTTTTTAAAAAAAGAAGTCTTCATAAATTTCAATTTACTACTAAGTCATTATACAATTATTTGCAACACACAATTAGCACCAATAAATGTAAATTTAAATTATGAATATTACACAACTAAACGTCTTCATCATCATGCGATTGACCAGAGGGTTGCAACTGACGAAGATTTTATTTTAGCACTGCAAGCACATGACCATAATCCCTAGGAAATGTCGCATGTTGTGAATCTAGTAAAGATTCATATAATGCTTTAATGGCATCGACGAACTGAAAAATAAACAATCAAACAAATTGTTAAATGCGCAAAAAATATACACTAATATTTTTGTTACAAAATTAATAATTAATACCTGTTGGTTCCTTATTGCCTTAGGAACCCCACGAACTGGATGAATTCTCAAGTGAGTGCGTGGTCTGTACCATTCAAGATAACCTAAAGCCACCGCTGAAGGAGGTTCTGCTGCACGTCCCAATAAGTCTAAGGAAAAACAATGTGCTTCCGCCCTTTGCCAAAATGCATCGACAAAACTATACACAGCCTTATACCTTCGAGTCTCCTTAGGACGATAATGTTCCTGTGGCAAAATTCGATTGATAGGCTTCTCCTGTACATATCCAAACTGTCTCAAACAACGATCTGGCATGTACGGTTCTACAATATGGCCAAACCTAATGGTGCCATGAAATGTAGAAATCCAACAACTAGGATTTTGCAACGGGAATCTATCGAACGGTGTGAAATTAACCTACACAATTAAGTCAGTATACGTAAATCTAGAGAATAATTTTAATTGTGAATTTAAAAAATAAAAATACATTTTATACCTCTTCGACACTCATATCATCCAACATCATCCGGTAAATTCTGAGTCTCTTCATACTCTTTAAATCAACTTTCTCAGGCAAATATCTCGAGGTAAATGGTTGTGTAGCATTCCAATTAATGTTCAACCTATCCTGACTCAGAAATACTGGGAAATATGAATATATCCATGCCTGCAAAAAATTATTCATTAGAAATATTAGATAAATAATCATGTGACAACTGAAAAATAACTACATTTAACATTTTTAAAAATTAATTAAGTACCTCTAGTAAGGTAAGACATCCGCCAATTGACTTGCAGCCGGCCCTAGACGCTTGACCCAATTGTCGATACAGAGCTGCCAATGCTGCACTACCCCAGGAATACGAATTCATTTAGCCCGGTACCATTAAGGCTCCCCATATCCTGAAGTTCACCTTGTCCCAAGAACGATCGACAAACAGGGTCGACCCCAACATATGCAGTAAGCACACATTTGCTCGGACAATAGAAGTCAAAGGTAGACCATTAATTGCGTTGACCAAAAATTTATTCGGAATACCCTTTTCATTAATAGCCTTAGTCAGGGCCTGAACATCAACTTGAACACACTGTGCAATCTCAAGTATAATATTCTTTCTAATATGGTGAGGGTCAAAGATTGCATTACCGAAAATAGGAATATGAAGTATATAAAATACATCATGAAGTGTGATCGTCATTTCACCCCCAAAGCATGTGAAATGAGTTAGTATCGGGTTGCCACCGCTCTACAAATGAACAAATAAGTTCATCATCGTGATGCGGAAACATGGTAGTACGGAGGTGTCCTAAACCGGTTCCGTATAAAATAGAGGACGCCTCTGCATCTTGGTCTAGTCCTGTCAACTCCCGTGCTACAACTTCTTTCCGGGTGGTGATTTGTACAAAATCCCGCTCTACCCCGTTCCAGATATCAACAGCTACATGACCAGAATAAGACGGAATCTCATCTGGAATCTCCGGTCCACCACTTGCTGGAGTTCTCTGCTCCCAATCTATCGTCCTTGGTTTCACCTGAGTAAGAATGGGAAAGCTCGGAGGTTGGGTACTCTGGGTAGTACTATGTGATACATATGGTGGGTCATCACTTGCATCGTCTGTAGGGGCATGATAGGAATGTCTAGCTCCACAAACAGAAGGTCTAGCAGCGGAAACAAAAGGTCTAGCACCGGAAACCGACGGTCTAGCTCCGGAAACTGACGGTCTAGCTCCGAAAACCGACGGTCTACCTCTTGAAACCGACGGTTTAGCTGGGTCATCCATTGGGGTAGGCCTACTAGAAGACGATCTGCTAGACGATGGCCGAAATCTCCCAAATACTCTCTTCAATATTCCTGGACTCCTATGTGATTCACCTTCACCTACACCTACAATGGGTTGGACAGGGGGGGGTAGCATCAACGAAATCCTCCTCCTCCTCCTCAGTAGAAGAATCTTCTGTTAGTAGTGCCCTAGGACCATTAGCACATGTTGTGCGTTTTATCATCTTTTGAGCATGTAATTGAATAGTTAATTTTGCTTTTGATTATCAAATGTGTGATTTGATAGTAAAACTCATTAGCTTATGTAATTACTATTCTAGAAGTCCCTAGTTTTATGTAATGCTTAGTTACTATGAAATATAACTAGTATGATTGTTGATAGATGATCTTGTTTTACTGATCATGTATAATGGATACAAATCACATCATAGATGCAATATATAGGGATACATTGTATTGGACGTGATCCGTCAGAGAAGTAATACTTCATGGTCTTAAGTCATAAGTATTACTTCCTCAATACTATTTTAGAATCCTTAGACCTTATGTCTTCATTGATTCTAGTATGAATGGAGCCACGCTTTGACTCACTCGGGACGTTACTTGTAACAGAGTAATCAATACGACCGATGATCGGAGTGCAGTGTCCTATCATAGCTTGAATGTGAGAGACATTGTAAGGAATTTGTCCCTCTCTATTATTATAGAGAGATATCCATGGGCCCCTCGATAGGGAAAGAGTGTTTAAATGCATGGCCAGTGCTCAAATGTATTTGATAAAGTGGTTATCAAATGCTATTTGTCGAAAACAGTCTACCCGAGATCGAGTATAAATACAATTAAGCTTAATAAGGGTGACGACCACCATGCCTTTATGCTTAATTAGGATATCGCGAGACAAAGGGATTAAATAGTAGATTGATATTAGGTTCCGTTGTATATTCATTCACTTTGGGTAGTCACAATGTCCTGCTAGGGACCGCTTGTGATTTATGAACTCACACTACTACTAAGTGTGTTTTCATTGCCATTGTGATATGAACCTACAGGGTCACACGCATAGACGAGCTAACGAGATTCATGTCCAGATTCAATGAATCTAGAATGTGTCTAGGTTCATCGTATCTGACATTCACTTTTCTGAGAAAATAAAACGTTATTATTTGAATTAGAGATAAGAGGCATTTTCGGTATAGCCGGAATTACGTGGGAGTTATTATCCGATAAAGACTCCCACTACCAGCAGAAGTCTAGTGCACGTGGGAGTTATAGACTCCCACTGCCAAAAGAGGTTGATAGGACGTGGGAGTTTAGACTCCCACTGCTGAGAGAAGTTGAGGACGTGAGAGTTAGTTCCGGGAACAAACTCTCACACCATATATAATGATCTCTTGGCCGAAACCCTAGACTAATGTTTTTCAGCCGAAATAATACATAGAATTAGAAAACCGTTTTCTATTCTAGCCTCTCCCTTTTCTCTCTAATTCCCCAAAATCAGAAAAAACGAAGAGCTAGCAATCGCTGCCCGTTTCGTCGCGTGGATACCGGTAGAGGGACTTTCCGCAAAGGGAGATCAATCGGTAGCAGCATCCGATCTAAGAAACGTCATCCTCCATTCAAGAAGTAGCTTCTTGAATCCAAAACGTAAGTTTTTCTTGCTGTTTTTCGAATTGTTTCATATGAGCGGATCCTTCAGGGGAGGACTCATGGGTGTTTGGAACGAGTTTCCGCCCATGAATCCCTTCATCTTCAACATAATCCTCTTCAAAACCAGAAACCCTCCCCTGTGATTGCACAGGAATATCGGAAATTGAATGAGGTAGGTGTGAACTACTACCTGCCATCCATTGGTGAGGCTCGTTATATGCGGGGGTAGGGTATAGGATTATAAAGGGTAGAGGGAATATTACTCGCAAGGGGAGTTCGTTGTCTGCGATGCTCTCGACTCAATCTGGCAGACTGAGTCACAGGCCTGTCAGCTACTCTATCATCACGATCCCTAATCGGGCCCAACTGATCAATATCTCTTCTCCGATCTGCCATCTACAAATTCAACAACAAGTTATAATTATAACTCTGACAAAATATTTTTTTAAAAAAAACAAAATAATATTTATTAAAGACATTATTTAATTTAAATAAGCCTCTATTAAATCAAAATATGCAATTTAAAAAAAAAATGCGTCACTGAACAAAAAAATTGAAAAAACAATTAATTAATCCACCGAGTGAAAAATTACACGCGATGGATAACCCCAACCGTCTTGCGTAATTACACGCGCCCTACCCAATTTAAAAAAAAATTAATTACCGCCTGCTGACAGCTAGTCAACCGCGGACACGTCAGCAGGCGGTTGACTGGCTGACCGCCTGCTGACGGCCCATCATGCGTCTCCCGGACCACGCGCCGACGCTACACCGGGCTACACGCACCTCACGCGCCCAGTCCCAAATTCAATTTTCAGTCCAGTTTTTGGCAAAAATACCACAATTTAGTGTATTTTCAAGCAAATTTGGTAATATTTATCACAAATAAACTTCTATTTTGGTAGATCTACATAATTTAAGTTAAAATTCAAATTTTTAAAAATTAAAACTCACATTGTGTTAGTTGTGATGCTATTTTGACGTTGAGTGTAGAGACAAAGTTGACGAGGACGACGTTTACAATCTGTTGAAGTAAAAAAACAAATTCTGGCAGCGGCGGCCGGTGGTTGTGCGGCAAAAAATTTAAGAGGGAGAGAGGGTTGGGAGCATTTATGAGGAGAGAGAAATAAGAGAGAGGATAAAAAAAAATAATGGGGGATAGGGGTGTTAAAAACAAAAAATAGGGGTGGCCCTATAGTGGGCATGTCAAAATGGATCACATGTGCTTTGTACGTGATCATTTTGGCCTGATTATTGGCCGGAATCCTTAATTTGACAAACGGAGAGAACCCGTAAAATTGTTAAGCTATTTCGCATTTATTAAAAAATTAAAGCTATTTCGAAAAAAAAAAATTGATATATATATATATAGGTTTTCTCCCATTCTCCCAAAACAAAATAAAGAAAATGTCTCATGTCTCTTCTTTCAAAGTGCTTTGGACAACCTTTTCTTATATTTTTAATATAAAATTCTCACTTTAATAGTTTATCTCATCATCCAATCAATTCCTTTTTTATTAATTTCGTTCCTAAATATTTGACTTTTTTCCATAAATTTTAAAAAAAAAGTACAAGACAATAACTACGACAAAAAATGCCCAATATGCTCACAATTAAAATATAATTTGATATAAATGAATAAGTATAAAATTATTTAAAATATTAAAATATGAAATAAAGTTGGCGAGAACAAATATGATAAATATTTATTCAATTTTTGAAATATTTCAAAAAATTTAAAAGTAAAAATTTACTTACTAAAAATACAAAAACAAAAAGCAATTCAAATACAAATCCACCTCTAGAAGCATGCTTTTATTACAATTTATATTCCCGTAACATTTTAATTGTTCCAATTTAAGAAAAATACAAATCCCAAGGAATTTCGAAATAAAAATTTCTGCAAATACACCCTTAGAAAATCAAAATTGTGAAATTTTTTTTCACTTCTTATACGAAAAAAGACTCAATAAAAAAAAAAAAAAAAAAAGTGAAGTTGAGGCTCAGATCTATAATCAGCAGGACAAGAGAGAAGACGACGGCGCCATGGCTGCAATCCATGGGTTGCATGTGATCAACTATCACATACCATCCTCGGATCGCCCCGCCAAGATACGGGTCGGATCAATCTCAAATGTCCGAGCTCAGAAAGATTTATCATCATCATCCCAGCCTTTGAGTGGAAATTGAATTCCACAGCCTTAAAATCATCATTATTATTACTTAGCAACAAAAAAAAAATATCATTATTATTATTATTATCATAATAATCACCAACAAAACAAAGAAAGACCAAACATTGGTGTTTTTTTTTCCAGAAATGGATGGTAATACAAGCAGAAGGGCGGTTGGTTGTTTGGGGGTGAAATCATGGGCATAAAGAGAGGGGCAACCACCCTTTAGAGAATTCCCATGCTCTCCTCTGCCTCAATTCCTCTTTTGAGCTGAGCTCTGTAAGGAATGGGTTGGGTTCAACCTCTATTTATTGTCTCCCTTATGTGCGGTCAAAATGGTAATCTTGGATTTTTTTTTGGGGTGTAATAACTAATAATGGTAAAACAAATTTAGATTAAATGGTAATTTGTTTTGTTTTTTATGAATAAAGGATTACCTATTATTAATAAAATGGCCGGGCCCATGAAAAATTCTCAAACTCTTTCTCCAATACAATAAAAGAGAGGAGTTTGGGAAGAAACAAAGACAAATAAGACAGATAATAAAAGTTACACAATGTAACAGATAATAACCCACACCCCAAATAACCTAGATGGGAAGCAACTAAAACTACCACTAATAATTTAACAAACAAACAAACAATAGTCTTCTCCGCAACATCTTCATCGCAATTTTCGAACCTCAGAGACAAGCACTTGATTTCAACCTCTTTCGTTGACAGCGATTCAAAAGAACATAGGCGTATCAACGATCTAAAGACTCGCCTAGGAAAGAGGTGAAAACACAAGAAAGGGTCCAGATAAAAAATGGGTATCCATATCTTACCACCAACTAGCCGATCTAAGAAGATTGACAAAAGATCTCGCCACCAAGTCTTGAATCTTGATGAAAAACGCATTAGAGAATGTCCATCGATGTTTGTGGTCAAAAGTAGGGGTGAGGACACCAAAAAATGGTGGAGAATGGCTAGATCCGACCAAGATATGATCGGAGACCGGCGTTTTTGGCCAGATCTAACCAGGAGAGAATGGAAGAAGAAGAAATCAAAGAGAAGAAGGAGAGAATATTTTTAGGGAGAGAATTTTCGGTAATTTATTGGTTTACATTGACAGATAGTATATTCTTCATTGGAATGGTAGGGATGGGAAGGTGAGGTTTTTAGTTGGGACTCAATTATTATTTTCTTTTTCATTTGAATGTTTTCTTTTTTCTTATTCTCCATTAAGAGAAAACCTCTTTATATATATACATAAACAATTTTTATCTTTCTTTTTTTGTTAGTAAATTTTTATTTTAGTTTTTTCTATACATAATCTGTTTTCGAACGGTTGTTTTTTGTTAAATTAGTTTAAAATTAGTGATTTCCAACTACTCTTAAATACATGTTATGTACTTGTTTGCCAAGGTTAAGGGTATTTTTTTTTAATCAATTTAAGTCATTAACACTATGATATGTGTTGAATAAGTGATTAAAAGTGACACTAAACTGTCTGTTTATAATAATTTGACAAAAACAGTAGTTCGAAAATAGTTTATGTATATAAATAGTTAAAATAAATGTTTACTGACAAAAAAAAAAGTAATAATTATTTATGTATATATTAAGAGATTTTCTCTCTTTCCATTGATGTAGTTTGAACAATATGATTTGTTTGTGAAGATTGATATTGTACAGTTGCTCGATGAGGGAATAATGGATCTATTGTGTGAGTAATTTGAATTAGAGTTGCAAGTGATTTGTGCTATTTGTAATATTTCAATGCTTGTTCAATATAAGATTTCAAATTGAGAATATATAAATTTTTAAAATTTAATCAATATAAAATTACAAATTTAAAACATCTTGAAACTGATAAATTTGAAACATAAGATCACTATCATAATTTCTTTCTTTTTTTTCCTGAATGACCCCTACTATTATATTCCCATTAGTGTCAAAAAATACTTTTCAAATCAGTTTACATAATTTTATAACGAAATAATTATTTTCTAAGCTCAAAAGAAATAATGACTTCAACCCTCGAAAGAAAAAACAATAAAAAAATTGAAATTTGAGGCTCAGATCTGTATAGCAGCAGGCATAGAAAACAACATCGCCATGGCTGCAAGCCCCCCAGTTGCATATTGATGAAAATGAAACCAACAAATTTCACAAATCATCCGGGGCTTGCCCCGCCAAGATACGGGTCAAATTATCTCAAATACCCAATATTTATCAGCTCAGAAAGAATTAATGGAGAGAAAAAAATATCATCATAGCCTCTGAGCAATTGATTCAATTTAAGAAACGGAGGGAGTACAATTATACAGTTCCAGAAAAGTTCAAGGGAGTAAAATGCATTTAACCCAGATCAATGACGGATCCAGAAAATTTTTTTACTGGGGTCATTTAATATGCATAATAATTGACTGCGGTTATTTATATATTTATTATCTAAATAGAGTAAAATATATCATATATAATTAAAAAAATCACTGGGGTCATTTGATATATATAATAATTCACTGGTGTCATTTATACATTTATTATCTAAATGGAGTAAAATACATCATATATAATTAAATTTTTTTTTTTTTTTTTTTTTTGAGCGGGGTCAGGATCCGTCGCTGACCCAGATCGAAAGGGTCAACTAAGAGCATGAACATGCAGATGCATAAGAAGCAACCCAGTTGAATCAGGGTATCAGATTGTGTAGGAGGGCGCAAACTGCAGTATGAAAATTTTAACCCTTCAATGTGGAATGGCTTCTTGCAGTAAGATAAGACCTCTCACCAATCGAATCGCTAAGTCACCTTGATTAAAATCTTCCATAATTCTTGTTGAATCGAGAGGTGGGGCTCTGAGGACGTGGGTATCGCCTTTTCGTGTAGGAGATGCATAAGAAGCAAAAAAACAAACAAACACAGACGTAGAAACAGCTCAATTCTCTGTATGCCTTCAAGGGCTGTTTTTTTTCTCATTGAAATCATCGGCAAACAGAGATGGGTAACCACCCTCAAAGAAATCCCAATACTCTCTGTTGCCTCTTCCTTTTCTTTGTTTCTGAGCAATTGTAAGGCGAAGACCTTCTGATTAGTTCATTCCTTTATTCATTCCCCTTGGTGGATTTGAGAAAGGTTGCGCAAAGCAAATATAGCTCAGGTGTATCTCTGTCTCCTCAAAATCAAATGATAATGAGATATATTAAAACGTGAATTTATTAGTGACTAGACCTTTCTTATGCATTTAATGTATGACTTTTTATATTTTAATACTACTTATATCGATGCGAGATTAATTTCAATATTTTTTCATGTGAGAATCAATTCGAACACGTCGTTCTATTTTGGGTCACAAGAAAACAATTTAAATGCCCGACTACTTTTTTGGGTGATGGAGGGACAATAGTGTGCTTGGATTGGGTCTGATTTGAATTTGGTCTAATTTGAGACTCAAACCCAGATCTTAACCAGCTTTGGATTGAGTTTGGAAATGAAATCTGAAGTGTTAAATCATCCTCAAATAAAATTTCAGACTCATTCCAAAGTTGATTTGGGTCTAAATTTGAGTCTAGTTTGACCAAACCCAATCCAAACACACCCGAGCTTATATTTACCTAACGACCCACTTTAATACAATGTAAAAATAGTTAATGATCCTATATATCCTTTCAGTACTTCAGACTAAATATACTAACATGATTCAAATAATAAGGGAAGCCTAAGCTCAAAGGGCACAAAATGGGTTTTCTATTGAAAGAAATTTTAAAAATAAAAATTGCCTTTGTGAAAAACTCATAGATAGATTAGATTCAATACAATTCATGAAAACAAAATAAAAATGAAAAAAATTGATTAAAGAGGAATTCAGAATCTGTCCTTGAACTGACATATGACAAAATTTAAAGCTAAGAACATCGTTAGCTCCAAGAGCTCTCCAAATACAGGGACAAATGTGCAAGATGTATCCCCAAGAAGAACAAAGGAGACATCTCTCAATATTACACCATCATTATTGTCTTCACTTTCATGCAGAAACTGAAACATAAAATGGAAATTTTAGTTATATACAAGGAAACAATAAGTGAATACAAAGTTAAATTCAAAGAAAATGTAAAACATTTACTCACATGCTTATAGCAGCACATCCCAGAGATCGAACCATTACGACTAGGAAGTATGAACTTCAACAAAATTGATAAAGACCTTTAGATTTTCATCTCCGTTCTCCTTAATGTCTCTCACTGACTCTTCAATATGGTTTCCACACCACTGCACATTAATGGTTTCCAGCATAGGGATATACGCGATCTGTAATGGAACTTCTTCCAGCTGCTCACAACATCGCAACACCAATTGCTGAAGTTTGGGAAGGTGATCACTATTAGCATTCCACCAAACAATGTTCAGAGTATCCAACTTCAGATATTTGAGTTCCGAGAATTCTCTTTCCACCATGTCCCAATTTTCTCACTCAAAAGCCCCGAAAGTAATTTCAGAACCTCAAGATTTGGTAATTGCCCAATCACTGAGATATGATCCCATGGAAGACGGAAATTTGACAAAGTCAACTTTTTCAACTTGGAAGGGAAGCTAAACCCACCGGGAGGAAGAGCATTACCGTAATAAGTTATGTTGAGTGATTCTAGCTGATTTAGGACTTCTAACCTTGGAAAGTTATTGCAATTCTTAGAATTATCCCAACATTCTGAAAATATGCATTTCAGTTTCCGGATATTGAAAATTTTCCTCAGTATACATTCTGTCTCTTTGCCAAAGCGGAGAAGAATCGAGGATATGGTAACTAAGTAGTCCAGTCCAGAGGAATATCCATGCTGCAAGCTTATAATAGTAATGTGACCCAGTATGAATATGCCTCAACTTTTTCAAGCACCAAAATGCATCTGGTAAGCTCATCACCTGATCGTCCCTCAATCCCTTCACAATAAGTGTTTCCAAATTCAAGAGGTTAGCAATCGACGGAGGAATAGAATCTATATACCCAGCAATTGCTAAGTATCTCAGATGCACCAATAGTTCTATCCCATTGGGAAAGGAAGTGCCCGTGTTTATGCATTCCAAATCCAATACTTTAAGTAGTCTAAAGTTTTTAGAAACGAATGAGATATCATAGGGACACTTTGGATCCTTATCATTGGTAGCAAGGCATAGCAGAGAACGGGCAATCACTGTTCGTTTCGTCGCGTGGATACCGGTAGAGGGACATTCTGCAAAGGGAATTCCGTTGGTAGCAGCAACGCATCCAAGAAACAGCATCTTCCATTCAAGAATCAAATTCTTGAACCCAAAAAGTAAGTTTCTGTCAATTATTCTTGATTCGTTTTTGTATGAGCGGATCCTTCAGGGGAGGACTCATGGGTGTTTGGAACGAGTTTCCGCCCATGAATCCCTTCGACTATTTGTACTTCCAGGGTCAAGAAGGATATATACATGCCTATTCTTAGCCATGACCCCAGGAATTCTAAAAATGCCCCCTCCAGTAGTGCCATTAAGGGCATTTGCTGAGATCTGAGCAAGTTCAGCTATCTCTTCTCCTATCAAAGTCTCTCCATCAGCCTGTGATGACTGCAGCAATTGCAGTTCACCACCCACCACTTCATCAAATTCATGATCACACAGGTAAATCATGTTTACCTCAGCAAGAGAACACTTGTGCTATGGAGAGTATCTCTCTCCACACTTGAAGCACAAGTTCTGTTATCTTCTCCTCTGTAACTCCTCATTAGAAATTCTCTTGAACTTGATTGGTTCCTTGCTTGGATACTTTGATGAAGAAGAATAACTACTGGATGTAGCCTTGGAAGTCTCCTGAGATGTAGGAGTAGTTTTATGCACATTGATGTAGGTAGATGTTCTTGACACCACCTATATGTACAGACCAAGGTACATTTCCTGCTATACTGATAACCTGAAGGCCTCTAGTAGTGTAGCAGGGCCTGTGCATGCTCACTGTACCCTTGATTTCTTCTTTTAGGCCACTCAGGAACAATGCCACATAATATTCAGGTTTGGCTCTTGTTCCTGTAGTCACAAAGACTGACTTGAGTGCTTCAAACTTCTTCATGTAAGTTTGCACATCAGAGGTCTGTCTCAGTTTAGAAAAGTCTCCAACTATTCCAGATATTGACTTAGCATCAAACCTGGAATACAAGGACACTACAAACCTCTTCCAGTTCTGAGCCCCAAACTCAGCAACAAAGTTGTGTCCCCAAAGGCAAGCTTCACCTCTGAAGTACATCAAAGCAACATCAAGCTTCAAAGGATCTGGAATCCCATGGAGTTTGAAGTACTGTTCAGCTTGAATTACCCATTCCCTGGGTAAACTGCCATCAAACTTAGGGAAATCAAGCTTAGGAAGCTTGATTCCACCTATATCCCCCCTCTTAGGTCAAATCTAGGCTCAAAAGTCACTCCTGCAGCCTGATTCTGGAAATTTTCATTTCCAGCCCCAAAGTCTGTTCTTAATTGCCTAACCGGAGAGTAATTAGGAAAATTTCGACTAGAATCTCCTACTGCAACCTTATCCTTCACATATTGATTCATTTTTTTCAGTTGTTCCATAATCAAATCAAATTTTCCATCAGATTCTTTTTTGTTATTAGATATCACCAATCTGAGCTCATCGAATTGAGAATCAATTCGAGAAGCTGAGCTCTCCAATTCGACTAACCTGTGCGCTTGCTGATCAACCGGAATATGTAACACCGACGTCTCCGGCGTCGGCAATAGCGGTGGTAGTGCCGCTGCCTGTTGAGCTTCTCCAAACTGATTCCGAGTAGTCACCATCTTCTGCCAAGGAATTTGTGCACTGATACCAATTGGTGTGTTATCAACAGTAGTAGAATTTATTCACACAAGAACAGAATTATAGAGAGGAAGAAATTGAGAAGAGAGGAAGAGAAATCAGTTAATCAATTCAATTGATTAACCTAGGGTTCTTCAGAGAGAGAGAAATGAGAAAAGGAGGGAGAAATTCTATAACTGCTTCTTACAAATGATCATCGATGCCCAAATTATCAAACTAAACCCCTATTTATAGGCTTCTACCTTCCGGGTAGTCCAGTTTCTCTTGACCCGAAATTCTGACCCGCGAATTCTTTATTAACAGAAACAATGGACCAGGTTCGAAACCTTCCTTCAGCAGCCTTCACACACATTATTACTTGAGCACAGCTATCATAGCACAATGGCTATCTTTATCAAGGACACCAACTGATCACGAAAGTCAAAAGACAAATTCGAATCCCTCGTTCTTGATAGTGGAATTGTCAAGAGAAGCACAACAAACTTATTGACATGATTTGCGGCACTTGCTTTGTCATTAATTGCCTTTAAAGATTTGAGTAAACTGAGACTAACACTTGAAAACTCAGGACTAGTGAAGTCAATCTTTTGCTCCAAATAAAAAAGAGCCTCTTACATACGTGGACCCATTCTCATACTTTCACAATGCTCGATAACAACCCACCAGCGACATAACAGAAGGCCTGCAGGGAGAGCCACACTCCCCATGTGAGTGATGAAATCTCCAAATTTCGGATTATTAGGGAAACTATCAGCAACACCAAATCGAAGCAGAGATGTCAATTTGGGAGCCTGTTCTTGTACCCGAAGCAGCTGGCTCATTGTAAATTCCTCAATTTGAATTCTAATTGCGGTTTCTTCCATTGTAGATCGAATTTTAATTGAAAGAGAATCCAAATTGGGGACGACCTCATCAGCATCACTCCATTTGTGAATGCAATCCACAAATAGTTTCAGATATTCAAATTCCGATTTAAATCGCTCCACCGACTCAGATACCTGGTTCTGAGTTGACTCCGGACATCGAGTTTTCAAACACTCCAAAGCAGAGAGGACACGATCCACATAACTACTGCTGCTGCAATTGGTCATCTTCTTCAGGTTAGATACCTTCAAGAATCAAGTTTCAAAGGGGATCTTCAAAATCGGTACTCATTTCTTCTTCATCACATTCAGATGTGTCTGGCTACCACAACCCCAAAGACCTAGTAAAGAGATAATCACTATTAATGTCTCTGAGGGATGTTTCAAAAATAACTGTTACCCCAAAAATATATGGTGCCATAAATATCCCCAACAATTTACGGGTGTCATTTATGCCCAAAAGTGACGGAGGCCGGCAAAGAGTGGTGGCGTAGCACACGTGCGAACCGCAAGGGAATTGCATTAGACTAACATGGGTTTAGAAGAATGGTCATGACATGGCAGTCAAAAAAAGTGGGAGCAACATTTTTTGCCAAAACGGAAGACGGAGTCTTCGCTGACGTGGCGCTCTCCCAGACGTGCCTTGCCACGTTAGCCAAGACGGAAGTGGGTCTTGGACTGGTTCCGTTCTCAACTTGCAGATTAAAAACCCTTCAAACCCTATTTAATCCGTGACTTGAGGACTGAATTTCCACTTATGTCCTCAAATTATAGCTTTTTGCAGTGTCTAGTCTTTTCTCACTTTTGCCTTACAATAATGGGACTGCAAATGTGGACCAAATTGAGGACGGAAATCCCACTTCCGTCCTCAAATGGTCGAGAGTTTTTCCCCCACGGATGTCATTTGTGGCCAGTTTTTTAGGGATTATAAATACTATCCACTCTCCACCAAAATTTGAATAAAATTCAACAAAATTCACTTCATTTTCTCACATCAACATACCCCACAACTCATTCAAACCCTTCAACTAATTTATTTCCATAAAAAACCCTGTCTTCCCTAATATAATTTGATAATGAATAGCGAAATGGATTCGGCCCTGGAAGAGTATATCAGACACCAATTTAGAATTGCGGTCGGAAATCAAACAGATAGAAAAATGGTAGTATTTTATTTTGCTATGTGTAAGTTTTTTTAGATGAAATGGATTTAGCTATCGAAATAATTTTTTTTTGTAGCGTCTTCCATCAAAGTACACAAATTGGTTGGAGCAAACTGGTATCGGGTTAGCAAGTTATGTCTATCTGAAGTACGACTTTGGGAATCAATGGTGCGTTTATGTAACAAAAAAAAATGATATGTACTACCTAGACGGAGGATTGCAACAATTTTTGCGTGACAACAATTTTTCGACCCACAGTTCATTTTATACCCTTTCCAATGAATGTACTAGATATTTCTGTTAAGGGAGGGCACGAGATAGGTTACCTGAAGGGCGAATTATCGTATCCTTCTGACGTGGCTTTTTTCCGGCAGAGTTTTCGAATAGACATTGACAAAACCTATTCGGCACTTTCTAAACATGTACGTTTTATTTTATTAAAATTTTAGTAATAAATTCGTTCATCTCAGAGGTATGGGTTGTAATGTTGTTTCCCGTGTACAGTGGATATGTAGAAACTACATGCAATGGCGTGTTAGAATGCAGCTTGGAATCCCTAAAGTACTACACATGTGCAATTTTCACGGGAACAAATTGACACTCCAAGTGGCTAGAGACGAAGGCGGAGACGATTGCTATTTTTTGGGGGTGGGGTGAGTTTGTTGTGTTTTCAAGATTACAACCTGGTGACCATATACAAATTCATCCAGCCCCTTACGATATCCTTGATTATAGGGCCGGGAATGATGATTTTGCCAATTTATTACGTCAACTTTAATAATAAGTCATTGTAATGTTTGCAATTTTTGGTTATTAAATGAAAAAAAATTAAATACATTTAAAACAAATTTATATGATTGCTAACAAGATTGATAATTTTTACATTCTAAACTATTACAAATAAGTAAAATTTAAATACAATTAATGTTGAGGAGGTGCTTGGACAAGATTTGTTAACATGGGGCAAGTCTTCAGGTTGTGGTCGACTTGTTTACAATGGCCACACTTCTTTTCTCTTTGAGTTCCCCTATTCTCTGTGTCCATAGGCATTTGAAATCTCCATCTTTGAGGTCGACCCACCTGCGTACCTTTCATGTTAGGAGGGTGATGTGTCATATCAAAAGGAGGAGGTCTCCAATGAATTGGATTAACTACAGGGTATAAAATGGACTTGTAAGTATTTCTATAATGAATATACAATGTGGATATACTTAGAAGCATCCTCCATGATCGATTTGGATACAAAGCAATGACATGTTACCATGGAGTTGAATAAGTAGACCATTTATCACAGTTACACGCACGAGCTGATAAGTTGACCGTGTATATTTTTCCACATTCGCCAGGTCCTCTATGTCGGGACATGACCCTATAGATACCTTGGTCTATATGGTGGCGTTGCATAATCAAACTTTTTTCTTTTTCTTCGTACGTGAAGTACTGATCTCATGTTCTCTTAGCGAATGGCGTTTGGCAACCATTATCGTCTTCCCGGTGTGTGTCAAAATAATGCACAAGTTTGAAAAATATCATCTCTACAAGAGCTTTCAAAGGCAGCGCTCTAGACTGTTTCAAAATGCTATTAAGCGCCTCAGACATGTTTGTCGTCATGCAACCGAAACGCTTTCCCCCATCATATGCCAAAGTCCACAAATCTTTGGGATGCTGCATCAACCAGTTAAATGCACCCTCATCTTTTTGTTTAATACGTTCAAGATAAAAAATCGCACTTACTTTTTTTCTTTTGTGTTGCAGCAATCCACAAATAATTTTTCAATTATTTGTTTTTTTGCATGAGTGTGGAAATTTGATCTGTAATGCCCAAGGCAATATCGGTGCACTGCCATTGGTGGTTGCCATCCGGGGACGCTAGCCACGGCACTAAGAATGCCGGCATGACGATCTCTAATAAGAAAAACTTGTAAGTCTTTCACAACATGTTCCATTACATTGTTAAGGAACCATGACCAAGTGGAAGTTGCCTCTGATTCGACCAATGCAAAAGTAAGGGGTAAAATTTGATTGTTAGCATCCTGAGTGCTTGCAACCAAGAGTACCCCTCTATAATCCCCCCTAAGATGTGTGCCATCAATTGAAATTATAGGCCGACACCACTTGTAACCGTCAACTAATGGTTTAAATGTCCAGAACAATGCCTTGAACACCTTAGGGCCATTAACAGTTGGTTGTGGCTGGTAAACAAATTTGACTATAACACCCGGGTTAGAATCATGTAGTGCCCGCATATATTGTGGCAGTACCTGGAAAGTTGATTTCCAAGTACCAAAAAGTGTTTATATAGCATGTCGGCGAGCATACCAACCTTTTCTATAGGTACAAGTCAAACTCATATTATTTTCACAAGCAACCCTAATCAATTTAACAGAAATTTCATTATCAGCCTGCACAAGGTATAGAATTTTTACCCCAATGTAGCTGGAGGACATGATGCGTTTTTTGTTCTGGTCCATCAAGCAGTAGTGTCCCTTGTTAAGCTTGGTAACCTTTCACATTCCATCCACCCTGCTATGGTTAACGCGAATGTACCAATTGCATCGACTTTTTTCTGTTGAGTTTCTACAAACCCCGCTGAACCATTGTCTGTTGCTCCTATCTCTTTTCCACTCCCTCAAGGCCACATTGTCATCCACACGTTAACTGCCAACATTGCCTCACGTTTATCCTCTAATTGCATCCCCAAACATATTTCGTGAAAATTGGGATTCCATATTTTAATTGTTTTTTCCTTGTATGTCAGTTCAGGAACAGGTTCCATGGAACCCATATCATTCCAACAGGAAAAATTAGCATAGTTACCATATGATGACATATTCCATTATGTAATAGCTGGGGCGGAGATAGATGGAGTTGGTTCAGGCTCTTGGACTGTCTCTTAATTACTTGGTCCAGCGGTTTTTTGTTAGATTTTAGAGATGGAATCTTCCGCTACCGCCTCTGCATCTTCCTCGACCCCGTCGTCCTCGTGTTCTCCAGCACTATCGTCTACGAAGTCGTCTTCCGTTTCTGAAACACCGTCAATGTCTGATATTGGACCCAAGGAATCCATTACCGAATTATCTATACAAGGTTCGTAACTAGATGGTAGGGGAATAGTTGGTATGGGATTTGACTTCGAAAACTATGATTCCGGAACAAATTGTGTATGTGGCAAAAATTCTGTTGTCGGGATTACAAAACTATCTACATGTCTCTGCAGAGGTTCTAACAAAACACCCAACATGAATCCCTTGTAGTTTGAAATCCGTTTGGATTCCCCACAAATTCTCTAGATCTTCTTCGTCGTTAAGATGTACAACATCGTACATAACCATGTTGTACGTCGGCATGAAGAATGGACGAATCATTATTAGCCGAACAGTGACACTAGAAAGATCGACTCCTTTGCGCCGACATATTTTGTGGCAAAGTTGTCGGAATGAAAGTTTTTGTATAACTTCCATACTTCTTTCGATTGGTTTTGCAAAACGGGGAAAACCACCATTTTCGTACACTACATTGTGGTCGAAATATAAATACAATCTCATCGGACATTCAAGTGCCATTTTTTTTATACAAAATATATGAACTTGAGGAATGATGGTTTTGGTAGGAAAAAATAGATTGGAGGATGTTGTTTGAGGTAAGAAAAATGGAGGGAGGGTTATTGGATTTTATAGAGATTTTGGTAATGAAAGGATAGATTTTTCTATCCCTAAAAATTCAGGCCACAAACTTCTCATGGGGGAAAACTTTCTGCCCCTTGAGGACGGAATTCCCACTTCTTCCGTCCTCAAGGGGCAGAAGATTTTTCCCCTGGATGTCCACATTATTATTATTAATTTTAGTGTGTTGTCAATTTTTTTTTAATATTACTCATTTTAGAACTTTTAAATATCATAAAACTAAGAATTAAATTCGTTTCATAGAAAAAAAAATTACATTGAAAATATAAAAATTAAAAGTCCCGATTAATCAAACCCTAATTTTTTCGAAATTTATGTTCAAACATTTTTCATATAGAAGTGTTGATGGACGATGGATCCTGTAAGCCCTAAGGGCGAACAAACTCAGTTTTTTTATTATGAGAAACTTTGATGCAATAAGATAGAATAAGGACTATTTAAGAACAAGAAAGCATGACAAAAAGACAAAGATCAAATAAGAACAATGACTAGTGCTTAAAAGATAAAACCAAGAAGACAAAAGCACTAGCATGAAACCTTCTTTTTGCCATATGCATCTAGGGACTCTTAGAAGAGCCCTATTTCCCAACCATCCTCATTTCCTCCTTCCTTCCATCATATGTAGCTTTCTTGTGTGTAATAAACATACCTTAGTTTACACAAGAAGCTAACTTACCATTTTCATCAATGTTGATGTGAGTGCTAAGGATCCTATTATAAAGAACATGCTCACACAAACATTAGAACTATCAATGGTTTGTTATCATCAAAACAACATAGGATATTTTTCTCTTCGGGCTAACAAGCTCCCCCTTTTTGATGATGACAAAACATTGATGCAAATGGGAATAATATGCTTTAAAAATAAAGCTATAAAGCAAATAAATATGAATGCATGAGATAAGGATATTGAAGATCCAAGCAAGTAGATGTTTTGAAAAAAATATTCTACTCCCCCTATATTAAAGAATCCCTTATTTCTCCCATTTGCAAGTTCTAAGCTTTCTCCTTTTGTAAATTACTTCTCTTGGCACATTTGCAACACTAAAAACTCTCCCCCTTTTTGTCAAAATCAAAAAGGGATATCAGAGCGCCAATAAGAAAAGCATATACTCATCCTCTTCATTGAAGAATATTTGAAATGCCTTTTAACGAAAAGTAAAGATGAATAAGATTAAAATTGTGGAGAAGCTTGATGAAATTTAAGAATTCTCCCATATACAAAAGAACTTAAATACCATGGAGAATCTTGATGGTCTAATAGATTGATAAAATAAGAACCAAATGATTAATCCTAAAGACCAAAAATCATTTTGAAGAAGGATTGACTATGAATAGGCTTGGTTGATTTCTAAAAACAAGGAGTCCATAATAACACATAAATCAAAAGATGGTTATATATGGCTCAAAAATATCAACCTAAGCTAAAAACAAAGGAGATAAGGAATATAACCTTTAAGCACAATCTCCCCGTTTATCAAGCATACGATGTTAGCTATTTGAGATAAAACCAAGTTTGATACCAATTGACCAATTGTAAAACATGTTTGAAAATATAGCTAACAAAGTACTAGTGGAAGTGATACCATGAATTCATAAGTTAAGCACATGTATCACAACCAAAAGAATTTAGAGGAAGTATAAGATGACATTTCGAGTACATCCCTCTAACAAGTTAATGGTTAGCTAAATGAGTGTAACAACTCTTAAAGTAATACTAACCAAAAACCATAATGAGATCACAAAGGATAAGAAAATGAAGAATATGATCTCAAAGTTATTAAGGGAGAGTATATGTAAGAAATAAACATGTATAACACATATAACTTCCAAAATAACTTACACAAGTTGGCTATAAGAGATAAAAGATGAAAAGCAAGCCAACAAGTGATGTGATGATGTAAGATAAGAACAATTGAGCATACATCACATAAAGAGTTTACATCCTAAGTCAAGCATCTAGACGATCAACCACATAAGATTAATGTTAATAGACTAGGATATAAACACAACAACATCCCTAAATGCAATAAAGATCAAGCACATCATGTTAAGCATATCAATAACTTTACTCATCAAATAGGTAGGTTATAGCACATAAGGATAAAAAACAAAACAATGATCACTAACAAGGGATGAGTTATGCTATTGTACCTCAATGCTCTTTGAGCTTGGACTTCTTACCATTTTGGTTGATCTTCTTTATCAATCAAGTCCATTGAGGCCTTTTGTGTGATCTTTTTCATGATTACGACTAACATTTGAAGCTCATTGAGAGGTTGACATGTGATTGCTCCATTTTCTTTGTTGTTCATCCTTGATTGATGAGATGAAAGCAAAAACTCTCTTCATTCTCATTCCACCGAGAGTATAGAAAAAGAAAAATCTCAGAATTTCTATCTCTCTAACACACTCTTAAGAACATTAATGAGTAGAAAAACTATTTTTCTCAACTCTCATTTTTCGGTATTGTTCTTTGTCCACTTTATATCACCGAAGCTCCCGAAGATAGTCTTCTAGGTTCAACGTACTCGTGACTAGCATTAGAGACTCGACGAACAAGCGCTAGGTTGATTGTGTGGATACCCACCCGTAGAGATAGAAGTTTGACACGCTGTCGTTGGTGATTCAAAGTAAATTTTTGGCTCTTTTAGTTAACACAAAAGGTAATATTCCTATTCACAAGGTATTGGTTCTTTCTCGTGAAAAGATCTTGTAAATGAACGGAATCCCATTTATTTTTCCACCGCTATTCTGTGGAGATTCTGAATTTCTTTCTTTCATTTGTATCAGAGCCAATACCGAGATCACATGTGCTTTGATTATGTGTTATCGTGATTTTAGTAGTCGTATAATGCATGTTATGTGATTTTTTTTTACCTTTGAACAACATCTGGGATCGAATTGTATGTTCGTGCTTTTGGCTGTTTTCTGCTTTATGGAAAAGGTTCGGTCGACTGGAAGAGGTTCTCAGTAGATAGAACATGTTCTTGAAAATGGGATTTTGCTAATGCCTAGAATTTGGAAGACCAGAGAGCAATCCCGGTCGACCAAAGCTAGTATGTTTTAGGTCCGGTCGATCGGAACTGTTCTTGGTCGACCGAGGTGGCCTATTTTTACACTGTTTTGGTTACTACCTTTATCGTGGTCGACCGAAGTATGGCCTTGGTAGATCATACAAGGGCAGACAGTGTATATTTGTGTTTTATTAGTATGATTGTCATGTTATTTGAGCATGATGCATAGTAATAGCCCAAGACCAATGATTTTATTATAATACGACATGTGTGTCATTATTTATCAATTTATTCTTTTGTAATTTAATCTCGAATGTAACTCGAGAATTCTTTCCAATTATGTAAAAGTATAGAATATGATTTATATTTTACATATGTAACAAGTGATGAAGAAAGGTGTCCATCACAAGGAGGCGGAAGACAATAGAGAGAATTTATTATTTTTCACCTTAGATTGACTTAGGATTTTCTGATGGCTCGAAAAATCCGAATATGGGCTATTACTATGTCACATGTTTATTTACTGTTTTTATGTATATAGCATGAGATTCCTAATGCATGTTTTACCGCGTTTATAGCATGTAATTCAACCGTGTAATCAGATTATACACCATTTGGTGAGACAGTTAAATCCCTCAAATTTTAATATATTAAGTCGATGCCTTCCAAGATTGGCCCTCGTCAAGGTCTAGATTGACAGTAGTGTGAACTTGCGAGTACAATAAGCCCCTGCATTCTGGGTAAGGCGCGAAGGATAAGTTAGTGATATCATCCACTACAATCTTGGGTCATAACCGGATTACCTCAACCATTGAGAATCTGGAGGCAAAAGGGTTGAGAGGTGCATTATTGTACTAAGGGTAATTGTTGCCTACATAACCAACCAAGAGTCACATAATTGATGTGATTAGTAAATGTTGCTTACCTAAACAACCGTTCTTGACTATAGTAGCCAAATATACCTTGAGAATGGTGATATATGGATCTTGGCTTCTAGAAAGTTTTGAACTTTTCTGAATGAATACTTGAGGGTTATTTATTTGAATAAAATAGTAGGAGAATCGTTAAATAAAGTCTTGTTAATGATTTTAAAATACGACAACTAAAACTTTGCAAACTCTTCTTTGTAGATATAATGGAAAATGCAATCGTTGCATCAAACTCTTTATCATTGTGATCCGTCCTTGAGAAGGACAAACACGAGGGAGGAAACTTCCTTGACTGGTACAGGAAATTGAGAATCGTTCTCAAGCACGAGAAAAAGTTATATGTTCTCGAAAATCATATTCTTGAACAACAAGCCACTAGATCTTCGACCGCTCAAAGACATACTTATCGTAAGCACTTAGATGACGCATTAGATGTGTCAAGTCTTATGTTGGTGACTATGAACTCTGAACTTTAAACGAAACACGAGGAAATGGAAGCTTTTGACCTGATTAATCATCTAAGGAAACTCTTTCAGGGTCAAGCTCGCCAAGAGAGATTCGATGTGTCGAATTCGCTGTTTTAGTGCAAAATGACAAATGGAACACCAGTCGGAACTCACGTTTTAAAGATGATAGGCTATATTGAGAGCTTCGAAAGACTGGGATTTCCTCTTGTCTAGGAACTATCCACTGACTTGATTCTTCAATCGTTGCCTGAATAATTCAGTCATGTTGTATTAAACTACAACATGAGCGAGACAGACAAACCCCTCCCATAATTGTTGAATTTGTTGATGACTACCAAGAAGGAAATAGGCAAGTCGAAGACCATTTATATGGTCAATAACAGGGGCAAGGGATTTGGTAAGTCTAAAGGCAAGCCTTCAAGAAAACCTAATGGCAAACCTAGCCGTTCTGGGAATGCATTGAAAGCCAAGGGCGATGTGGCTGAGGATGAAATTTGTTTCTATTGTGGAGGGAAATGACACTAGAAGAGAAACTGCTTAAGTTATCTTGTCTTGAAAAAGCATGGAAAGGGAGCAAATGTTGCTTATGGCTCAGGTATTTATGTTATTGCGATCAATCTGTCTACTACTAATTCCTCATGGGTATTAGATACCGGATGATGTTCTCACATTTGTATGAATGTGCAGGGGCTACAAAGAAGTAGGGAGCTGACAAATGGCGAAGTGGAGCTACGTGTTGGCAATGGAGTAAGAGTTGGTGCATTAGCTGTAAGAACATTTAGTTTAAGTTTGCCATCTGGAATTAGACAATTGCCTTTATGTACCTATTTTAACTAAAAATATTATTTCGATCTCTTGTTTGGACAAGATGGGTTTTGATATTCATAATAAAAACCAATGAATGTCGTTATTGTTAAATGTTATCTTTTATTGTAGTGTTACTTTGGTGAATGGTTTATATTTGTTAGATATCGATTCACCGGTTTATAACATAAATACAAAGAGGATAAAGACTAAAGAGTCTAATCCTACATACCTCTGGCATTATCGCTTTGGCCATATAAATGAGAACCGCATTTCCAAACTCCATAAAGATGGATTGTTGGAGTCATTTGATTTTGAATCATATGATACATGTGAACCTTGTTTAATGGGTAAGATGACTGCTTCTCCTTTTACTAGAACTAGAGAATGAGCAAAGGATTTGTTGGAACTAATACATAGTGATGTATGTGATCTATTCAATATCCATGTGAGGGGTGGTTATCTATATTTCATAACTTTTAATGACGATTATAGTCGTTTTGGATATGTGTTTCTTATGAAACACAAGTCTGAGGCCTTTGAAAAGTTACATGATTATCTAAAGGGTTGTGGAATTGTTTCACAACTTTCTCCACCGGCTACTCCACAATGGAATGGTGTATCCGTAAGGAGAAATCTAACTCTATTAAATATGGTTCGATCCATGACGAGTCACGCGAGCCTTCCAAACTCATTTTGGGGACATGCTTTAGAAGTAGTAGCTTTAACACTAAATATAGCTCCATCTAAATATGTTGAATCGACACCATATCAGATATGGACTTGGGAGGCGTCCTAGTATGTATTTCATAAAGATTTGGGGTTGTGAGGCGTTTGTGAAACGTCCAGATTTGGACAAGTTCATCCCAAAGTCGGTAAAATGCATATTTGTGGGGTATCCTAAGGAAACTAAAGGGTATTACTTTTACATCCCTAAAGAGAACAACGTGTTTGTTGCTCGTATTGAGATTTTCTGGAAAGAGAATTCCTTTCTAGGAAAACAAGTGGGAGCCAGGTGGAACTTAATGAAGTTTCGGAACTTGGTGAAGATTCAGGCACAAATGACCAGGTGGAATTGGAACAAGCGACACAAGGTGTTGTGGAGCCAGTTCCGGAAACTCAAGAATTGCGTAGGTCTAGTAGAGCTCGTAGATCACTAAAAAACTTTGGATTTTTTGTAATAGAGCATGATGATGTTATGTTTATTAATCATTATGAGCCTACAACCTACAAACAAGCAATTACTAGTCCATATTATGAGAAATGGCTCGAGGCCATGAGATCTGAGATGGATTCCATGTACACTAACCAAGTATGGATCTTTGTTGATGCGCATGAGGGGGTGACCCTAATAAGGTGCAAGTGGGTTTTCAAATTAAAACCGGACATGAAAGGGAACATTCAAACGTACAAGGGGCAACTTGTCGCGAAAGATTTTAAACAAATTCATGGTATTGACTATGATGAAACCTTTTCCCCTGTAGTTATGTTCGAATCCATTCGAAACTTTCTTGTAATAGCAGCATACTCTAATTATGAGATATGAAAAATGGATGTCAAAACACCTTTCTTTAATGGAACCTTGATGAGGATGTGTATATGATACAGCCTCAAAGTTTTGTCGATCCAAATAATGATAATAAAGTATGTAAGCTAATGAAGTCAATTTATGGACTAAAGAAATCTTCTAGAAACTTGAATCGACGTTTTGATGAAGCCGTACGCGAGTTCGTTTTATCAAGAATGTTGATGAACCTTGTGTTTATAAAAAGTTAAGTGGAATCTCGGTTGTGTTCCTAGTTTTATATGTATATGACATACTACTTATAGGGAATGGTATTCTAACCTTGGAATCTGTAAAAGTCTGGTTGGGGTAATGTTTCTCTATGAAGGTGAAGCAAGCTTCATCTTAGGGGTCAAAATCTATAGAGATAGATCACGTAGATGTTAGTAGTGCCCTAGGACCATTAGCACATGTTGTGCGTTTTATTATCTTTTGAGCATGTAATTGAATAGTTAATTTTGCTTTTGATTATCAAATGTGTGATTTGATAGTAAAACTCATTAGCTTATGTAATTACTATTCTAGAAGTCCCTAGTTTTATGTAATGCTTAATTACTATGAAATAAAACTAGTATGATTGTTGATTGATGATCTTGTTTTACTGATCATGTGTAATGGATACAAATCACATCATAAATGCAATATATAGGGATACATTGTATTGGACGTGATCCGTCAGAGAAGTAATACTTCATGGTCTTAAGTCATAAGTATTACTTCCTCAATACTATTTTAGAATCCTTAGACCTTATGTCTTCATTGATTCTAGTATGAATGGAGCCACGTTTTGACTCGATCGGACGTTACTTGTAACAGAGTAATCAATACGATCGATGATCGGACGTAGTGTCCTATCATAGCTTGAATGTGAGAGACATTGTAAGGAATTTGTCCCTCTCTATTATTGAGAGAGATATCCATGGGCCCCTCGATAGGGAAAGACCGTTTAAATGCATGGCCGTGCTAAAATGTATTTGATAAAGTGGTTATCAAATGCTATTTGTCGAAATAGTCTACCTGGAGATCGAGCATAAATACAATTAAGCTTAATAAGGGTGACGACCACCATGCCTTATGCTTAATTAGGATATCGCGAGACAAAGGGATTAAATAGTAGATTGATATTAGGTTCCGTTGTAAATTCATTCACTTTGGGTAGTCACAATGTCCTGCTAGGGGCCGCTTGTGATTTATGAACTCACACTACTACTAAGTGTGTTTTCATTGCCACTGTGAGATGAACCTACAAGGTCACACGCATAGACGAGCTAACGAGCTTCATGTCCAGATTCAATGAATCTAGAATGTGTCTAGGTTCATTGTATCCGACATTCACTCTTTCCGAGAATGATAAAGCGTTATCATTCGAATTAGAGATAAGGGGCATTTTCGGTATAGTCGGGATTACGTGGGAGTTATTATCCGATAAGGACTCCCACTACCAAACGAGATTCTAAGGAACGTGGGAGTTAGAGACTCCCACCGCCGAGAGGAGTTGGGGATGTGAGAGTTGGTTATAGGAACAAACTCTCACACCCTATATAATGATCTCTTGGCCGAAACCCTAGTGCAAGATTTTTTAGCCGAAATATTATCAATTCTCCGAAATTAGATTTCAGCTTTTGGTCTCCCTTTTCTCTAAATTCGAACTTCGTAAAGACGAAGAGCTAGCAATCGCCGCCCGTTTCGTCGCGTGGATACCGGTAGAGGGATATTTCGCAAAGGGAATTCCGTTGGTGAAAAGAAAGCTTCCAAGAATCGTCATCCTCCATTCAAGAAGTAGTTTCTTGAATCCGAAAATTGTAAGTTTTTACCGCTGTTTTCGATTCGTTTACGTATGAGCGGATCCTTCAGGGGAGGATCCATGGGTGTTTGGAACGAGTTTCCGCCCATGAATCCCTTCAGTAGACTCCTTGGCCTAAGTCAGAGTACATATATAGACAAAGTGCTAAATCGGTTTAGCATGCAAGAGTCCAAAAAAAGCCTTTGTCCTATAGCACTTGGCACTGTTCTTTCAAGACAACAGTGTGCTAATTGGATCTATCATATTATTATATCCAAATACTCAACAATCATGTGGGGTTTTGGGATCAGTTTAATTTTTTTTTATTTTTTTTATTTTTTATTTTTATCGAATACGGTTTGGCCAAGCCAGGTTTGATGTTTTCTTTTGGTTTTGTATATTACATCAGGGTGAATGATGCAAATGGATAAAATTACCCTTCAATTGGCAGGCACGTGTGGAGTCGTGACCAAAATTGATCAGATTTCGCCACTTTTGTTATAAAGAACCGTCCGTAAATTGTTATTGAGTAAAAGAAGATAAAATAATTATTTTTGGCTAAAAAAGGGAAAATTATAAATAGTTAGTGGCTAAAGAGAAGATTTCCTATATATATATACACTAGCAAATGACCCGTGTTATGCACGGAAATACTGAATTTCAAATTATTAATTTAATGATTGTACAATTGTATTTAGAACAAAAACTTGTTAACTTTAATTTTTTAGAAAACAAATAAGAAAATTGAAAATGATTAGGTAATATGACTTTTATTGAGTGACTCACAAATATAAAGGTGAACACCGAATGATTATTGGATAAAAAATATTGGATCAAATAATATATAATCAAAAGAATTAAACATAGCCCTATACCATTTCGATTAATGTTTCATCTAATGTTTTGGTCAAATAATCACTACACTACTACTATTAAATGTTAATAACTTAATCTTTTTAGAAAATAAGAAGAGACTACGTATTGTGACTTCATTTTTCTTATGGAGGCATCTAATTCATGAAGTTTTCAACATTGTGTGCTCCACATTTTGAGATAATGCATCTTGTTTTATGAGAGCGAGCAATTTTATGCTTAAGTTTTTTCTCCAAACTTGCATTGCTGTAAGATCCATTTTAGTAAATGTTTTTATTTCCTGAAAGATAAAATTAGTCTAATAGTATATTAATAAATTATTTAAAGGGAATTTATTAATAGTAATGTTTATTGGATAAAAAATGGATCAAACGTTGATGTAAATAGTAATTAAACATCAAAATTCATGAACATAAAAAGGATGAAGAGATGAGTAAATATTAGAATAAAATATTCTCATAAATTCCCATAAGTTCACAGAAACTTCCTAATAAATTCCCTCAAATAAGTTCCTCCTAAACTTTATAATTTTTTGGCAAATTGGTCATTTTTGAATGACAATCTTTTAAGAAAAATCACTTTTGTAAAAATTCTGTTGGGCATGGCTAAAAACTTAATTCTTAGAACCAAAATAACAAATCAAGTCTAAGTTAATTTTTTGCCTAAGACTTGTAGGACATAAGTAAATCAATACATATAACATAAAAGGTTACCAAGAAATAGGATTCTTTGTACCCTGCAATCAAATAAATCGAAACATTTAAAAGAAAATTCAAAATAAAAAATTAAAAGTGGCTAGCAATGATCAATAGATTCAGCTATCATAAATCAATGCAAAAAAGAAAAAAATTCTACTAATAATATAAAAGAAATTTTGAAAAATAACGCCAGGCCCATAAGCAATATGATGATACATAGTTATCGAAACTCAAATATTATTTAAGCTATATACTTTAACAAATACAATATTCCTTCAATCCGGAATTTAATCTTTCACTTTGACTTAAGAAGAAAATTAATAAAAGTATTTTACTTTTAATAAACTTGTCTTCTTGCATTATTAGTTAAGGAAGGTTAATCCCTTTAAATTACGCTTAAACTATGGAAGGTTCAGTAGTGGAAGTTTATATGAAAAAATATTTAGGAAATAAGTAATTTAATTCTAGCCATTCTGAAAAGGAAAAAAAACTCATAATAGACATACTTTACTCGACAAAACTCATTATGTATACTTTATTCGACAAAAGCTCAAAAACAAGTATGGTCGGTAAGTAGCTTATAGATTAATGTCAAAATTATTGCAATGTAAAAGTTCAAACGAAACAATTTTTCCTCACGGAATTTATTACAATATTCCAACTATCTCATACTGTTTTTGAGCTTTTGTCGAATAAAGTATACATAATGAGTTTTTGTCGAGTAAAGTAAGATTTTCATATTACAATCATGCTTTTTTTTTCTCCTTTTTCAGACATACTTTATTCGACAAAAAGGTTAATCCCCTTAAATATTATTATTATTTTAGAAAATGGGATATTTAATTCTAGCTATTATAAAAAGAAAAAAACTGATAATAGACATACTTTACTCGACAAAAACTCATTTTGTATACTTTATTCGACAAAAGCTCAAAAACAGTATGGTCGGTAAGTAGCTTATAGATTAATGTAAAAATTATTGTAATTTAAAAGTTCAAACGAAACAATTTTTCCTTAAGGAATTTATTACAATATTCCAACTATCTCATACTGTTGTTTAGCTTAAGAGACATACTTTACTCGACAAAAACTCATTTTATATACTTTATTCGACAAAAGCTCAAAAATAGTATGGTCGGTAAGTAGCTTATAGATTAATGTAAAAATTGTTGCAATGTAAAAGTTCAAACGAAACAATTTTTCCTTACGGAATTTGTTACAATATTCCAACTATCTCATAATTTTCTTTAATCTGATAAAGGAAAAAAAAAAAAGCATAAGATTGTAATATGAAAATCAAGTTATAACCATCTCCTAAATTTTCTCACATCAGAAAAGAAAAAATATACAGACACGAAAAGCCATTTAAATCCAAAGAATTGTTCCACGCTCTCACTCTCAGCTTCATCTTCGACCACTTTCGAACTCGTTCTACCACTACTCGACCTCTGTCGCCTTTATTACTGACGTCAACCATCTAGACCAACAATAAACAAAATTGTAGGAAAAATGTCTATAATAAAGCTACAGGAAAACAGGTCTATAGTATATTTAAGGTAGATTATTATATCAAAAGAAGAATATTGAAATTTTACTTAAATTAGCATTCCAGTAAAAGAGTTAAATAAAATAGTTGTCAAGTACCTGATAGAGTAGCTGGCATTGTGGTGTAGCATTTAACCTGAATGTTTTGGGTTCGAATCCTACCCCAATTTTATTGAAGTAGTTCATTTTTTTGCACCAATCAAAAGTTTTATAATTAATTAAATAACAAAATAATCTACAAAATGACACGTGGCACTATATATATACAAATCTGAAAAGGGCTTTTGTAATATATATATATATATATATATATATATATATATATATATACTAGCAAAAATACCCGTGCTATGCACGGAAACGTAATGTTTAATGAAAGAAAAAATGTTAAAGTAATTTTGTAACTCAAAACATGTCAAAGTACACTCTTTTATAGTATTGTCAAACTCAAAAAACAATGTAACTTTTCAATGTGAGATACTCTTATAAGCAAATTAAGAATTTACAACCAAGTAAAATTTAACAAACCAATAAAAAATTTATAAAATAATTAATTGAACAAAAATTCATGGAAATTACACGTAGGATTTAGAAGGATGTGATTGGATGAAACTGAAAACCTGTAATATAAATATAGATAGAAGATAGATACTCCTTCCGATTCAAAATATAAGTCTTTTTAGGAGTTTTCACACAAATTAAGATACTAATCAATATGACTAAGGTACCCCTAATTAATACTTAATCAATATGACTAAGGTACCCCTAATTAATACTCCAAAAGAACAAATAAATTAATGAAGAGTTGCATGAGAACTATACATTTTGACAAATATGAATATATGGAGAAAATAATGTAAGGGTAAATTAGCCAATAAATGCAACATTCTTGTAAAAAGACCTATATTTTGCAACAAAAAATAACTCTTAAAAAAACTTCTATTTTGAATCGGAGGAAGCATAAATTTTATGCAAATTAATTTTCTTTTATAGTCTGTTCATTTGTCAAATTTTAAAAATAATTATTAATTTTTTTATGTGGGAGTTTTTATTGTTGTTAATTCTCTTATTTGATTTTAGTTTAATATTTTTAACTTTTATTATAAATTAAAATTTCTACAAATTAATACTTTAATTTTAGAGAGTTTAGAAAAAGCACTTGATTTTTGTAGTATAAACGAAGCAAATTGATTTTTTTTTAAATATCCATTTTTATTTATGTTTAAAAATATATTATGAAAATAAAAATTCTCCATTAGAATAAAAAAAAAATGAACATTGCATTAGTCTGAGCTAAATCGAACTTGATTATAAACTCAATCGGAATTCAGAGGACCCGGTTTTCTGAATTACCCGTTATTTGTTAAAACTTTAACTATTTATATTTATATAAACAAAAAATATAAGAATTAAATAAGCGGGCTTCCTTAATTTGATGGGCTAAAATGTCAGCCCAATTTTTTAACTCAAAACATGTCAAAGTACCATATTTTATAGTATTGTGAAACTCAAAAAACAATGTAACTTTTCAATGTGGGATACTCTTATAAGCCAATTAAAAATTTACAACCAAAATAAAATTTAAATTAGCATTCCATTAAAAGAATTAAAGAAAGTAGTTGACAAATACCTGCCAGAGTAGTTAGCAATGTGGCGTAGCATCCAGCTTGCAGGTCGGGATATTGAATCCTCCTTCTCCCAATTTAAATAAAATAGTTTAACATTTTTGCACCAATTAAAGTTGATATTTAATTTTTATTAAGATAAGTTAATTTTCAATTAATTTAATTAACCTAAATATTCTCAACCAATAAAAATTAGTAAATTAATTAAAAAAATTGAAAATCTTAGAAAATAGTATTGAAAAAATATATAGATAGAAATATATGTATCTATAACATTCTATGTAATATATATATACTAGCAAATGACCCGTTCTATGCACGAAGATACTAAATTTCAAAATACTAATTTAATGATTGTACAAATATACTTGGAACGAAAACTCGTTCACCTTAATTTCCTTTGATGTTTGTATTAGTATTAATTTATTAACATGACCAAACTTTCAAAAGTTGTAAGTTAAGTAAAAATTGTATATTTTTCAAATGTAATATTTTGAGATGGTTTTGATAGATTATATCAACTATTGAAGTAATAAGAATATGTTACACCATCTTTGAAGTTCATCTCTAATCCTTTCTACCCCTCCTCGTATCCTCTCTTTCGTCACCCCATTCAGCAACCTTTCAACTTTTATTTTTATCTTTTTTTAGAGAGAGAATAAAAAAAGAATTATGCACACACCTTGAGAAAGAAACCTATAAAAATATTCTGAAATACCACGAACTAAATAAACGTTATATAGTTAGCCAACACAAAAATGTCAGAAAATTAGGAAAATGCAAAAATAGTTAACAAACTTAGTAAAAGGAAGAAAAATAAAATGTGGGCTGGGTGGGGAGAGAGGGGGCTGAATCCGAGAGTGAGCTTGATCAAAACATAACAATATGCTCCATGTCTCAATTTCTATTATTGTAAAGCTCTAGAGAGCAAAGCAAATCATAAGTAATAAAAAAAATTTAAAGAACTAAAATAGTAAAATAGTAAAATTTACATATGTTTTAAAGGTCTAACTTCTCATGACACCAACTAAACCAATTATAAAACGCAGACCGGTAAGAAACTAAATATATTAAACAGGCCAAAGAACTATTGATAATACAAACTTTTGGCTTTCTAAGAATCCTGAATTAACTGCACATGGTTGTAACTAAAGTGTCATCCTTTCAAACTTGCTTGGTTTAAGATCAACCATCTATGAGATTATTGTTTGTGCCTTTTTTTTTATTATTCATATAGTATAGTCTTAACTTGTTTCTTCTTGGCAGAATTGATTTTTTTTTATCTAATGAATATAAAGCTTCACATATTGGAAAAAAGAAATTTCTCCACCCCCTTAACCTAAAAAGCAAGAATGAAGTAATGCATATCTAAAAAGTGGTTGAAGGAAAAAAAATAAAACTCATAGTATAAAAAAGTATAGAATCTCAAGTAAGAATTTTGAAAGCCAAAGCATATATAGCTCCAAAGAGTCAAGAGTGTCACAACCCAATGGGGCTGGCCTCTTCCCACGACCATGAGGTCGCGCGTTCGACACCCTCCCCCTACATGTGGCCAAATAATTCTCCCTTCCTAGGGCGTCCACCTCCTCCTCCTATGAGGCTTAAAAATTTTTTTTTAAAAAAAAAAAAAAAAAAAAAAAAACCTCCAAAGATTCATGTAAGCTTCTTGATAGAATGAACATGAACTCTCATGGGAAAATAAAATAGAGTACCTAACAATTTATTGTGATCATCTCCAAGCAACCCTCATCTTGCCAATAGTATTAGGTTCCCTCTCGTTACTCCATTTATTCCTTTCTTCTAAGTTATTTTCCTTTCTCTTACTTAATTCATATATATAAACTTTAGTTCCTTCAAATAACAAAAGCAAAAAAGAATAGTATGATTTTTTTATTAATCTTTGGAAGGATCTTCTCACATAATAATAAGTTATATTTTAAATTCATATCTTATCAATTAGCTTGTGGAAACGTAAACATGAAATATATTATCTACTTTTAATATAAAAATGGAGGGATGCTTTAAGTCCTACTTTCATTTCTCTCACTCTCCATACTTTATTCTTCATCAATTTAAAAAATGGAATTCAAGTTTGAAACTAACTATTTAGGAAAATGAAGAAAATTGAATCATGTCACATTAACCAACAACCGTTTCTTACTTTCATACTATGAGAATGTGTTAACTATTATTTTGATCTAGGTGATCCAAGGAGGAAAAAAGTGTTGCTCAATTTCATATCAATAGATATTATATCCCCCTTCAAATATAGATGTCCCAGCAACACAAATGTCAATACCAAATAGAAAATCAAGTCATAGAATCACTATAAGTAGAAAGTAGTAGCAACCCATGGTCTCATTAGAATAATTACCCAACCATGAGACTTTAAATAGTAGCAACCCCATGGTCTCATTATGTCAATGAGACTCTATTTGCTACTGATTTTAGAATTTTTCCACTCGAGACTATAAAAAAAAAATTCCATTAACTATATAATCCGATAAAAACAGGTTGTCTTCCAAAGTTCTATAAATGGTGCAAAAACTATAGTGATACTAACTATCTACTTTGATGCAATAAATATAAGTGAAATACAAAAAGTGTAAAGAGTACAAAAAATAATGTGTACCAAAAGAAAAAGTAAGATTGAACTTCATGGATACTTCCTTTCTTGTCCACATCACTGAAAAGAAGCCAAAATATTGTTTAAAAACAAAAGCAAAAAATGTCTGCAAAAAGAGTTGTTCGACAAAACATTTTTGGAAAGAAAATTTGTTGAAATCTCTTCTTCCCTAACTGTAAAAAAATACAGATTATACATAATTGCAAAAGAATATAGCAAGGAATTTTATTTTAAATTCTTTTTTTAATATAGAGAGAGTAAGGGGAATGGGTGAGTTTTCATTAGAGACAAACCTATAGGAAGATTTCAATACGTCCATAGTCATATCTTGATCTGTTTATTATGCAACTCAAATTTATAAAGCTCATCGCATAGAATAGCCAAATGGAAGAGTTCAAGATCATGAGCTTGTTAGTTGCGAAATGACAAAAATGGATGGAATATCAATTGGTAAGAAGAGCATCAATGGTTATATATGTCTGAAGCATCATGATAATACATTTTCCAATCTGGGTTAGAATTTGATCGCATTTCTTGAAATTTTTTGTCCCTGCAACCATGAAAATATAGGAAGATTAGTAAAAACGTGATAATTAGTCAAATTACCAGAAGAAAAACAAACATTAGTAAGAATAAAGGACACTAATAAGTTTTTACCTTCCAAATAGCCAAATTCCCAAGAGATTTTATCAGTGAGCTACATGGTGTATATGATATCAGAATAGTTGAAAATAATAAAGTAGTGAATACAATTAGAGAGTTGAGACAGGAACAACATCAATAGCTAAAGAAATATAAACGAAAATGGGTAAGAAATAAAGAAATTGAACATAAATAAATACACAAAAAATATAAACGTATCTCACCATGCTTTTCACCATGTTTACATAAAAGATGTATATCTTTCTCTTTGTTTCTCTTTTACATGTTTAACCAAAATAATGAAAATACCTGAAGAAAATACATGAAACACAAAATAAATAAATAAATAAAATCGAGAAGAATACATATGTAAAACTTTTCACCATAAAGCTTGTGATTATGAACAATTAAAATTTTGGAATACAAAACTATACATATGTAAAGGAAAAAAGGAATCGGGAGAAATTCTGACATAGAAATCTTCCAATCACGCTAAAAGTTCAAGTTCTATGGGAAAAAAAGATAAACCTCAAATGAGTTTGTTGGTTGGGCACTGCAGGAATATGAACAAAAAATATAAACGTATCTCACCATGTTTACATAAAAGATGTATATTTTTCTCTTTGTTGCTCTTCACCATGTTTAACCAAAATAATGAAAATACCTGAAGAAAATACATGAAACACAAAAAACAAATTGAGAAGAATACCTATGTAAAACTTTTCACCATTGTGATTATGAACAATTAAAATTTTGGAATACAAATCTATACATATGTCAAGGAAAAAATGAATCGGGAGAAATTCTGACATAGAAATCTTTCAATCACGCTAAAAGTTCAAAATCTATGGGAAAAAAGATAAACCTCAACTGAGTTTGTTGGCTGGGCACCGCAGGAATATGAGCATAAAGCTTGGATAGAGATTAAGAGAACTTTAAAATTTGAAATTGGAAGGTTTAGTTATCTGATAATGATAATCATATTATTGTTCTTTGATTGTCATTGGCCAATGAATTGTCTACAAAATCATGTGATAGTGGGAGGAGGTTATTGTGAGATGCAGATGGGAAAGTAGTGTTATCAATTAATAGTGGAAGGAGGGTAGTTTTATCGATGTGATAGTGGGGGAGGTTATTGTGAGATGGTAGGAGTAAAACTAATTGAAGTGAGATGAGAGTCAAACTCTTTTTAATAATTTTAAATATTATCTTTAATTGAAAAAGAAAAAAGGATTATGTAATTTATCTATTGATAAAAATTGAAATTTGCATTTATCAATTACTATAAAAAAATATGAGCGAGAAAGCATCTTGAATTTTATTTTTAAAACAAAAACACAGCTTGAATTATGTAGAATTATTTGGCCAGAAAAGTGATTACAATCATGTAAAACATTCTAACTACTTAAGTGGTTATAATGGCCAAGAAACGTGAGATGTAGGGCTAAAACTTAGGAAAGTTGGTTAGTGTTTTAAGATTAATAATTAAAATATAAAAAATAATAAAATGAAGGAAAAATGATAGGCTGCCACGTGGCGCAATGTGAAGAGTAAAATTGAAAAGTACTTCGGTAATATATATATACTAGCCTAATGACCCGTGCTATGCACGGAGATAAAAACTTATTCCCCCTATACTTAAATAAGAATAGTTGACAAAGTGAAGTGTATAACCCTCAAATTAATAAAACAAACAAGGACAATGTCAAATTCATATAGAACAATATCTTTATGAAGCCATAAAGTTTAAAGCTTTCATTCCTTATATGGATACATCTGGCTAATTCTAAATAAAATAGGTAAGTAAAATTCGAGTGCATAAGTATAAAAATATATTTATCAAAGATATAGAAGTCTAATAATTTACATATAGGAGGGACATTGCATGATTAGACACTTGTACATGCCTTTCCACTAATCTCTTGATAGACAATTTTCTGGTTCACATTCCCAAGCCTTATAGCCGAGATCATATAAGCTCTAGTCAGCTAGCCCTGTAAGACTCCTAAAATGACATGCCCAGCCGGTGGATCAAATTCTGTCATAAACTACTTGAAGGAGTCCCTACCCTTGATTCAGTCACTACCTCCAAATTCTTCAATTCAACACACGCAATGACTTCATTGCATATTTGATCAAACTTTCAAATATTCTAAGACTTGCGCTCAATCAACTTGCTTTGTTAGCCAAATGAAGCTTGTATCTTTCACACATGTAGAATTCTTCAATTTCCTCTGAGGGAAGACCATTTTATCTGTCCATTTCTTGGAGAAACAGCTTATGTCTCTTGGCATAGCTGTTTTCCATGCTCATCTTCCTATTGTCCTAATTTCCTCTATGAAGAATCATTATTCCTCAATTTTCACAATATATGAAATTTAAAGAAAAGAAATCAGAACAAAATCTAGATAGCGCACAAAAAATTGTATTTCATATTCCTATGAAGCCTAAACCTTAGCAAAACATCAATACTAAGACTTGACGGAATCATGCATAAATAATGACAATGTATAGCTGACCTGTAAAAATGGTATATGAAAAGTTCTAAATTCATGCTTTGAGAAAAATGATGCTCACCATGAAGGTTTATTCAAACAAGTCCAAATTAAAGCCAAGTATCCAAATAAAACCAAACATGCTCAAAATAACAAACATCAATACTTCTACCTCAAATGCTCATCATAAGAAACATATTTCATCCAAAAATCTAATATACTCCTCATTTACATGCTAGCAAAAGAGAAAAAAAACAGCAAAGGAATTGTGTTCTTTTTTCCTTGAGTTCAAGGCAAGAAAATTCATACCATCTTCACCACTTCATAAGCAAGCTCGAAGGTAAGTGAGTTCATTAAGAATTTGTAAATTTATTAAACAGCTTCGATCAAGTTCCTTTGGAAATGTCCTAAAATCAAACAAAAATTTCCACTTTGAAGAATACAAATTGCACCAACTTATTGAACAAATTTTGATTCCATTGAACTAACAAACAACAACGGAAAATAAACTATTTAGAGAAAGTAATCTCACCCTCGAGGCTCTGGAACTTCCATTTTCTGAACCTCACGTTTTTCTTCTCCATCAATCATTAACTGAATTTGGGACATGAGAGAACAATCTGATCTCTACTTGACCATACACACTACTTCTTCTATAGTTCTCGAGTCTCCTTTCATACTCTTCTGCAAACAATATTGTTATGTCAGCCATTTTTCTCTCGATTGTTTAAATCTTTCTACCAACTTTTTTTTTTTAATGAAATGTGATGTATTTCTTCAAAGCCTTATAAAGAAAAAAAACATAAGCCTAAAGTAGAGATAGAAAGAAAGAAGACAACTTCCCCAATTCAACTTCTGAACTTTCATTACACATGTTAGAAACCAATAGCCAGCAGGTTCATAAGCATATGCAAGTTCACATGAAAGAACTGGTTTTGTCACCGTGTATGCCCAAGCACAAATCAATTCTAATGCATAAAAAATTATCTATCACCTTGTCACAGTTACGGTAGTTGATCAAATCTAATGCATAAAAAGGAAAAATTCATAATTAGTTGAGAGAAATAAGAATATTTTAATTTTACATGGTTAGCACTATCAATTTTTTTTTTTTGGTAGAGAAGAAGAGTTGGGAAGCCATAAAAAATAATATCCTCATTTTATACGCATAAAGAAGGCGATATCGCCTTTTCGTAAGTGGAGAAGAGGCATCAAAGGAAACTATGAGTGAAATAGAGATGTGAACGATGGGTGGAAATTCTTTCTGTCAAAGGAAAATTATTGAGAACAAATGAAACCTACAAAAATGATTAGAAATCATAGGATAAGAAGGTGGGTATTTGTAAAAAGAAAAGAGAATAAATGATAATCTTAGTGAAATTATCTATGGTTTCCATCATTCTATTGGTCGTCTTTCCACTACCAGAAGTGCTTCATGTCTCCTAAATCCTCCTACATCACTTTATTAGAAGCTAAATCTTCCATTTTCCTAGAAGATTAGAACTCAACATAACCAAGAAATACTTTCTTAGTAAACTGTAGCCAGATGTTATATACAAATCAACGTTAAATAAAATGCAGGTTCACATACATGGGAAACAGAATGACCAAAACATATAGATGTTCTAAACACGAAAAGCAAAGTTACCTTAATTTATAGGTTTACATATTGCTCTTGAATCTCTATATATAGTATCATAAGTTAATCAGTACTTATGTTCTTTCCCAAGATGAAGGATGATACATATGAGTCTTTTCTAATCACATTAGCCAACCAAAATGCAAAATCAACCCAATAAATAATTTGTATTCTCAAAAAAGAAAAAAGTCGAAAAGCTCCCTAAACCAAATCTTTTATCATAACTATACTTAAAGTGATGTAGGAGGATTTAAGAAAAAAAGTTGAAAACATGATATGACAAGAAAGATTAAAAAAATTGAACAACCCTTCTAAACCAACCTTAATGAAATCAACCACTTGATTAGCCATAATAACTGTATCAGTGCATACGAAATCTTCATTAGGATGGAAAGAAAAAGGATGAAGACACTTCCTATGTGCAAGAAAAAACGGAAATAAAATTAAACAACAAAAAAGCTAATCAAAACATTAAAAATTCTAAAAAGAATTTCAAAATCTTAAACTCCAACCTCCATAACCAAATCCATTAAACCTTATTTTTTTACGTCCACCAGAAGTCCCCCAGAACTGCCCCAACGTATTAAAAAAAAAAGAAAAATTAACCTGCAAAACATTATTCTCATCCTTAGATGAGTGAACTGATCGCCCAAGGAACAAAACCATGGCGGTGATGTAGAAATTTTCATCTAAACGAAGAAAAAAAAGGAATCCAAATTTTAAGTTAAGGAAACAACCCCATTTCCCAAAACATCAGCTTTCTTCTTTATAATCAAACACCCTGATGAACTCTTTTTTTTAATCACTCCCCCTGATCTCATACTCACCTCCATCTCATTCATAAAAAAAATTCAATCAAAACCCTAGAATTCCCTAATCAAATTGAAACCCAATTCAAAACACCCATCACATAAAGGTAACATCTTTCTTCAAGAAAACACAAACATTTCAAGGATCTGAACAAAAAGAACCAAAAATTAAAAAAAAATCCGAAATTCTCAAACTTCAAGAAAATTCCTCGTAAACTCAAAATTGCATGCGTAAATCCATTGATCCTTACCAATTACCGGTGATTCTACAGTTCTATTCGACGGCGATCCGCCGGCTAGAAGAGATAAACTGAAAATAATCTCTGGCAAAAAAACCCAAATTTTGGTTCATTTAGAATAAAGAGAGAAAAACAAAAAAATACCTGATAACTGGTGATTGGCATGAGAGTAGCGAAGCCGGCGAAGTAGTTATCACGACAAATCTGAGAGTGGTGATGTTAGTGACGGGTGAGGATGAAGAGAGACGTGGGTGAGAGGAGTTGAGGAAGATGGAGAGGTAGTTATCTTTTTAGGTTTTAAAAATAAAGATAGATAATAATTACTCCTGTGAGATGTGGATAGAGTAAAACTAAGTGAATATCATCTTTAATTGAAAAAGGAAAATAAATTATAGAAAATTAATATATATAAAGTAATAGATACATTATAGATACAGAAAGTGAAAAGGCCTTATGTAATATATATATATATATATGAAATTCTCTCTAGACTAAAGAAATTCTCTCTCAACAGAGAGAGTTTCTTTCCTTCTCTCAAAGAAACAATTGAGGCCACTCTCAATTGCAAATCTTTGTGTATCATCTATCAAGATTATTAGAAACTCCTCAAGACCATTTACAAGGTAATATACCACAAGTTTCAATATAGCGAAGGGAACATTAGCAAAAACAAAGATCATCAGAATATCAATTCCTTCCTCAAATGGAAATAATACGACTCTCTCGAGATTTCTCGAGTTTTTCTCTCCAACAAAATCGGAGTATTATCCTAGAAATCCTTAAATCACTCGGATTCTCTTGGCGTAGGCCGCTTTATAAACACAAACAATTTTTATCCTACACTTACAAATCCATCAAGCATTTTATAGTAATCCTTGCAAATTTATTTTCCTACAAACCAATTCCACCAATGGCTCATGTAACTGACCTCATTGCAAAGATGAAGAACTGTGCTCTACGCGGCATTGAGAAGCACACAACGATTTTTGATGCAGAAGATGTTCAAAGCGGCAATAGAGTCTCGCTGGTTGGGCGTTTCGTACAAACAAGCGACCACCTCCCGCGTTACTTCACTGATATGCTAGCCCATTCTTGGAACTGCAAGGTCAATTTCCAAAAATTGGGTAAGAATACCTTTCGTTTTTTTGTCCCAACAGAGAAAGAGGTCAATCGCATCGTAGAAGACGGACCATGGTGCTTTGAGAATGTCTTACTGGTGACGAAAAAAATCACACTGAATACTATCATCACTGATGATGCTTTCTACAAATGTCCTTTTTGGGTTCAATTGTTTTTTCAAACTGGAACACCTGTAACACCAGAAATGGGGTTAAAAATTGCAAAGACAATGGAAAATTGTACTATAATGCAAACCAGAGTTACAGCAGAAGGATTATGGTTTTACCGTTTTAGGGCGGATATTGATGTAGCTGAACCACTCCGAAGATACTTTCGGGGCGAAGCACCAGACATTGGCTGTTTGGAAGGCGTTTTCCGGTATGAGAGATTACCAGGTTTCTGCAATCACAGTGGCAAACTGGATCATGTGCCCATCTCTTGCCCGGAACTGCCTCAGGGTGTGACCCCGACTGATAGAGCAAATTTTGAATTTGATCCACTGCTTAAAGCATCGCGAGAGTTAATCTCCAAAGCCCACCATACTATAAAAATAGATGGAAATGAACCTGCGGATGCTGTCGATGGCCGTGTTATTATCGCATTTGAAGGGCAATCCGATGCTACTTTTACGGATTTGGGCCAGACCGATAAAGCTTCAAAAAAGTAAAAGATGAATAATGAAGATCAGAACACAATCGAAAGGGTAAAGGGAAGCTTGAGGAGACTGGGAATTCGGACCGATTACCAATTAAAAGAAGACTGGGCTATAGAGAAGGCGAAAAACTAATGGCTTCAGCCATTAATTCTGGCCAAAATAGGCATGGTAACAGCAAGTTCAGAGGAGGTGGAAATAAAGCGGGTCGGGTCAACCGGGTTAATAAGAAAACTGAAAATGAGAGCTCAGGACCAATTGGAAAAAATGAGAATCAGAAAAAGAGGGAGGCTGGGAAAATTAGTGGCGGCTCACCACCACCGAAGCGCCGCGAAGCCGACCGGAGAAATCCCAATTGGCAAAGAAGAGGGGAGCGATCTGCAGAGAATTCTACTGGCAAGGAAAGTCTGGCCAAAAAAGGGAATAATGTTTCTAAGGAAGAAGCTAAATTAGAGGGAGATGGATCTGTTAGTGGGCCAATTAATTTGACTGATGAAATTGAAAAAGGAAATAATGGACTGGCTGCTACACACGGGCTGAATGGACAAGACTGCCAGTCTGTTGCGCTGGGCCGCTGGGACTTTGGGCTGGAGCTGGTCTGAGTAGGCCGACTGGGCCGTTGGAAGCTGCTGCTGGAACTGGCCCAACTGGGCTGTTTGAGGGTAACGTTGGAGCTGACCTAAATGGGCAGCTGAAGATGGGTCTTGCGGCTGGATCTGGGCCAACTGGGCTGCCAGTTTGTGCTGGGCCAATTAATGTGTATCCAATCAGCTGCGCTCCAGTCCATTATGAGCACACTGATCTAGCTAAAATTTTTATTTCTGGTGGAATGGAGGGCCGAGCTGTCAAAGAAAAAAATTCTGACTATTCACCTAATTGGAAACACAGGCCTACACAAGAAAATGACGAGTTTTCTGATGAAATTTTTATTGTGGATGATTTACTTGTCTTAGATGATTGTATCCTATAGGGGCTCCTGCTGTCAATCAGGGCAAGGTGGAGGCTGCTAAACAGCCCCACCAGAACCCATGAGTTACTTAGCCTGGAATTGTCGAGGAATCAATAATTCCAAGACAATTCAAGAGTTAGTGCGCTTATGCAAAGTGCACGATCCAGCTATTGTTTTTTTTTATCTGAAACAAAGTCTTTGGCTAGTTCCATGGACTATGTGCGTAATAAGTTAGGTTTTTCTTTCCATTTCCCTGTAAGCCGCAATGGCCTTAGTGGTGGCTTGTGTTTATTTTGGAATTCATCAATAAAGCTGGATATTTTATCTTACTCGCCTGGCCATATTGACTGCTGTGTAAAAAATGAAAACAATATAAAATGGCGATTTACCGGCTTCTATGGAAATCCAGAAGTCTCTATGCGCATTCATTCATGGAAATTACTTAAAAGACTACACTCGATAAATTCACTTCCATGGCTTTGCATTGGAGACTTTAATGAAATTCTAGATCACAATGAAAAAACGGGCTTTTTCCCGCGAAGTCAAAAGCAGATAAACAATTTTCGTGAAGTACTCACTACTTGTGGTCTATGTGATCTGGGCTTTATTGGAAGTCCATATACTTGGTGCAATTTTCGAGAAAAAACTGGCGAAGTTTCTGTTCGTCTAGACAGAGGACTAGCCACTCCAGCATGGCAAAAACTCTTTCCAAAACTTACTATTCAGCACCTAGCCACCAAAGATAGTGATCACCTTCCTATCTTACTTGGCTTACCTCCAAGGAAAAAACGAAGGAAAAAAGCCAATAATAAGCCAAGGCCCCTCCGGTTTGAACCACTTTGGTTTAAGGAGCCTGAATTCTTGGAATATGCAAACCGGGTATGGAAATCACCTTCTGATGGCACAGCAGAAGGCCTCACTCAAGCTCTCTCAAGCTTCAGAGATGATCTTCTGGAATGGAGTACCAGAACTATAGACGACTTGGAACGTAAGCTAGCAATTAAGCAAGGAGAGATTGAAGCTATTCATGAAATTAGAGGGCTTCCCCAATACTCTCTATCAAAGGAGCTTGGAATCGCTCAGGAATTGGAAAAAATTGAAGAACTTAGAGAAAGTTACTGGAAGGCTCGAAGCAGAGCAACATGTCTAGCTGAAGGTGATCGCAACACAGCCTATTTTCATAATAAGACGTCTCAAAGGAAAGAAAGGAATCACATTGACGAAATATTGGACCCATATGGAAACCTTATAACAGAAGAAGAAGAAATTGAAGAGGTAGCCATAAATTTCTTTGAGAATTTATTCAAAGAAAATTCTGGTGGAGCAAGTCTCTCACCCCACTTACTCACAAATAAATTGAATCCCAGTGATTTTGCTGCCCTGGAGCGACCTTTTACTCAGGCCGAAATTTTTAAAGCTCTCAAACAAATGCATCCACATAAAGCACCAGGTCCAGATGGTATGCATGTCATGTTTCTCCAAAATTTGTGGCATATTCTGGGAGACTCGGTCACCAGCTTTATCTTGGGGGTTTTAAATGACGGTAATAGTATAGCAGCTGTCAACTCAACACACATTGCCCTCATTCCCAAGATTAAAAAACCATTATCCATGACGCATTTCAGACCCATAAGTCTATGCAATGTTATATATAAGCTAATCTCAAAAGTCTTAATAAACAGACTCAAGCTAGTCATGGACTCTCTTATTGACGAAGCTCAGAGCGCTTTCTTGAAAAAAAGACTAATCACGGATAATGCGATTATTGGTTTTGAGGTTTTTCATAGCCTTCAAACTGTCCGTCCAAATAACACTCATCAACTAGCCCTTAAGCTAGATATGAGCAAGGCTTTTGATAGAGTCGAATGGAACTATCTGGAAATGGTGATGGCTTGCATGAATTTTCCACCCAAAATCCTCTCTTTGATAATGAACTGTATTAGAACTGTGAGCTACTCCATTTTGCTCAACGGAGTGCCCACGAGATCTTTCAAACCAACTAGAGGTATCCGACAAGGTGATCCTTTATCCCCTTTCCTTTTTTCTCATTTGCACAGCTGGACTATCCTCCCTTGTCCGTTCTGCTGAAGAACGGGGATATTTACAAGGTTTTCAGTTCGGCATGGGTGCTTCTGTCACACATTTGTTGTTTGCAGATGATTCTCTTTTTTTCGCCAAAGCTGAAGAATCATGTCTAAGGCACCTAAAAGAGTTACTGGACACATATGAAACATGCTCAGGACAACTGATAAACTACGATAAATCTAACCTGTACTATAGCAAGGACACTCCTGAAAATCTTAAGGAACTCGCTTTTTCTAGCCTTCAAATTCTGGAGGGTGTTGGAAAAGGGAAGTATCTGGGGCTGCCCTACATGAAAGGTCGATCAAAAAAAGAAGTTTTTCAGTTTGTTGTTGACAAAGTCTGGAAGAAACTCAGCAGCTAGAAAGAAACGACGCTCTCTTTTGCAGCAAGAGTAGTACTTATCAAATCAGTGATACAGGCTATTCCCACATATGTAATGTCCTGCTTCATTCTACCCAAACATACAATAGATTCCATCATAAGCATGATGAGAACTTTTTTATGGGGAGGATCTGAGAACCATAGGAAGATCTGCTGGAGGGCTTGGTCTACCTTATGCAAACCCAAGGAACAAGGGGGTTTTGGTTTTCGTGACCTAGAAGCTTTTAACAAAGCCCTAGTAGCTAAACAAGGGTGGCGCATTGTTCATCATCCTTTCTCACTCTGCTCCAGAGTGCTACAGGCAAAATATTTTTCTCAAGATAGATTCCTCACTGTCCAACTCAGAGGACGAACATCCATAGTATGGCAAGGAATCTTAAAAGGACGAGAGCTACTCAAAACAGGATTAAAATGGAGGATAGGTGATGGCTCACGAGTCAACACATGGGGAAATAAATGGCTAAATACCCCAAAATCCTTCAAACTATCAGCCCCACCTGATCTGGGCCTTTGGCAAAAAATGATGCCCGGTTCTAGACTGATAGACCATCAGAGAGGTGTATGGAACATAGATCTTTTAAGAGAATTTTTCTCATCTTATGAGATCGAGGAAATACTAAAAGTTCCCCTATGTGATGCATGGCCATCTGATCGCCTTATACGGGGGTATACCAAAAATGGTCTATACTCTGTCAAGTCTGGATACCACTTACAAATAGATATCAAAGATGGCACACATGAAAAGCTGTCTACATCAAAAAACAATGCCGTTGAGCACTGGAAGGACATTTGGAAGTTGATTATCCCCCCAAAAATACAAACTTTCATATGGAAAATTTTCCAACAGATTCTGCCTACTTGCCAAAACTTGTCCGAACGGGTGAAATCCATAAAGCTACAGTGTCCTATCTGTCATAATGATGTTGAAAGTACTTTGCATGCCTTTTTTTCTTGCCCATCAGCTTTGGAAGTATGGAATTGCACAAAATTCGATGTGCAAACTCTGATAAAAACAGATGTTTTTCCTTATTGTCTCCTGCCTATTCTAACAGCCGGTCAAGAGGTATCTACTCCTTTCTCATATATAGCATGGCATATATGGTGCAATCGAAATAAAACTGTTTTTGAAAATAAAAGACGGAAGCCTGAAGAAGTAGCCAATTTGGCTCTAGTCCAAGCAGCTGAATACAGTAGCATTTCTTCTCCATCTATTGAAGGTCACAAGCCCCTTCCAAATGCTAACCAGATCAAATATATGTTGAAAGGGAAGGCAAAAATGTTTTCACCAGAGAATACGAAAAAGCTTCCCAAAAACCACAATGAGCAAGTAAGGCTTACATGGCAGGCTCCTAATGACCGGTTTTTTAAACTCAATGTAGATGGAGCTTGGTATGGAAACTTAGGAGGGATTGGAATCATCATCAGAAACAAGGAAGGAAAATTTATAGCGGGAGCTGCAAAATTTATTCCGAACTCACCCAGTCCTGAATACGCGGAAGCTAAGGCACTACTGGAAGGACTTCGGTTTGCTATGAATCAAGGTTATCAGCCACTGATGATTGAAAGTGACTGTCGAGTACTGGTGAACCAAGTCCATCATGATGAAGAATATTTATCCCCATTAGGCCATATTGTTAGCCAAATACGAAATCTGTTGGGGGCTAGTATAGCTAATTTATCTTTTGCGCACAGATATTGTAACATTGTTGCTGATAGATTAGCCAATCATGCAATGCGGCTTAAAGCCTCCTCTCAATAGTTTGGAGAACCACCGAGTTTTCTCCTACCACATGTACTCCACGATATTTCTCATTAATACGATAATGCACTTACTATTCAATTCGTGTTTGGTTGTTCAAAAAAAAATTCGTGTTTGGTGGAATTATATATATATATATATATATATATATATATATATATATATATATATATATATATATATATATAGCATATTTCGTGTTTGGTTGAATTTTGGGTTGGTAGGTTCAGGTTTCCTATACCCAATGCATTAATTATTCAAAAGAACAAAATCATTTCTGCATTTGTTGCTTCAGCCAGCTCCTCCCCTTATACTGCTATTTCTCTGATAATGTAATAAAGTTAATTTTGATTTGGTTTGAGACTATATATTCTAGTTGGAGTTGTGTTTCTGGTAATTTAGGCCCCGTGTTCTTAAAGCTCTTATTTTCACTGTAGATTTGGTTAAGTGTAGATGAACCAGAAAAGAGTTAAATGACTTCTAGTGGATACCAACATTTTTTTCTTTTTATACATAAACTTTGTTTTTTAACATATATAAACATAAACAATTTACGAACTGCTTATTATAGAAAAAGTAGTGATTCCGGTCAAAACTAGTCAAGTGCTGACGGCATGCCGGTGGGGTAGAGGTAAAATTGTATATTTGAAAATATTTTTTTTAGTGAATAGCCTTAGTTGTACACCAACAATTTTACATTTTTCTCTCTTTAGCAAAAACATGTTTTTTGGGTACATTTATGGCCATAAACCGTTTTTAGACTTCTATAATTAGAAATTATCAAAGACACGGAGTTGAGCCAAAGCAGACGAGTTCTTGTTCCCTTTACACCTTCAAATTTCTTGTGTAATTTCTCCAATTTCTTCAATGCCAAAATCAAGTTGAAATTGGTATAGAGCAAAAAAGAATGAAGAATGCAAATATAGCCCGGTAAACGTTTGTTCCCTTGACATCTTGCAAATATTTGTTCCTTATAATTGCCTTACGGGTAATTTATCAGTGAATTTTAATTGAAAGATAAAAGTGGCCGAGCTAACCACTTCGTTTTTCGAAGAAAGAGGGAAACAATTTAACAATAATTGCTTTCCTCTTTCACCACAAAAATATTTGTTCCCTAATATAATCCGATAAATGCCTTGCAGGTCATTTATCCGTGGATTTTAATTGAAAGTTAAAAATGTTCGAGCGTGCCACTTCGTTTTGTGAAGAAAGATGGAAACCATTTAACAATGATTGTCTTCCTCTTTCGCCACAAAAAAAATAAAAAAAATAAAACTAATCATGTTCCCTTCTTTTTTTGGAAAAAAAACAAACGATGTTCTAATGAAGATGACCGTTGAAATTCGATCTCCACCGTCTATAATGTATTTTTATTTTTTTGTTAAAAGTTGGGGACGATCAGAGTACGAATAACCTCGCTAATGGAAGTTTGAAGACTGCTGCCCGGAATTTTCATGCTAGTGTTTTCTTCTTTCTTTCTTCCCTCTTATTCTTTTTCTTCCAAAAGTGTCTGCAATTCTATCCCTTATACACCTCCAAAATCCTAACTTTCATTCTCCTAACAAAACTACTAACTAACCAATTTACTAAACAAGCATTTAAGTACTCATATTTCTTATTTATGCCATTACACCCCTAAGACTTAATAAATAAATAATGTAATGTAATGTAAAGTTACGTGTAATATAGTCGTGACAAATTTTCTCATATTCATCCCAAATTAATCGCTTCGAGCGGCACTTTTTCTTTTCCAAGTTTAGTTCTTTTGTAGTTGAAATTGTTGGAGAATTGTTTTTTAAGCAAAGAATTAAAGTGGTATTAATGTGTCGTGAGGACATATTTGAGCTAATATATTTATATGTTACACCTCTCGGTTTTGAATGTTATTGAGTTTATCACGAAGTGGGTTGCGCAAGCTTCGTGATGATATATAACATGTGAGAAAACCAATTCTTGGTGTGAATGATAAAATGGTATAAAGTAGGGTGGATGAAATGTGGGAAATGGGTTTTTTAAACTCATCCCACATAGGAAACCCATGAAAGAGGAAAACACTTTATATGTTAAAGTGGTCTATTTGGGTTTAAATTGTATTACTACTATTATGCCCTTTGTTAGAATCTCGCGTGCACCCGCGCAGGGGGGGTGAAAACGGAAGGTCTGTTGATACCAAATTAGCTTGAACTGGTGTGCGGGCGCGACCTGCGTACACGAATGTTGGACCAAAACTCGCGGGCCTGATCAGCCACAGTTTTGCTGGTAGGAATAATGCACCATTATGCCTGCTCTAAATACAGTTGACTGTAACTGCAAAGGATTAATACAGCATTACTGCTGGTTTTTAAAATCTGAAACTGATGGCTAGGTAATGCCATTACAGTTACATTTTATTTTTGGGAGCCTATATAAGGCAGCCTTGCACTGCCAGAGAAAGGATCCGAAAATTTCCCTTCTCTCTGCATATTCTATCATTGTTTTCTGCACTTTATTCATAGCATTAACCAGGGAGTTCAAAACTGTAACAAATCAATTCGAAGTTCTGTTTATTTTGCTTCAAATAAACAGTTGGGTTGGACGTTGTACCTTGGGAGTTCAGTGTTCAAGAGTGCCAGAAGCTTATCAAAGGCCGGACATATTGAACTTAAGGGGAAGCGATGAAACTGCAATCTCGTCCAGGAGTTAATCTAAATACCGGTTAAGGTTGCAGTGATTTAATTTTTCCAGTCTGTTTTTCTGTCCAGAAATATTATTACCAGTGCAGTTTTCTGTCCAAAATTTTTATTTTCTGTCCAGAAATATTAATTGTGACAGTGCAGAATTTTAATCTTTTACAGTGCAGATTTAATTTTTTCCTGTGCAGTAATTTAATTTTACAGTCCAGAAAAAAATATTTCAGTATTTTTTCAGTTCAGTATAATTTTATCAGTGCAGTAATTAAATTTTACAGTCCAGAAAAAATATTTCAATTTAAAGGGAAAGATATCCAACAGAAATAAGGACGAAGTTAAGAATTTGACGTTGGAGGAGCGAAATTGTAACAGTATGTCGAACTACATATAAAAACGGTAAAAAAAAAAAATATTTTGGAGGCGAAGCTAATAAAATATTCCAAATTACATATAAAATTTACTATACTTAGTAGTATTTTTAAAAATTTCGGAGGGAAGGGGGAGCGACTCCTCCGCCCCTCTGTCTTCGTCCCTGGTTGGAATGATGTTTTAATAACTAATCATTCTCATATTTGCCCGGATTTAACGCAAAGGAGGAGAAAAAGACATTGTTTGAGTTCAATTCATGCAAGGACATTCTTGTCTTCTAAACTTATATTTACTTGAATTTTAACACTTTCTTATTTCTCATGCATTCAACATCTGGGACAAGTAATTGAGGTTAGATGAAATACTTGTTAAATACTAGGATGCTTACATCACTACAAATTGTTTCTTTATGAAATTTACCAATTATTGTTATGCGTTATTTTTCTTATATTGACAAGTATTTCAAAACCTTGTTTGAATTCCTTAGTAAAAATCAAAAGGTTCCTTAGCCCAGTGGGGCAAGGGTCTGCCCACGACCGTGAGGTGGTGGGTTCGATACCCTATCCGTGCATGAGGTATTTTTTAATTTGACTCCCTTTATAGGGTTACTCTCTCCTCCTCTAGTGAGGCAGTTCTATCTCCCCGCTCATGGACATCGCCCAACTGGCGTAAAGAATTCCTTAGTAAAATAAAGCAGCTATGTCTCGACGTGGACCATTACATACATATGGAGCCTCATTCCTAGCCATAATTCACATAACCTGCTCAATGGACCATTAGGCACATTAGCCAAAAACTAACTAAATCAATCAATTTTACCCTCCCAATTATATACTCATTTCAGCATCATTGGCTATTAATCCATTCCTTCACCAATGATTTTGTACTAACTTTTGAAAAATTCATAGAAATTATTTTCCACCATCAACTCTTTTTATTCAACAAGATTAATAATCTTGTTAACAAAGCGAAGATTATCCCAGGAAAGTTTGATGAAGCCTTGAATAAATTTTCTTTGATTGTGGATCGAATCCCGGTTCTTGATTGGTTACTTGTGCAAATCATATGGTGGTTGAATTGTTTTATATCTATTTTATTAAATCATTGGGGATGGATTAATAATGATGACTCAATTGAGGAGAAGGATATGAGGATTGATATGAATAGAAGCAATATTAGTAGTAACAACTTGGTAGAATCTGGAGATATCAGGAACTGCCCGAGTCAAGAAAAGATCTTTGAAGAAGGAAAAACAGAGAGGAATGTTGGTGAATGCGACGTTCAAAGGAGAAAAACCGAAGAAAAGTTTATTCTTGTTCTTGGAATAAAATGGAAAATGAAGTGATGAAGATGGGGAATCCAAAATATATTATAGAAGTTTCTTCAAGGCCTAATAAATCTTGGATTTTGATTCCCTATTATGTTCTTGATTCTTCTCCAGAGAAGAGAAAACCAGTTGATCATTCAGTGGATCTCATTGAATTTCCCTCCAAAAGAGCAAATCCGCCAATCATGTTGAATTAACAAGCATTTCAGACTCGGCCAGAAGGGATTTTTGAGAATAGGAAAAAATCATTGGATCAAGTTAAATTTCCAAGCATTGCAGCTCCAGGCGTGATCATTCTCAAGATAAAGAGTAAGATAGTTAATGATTTTGTTGAATTACCCAGCTTTGTTGCTCTCGATACTTCTCAAGATAACAGCAAATCATGTAGAATTCCCCAGCATTGCAGTTCCGGGCATGAGCCTTCCAAAGAAAAGAGCAAATTAGTTGGTCAGACGACCGAGAGTATATCAGTGGACCATGTTGAATTTGGAACTAGTGAAAAGAAGGAAGAGATTTTGAAGGATGATGCTTGTGAAGGTAAGATTGAATCAATTGGCGGGAAATTTGAGCAGAAAAATGTGGAGGGATTGGAGAAGAATGAAGTAGTAAAGCAAAAGAAAGATGGTAATGCACAAGAAGAGTTGGACCAAAGGAAAGTTAATAAAGAGAAATTTGGGAAACATAGAAAGAAATATGTAGTGGAAACCATCCAAGAAATGGATCAAAAAGATCCCATTCTAGAATTATTTGAATCAAGATGGCTTCTTCAATAATTCTAGAAGGTTTAGGGATGCGTATAACATTAGGTTTAGTGAAAAGTGTTAGTAGGAGTTTAACCCCGAGCTCTGGGCTAACTGGTTGGAGTTGTCATACGTCTCACCGTTGACGAGGGTTCAATTCCCACAGTGTACATCGACTCTCGTGGGATTTTCCCGCGGTGCTAGGGCTCCGTGTATAAGAGCAGTATGGGTCAGACCCTCCCCCGCTAGCTATCACCCTACGGGCCAACCGCAGGTCGAGCCCAGATTAGTCATCACGTTGTCGGTGGACACCGGGTGCCCCTCGGGGATAACCAAAAAGAAGTATTAATATGAGTTTTATTTTACAGTCCCCCGTCGATGACTAATTTGCACAAGTTATGAAAGAATATACCAACGGAAACTTTCCAGACCCTGCTTATGTGAGAGATTGTGCATTGGGTACGACCTTTTATGAGAGAGGTATATGATTGTCCAGTGATGTTTGCTTTGAATTATTATGTGTATATTAAGAAAGACTATAGCGCAGATGATACAGTACTTCCAATCTAATGGTTTGAGTTTGACACCGACAATAAAAAGAAAATTAATTATATGTGTGTAAAGTTTGAATGCTCAAAATCGTTTTGTTCTATATCTTAATGTACTTCTTCACGAATAAATATAACTTTATATTGACATTTTGGATCTGGATCATTTATTGGTTAAAATGGATTCAACCCTAACTAATTGTTTCATACTCTCCCCCTTTTTATAATATAGGTCGTTTAACACATTTTATAAAAATTAATAAAAAGAAATTAAGGTAGTTTTTAAGTCAAAGTATTAGTCTTTTATCTCTTATTAGGTGGAGGATATTTTAAAGTCAAATAAGGGTATTTTTTTATTATAAACATGAGAAGATGAAAAAAAAATATCTAGAATGACTTAAATAATGAATTCTAAAAATTAACTAGAATGACTTATATAATGGAATGAAGAGAGTATTAAGTTTGGAAACTGCACTACTAATATGTAGGAAAAAGAAAAGAAATGAAGAAAGAAAAACACATTGAATTTCAAAATGGTAAGTTCAATAACGTCCACCGTGGGGCTCAAAACCCACGACCACAAGGTTAAGAGCCTTGCGCTCTACCAACTGAGCTAGACGGGCTTCTTGTTAAATTAAAAAATAACAATATAAACGTACTTAATATTTATTCAAAGGACTTGCTCTATAAAAATAATGGGTTGACGTGGACCGACGTGTAAAAAATAGGTCCTCGTCAGCCCATGACGAATTCAGAACTAAACAAATCCTGACAAAAAAACTTGCCATGTGGGGATCTTTGTGCTAATTTATGGCCATTCTAAGTCAAAACCCTCTTCTATTAGTACTTTGTCAACACAACCCGAGAATCGCAGGAGCTTTCTTCCTCCCTCTCTTAGGCCTGTGTTCTTAAAGCTCTTTTTTTCACTCTAGTTTGGGTAAATGTAGATGAAACAGAAAAGAGTTAATAACTTCTATTGGATACCAACAAGTTTTCCTTTTTAGACTTAATCTGTGTTCTTTAACGTATATAAACATAAAACATTTAAGGACTGCTTATTATAGCAAAAAGTAGCGGATTCCAATCAAAGTTAGTCAAGTGTCGATGGCATGTCGGCGAGATATGTGTAAAATTGTCTATATGAAAATATGTTTTTATTGAATAGTCTTAGTTGGACACTAACAATTTTATATTTTCACTTTTTAGCAAAAAAAAACTTTTTTTATACATTTATAACCATAAACAGTTTTCTGACTTCTATAATTAGAAATTATCAAAGACATAAAGTTGAGCCAAAGCAGACGAGTTCTTGTTCCCTTGACACCTTCAAATTGCTTGTGTAATTTCTCCTATATATTTCTTCAATGTCAAAATCAAATCGAAATTGCTATGGAGCAAAAAAGGAACGAAGAATGCAAAAATAACAAGGTAAATGTTTGTTCCCTTCACATCTTGCAAATGTTTGTTCGTTAATATAACCCGGTAAATACCACATAAATATTTATTCGTGAATATTATTTGAAAGATAAAAGTATCTGAGGTAGCCACTCCATTTGGTTTTTTTTTTTTTTTGAAGAAAAAGGGAAACCATTTAACAATAATGGTTTACCTCTTTCCAAATTATTTTTTTTTTTTAAGAAAGCCACCTGTTGTGGTGGGATGTTTGGCATGAACCTCTACCCATTTATTGAAAGAGTCAAAATAGGCAAAAAAAAATAAAAAATTACATAGAGGGGGATTGAACCAATACCTCATAATAGGTGGAAACAAATCCACTACATACACATAATGCAAAATAACCAGAGACAAATAAAAGAGCTGGTCCATTTATAAGTATGGACCAATTGTTACATAATGCAAAATAACCAGAGACTAAAATGCAAAACTAAAGACCTTTCCATTTATAATATGGGAAGGCACTTACATCATGCAATAAATAAAAAAACTAAGGAAAAAATAAATAAATAAAAGAGGGCAGCGCCATTTATATTTATGGCAGCCGCCGATACATCTGGCTACTTAATACGAAGGTACGCTACCCCTTGCCTATCTAGATTGCACAATCCACGCACTTCATGAGGGCAAAAAAATTTCTAACCCCGTGTATATCTTTATTTTTATCCCCAACTAATTATAATTCACTATGTGTATATATAATTGAAAGAAATATTTATATAGTAAATTCTAATCGGTTAAGGAAAGGAATAGGGACATACACAGAGACAGAGGATTTTCACTCCTTCAGGAGGGAGATCCTGTAGATGAAGGAAAGTGGTGGCAACGGTTGTAGGATAAATTAGCTAGAGAATTCGCAATTTGTTTACTTCCCTGAAAATATGAGTGACTCTGACACTTTTAGCTTTCAATTTAAATTCACGGATAAATGATCTGCGAGGCATTTACAGGATTATTAGGGAATAGACATTTTTTCATTTTTTCTTTCTCTATACCGACTTCAACTTGAGTTTGACATTGGAGAAATTACACCAAAAAAAAACAAAAAATGAAAGTGTCATGGGAATAAGAACCCATCTACTCTGGCACAACTCAGTTCTTTCGGCAATTTCTAACTATAGAAGTCCAAAAATTGTTTATGCTTATAAATATACAGTTTTGTCTAAAAAGAGAAATTGTTGGTGTCCAACTAAAGTTATTTACTAAATAAATATTCGTAGATAGATAATTTTACCCCTAACCCACCAAATACCGTCAGCACTTAACCTATTTTGATCGGACTCTACCATATTCTATATGTTAGCCCGAAGGGAAAAATATCCTATGTTGTTTTGATGATAACAAACCATTGATAGTTCTAATGTTTGTGTGAGCATGTTCTTTATAATAGGATCCTTAGCACTCACATCAACATTGATGCACTACAAGAAAACAGTTAAATAGCGACCGGAATTAGCGACGGAAATATTCGGCAACTAATTTACCGACGGAATATCGACCAAAAGGAAACCGAAAAATATTCGGTAGGTATTCGGTTGCTATTACGCCGTCCATATCGGTCCCGTTGACCAAATTAAACCGAGCGTCGTTTTTCTATAAAGTTCTGAAGCGGAATACCGATTGAATTCAACGACCGAATGCCGAGCGGAATAGAATAACGGTGTCAAAAGCGGCGTCGTATTGCTATTTCATTTATGTAAAAAAATTTAGTATTTAAAATTAATTAAACCGAGCGTCGTTTTTTCTATAAGTTACTGAGCGGAATACCCGATCTGAATTCAACGACCGAATGCCGACGGAATAGATAACGGTGTCAAAAGCGACGTCGTATTGCTATTTCATTTATGTAAAAAATTTAGTATTTAAAATTAATTAAAGCGAAGCGTCGTTTTTCTATAAGTTACTGAGCGAAATACCCGATTGAATTCAACGACCGAATGCCGAAGCGGAATAGATAACGATGTCAAAACGACGTCGTATTGCTATTTCATTTACGTAAAAAAAATTAGTATTTAAAATTAATTAAAGCGAGCGTCGTTTTTTCTATAAGTTACTGAGTGAATTCAACGATCAGAATGCCGACGGAATAGATAACGGTGTCAAAAGCGGCGTCGTATTGCTATTTCATTTATGTAAAAAAAATTAGTATTTAAAATTAATTAAACCGAGCGTCGTTTTTTCTATAAAGTTACTGAGCGGAATACTGATCGAATTCAACGACCAGAATGCCGAAGCGGAATGGATAACGGTGTCAAAAGCGGCGTCGTATTGCTATTTCATTTACGTAAAAAAAAATTAGTATTTAAAATTAATTAAACCGACGTCGTTTGTAGACACGTTACCGACAGAATACCGACGGAATAAGTTACCGACGGAATACCGACCGAATCGTTATTCGTCATTAAGCCAAAAACGACGTCGTTTTGGTATTCCGTTGTCTAAAATCCCTCAACAGAAGTCAAAATCCTTAACTTTCCCCCTTGCGAAGCTCTCTCCCCCCCATGCGAAATCCCTCGTCGCCCCCTCCGTCCACCACCTCCCCGTCGACGACCCAAGTCAGAATACGAGGCACAAGGCGGCCGTCCCGAGTCACCGAGCGCCGCCGGACACTCGCACCCACCGAAGCAACACTCTCACTTCAAAGCGCCGCGGTGAAGAAGGTGAGATTTCATTTTCGTATTCACCTTATCTTTTTACTGCTTTGGTTATTTTTGAAATTCATGTTTAAAGTATATGGTTTAGGGTTGGAATGATGGTTAGGAAATTAAAATTTGTGAAGGGGTTCATATTTGTTTTCGGATTCCCCTGTTCTCTGTTCATATTTGCCTCAGTTTCTTTCCTTTTTCTTGTTCTGTTTTCTATTTCTTTTCTTGCTTCTCTTTTCTTACTTCTGTTTTCTTGCTTATGTATCCCTACTTATCATGTTCTCACACAGTGCATTTATTTCGAAACATAGAGTTTGCTTTTTCTTCCCCCTCCCTACATTTCTAGTTTCTATGATAATAGTATGATGATAATGGTAGTACTTAGTTGCTAGGGATGATGTCTTGAACCATTGATTATTTCCTTAATATATCATTCCATTTTTCCATGTCGATTATTTCAATTGTTGGGGCTTGAGGCCACTTTGGTATTATCTGTTAGCTTGTAGTTGTGTGTGTCCTTGAAGGAGGGACATGACAGAAACTATTTGATCTTTTTTGAACTTCAGTTTGGGAAAAAAAAATTTAATCGTGATAATCTTGTCTATACCCGACTTGAAAAAATTTGTACCTTTCTTTTTTTGTGTAGTCGGGACATGTATGAAAAGTTTTATGCTTGCGGGGATCATGTTGTTCATTGATGCGAAATTAGGACATGACTTTTTCTTTTTCCTTTTACTTTTCTTTGAAGCTACGGAGTTGTACTTTTAAACATGCAAAAAGGCTGATTCCATTCTTTCTTTTCTTTTTGCCAAGTCAAAATAACAATTTATTATCGTGGTTTATATGAAATTGAGATGAAATTGAAGATAATTGTTTTGGATAGGCCTTCAAAAAAGGTAGAACACAAGGAGCGAGAAAAAAAAAGAAGAAAAAAGGAAAGAGAAAGACGTAAAGCGGGGAAGTGAAGAAGCTACCATAAGATGATTGGAGTATTGTATGTCACTTAGGGTTACTGCTAGTAGTTTTAAAGGCGGATATTTGAATATACATGCATGCCGTCTAAATATCGATAAGGGGGGCAAGTTTTGGGAACTCATCCTTCGGCATAAGTAAACCGAGTACTCCAGTTAGGAATAGTAAAGTTAAAGACTTCAAAATATAAAAACAGTAGTAAAATTGAGTTGAATTGATTAAAAGTATGCTTGCAACTCTATGATTACATCTTGCATTGCATGCACACCAACACACCAGCGTGTTGTTTCCATCTAATTCAAATTATTTCTCTTTTCATCTTACACGAGGAACATGTCAAAATAATCACAACGCTGCATTTATCTCGAATCTCGATGTGGAAAGTTTTAGGGATCTTTGAATAACTCATTTTAACTACTTCCCCATGATATCAATGTCTGTTTTAACCTTTTGCCTAATTCTTTATTTTTGTTTATGTTACGACATTGAATTGTTTGCAGAAAACCATGCTAACTTTTGTGTTGTTTACATCAAATATCATCAATTACTCAGTTACTTTACTCTTGACAAAAAATGAAGCATTGGTTCTGTTATACAAATTCTTGTTAGCATTGGTTCTCCATGACTTTCTGTTTTGTTAATGCAATGAACATTAACTTGTATTATTTTTCGCAATACATTATTTATTGATATGCAATTTGGTATTGATCCAAATCCATGTATTTCAGAGATGCCTCCGAAGAAGAATATTCGAGTTTCGTTACCGTTTGGTTCGCCACCCATGTCCGGTCCGGCCTCCGCTTCCCGACCCCGGAGTTCGTCACTCGATTTAGGGTCGCGACACGCCCCGACATCTACGCCCCCGAGCTACATACGCCACCTGCCCCCGAGCTAGGTACGACACCTCCTGTACCCGCCACTGAGTCTACGTCGGTTGCCGGATCGGCGTCTCACCAGTCTCATGTGCCACCGACGGCGTCTGATACAGGTGGAGTTTTGGCTACAGTATATACTCGTATTCTCCTGCAGCCTACCCTTGGCACGTAAGTAAATTCATTAATTATTTCCCTTAAGCTAATTATTCTACTTGTCGTCATTGTAGTAACTAATCAAGTTTTTGTTTTCTATTATAGTTTTAGATTGGCATCTAGTTGTTCCGCCGCCATTACTGGCATATTTCAAGATCGTTTCAAGGGGCATACGAGCACCATCAAGGATGTTCCCCGGGGAAGAAGAAAAATTGTGGTGGGGACGAGTTCAAGGTAAAGAAATTAGTAAATAAGTTATAATTTAGAAGTCTTTATATTTAATTATCTAACATTTTTTTTAAAATACAGAAAAAGTATCGCTGGGCTCCGGAGCATGAGGCGGGTGTCAAGTCAAGTTGGCCCATCTTGCTTACGAGGAGATTGAGCGGGATTATGAGCGATGCTCGGAAAAAGAATAAGAAGCCCACATGGGTTTCGGGAGGCGGTGGGCGCGACTTCGGGAGTGCTGGCCAACTCCAAGCTTTAAAGCCAAGTCTAAACAGGCAGCAAAAAGCCGGAAAGAAGGGAGGGGTGGCAAGAGCCCGATGAAGCACACGGGCGGTTCGCTCAGCCACATTGAGCACCACCTCAGACTGGTAGTTAAATAATCTAATTGTCGTATACATATGTGTTATGTGTTTATTGTTAATATTTAATTTTCAAAAAATGATTTACATTACGAGGAAAAGGAGGCCGGACAGGCAATCCCATTCCCAGCCACGTACGATCATCTTCATCAACACCATATCGGCCCAAAGAAAGGTGAATGGGTTGATGAAGCTTCTAGAGAGTTGTCCGTAAGTATATCATTACCTTTTCTCCCTTTTTGATATTTGATTAGATTTTTCTCCGTTTTCATAACTCGACACAAGTGTTCATTTTCGAGGGGTGTTCCATGCGGTTTATGGCGAGCAGCTGCAACCCAAGCAACTCAAGCGGCCTACCTCCTCGGATTTGGCGACCCAGTTGTGTTGTCTGCTTTGAGGCTACGGGTGGGATTAGAAAGAGACGGGTCCAAGGACTCGGTTCCTTTAGTGATGTGGTAAAGACGAGACAGCGAGGCAGCGAGGCAGTCTCTCATTCAGCCATGGAACAAATGCGCACCGAAATGGAAGCAAAATTCAAGAAAGAGATGGCCGAAATGGAAGCAAAGCGGAAAAAAGAATTCAAAATGCGGGAAAAGAAGAGAAACAAAGGTTTAGCTAGTATGTTAGCTAACATTTTAACTAATAAGGACAATGTTATATTAAGTGCCTCTGAGTTAGAGGATAAGTTGAGTAGTGCCTTAGACGACGACTTACAATCAGACTATGACGATGACCCCCTAACTGTCGATGAAGTTTTGGGGAGTCAATAGAGCACTTAGTTAATTTTATATGTATTCTGTTATGTTTTCGGTTTTGTTTAGTTTTGAAGTTTTGGGTTAATTTTTGTTAGTTACACGATTTTGGGATAATTTTGAATTTTATATGTTTTTACGTTATGTTTTGGGCTATGTTAATTGTGACTTTTTGGGTTACGTTTTACATTATTTGCACGAATTGTGCGGGGGGTTTGTAGTATTACTGTTATGTTTTGGGCTATGTTAATTGAACCCCTGTTACCTTACGGAAATTTGGTCTCACGGCGACCTCTTAGCGACCGAATAACGACCGATTTAGGGTTTAGGGTTAGGGTTTAGCGACGGATATACATTTATCATTTGGGCGACCGAATAGCGACCGAAACAGCATATCCGTCGCTATTCAGTCGGTATATTCTCCCGGATTCTGTTTTTTTATAAAACAACGAGGTTTTTAAAGATATATAAAAATATTTGAAACAAGTAAAACATGTACACATTAAATACCTGAATAGTGAAACAAGTAAAACTTATATTTATTCACAAAATACCTGTATAGACCTGAAGCAGAACAATTCAAGTAATACAATCGTATTTTGTGAATAAGTTTTAATTGTTTGTCTATTCAAGTTAATGTGTGTGTGTGTGTGTGTGTGTGTGTGTGTATACATATTTTAGTAATAGTAACTAAAATAGACAAAATGTTCCTATATATCTTTAAAAACCCCGCTATATTATAAAAAATGAAATCCGGGAAAATAATAGCGACCGAATAGCGACCGAATATAACAGGGCGGTCACTATTCGGTCGGAATATTCTCCTGGATTCCGTTTTTTTATAAAACAGCGAGGTTTTTAAAGATATATAAAAATATTTGTCTATTTTAGTAATATATACGTATGTACACATTAAATAACTGAATAGTGAAACAAGTAGAACTTATACTTATTCACAAAATACATGTATAGACATGAAGCAGAACAATTCAAGTAATACAATCGTATTTTGTGAATAAATATAAGTTTAATTGTTTGCATATTCAAACAGAACAATTCAAAATACCTGTGTGTGTGTGTGTGTGTGTGTGTGTGTGTGTTAGTAACTAAAATATACAAAATGTTTCTATATATCTTTAAAAACCCCGCTATAGTATAAAAAATGGAATCTGGGAAAATAATAGCGACCGACTAGCGGCCAAGAATATAACAGTGGTCGCTATTCGATCGCTAAATAAAATGCGAAAGCAGCGTCGTCTTGTCGAGTTCTATTTTCAAAAATTGGAAAGTGTTCAGTCTTTCTTTATGGCGACCGAATAGCGACCGAATATACTTCGGTCGACCGAACTGCGACCTCGGTCGATCGAAATCAGCTAGTTCCAAAAGCTTCAACTCTCTGTTTCGGTTCGGTCGATCCGAGGAAAGCTCGGATGATCCGAACTAATATACCAGGGCGGTCGCTAAATAAAATGGCGAAAGCAGCGTTGTCTGTCCGAGTCTGCGGGATCTTTGTTTTAAAAAATTTACAAGTGTTCAGACATTCTTCTGGGCGACCGTACTGGCGTTTTCGGTCGCTAATGTTAATTGCCGAAACGGCGTCGTCTTGTCCAGTGCGCGGGATCTTTATTTCCAAAAATTTACAAGTGTTCAGACATTCTTTTGGGCGACCGAATAGCGACCGAATATGCCAGTACGGTCGCTAGTCGGTCGCTAACTTTAATTGCCGAAACGGCGTCGTCTTTCCAGTGAGTGGGATCTTTATTTTAAACCCTCCCCTGCAACACATTCTGCAGCCGCGATTTCTAACTCCAACACCATCTCCTCTAGTGATTTCTTACAAAATCTACCTTGAAACTCCATCCTCCTCCCATCACCACCACCTCCGGCAACTCCAAGACGGCGCCACCACCTCCGGCATCCGCAAGACTTCCCAATTTCAGTTGGGTATTTGGTGAGAATCTCTTCTTCTCTATTTATTCTAATGTTATTAATGTCAATATTTATGCTCTTTTATATCATTTATTCTTTAGCTTAATCAAAATGTGGTATAAGGGATAAAAAAAAAATCATGAGACCACAAATTGTTCACAAAGAATCAAATTTTAGGGCAATTTACCTTTTATTAGGTTTACAACATACCATTTATTTTTTGCATATTAAATGATGATATCAAAGTGGCAAAATTTTATGCTTCGGTCATATTATCCCAATGATTTTATTTCTTTGTATTATCTCCCATCATTTTATTTCTTTGTATTATCCCAATGATTTTATTTCTTTGTATTATCTACCATGATTTTATTTCTTTGTATTATCTCCCATGATTTTATTTATTTGTATTAGCCCAATGATTTTATTTCTTTGTATTATCTACCATGATTTTATTTATTTGTATTATCTCCCATCATTTTGTTTCTTTGTATTATCTCTCATTATTTTATCTCTTTGTATTATATTGCAACAAACAAACAACCTAATGTTGAAAATAATCGAAATAGTTGACAAAATTTCATTTAAAATAGTAGACAAGATGCCATTATCACACGTTAATAAACTTGGAAATAAGGGTGACAAATCATCAAAATAACATTCAAAGTTAATATGCATTTAATTATTAAGTCTTTGTATCTCAGATATTGTGTTTGCAATGGAAGACCGTAGTTTGATGTATATGGATTCGAATAGTGGACCTCGTCATAGTCAAGAATTTATAGCGGGATTGAAGCGATTTGTGGCTTTACGCGGTTAGTACGATACTGCTAATGTACAAATAGATGGGATTAGGTGTCCTTTTGGGGGTTTGTAGGAATAAGTCTTTTCATATGCACGATCTTGTGAAGTATCACCTTGTTATGAGCGGATTCGTGTCTAACTATTATAATTGGACATGTCATGGTGAGGCATTCATTCCCATGCCTCAAATCCCGTTTGTTCATGATTATTATAAAAGACACACGATCTCAGAACAATTATCGAGATATGATTATTGATCTTTGCGGGACCAAGTTTTAATGAGCGACAAAATAGGGGACGTGGAAGAACCTCCCAATCCCGAGTCACAAAAGTTCTATGACATGTTGAAAAGCTGTTGATAGCCCACTTTACAATGGTTGTACAAACCATTCCATGACTTTCAATAGCTGCCGGGATGTTGAGCATTAAGTCAGAAGACAACTTATACGAAACTACAATAGATAAATTTGCGTGATTGATGAAAGAGGCACTTCATCCAAATAATAATGCTTTAGACGACTTTTACAAAATGAAGAAATTGGTTAAAGGTCTTGGATTACCGGTGCAAAAGATTGATGTTTATGTTAACGGTTGTATGTTGTATTGGAAAGATGACGTTGAGAGTAGAGAATGCAAGTTTTGTGGCCATGCTAGATACATTAAGAAAAAGAAATCAAAAAATACACGATTAAAAGAGATTTCTTGCAAAAAGATGTATTATTTTCCAATTACTCCAAGATTACAAAGATTGTATGCATCGAGAAAGCTGCAAGCCACATGACATGGCACTCGAGACGGTGAGAGGGAAGAGGGAATAATGAATCACCCACGGGATGGAGAAGCTTTGGCAACATTTTGTGAGAACACACACGATTTTGCGGTGGAACCTCGGAATGTAAGGCTTGGGTTATGCACGAGATGGTTTTGCACCTTTCGGCATGTCGGGGAAGAACTATTCTTCTTGGCAGTTCTTCTAACACCTTATAATCTCCCCACTTGGATGTGTATGAAGAACAATGTAATCTTCTTAACTATCATTGTACATGGACCCCCAAAATCCAAAACACAAGATCGATGTGTACTTGCGACCTTTAATCGATGAATTGAATCAAGCTATGAGTGTGAAGGAGCGGAAACTTATGATATCTCAAAAAAAAACAAAATTTTTAAATTGAGGGCTTCATTACTTTGGACAATTAGTGATTTCCCGACATATGGAATGTTGAGTGGATGGATGCAGTGGCATTCACGCTTGTCCATATTGTATGGAGGAAACACAAGCGTTCCATTTGCGATGCGGAGGAAACAATCGTGGTTCGATTGCCACGAGATGCTTCTTGTCACTGATCATCCTTTTAGAAGAGATGCGAAAGGGATTAGAAAGGGACGGCGACAAGAGAGAGCGAGACCCATCGACTCGCCTTAGTGGTCATGAAATGTTCCTTAGAGTTAGAGATTATCAAAAAAATTACCGATACTGGCTGAAGAGATCGGTAAAGAGCAAAGAGCGAGGGGACGGGATCATAGTTGGGCTAAACGTAGTATATTTTGGGACTTACCTTATTGGCGGACACTTTTGATAAGACACAACATTGATGTCATGCATAATGAAAAAAAACGTGTTTGATAATGTCTTTAACACCGTGATGGACGTGAAAGGTAAAACTAAAGACAATGTTAAAGCTAGAGCGGATGTTGAAAGGTATTGCAATCGTCCAGGAATTGAATATTAAACACGATGGCGAGGTAAAAGCAACAAAACCCGAAGGCATGTTTCACTCTTACCAAGCCTCAAAAAAGAAATGGTTTTGCGGTGGGTTAAAGAATTAAGGCTCCCGGATGGATATGCATCGAATTTGGCGCGATGCGTTGATATGAAAGAGTTGAAAATGTACTGGAATGAAGAGTCACGATTCTCATGTATTCATGGAGAGACTTATCCTATAGCACTTAGAGAAGTACTACCGGCAAATGTTTGGGGACCACTTGGCTGAACTTAGTACATTACTATAGAGATTTGTGTTCCCCCAAAGTTGAGTGTGGCGCATATGCAAGAATTGGAGGACACTATCGCTATTTTATTATGCAAGTTAGAGAGAATATTTCCTCAGGGATTTTTGATGTGATGGAACACTTGCCGATTCACCTTAAAAGTCACGAAGCGAGGTTGGTGGCCGATGCTGGTTTAGGTGGATGTACCCATTCGAGAGGTAACAACCATTGTCTTAAGTTATCTAACCTTTGTATTATATTTTTCATGTTCGTATTTACAATGTGATTAACTACATATGTTTTAATTAGATACTTGCACCATCTGAAAAAGAAGATAAAGAACAAGGCTAGAGTTGAGGGGTCAATTTGCAATGCATACTTGGTCGAAGAAGGCTGCTACGTTTTTTAGCTATTATTTGAACCCCACGTGAAAAGCGAGAGTTACAACCATTGGGCGAAATGATGGTGAAGGCGAGATTAGCGGACCGGATGTATTATCAATTTGCAACTTACCCGGAAGATCATTTGGAAAAAAAGAAAGGATTTTATTAAGCGATAAAGATTATAAAATAGCAATGAATTATATCTAATGAATTGTGAAGAGGTCGAACCATATCTTGATAAGTAAACTTATCTATTTGCTTCATTTTTGTTATATAATTAAAAGTGGCCAAATAATAATATTGTCATTTAATTTGTAACTCGGGAAATTTGTTAGTCAAGTAAATGAACAAACCCACTGAGATAACGGAGGAAGAACTTCAAAGTCGGGTTTATAATGATTTTTCCAAATGGTTTGGAACTCATGTAAGTTGGTATTGTGTAGAAATGTACTTGTAATAAGAATGCATAATTAAAATAATTTAACTTTTATTGCTCAGCGAGATACATAGCCTTCAGGAAGATTCAGAAATTTTGTTGAAAAATCGTCTTGGGGCCCGTCAAGGAGAGTGACGTCATACACCGATTACTTTGTTAGCGGTTATAGATTTCACACCAAAACCCGCAGCGATGGAAAATGAGCGACAAGCAGCGGGGTATGGGTTAAAGGAGATTATTACGGTGAGTTGAAACAAGTAATTGAGGTTGAACTTGCTTTGGAATACCCGACCAAAAAAATAATTCTTTTCAAATGCGATTGGTTTGATTCTACTCCAAATCGAGGTTTAAGAGTGCATCCTCAATATAAAACTTGTAGAAATCCATAGGGAAAAAGAACCTACCGGGGGTTATGATCCATTTGTATTAGCTTCCCAATGTCAACAAGTCTACTACACACCTTATCCGGGTAGTAAGACATCATCTAGAGGCTGATTGGTTGGGCGTATGTCGTTCCAAACCACGTCTATTTGGCGTTCTGGTGTTCGAGTACCGTATCGGGGACGAAAGTGCGAGGAGGAGACCAGTCGCATTGATCCAACTATTGCGAAGTTGGTCAACTTGCACACCGGTCGGGGAAAGTGAAGTTGTACTTGTGGCGGGCAATGCAGCAGTGGTTATGAAGATGATGGCGATGACGATGATGAAATTATGTCGGGAGATGACAATTACGAAGAAGAGGATGAATTAATGACCGATGATGATTTAGAATGATTAAGATTTCTCGCTTCTCTTGGAATTCCACATATTCAAAGTGAGTCATATTTGTTGTTTTTTTTGTACTTTATTACAATAAATTAATTGTCATATTGTATAACTTTTTAACATAATTCAAAATAGAAATTTTATTGTCATAATAATTTGATTCTTACATTTTGCAGATTGCAACTCATGCATTTTCAAGGATATGCATATGAATGACATCGAGGAGTTTATGAGAAATGCACACTTTGATTGTAAGTTTTGATAAATGAAATAAATTACTTTGAACGTGAGTGTTGCAATGTAATGTGCACACTTTGATTGTGAGTTTTGATAATTCAAAGTGTGCACTTTGAATGTGAGCTTTGTAATGTAATGTGTACACTTTGATCGTGACTTGTAATGTAAGGTGCACACTATGATTGTGAGTGTTGTTATTAAAAATGTGCACTTTGATTGTGAGTGTTGTAATAAGAAGTTTGCACTTTGATTGTGAGTATTTAATGTAATGAGCATTTTGTTTGTGAGCATTTTGGTTGTGAGCATTTTGGTTATTAGCATTTTGGTTATTGCTGCTATTGCTGCTGTGTTCTGTAATAGGGATTTAATTAAATTAAATTTTTATTTTTTTAAATAACAACAATTTAGCGACGGTAAATACCGTCGGTATTCGGTCGCTATATGGTGACCCTCCTTCACGTTACTAATTATCCGTCGCTATTCGGTCGTTCCTGGGTCAAGTCAAATGTCAGCAATGTTGACTAGACCGTCGGTATATGGTGACCCTCTTTTCCGTTGCTAAATATCCGTCGCTATTCGGTCGTTCCTGGGTCAAGTCAAATGTCAGCAATGTTGACTAGACGGTCAGTTTATGGTGACCCTCTTTTCCGTTGCTAAATATCCGTCGGTATTCGGTCCTTACCAAGTCAAAGTCAAAAGTCATCAATGTTGACTATTCGGTCGGTATTCGGTCGGTATATGGTGACCCTCTTTTCCGTTGCTAAATATCCGTCGGTATTCGGTCCTTACCAAGTCAAAGTCAAAAGTCATCAATGTTGACTATTCGGTCGGTATATGGTGACCCCCTTTTCCGTTGCTAAATATCCGTCGGTATTCGGGCGTTACCAAGTCAAAGTCAAAAGTCATCAATGTTGACTATTCGGTCGGTTTTCGGTCGGTATATGGTGACCATCTTTTCCGTTGCTAATTATCCGTCGGTATTCGTGTGTAAACTAAGGTATGTATATTACACACAAGAAAGCTACATATTATGGAAGGAAGGAGGAAAAGAGGATGGTTGGGATATAGGGCTCTTCAAAGAGTCCCTAATGCAATGGCAAAAGAACTTATCGTGCTAGTGCTTATGTCTCTCGTTCCACTCTCGGTTTTATCTTTTAAGCACTAGTCTCGCTCTTATATGTTCTTGTCTTATCTTTTTCCTTGCACTTAAATTAACCATATTCTATCTAATTACATCAAAGTTTGTCATAATCAAAAAGGGGGAGATTGTAAGCCCTAAGGGCGAACGAACTCGGTTTTTGATAATGGACAAACATTTGATGTTGTGTATAATGATCTTAATCTTTGTGATAGAATATCGGAATTCATATTGGAAGCTCTAAGTACTTCAATCAAACCATGATCAAGATTCAAAGTTATACTTAAAGGCATATCTCATCGAGATTGAAGATTGAAGACTTAGGTTTGGTTAGGATAGCTTTGTCTTTATAAGTCTTTATTTTATAAGCTCTAACCAATGCTCTTATGAATATAAACGTACATCACTCTAGTCTTGCATGCTCGTAAACACGTTTTCAAAAGGCTAAGTTTCAAAAGGATTCTTATATGTGTTCAAATCTCAAAAGCCTTTGATTTCAAAGTCTAAGTCCTTTAAAATGGTTTTCCAAATGTTCTTACTTATTACCTTTTGAGAAAACCTTTTAGACTTCAAAAGATTTCAAAACTAGTGAAAAATCAACATCTCTCATACTCAGAAAAGTCGGATCATCCGAGCTTTCCTCGGATCAACCGAACCTTTACAGAGAGTTGAACCCTTTGGAAAAAGCGAAGTTCGGTCGACCTAAGGGCTAGGGTCGGTCGACCGAGGTTGGCTAAGGCTCAACCGAGCTTTGGGTCGGCTCAACCGAGGCTATGGTCGGTCATCCGAGGTTTCTGTTCGGTCAACCGACCTCTGCGATTTCTAGCCGTTATTTGACCGTTGCAGAGTCGTTTTTCAGCATATTTTTTGAAATGTATATATACTCTAAAGCTGAGAATGATTAAATGGCTTGCACATACAATATTCATTGATTTCTTATCAAGTCTAAACACTCACAAAGCAAATGCTCTTCATTTCTATGATCTAAATCATTCAAGAGTGAGTTTTCTAAAGCAAGACAAAGAGTGTGCTTCATATGTTCTAAAGAGCAAAAATTCTTGTACTTCAAAGGTATATATCTTTCACTTAGAAGAGTGAACAACATTTCTTTTTATCCATCTTAATTCCCTTTTCTTAGTGATAGGGTAATTCTTGTAAAAGTCCTACTTAGTGTGGGCAAGTAACTCTTTGTGAGTTTTGTATTGTGGTTGTGTTGTAAAACTCTTTGTGAGTTAGCCACAAGTGTAAAAAGTCTTCTTAGTGAAGTTGTTGAAAATCCTTGGGTGCGGCTCAAGGTAGTGGATGTAGATTCTGAGTGAGTCGAACCACTATAAATCCTTTGTCTTGTGATTGGTTTTTATTTGCATTTGTTCATCTTCCTCAAACTTACACTTGCCTTGAATAGATTTCGAAAAAGTTTGCAAGAGTGACTAAAACCCAATTCACCTCCCCCCCTCTTGTGTTTTACACTATATAATAAACATCTCGTAAATTATTTATGTTTATAATTGTTCAAAAAAATTATATCTGAAAAGAGAGACAGAAATTATTAATATTCAATTTAAACCATTCGCAGAACATACGAAATTTGAGATTTCGGGGGAAATATGTTAAAGATCACAAAACTTCAAAGACTTGAATATTCTTCGATTTGGTCTAAGCAAGGAAATCTTCAATCAAGTTCACCGATGTGCGAGTGCATTTGAGATGTTCACTCTTCTTGAAGCACACTATGGATACGAAAACTATGCATATGAAAATGGTTTTTCTCTTGCTTGGTACAATTGGTTTCATACCAGTCTAATAAAAAAAAACCAAGCAAGACAGTGAGACTAAGCTGTCAATTGGACTCAATAGCTTATATTCAGATTTAGACTCATAAGATTTAATTTGGGTTTAGATACATTTTTGTATACTCACATTTAGATTGAGTCTAGACTCATATGGGTAGGATCCAAATAAAATATGAGACCCAAGAGTTGTGAGTTTAAATTATAATTGTATAGACTTAAGAATCCAAATACCCAATTAAGATTATTTTTTTATTTTGTTTTATATGAAGCCAATGATATTATGCTAACGTTAATAAACGGTGCATATTCTTTTTTACAAAATATTTCGTTAATAATCGTTATTTATTTTTTTTTAAAAATATTCACGTTTCGATCGATGAAATTGAGTATTAATAAAATTATAAGTAAAATTAATGAGCAGTCCCAAATTATATCTAAGACCCAATGTGGTTGAGTCCGGATTTTAATTGAAAAGATCTAGACTCAATCCAATAGAAATACAATTTAGGGTCTTAATTTAGTAGACGTGAGTCTGAATTCAATAGGCTCAATTGACAGGTATAAGTGAGACCATTCCTCATACACATGAAAAGGTACATATTTCTTAGCCTGCAGAAATATCAGCAAGAATCTTCTTTGATCTTTTCTAATCCTTCTGTGAACTCTATATATACACCGTTTGAGATTTACATCACCACGGGCAAGAAAACTGTTGCAAATCTAAAGATTTGAAGAAAACCCCCAAATTCAAACTCCATCATAATCTGCTGAAAACTCTCATACCTTTGAGTCTGCCAAGAAAAAAACAAAAACTCACCAAATCCTCCAAACCAAAAGAACCAGAGAAGTTCTCATCTTGATTCGTGAACATATGCCTCCCAATGTTGAAAACACCCAACATTAGAAACCAACTCTGAATCCTCTGATGATTCCATCTTTGGTGAGGATATACTAAAATTCCTCTCAAAAGATCTCACCTTTGAGAAAAGGGAACCCTCAACAAGAGCATGTTCAGGAAATAAAAAAATTGCAAAGGTTTGATTGAGCTCATCGTGCACCAAATAAATTATGATTTCTTACGACACAACATGGTCATGTATTGTTTATATGTCACGATGAGCCTATAACGTATCATGGATAGATTTCAGCTACAGACTGAGAAATGACAGGAGGTCATGAAATCCGAAAAGGATTCCATGTATTCGAAGCAAATTTGGATCTTGGTTGACCCAACTGATGAGGTAACACCCATATTGTGCATATGAGTTTTAAAGATTAAAATTGACATGGGAGGAAATATACATACCTAAAAAGAGCAATTAGTCGCGAAAAGGTTTCAAACAAATGAATGGCATCTACTATGATGAAACTTTTATTCCCAGTAGTGATGTTCAAATCTATTTAGATCTTTCCTGCCGTAGTTGCATTCTATGATTATGAAATTTGTAAATGACACAACCCGAAGGTTATTTCACTCCAAGAAATGCTGAAAAAGTATTCAAGTTAAAATGGTCTATTTATGTACTAACAGCAAGCTTACATAAGTTGAAACATTCATTTTAATGATGCAGACCGAGAATTTGGATTTTTTAGAAACGAGGATGAACCATGCGTTTACAATTGTCTTCATTGTATTGTATGTAGATGACATACTATTAATAAGATATGACATTCCAACTTTACAGCATGTAAAGAACTTGTAGGGACACTATTTATCTATCAAAGACTTAGGTGAAGCTACATATATATTAGGTTTTCAAGATCTATAGAGATAGATCTCGCATACTACTTGGCCTAAGTCAGAGTATGTATATAGATATAGTGCTTAAATGGTTTAGCATGCAATAATCCCATAAAAGATATTGTCATATAGCGCATGGAACCATTCTTTGAAATGGTCTATTTATTTCATATGCATTTGCAATTGGATCTATCATGTATTACATGATATGTACTCGCCCAGATGTCTCGTATTCCTTGAGTGCAATGAGAAAATACCAGTCAAATAACGATGAGCGTCACAGGATAATTTTTAAGAATATCCTTAAGTACTTACGAAGAAATAATGACAAATTCTGGATATATGGAGGTGCGGAAGAGCTCATTGTAAGTAATTACATTGATGTTAGCTTCCAATCTGACAACGATGACATCCGCTCGCAGTCTGACTATGTATTTTGCCTAAATTGAGGTGTAGTGAACTGGAGAAGTTCAAAATAAGAAACAGTATCTGATTCTACATCATTCGAATATATAACTGCTAGAGATGCAACTAAAGAAGCAGTTTTGATCAAGAAGTTCATCGTTGAGCTTGACATGGTGCCTTGAATTGTGTATCCTATTGATATCTAATGTGATAACAATAGAGGTATTTCACAATTTAAGGAACTCAAATCTCACCAAAGATCCAAACATATACTTCGACGTTATCATCTCATCCGCGAGATTGTTGGAAGAGGTGATGTGAGCATACACAAAATACCAAATGACAATGACTTCGCTGACGCAGCAGAAACATGAGTGTCATACTAGCTCCATGGGTATTCAATACATGAAGAATTGATCTTAGAGACAGTAATTGTAGTATGCCTTAAAAGGCCAATTGTTATATGATAGCGTTATTTAGTGCAACTGGGAGAATGTTGGAGTATGTTTGAAATACTTGTATCATTTTTATTTAATAAAATGATATTTCCATTATTATGTTTATTTATATTTGCATAATTATATTATTCATAATAATATCCCTAAAATAGTTATGATACTATTCTTAAATGTATCTCTAGTCAGGCATTACTCATGCGTTGATTAGAAATTTTAGTAATTTATTATTATATCAGTTACTTTTATTTTTTTTGGCTATCGTCATCTTCATTTTTATAGTTTTTTTTAGTAATAATCCTTTATTAGGGTTATAATTTATATTTATCTGCCTAAACGAATTGCGATGGTGTGTAGAATACTAGCAAAATCTTGTACATTTATGCTAATTGACGTGAGTTTTTGGATGGTTCATCTAAACCAAACTCATTGAACGATTCATCTCGATTCATGAGGCTATCAACATCTAAACTAAAATCTAGAAATAAATGGAAAAAGAAAGTATTAAAGAAACAAGGTTTGCAGGGGTTCTTTGGGCATACCTGTATGCATGCCTTTATTGCATATGCTTTGCAATTGATAACCCAATGGACGTCTGGATATCCATACACCTGACGAATGTGCAATTATGTTAATTTACCTGGACAATAAGAGGGCATAAAATTACTATTGCTATTGATATTATATTACCATTATAATGTTTCCATAAGGCCAAAGCTGGAGAGTAAGTTGATCGAGGAAGGGTTTAAAATGGTGTTGGTATAGAAGATGGTTTCGGGAAATAGGATGGGGGACAAAATAGGTTAGGTTGGGATTGATCTAACTGAGACTCAAGAGATTTGAGTTGATGCTGTAAAGAGATTTCTCAAGAAGAGATCAAACAGGGGAAAGCAGAAATCTGATAGATGTTTCTTGTGCAAACAAAAATGACACTATGCCAAAAACTGTCCGTATCAATCTTATTATGAATTGTCAAATTATATTTTCATTGATTTCAATCCCTTTTTACAGGTTTGCGTAAAACAATTGAGACGTTTTTGATAGGTATATGGGGTGTTCCTCCAAATTTTAACATTTAAAAAATTCGTAGGCGAGCAATCTTAAAGGGAGTATCGTCCAAAATTTCAAGAGCCAAACAACATAAACACAATGATTAAGAAAAGGCAAGTCCCATCTCAATACTTTACCGGTGGATGATGAAACATCCGCACGCCGGTACCAGTAAAAACAGAGAATCCAAAAAAGCCATGACAGTTGATACTGATTCTCTCCCTCGGTCCTTTGGGACAGCTGACGACCCGGTCTTGAAGCTTCCTTTCGATATCGTAATAAACATTGCTTCAAATCTATTTCGTTCTATACGAAATTCAAGATTTGGTTGGTTTGAAATTTCAAGGTGATCAATAACTTTGTTAATATAGTGTATATTGAAAAATATATATCTTTAACTTTTGAAATTATATTTATATATGATACAGGCTGCAGTGTTTACATGATCTAAAAGAAAATATAATTACCATATGATAAATGTTTGAATGATCTTATTCCTATAAGATAAATATATGAATGATTTTGTGCATACGGTAATATGATATGTATACTTTGTTAATTGGTGTGCAAGAGATATGTTAACTCGTGTATGCGTATAAGTTTGGATGAAAGCCTGATGTACTAGTTGTTTCATGGAATAATATAGGTAAGTGTGGGAGGATTCTTTTGGCAGAAAAAGTGACGCAAATATTGATCGATTCTGCTAACTTTTCATGTCTGAAAAAGGCGTCGCAAGTGGAAAGATTCCCGTCGAAAAAATTAATTGTGTTTGATGCTTTCCGACGCATAGTTTTAGTGGTGCTTTCCATTCGACCCAACAATCGCCATCGTATGACTGAAGCAAAAAAAGGAAAAAAAAACTGTCGGCACATGTACTTTTTTTTACGATCGCCGCCTCACGCAAACGATAACCTTTTTAGTTATAGAGATGACATAGGAAACTGATTTCAAGGTTGGTTTATTAATTTATTTGGCCGATCAAACACTTAGTTTTCTGGTGATTTACGTAGCCTCATTGCTCATTCAATCTCCGAGCATATAAACAGTGAGCCTATTAAAATCCCTTCTCATCAGTGTATAAAATGTATTGTTCTTTAGATGAAAGCAGGTAAAAGTCTGGGGCTTGATAGTATGATTCCATATCGTTTTACATTCTTCATTCTCCATAGAATAGTCAAGATCCATGCCACTTCTTGTGAAAACTTTTTCTTTGAAGCATTGTTGCAATTTCTTTTTCTTGGACAAGATGTGTGATCTTCAATATCTCCATCATAATTTGCATTTGCATGAAGATCATAATCATCATGTATTTTTCCTCCAACTCTTCATCTTCAAGATTCTCATCATGTGAAAGGCTTACTTTGTACATTGTCATTTGAGCTCATTGAGTTTTGGTATTTGATTTCTTCTTCAGATGATTGAGTTTCTAATTCTTCAAGTTCCACATTTGGCTCTATCACTTCAACCTCTCCCTTGTAAGATGCTTCAAACATTTTTCACATTGAGTGAGCATCTTCACATTCAAGCACTTTATTTAGAGCTTCTTCATTTAATGCGCAACAAAGGGCATTCAAGGCCTTGAAGTTGAGTGTCATTTTTGTCCAATCCTCTTCATTGAATTCTTTTCTAGATTTTGGCAATGTGACTCCTTGTGTTGAAATTGAAAGGAACGAAGGGACCTTCTTCTATTATTCTTAAAAAGGTAGTCTAATTTAAACACATACTGCCAACTAGCAAAGTTGGAGCCATCAAACAAAGGTGTTCTAGATGTGGATTTGTCATCTATGGTAGAAGTAGAAAAGCTAAGAGGCATGGATCCTCCCAGGATGTTAGTCCAACAAAAATGAGACAAGCCTCTGATACCAATTGAAATACCTTATAGTGTATGAACCTAAGAGGGGGTGAATTAAGTACTAAAACTTTTCGACTTTTCTAAACTTCTTTAATTTAAGTGATCACCTTAATAACAAGTATGTTAATTAAACATATAAGGTGAGTCAATTATGAAGGAAACCTAGATGACTTATGTGTTTATATGCAATACATAGGGATACAAGATTTATGAATATGATCTGTAAGGCACTAAGTCAAGTATTCTATGTGCAAAACTTGTAAGTGCATACACAACAAATCATATGACCAAAACCATGTAAATCTATAAATCAAGTAAAACAACTAACTCAATATCAACCTGTACTTCATACAAATCAAGTTCAAGCAAAGTATAATAACAAAGATTAAAATAGGAACTTGAATGTAAAGAATAGAGTTAGAAAAAACGAACACGGCGATTTATAGTGGTTCGATCACGAAGAACTACATCCACTACCTTAGGACACACTTAAGGATTTCAGCACTTCACTATGAAGTTCCCTTCGCAACAAATGCAAGGTGGGATCAACCTTTTACAATTTCCCCAACAAATGAGGACTTGTGCTTCACAAAGAAGACTTCACTCACAAAGAGTGTTAAGCTCACAAAGAGCTGATCTCACCAATGAGATACTTGCCTCACAAAAAGGACTTTTGCCTCACCAATGAGGACTTAGAAACACTCACACCGAGTGAAGCTCACAAAGAACTTTTTACTAGCTCACAAAGAACTAGTTCTCACAAAGAGAAAAGGAAAGAGTCTCTTACAATTGAGATTTTACAATTTTAGCTCACTTTTACAAATCCCTCAATGGATTGGATATAAAATTTAAAGCTCTAAGCAATTTTAAGAATTAAAGATAATGTATATCAAGCTCAAGGTCAAAATGAAATATTTTGGGTAAACTTGAAAGAATTTAGATCTTCAAAAAATTTAGATTTTTGTAACTTGTTGGTTATTCTCTTGGTAGTTAGAAATATGAACTAAGGTGTTTTTATACCACAAAAATCAGTTTAGAGATGAAAGAGCCGTTGCAAAATACATCAAATTGAAAAACTAATTGTTATTGGTCAAATATGCAGGCTACAGACGAACCCTAGGACGAAGCATCATCCGCTGGCTACGGATGATGCATTCGCTTCGTCCGCTGAAGCTTGTTTTGCCAAATTCAAATCTTTTAGGGCTTACATTTTGCAAGTTCTTAAGCTTTCTCCTTTTATAAATTTAATTTTATTGGCATCTTTGCAAAGCTAACTCCGAGGTGTGTTAAGGATGATAGCGAGAGAGTTTTGGTTAAGGATGAGGAAATCAAGGCGAGGTGGATGACGTATTTTGATAGGTTATTTAACGGGAATCAAGTACAGAATATTGGAGACATTTCTATCCCGATTGGAGAGGTGAACCATGATTTCATACGTAGAATTCAAAGAAAAGAAGTGCAAGAGGCCCTTAAAAAGATGAAACCAAAGAAGACAGTAGGACCTGATAGTATACCGATTGAGGTTTGGAAGTGTTTAGGAGAAATAGGTGTTGGGTGGTTGACTAACCTTTTTAATAAAATACTTAGAATTGAGAAGATGCCAAAAGAGTGGAGGAAAAGTACTTTGGTGCCAGTATATAAGAATAAAGGAGATGTTCAAGATTGTTCAAATTATCGTGGTATTAAGCTTATGAGTCACACTATGAAGCTGTGGGAAAGGGTAATTGAGCATAGATTGAGAAAAATTGTGAGCATTTCAGAAAACCAATTCGGTTTTATGCCCGGACGATCTACTATGGAAGCAATACATCTACTAAGGTAGTACTAGTGTCAGAGTTTGTGGTGGAATAAGTGAAGAGTTTCCTATTACAATTGGGGTGCATCAAGGTTCGGCACTTGGTCCTTTTCTGTTTACAATGGTTATGGATGCTGTTTGCTGATGATATAGTTTTGATTGATGAGACAAGAGCGGGTGTTAATGCCAAGTTGGATGTATGGAGACAAACCTTAGAATCTAAAGGTTTTAGGATTAGTAGAAGTAAAACAGGGTATATGGAGTGTAAGTTTAGCACTAGTAGAACGACAAAGTAAACTATAGTAACTTTGGGGAGACAAAAATATCTTAGAGAGTGAGTATTTTCGATACCTTGGTTCTGTTGTTCGAAAAGGACGGAGAGCTTGACGGAGATGTGGCTCATCGAGTTAAAGCTGGCTGTTTGAAATGGAAGAGTGCGATGGGGGATTTGTGTGATCGTAATGTACCGCTGAGATTGAAGGGAAAGTTTTACAGAACCGCGGTTAGACCGACACTGTTATATGGTACAGAATGTTGGGCAACTAAGAGGTGTCATATTCAGAAAATGCATGTAGCGGAGATGCGTATGTTAAGATGGATGTGTGGGCATTCGAGAATGGATAGAGTGAGGAATGAGACGATTCGGAAGAAGGTCGGTGTAGCACCTATTGAAGACAAGATGAGAGAGAACCATTTGTGTTGGTTTGGGCACATTAGAAGAAGGCCAAGTGATGCTCCGGTTAGGAGAATTGAAGGATTATGTAATATTGAGGGCGTAAGAGGTAGGGGGAGACCGAGGAAGACGTGGACGGAAGTGAAAAAAGGAGATATGAATCTGCTAGAACTAGATGAAAGTTGTGTTTGGGATCGAAAGAAATGGAGAGAATGCATCCATGTGGATGACCTTACGTGATTCTTATTTTTGTTCATGTAGCCGACCCCAATATATTGGGACTAAGGCTTGGTTGTTTGTTTTTGTTTCTTTGCAAAGCTATAATTTCTCCCCCTTTTTTGTCAAAATCAAAAAGGGTAATCAGAGCGGGAATATGAAAAACATTTTCTCCTTTTTGTTGAAAATATAAATCCAAAGAATCAAAAGTGAAATTCTTTTAAGAAGGAGTTCAAGTTTAAATTGTGGAGAAGTTTGATGTTTTAATAGATTGATAAAAGATGAATTGAAATATCGTATTTAAAGACCAAAACAATATATGAAGAAGGATAAATTTTGAAGAACTTTGGTTGATTTCAAAATAAGAAGAGTCCATAATGACACATAAATATGAAGATTGTCATATGACTAAAAAATGTAATATCAACCTAAGCTAAAATCAAAGGAGATATAGGAATGAAAACTTTAAGCACAATATCCTCGTTTAACAAAAACACAATGTTAGCTATTTTATAAAGAAAACAAGTTTAAGAATATAGCTAACAAAGTAAGAATGGAAGTGATATCATGAATATGGAAGTTAAGTATATGTATTACAACCAAAAGAAGTAGACGAAGTGTAGGATAACACTTAATGCACATTCCTCTACAAGTTTATGGTTAGTTTGAAGGAGTTCAACAGCTCTTAATACAAGACTAACCAAGAGCTATATATGAGATCAAAAGGATATAAGATTAAGAAAATGAGCTCTAAAGATATAAGGGATAGTATATGTAAGAGATACATATATAAAGCACATATAACTCCCAAATATCTTACACAAGTTGGCTAAAAGAGTTAAAACGATGAAAACAAGCCAACAAGTAATATGATGATGTAAAACTTAAACAAGTAAGCATTCATTACATACATGGTTGGGGGGGGGAGGATAAAAGCATGTAACTGCTCCTCCCTAAAAATGTGCCCATATGATAAATCAATCAAACTTACAGAATACAAAAGAAGAAGTTTTAATATTGCTAAAATTTGGCTGCTCCGGGCGCCCGAGATATTGTGGTCGGCTGACTGAGGTACCATTTCTGGTCGATCGGACTTTTTGAAGAAAATAAATAAACATGTAATTTTTTAATATAAAAACCAGTCCAAAGCAGTTCTAGGCACATAACATGCATATTGATTGCCACAAACATAGTTTAGACATCATTCTTAAGCTTCTAAACGATCAACCATATAGACACATGCTTAAGATATGGATATAAACAGCAAATAATTCCCCAAAAAACTATAAAGATCAAGTTAACGTATATCAAAGCATCTAAACTCTCCCCAAAAGCATATGACAAAAAGAATAGAGGGGAGGGGGTTCAAAAAGATCTTTCATAGAAAGGATCAAAACATAAAGTTTAGAAAACATCATGCTTATAAAAACAAAACAAATAAAGAGCAAGACATGCTAAAAACATCAAGGCGTCCCTTTAAAAAAAACAATATACAAGAAAAATTTAAAGAGATTGAGTTTAGAAATATCTCATTCAGTTGAAGATTTGCTTCTTGCAATATGATTTTCTTCAATAAGATTCTTTGATATTCTTCAATCTTCTTAGTCATCATTTGGTGGAAATCTTCATTGTCTCCAATTTCTTCACCCAAATCATCTTTTCCTTCTTCTTACTTGTCTTTTTCATCCTTATTTTCTTCATTCAAGTCCATGTCAATCCCTTCTTGTTCATCATCATCTTCATCATGATCATTTGACAAGTCATGATTGGTTGATTTGAACTTCTTCTTGAGTTGAGGATTCTGTTTTGCTCCATTGAGTTGGTATCACTATAAGAAAGACAAACAAGCCATAAAGCAATATCTAATACCATTATTTGCGAGGTAAAAAAGAGAGTTTATAGAGGAGGGAGTGATGATGATATCTTGACAGTTTATTCTAGTTGAGAGAGTTGAATCATTTGTAGAAAAGATGGCATTGGCTTAAAATTCACGAACGAGAGTAGGATAAATAGGAACATCAATATCTAGTCATTTTCCCCACCCTTGAAATAAGAATCTTTCTAACACCCATTCATATCTAACAAGATCATTAACAATGATTTTCTTACCCGAAGAGATTTTGTCTTCCCAACCGGGTCGGGTAGTTAGAGTATTGTATATTGTCTTCGCTTCGGTTGATATGAATTGAGTAACTTCGTCACTTTCATCTTCAATCACAAAACCCATACCCCTTCCAATGTTGGTTCTTGAAGAACTCCCTCTTGTAAAGGTTTTTCTTTTGGGGGCCATTGAATTTTGATATTGGATTTGAATTTGAGAGTTTTAAGAGGTGAATAATCAAAGGGAGTGATAAAATATTGTGGAAATTGTAGAATTGAGAGAGTTTTGTGGGGGAATTTTGAGTGGGTTTTTGTTTGGGGAAGAAGAAGAAGGGTTTTTTATTTGGGAAATGAGTTAAGATGGGTAAAAATTAGACTTATAAGTCTGAAAACCGCGACCCGGATGAACCATTCGTCTGTGGTAAAGCAGTAGGGTGTGTAAGAGTTGCAGACGAATGCACAGACGAAGGGGCAGATGATTGCTTCGTCCGCAGTCCCCTATTTTTTGAATTTTTTTTACTGTTTTTCTCTGCTCTTCCTTAACCCCTTTCCTTCAATCATATGATTAGATCAATCATACAAGTATAAAAATTCAGCACCATCAGCCCGTACTCCGTGAAAACCCAGAAGTTGACATTTTTATCAAGATCAAAGCTTTCGAATCCCATCATTTCATATGTCGAATAAAAGTATTTACAAATGCAAACTACATGCTATAGGAAAGTAAACATAGCGTGATATGCATATAACTAAAACAAGTAAAGAACGATGAGGAAAGTAACGAAACAAACTTAAGAAGACGAAATAAACTAGGAGGTTTACACTCCTTTACATAAATGGATGCTCTGAGCGATAGATCTTCATTGAGACTTCATCCACTTTGTCCTTGTCTTTTGTACCTATAAACAAAGACATTTTTGGTACCCACACTTTCTTGGGTCCTTGGGGATTACCTATACATAAAGATTTGGCTTCTCTTTCAATTTTTCTCTTATTAATGCAACGATTTACATGATGACCACATTTTCCACAATATGAGCACATTATATTAAGCATGGTGGAATGTGTAGTTCTAGCATCTAAAGAGATAACTTGTGCGTGCTTATGTGTATGTTTGTGTTCTAAACAAGTTAGACCATAAGAATCATGTTGAACACCAAGCACATTATCACAGTTATCTTTAAGGTAAGTGCACTTCACATCAAGAGAGTTGAGCACATTATGTTTATGATTTATATGATCAAGCTTAACATTTTTAGATTCTACAAGTCACACTTTGTCAAGCAATTCATCATTTTCAAGAGATAAGGCATCAATTGATAAATGTGCAATCTCTTGTTCATTTTAAATCTTAGTGTAAGAGGCAAGAAGTTCATTATATTCTACTTGCAAACAAGATCTTTCTTTTAGTGAGAAAACAAGTTTTTCACATAAAATATTATTCTTCTTGGGCATATTTTTCAACGCAAAGCATAAATCATTAAGAAGCACATAAGGATCATCATCATGATCACTAACAAGAGTTGAATTTGAAGATTGTACCTCATTACTCAAGGATGTTGGACTTTCTCTTGTGAAGGTCCTTAAAGATTAATTTCATTTTTCGAGTGGAATATGTGTGTGCACGGTTCAACATTATCAAAAATAAAACCACATGGATGATTATCATGACATGAAAGTAAATGAGGACAAAAATCATCCAATCTTGTAAGGTTGCACATGTTAGACACCTTAGCAAGAGAAACATAAAGCAAACAACGATCTTGCATTAAGTTATCTATATGTAAAAGATCATCAAAAGGAAATGATGCAACATCAACAAGAGCACAAGTATATGCATCAAACTTAATATTAATATCATTAATTAAAGTATCATGAGAGAGTGAGGTTGATACCTTTGTAGTCTTACCAAGTGATAAGGTTTCATGGTTGATATTGTAGCTCATGTCATCACTTGAACATATTCTCAAGCTTCTTGGTTTCTCAATTTGTAAGTCATTTGAGCCTTGAGCTTTCCAAGAGATATGGATAGTTTTTTTTTTTTTTTTTTATCAAAGCCACTTCTTGTGAAAACTTTTTCTTTGAAGCATTGTGGCAATTTTCTTTTCTTCCTTGGACAAGATGTGTGATCTTCACTATCTCCATCATAATTTGTATTTGCATGAATATCATCATCATCTTGTATTCCCTCCATCTCTTCATCTTCAGGATTCTCATAATGTGAAGGCTTACTTTGTACATTAATGTCATTTGAGCTCATTGAATTTTGATATTTGATTTATTCTTCACATGATTGAGTCTAATCCTTGAAGTTCCACCTTTGGCTCAGTCACTTCAATTTCTCCCTTGTAAGATGCTTCAAGCATTTTTCACATTGAGTGAGCATGTTCACATTCAAACACTTTGTTTAGAGTTTCTTCCTTTAGTGCACAACAAAGGGCCTTCTAGGCCTTGAAGTTGAGTGTCATTTTTGTGCAATCCTCTTCATTGAATTTTTTTCTAGATTTTGGCAATGTGACTCCTTGTATTGAAATTGAAGAAATTAAAGGACCTTATTCTATTATGCTTAACAAGGTAGAGTCATTAGATAACAATAATGATTTAAATACATCTTGCCAACTAGTAAAGTTGGAGCATCAAAACAATGGTGGTCTGGTGATGGATTGGTCATCTATGGTGGAAGTAGAAAAGCTAAGAGCTATGGATCCTTCTAGGATGTTAGTCCAAAAAAAATGAGACAAGGCTTTGATACCAATTGAAATACCTTATAGGGTATGAACATAGGGGGAGGGAGAGGTGAATTAGGTTCTAAAACTTTTTTCGCCTTTTCTAAACTTCTTTACCTTAAGTGATCACCTTAATAAGAAATATGTTTATTAAACATATAAGGTGAGTTAATTATGAAGGAAACCTAGATGACTTATGTGTTTATATGCAACACATATAAATACAAGACTTATGAATATGTTCTTTAAGAACCTAAGTCATGTATTCTATATGCAAAGCTTGTAAGTGCAAACATAATAAGTCATATGATCAAAACCAAGTAAAACAACTAACTCAGGATCAACATTTAGTTCTTCCAAATCAAGTTCAACCAAAGAGAATATCAAAGAGTAAAACAAGAACTTAGAAGTGAAGATTAGAGTTAGAGAAGACGAACATTGTGATTTATAGGGGTTCGGTCACGAAAGACCTACATCCACTACCTTAGGAAACACCTAAGGATTTCAACACTTCACTATGAAGTTCCCTTCGCAACAAATGCAATGTTGGATCAACCTTTTACAATTTGCCCGCCTCCCTACAAATGAGGACTTGTGCTTCACAAAGAAGACTTCACTCACAAAGAGTGTTAAGCTCACAAAGACCTAATATCACCAATGAGATGCTTGCCTCACAAAGAGGACTTTTGCCTACACATAGAATTTGGAAACACTCACAAAGAGTGAAGCTCACAAAGAACTTTTTGCTAGCTCACAAAGAACTAGTTCTTACAAAGAGAAGAGGAAAGAGTCTCTTACAATTGAGACTTTACAATTATAGCTCACTTTTACTAATCCTTAAATGGATTGGATATAAAATTTAAAGCTCCAAGCAATTTTGAGAATGAAAGAGAATGTATATGAAGCTCAAGCTCAATATGAAATATTTTGAGTAGGATTGAAAGAATTTAGCTCTTCAAAATGTTTGGATTGTTTGCAACTTGTTGGTTATTCTCTTGGTAGTTAGAAATATGATCCAATGTGTTTTTATACCTTAAAAATCGTTTTAGATATGAAAGAGCCGTTGCAAATTACATCAAGCTGAAAAACTACCTGTTATTTGTCAAATCGCAGGATGCGGACGAACCCTAGGACGAATGCATCGTCCGCGGCAACCAGTTTTGTCAATTTCAAATATTTCCAAATAAGTTTAAGAGCAAATGGCTAGTTAAACACTTTAACAAACATTTTCAAAACCTGTTCAAGATCAAATCAAGTTTGAAAACATGGTTTTGAAAAACATGCAAGAGCTTCATATGCTTTAACGATTATTCTCAAAATAGATTGGTCACAAGATATTACCTATGTATAACACGACTAATCTTCTAGGTCTTCAAGTCTTGTGGTTGTATATCTTCTTGAAGCTTTTTGACTTGAAGCCATTGATCAACATCTTCTTTGATGTGGTGAAGTCCTATAGCAATCTTGAATTGTAGAGTATTGGACTTTATTACTTCTTCTTATTAAGAAGCATACCAGTTGATTTTACACTTGTTGGATTGAGTAGCTCTTAACCTAGTTGATCTTCCTTCTTCTTAACTTTGCAACTACATACATGACATATGGATTTACTTCAAGCTTGTGCCATGTAGTCTTGCAAAGTGTAGCTTCCTCTTTTGTGTAGAGTGTTGATTTTGATGTACAGGATCCTTTCATTAAAAACATTTCCACACAAATATTAGAACTATCAATCTTTTGTTACCATCAAAACAAGATTGATCACATTAGTCCTTACGACTTACACTACTACCATCATATAATGAACCTCCACCACCACCATATAATATACCTCCACCACCCTACCGGTTCATGTAGGGGCTTCTGATATAGCAACTGCATTGATCATGTTAGCTCATATGTTTAAGACACAACAACAACAGAATAATAATCCTGGGGTTCAGAGGGTTTCGAGGGCCGAGGTTGACCCTGGAGTATGTCACACCCCGTAACCAGAAGGTGACATAGCAATGCCTCATCTACCAATGAGACACCGAACCCATAAGCAAAAATTACTAAATCCGAAATACTTTCAATATACTTAAGGGAATATTAATATCTTACTACATTCTTAAAATTTTAAAAATAAGTAAACTTGTTCTTAAATAATAAGTCTAGCATCTTTTAACAAAAAATAAAGTCAAACTATAACATTCTATTACATAATTAAGTTCATACAGTTAATTCCATGAATCCCGTCCCAAGTATCTTCTTAAGTAACATTAAAATCATCACTATCTTATACAGGAAGGAGTCATACCTACTAAATACTTTCAGAAAACTACTCATTAGGGGCTCAAGATCTCAAGCTACCAGCATATATGGATAATTATGAGTTAGCAGGGAAGCCGTTTCAGAACTCAACAGCCACTACACAATGCCCTACACTGCCCTAAACGCCTTCATCCACATGGCTAAGTGGGCTTAACAGGCTTAACAGTAGTTCGGCCAAAGATTTTTGAAACAATCCTCCATACTCACTTATATTCTAACCATGACGTTAGATTTCAGAAAATCCTTAGTCCTAAAGACACCTTAACCACAGATTTTCAATTTATTCATTAATTAGCCATAATTCAACATAAGAGAGTTTAGCCTATAAGGCTCATGTAACTGAAATATAAATAAAAAGTAAAAATAAAATAAAACAAAATTAAAAACTAACAAAATTTAAATGAAAGTCTTCTTTGTACAGCAAACTCTGATTTTTTTATTGATATAAAGATTTTACAAAGTAAGAAAGAAAGGCGTAGAGAAAAGCTTACAAAGGATAACAAACCATCCGCTATTTATAGACAGCTGCGGATTTCAAAGCAAACTTAAAAATTCTCTAAACTATTACAAAAGTAGCTTTATAAGTGAATTCACTATTTACTTTAGGGTAAAAGTGTCTACACCCCCTAAACTATGCGGGTTTTTGGTTTTTGACCCTTAATTAAAAAAGGTCAAGTTTTACCCCCTAAACTGTTCAGACGTGCTAAATGTGACCCTTCCGTCCATTTTTCCATTATATTGTGATGGATGTTAAAACGAACGAGGGCATTTTGGACAAACCATTTTAAATCCTAAAATCAAAAAAATCAAAACAACCCCTAAAATATAATTGTTTGCCGTCAACTGCACACCTGATATATCATTCTGATCATCTTTATAACTCGCTAACCACATTTGAAGATCTGACAACTTCGATTGTCGTCCATGACTCAGATAACTACTTGTTTCAATTTTAATTTTGACAATTTAATAAAATTGTTTTATTAAATTGTAACAATTTAATGTGGTTTGTTTAAAATGCCCTCATTTGTTTGAACTTCTGTCACGGTGCAACGGAAAAAATAGGCAGAAGGGTTACGTTTGACACATCTGAACAATTTAGGGGGTAAAACTTGACATTTTTTAATTGAGGGTCAAAAACCAAAAACTTGAATAGTTTAGGGGGTATGGACACCTTCTACCCTTTACTTTATAATAGTAGAAGCATCTTATCCTACTTTCTAAAAGTAACTTGATATTATCTTCCAAATCTTCAAATGTAAATTTCTACTTATCCTTTTCTTTTCCAACATCTTTTCCCTTTGCTTTACCAGAACCTTCCAGTCTAGCTGTAAGCAACTCTTAGGGTACTTGTCAAAATATCATCAATATTAATCTCCATATCATCTGGATCCTGAGAGTCTTCTAACTCCTTATACATATTAGAAGATATCATCAAACTATCACTTTTGACTGAACTTTTTTCTTGTTCCACATAAGCTTTTTCTTTTAAAGCTTGTTCCAATTTTTTCATATGTTTAGCAATAATTTCTGCACTAGAAAGATTTGCCTCTTCTCCATATTTCATCTTCTGTTCTTCTTTAAATTTCCTTTCATTATAAACATCCAATTTATGTTTAATTAACTCAATAGTGTCTTGGCAATTTAATTGCTTAGTATGAGAATCTTCTTTCATCATAGTGTCCCAAAAGCTTGCATAAGAACACCTCTTCAAGCATAATAAATTATTTTGGTTATAACCAATAATTGGATTATTTCTCCAAATATAAGGAATTGAGACTTCAATAAAGAAGTTCATTTAGTAATAACCCGGAATAACCATATCATATTTCTTTGGAGTAACTTCAAGCCATTCTGTATAATATTCCTTAAATAATAAAGGAAGAATTTCTTCAGAAGCACCATAAAATTGCCACCAATTTATAAACCAGTTTGGAATATGATGATTATAAACTTCCGAACATATCTTAATAAACCAAGTATGACTTCTCTTTCCATTTTCATATAAAAATACGTTGTCAAACGCTTGAATATAATTCCAATATTTGCAACGAACTTGAATATCTTTCACAAAGAAAACCTTTTCTCTAAAAGGGGAAATTCCCCATTCTTCAATATATATTATCTATTTAATAATAATTTTAGAAAAATTATAAATTTCCTTGTTTAGTTCCTGTGAAATGATTAAATTCACAACCATGATTTGAAAGTAACATCTCATAATATTGTTGAGATTTATAAACCTCTGCTGTATAATCAAAATTATTCAAATATCTTTCATAAACAGTCTAGGGCTGATCTTCCCAATTTCTTATCTTCTTCATTTAAAAGTAATATAACTCTTTCTTCCTAGTTTTTAACCATTAATTCTTCTTTTTGTTTTCCTTCCTCTAGTATTCTAGCGAAAGATGGTGCAGTAGTAGAACTGCTAGTACCAGTATTACCTTGTTCTTGAGCTTTCTTCCATGCTCTAAATTGATTTAATTCTTCTTCATCGTTTCTAGATAAACCAGAAATATCATAAGCTATTAACTTCCTGTTTCCATATGGAGCTAGGATTCTATCAGATCCTCTACCTCTGCCACCTCTTCCTCTAAAAGAGGAGAAATTACCTCTTCCTATTGGTAACATATCTGCAATTGTCAATTTATATATTCACGAGTTAAAAAATCAGGAAGACTATTATCTTGTCCTTTTTTATAAACAATTTCAAAAATCAAAAGGAGCTAAATGAGCTTGCCATCTAGCAAACATTTGCTTGGATACATCATGTTTAAAATCTTTATTAAACATAAATTTAGCAGATTGACAATCAGTCTTAACAATAAATTTCTGATTATATAAATCATCTTGAAATTTTAATATACATTTTACAATAGCAAGTATTTCTTTAGCTACAGTAGCATAATTTTTCTTCCTATTATTCCATTTACCCGAATGAAATCTAATCAAACGTTCTTGTTTATTTTCAGGATTTATCTGCTTCAAAATAACATCATAACCAATATCTGAATCATCTGTTTCTATTATTTTTTCCCAATTAGGATTAGCTAACATTAAACAGGGCAAAGATTTTACTTTTTCCTTAATCTTTTGTACTATTTTAGTATGACTATCAGTCCAAGGTTCAGGATTCTTCTTTAACCTGTCATATAAAATTGCAGTATCTTCTACTAAATTCTTGTAATAAGGTAGAATATAATCTAGACTACCAAAAAATCTTTGTAATTGAGTTTTATCAGTTATTATATCTGGAAACTTAGATCCAAATTCTATACTCCTATTTATAGGTATAATTTCACCTTTTTCAATATTATGACCTAAAAAACTAATTTTAGTCTGAAATAAAAACATTTTAGGTTTAGAGATTACTAGTCCATTAGTTATAACTAATTTTTTTAAATAGAGTTAATAACTATTTATAGCACTAAACTATTTACGAATTTCTCTTTATAGTACTAAACTATTTTTTTTATCTAAATATGTCACTCAACTATTTACGTTTATCAAAAAATATACAACCACTTATTTTTTGGGTGTTTTCCGACCAGCGATGTCACGTGAGTTGCTTCGGAACATGAACAACGACGAAAAGGAAAAGAAATCTTGGAAACGTCGGGCGATAACTGCTTAATTTGTTGTTGCAAGGGCAAACAGGTCTGTCAAATTAAGCAGTTATGGCCCGACGTTTCTAATATTTCTTTTCCTTTTTGCCTTTGTTCATGGTCTGAAGCAACTCACGTGACATCGCTGGCCGGAAAACACCAAAAAAATGGGTGGTTGTATATTTTTTGATAAACGTAAATAGTTGAGTGACATATTTAGATAAAAAAAATAGTTTAGTACTATAAAGAGAAATTCGTAAATAGTTTAGTGCTATAAATAGCTATTAACTCTTTTTAAATATATCTAAATGTTTAAAATGCATTTCTATGGTTTTAGAAAATACCAAAATATCATCAATATACACAATAATAAAATCACCGTAATTCATAAAAATATCATTAATAATTCTTTTGAAAGTCTGAAGGTGCATTCTTTAATCCAAACGGCATTACATACCATTCATATTGTCCAAAAGGTACATTAAAAGTAGTTTTATATCTATCAGCAGTGTTTATTTGTATCTGTCAATATCCAAACTTTAAATCAAATTTTGAAAATATTATTGCATCATATAGTCTATCTAATAAATCTTTTTTATTAGGTATGGGATACCTAACCCATTTTAAAACTTTATTTAAAGGTTTATAATTTATTACCAACCTTGGAACTCCTCTTTCTTGTTCTGAATGTTTATTAACATAAAAAGCTGTACAAGACCAAGGTGGATTAGAAGGTCCTATAATCTTTTTTTCTAATAAAGATTCAATCTCTTTTTTCCATAAATTCAAATATTCAGAATTCATCTGGCAAGGTCTAGACTTAGTAGGAATATTTTCCTCATTAAAATTATCTTCATAAGGTAAACTTACTATATATTTTTTTCTATCCCAAAAAGCATTAGGATGATCATTACATATTTCTACCGCAAATTGATTAGTAATATTAACTATTTTTTCTTTTAATTTAGGATTATTAAGCTTTTCTTCTATAATTAACATATTCACTTCCTGTTTTAAAAAATTTAACTGTTTTTCTTTACTTATTATTTCATCATATAACCCATGTAATACCTTAGTAAATGGTTTAGCTATAAATTTAAAACTTATTGATTCCCCTTTATAAGTTGCTACAATCTTTTCCTTATCTATCCATGTAAATGGATAAATTTTATTAATAAAAGGTTGTCCTAATATTACTGGGGTTGAAATCCTATTTTTAGTTAATAAAAAACTTAATGGAATACATTTTCCATCTGTATAAATAAATACTTTAGGAAGTTTATATTTAATATTCATCTAATCCCCTCCTGCATGATTTAAACTATGAGTAGTTTTCTGAAAGTATTTAGTAGGTATGACTCCTTCTTGTATAACATCTTATCCCCTTTCTTTATATTTATTAATATCAAAAAAAATTCTATTTTGGGATGTACTAGATGTACTAGGTTTATTACCCATTTGATCAATTAATTTTAATCTTAATTCTATATCTTTTATTGTTTTTAATAATTCTACCCATTGGTCAGATCTAACACTTCATTATCCTGAAATTGTGATACCAATTTATAAAATTGTTCATCATTTCTATTTTTTATACAAGATTGTCCTATTTGACAAGGTTCACATTCTAATTCACTAGATTTAGTATAACTATCACTCTCTATGATTCCTAATTCATTTTCACTATTATTTCTTGAACTCTCATCAGAAGTTAATAATAATTTTGATAATTTATCTTTTAAATCATCATCTACTTCTAACTTATTAATTTTCTTCTTAGTCCAACAGTTTTTAGCTATATGTCCTACTTTATAACATTTATTACAAACTATAATTTTGTCTTTATTTTTACTATTATTCTTCTTATTTTTAAAGGATTTCCTTTTTTCTTTTTCATCTGCTTTTTCTTCTAGTTTTTTCTTAGAATATTTTCTCTTTTTCATTCTATAATAAGGTTGTTTATCAACAATTTTCTTTTTAGATCTAGGTTTGTTATAGGAAGGTAAATCCATTCCAAATTGACCACAAAATTCTCCTAATTGTATTTCTTTCTACCAATCTTTGGTTTTTTTAATTGCTGATTAAGTTTAATTTCATTACATAGATTTAATCCTTCTTGTTTACATGTACTTATTAATTTACCATAACTAAATTCATTATAAGGAATAGTAGGTCTATTACCCTTAAGAGATTTTCTAATTCTTTCAGCAAATAAATGAGGTAAACCATCAATAAATTTGGCTTTCCAATGAGTACTATTACTTTCTGGTAATTCCATAACCCTGTTAAGAAAGGTATCCTTATACCATCTAAAATCAGTGAATGTTTTACATATAAGATTTTGTAATAAGGTTCTAATATTATCATAATTTTCAGAGAATGTTCCTGTAAAATGTTCAATAATTTGGAACTACTAAAGTATAAACTGCATTTTCTTTGGTTTCACCATTTTCTACTTTAAGAGTCCTCAAAATTCCTTCCCTACCTTCAGGTCCTAAATATTTATCCCACCAACCTTTAAGTTGGCATGTAAATCTTGTAACTTTCATATTTTGCAATATTCAAATCAGTATTACCTTCACTTTTACAAATAGTAGAATGCATTAATATTCTATGCATATGACTATAAATTTGTATCTATGTAAAATTATCAATATTCCATTCATAAATATATTTTCCACCATAGCTGTTATTTAATTGAAAATAATCTTCTTCATTTAAAGTATCTATAGGTGAAGGCTTAGTATAATAATACATCTTTTGAATAGGCTTAGTTGCCCATTTTTCATTTATTACAACATTAATTTCATCTATCCCTTCATTATTATCTGAGTCTGAATCCTGATAAAAAAGATTAATATTATCATCATCTAAAGTATTTATACTCAATTTTTCTATTTTTCCTCTTAATATTTCTGCTAATTTTTCAGTAACATCTTTCTCCCATGGAGAAGATTTTTTTAATTTAAAATTAGTAATTTTTGGAGGACTTTGTAAATTAGTCTCTACCTTAATAGGTTCAATTGTCTTAGATTTAATTGTCATAGTATTATTCATTAATAATATAACATTATCAATTTTTTTATGCAAAGTAGCTATTTGTTCCCCTAATATATTCAAATATAGATTAGCATAATTCTATTGTTCTATTAAAGAATTAACATGCTTAACAGTAATACTAAGAGTATCATCTTCAAATAATTTTGAGATCTCACTGAACTAAGTCTAGAGGTATTACCCTATAGTCTATTATTATTATTACCAAAATTTAAGGTTACTGAACCTTCTGAAGTTTGAACTACATTCAATAAATTTGTCTGTATCACTGGTTGAGGTCTCATAGCCCTTTCTATTATCCAATTTTCAGGAAAAGTTATTTCTTCCCATTTTATAGCTGTTCTAGTTGTTATATCTGATTTATTAAAATTAGTTTCAATAATAATTGTTTCATTAATTGGTTTATTGGCCAATTTACAAGCAGGATTTAGTGTATATAATGGCTTAAAATAAATCTTATAACAAATACATATTACTTCAGATCCTGGAGCATAATTATAACCATTGGTTTTAACATTTAATGTTAAAGCATCAAGTATATTAGCATCAGTTAATGAAAGCTGTAAATTTGGATATACATCAAAATATACTGGTCCATGTGCCAGACTAGATTTTATCACACCCATAATTGATTTTTTCCAATCTAGATTTCTACAATCTCTTAAGGCAGCTATAAAACTTTCTGGTAAACCTTCTAAAGTTAAAGGTTTAAATGCAACTTGCACTAATCCAATATGAATAAACTTATGTTCTGAATACCTATAAGGTCTAATATCCTATTCACTTAATAAATGAATAATCATTTCTTCATTGTTTAATGAAATAGATTTTTCAGTTGTTTTAACAATCTGTTTTAACCCTAATTTTTCAAAAGTACCTAATTGATAAATTGTCCTAGGTTCAACCTTAGGAATAGTCCATCTATTTAATAGATCTAAATTCTGAGATATATCATATTATTTACTTATACTATTTTTAATATTAGTTTTATTACTCAAAATATTCTTGAACTCATAATCTGTAAAATTATCCATATATGCTGGTAGCTTGAGATCCTGAGCCCCTAATGGTATCAGAGCCATGGAAATTTGATTAATTCATTAAGAAGACATAATTCAACATAAGCTTTACGATAATATATGTGTGTGTGTGTGTGTGTGTGTGTGTGTGTGTGTGTATATATATTACAGAGTCTATTTTTAGTTTCAACTAATCGCAACAATTTACAATCCTATAGGTAATTTTATAAAATTGTTTGGTTTTTAATTAGTTCAAAAAACATGATTGGTTGAGATGATTTTTTATTTATTAAATTAATGATATAGCTTGATATCTTTGAATTATTCAAATGAAATAGTTAATTTATAATTTTTTTTTTCATGTTCAATTTCATTCTTTTTTCTCTTTTCAATACAATTCAAGATCCCACATCGGAAGTTTATGAAGTTTTTGAATTTTGACAACAATATAAATAAGTGGGTTGAGAATGATTTTTTATTGAATAAATTGATTGAGTTGGTTTTTAGTCCATTAAATTGTGACAAATCCAATTTTCTTTTCACTTTTTTCATTCAAATAGTTAAAGTTTTTTTTTTTTTTTAAAGAAAATTAGTTTAACGAATCATTTAGTTTATTAATTAACCCGCAGGTCAACCTGCTCACTAATATTTTTCATTAAAAGAGTATAAAACTTTTTAAAAAATAATTTATCCGGCCATTAGTTTTTAGAGTATGATTAACTAAGTTGAATTTTCCCAAAGAATTTGAGAGGCATACTTTATTAGCTTTCCATATTGCTCAATTAAACAATTTGTCTATATTTATATTACAGAGATTGTTTTTCATTTTCAACCAATCACAACCATTTACAATCCTACGTGTAATTTTATGAAATTGTTTGATTTTTAATTAGTTCAAAAAACATGATTGGATGAGATGATTTTTATTTATTAATTTAATTATATATCTTGATATCTTTGACTTATTCAAATGAAATAGTTAATTTTAAATATTTTTAATAGTTTTTTATTTTTCCTATTCAATTTTATTCTTTTTTCTCTTTTCAATACAATTCGAGATCCCACATCGGAAGTTTATGAAGTTTTTGAAATTTGACAACATTATAAATAAATGGGTTGAGAATGGTTTTTTATTGAATAAATTGATTGAGTTGGTTTTTTGTCCATTAAATTGAGTGACAAATCCAATTTTCTTTTCAATTTTTTCATTCAAATAGTTAAAGTTTATAAAAAAAAATAATAGTTTAACGAATCATTTAGTTTATAAATTAACCCGCAGGTTAACCTGCTCACTAATTTTTTCATTAAAAGAGTATAAACTTTTAAAAAATAATTTTTTTTATCCCGCCATTAGTTTTTAGAGTATCATTAACTAAGTTGGAATTTTCCCAATGAATTTGAGAGGCAGACTTTATTAGTTTTTCAGATGGTTCAATTAAACAATTTATCTATATTTATATTACAGAGTCTGTTTTCCAGTTTCAACCAATCACAGCGCTTTACAACCCTGTGTGTAATTTTATGGAATTGTTTGGTTTTTAATTAGTTTAAAAAAACATGACTGGTTGATATTTTGCATATAAGTACAAAATTCTTATATTGTTTTTTTTTCTATATAGGTATGTTGAAAAATAAATAACAATATCCGTGTAGAATGTCATTCATCACTTTTATGCTTTTTAATATTTTTTTAAACAACTAATTTTGTTTCCGTGCATATCACAGGTGATTAGGCTAGTATATATATATATATATATATATATATATATATATATATATATATATATATATATATATATATTACAAAACCTGTTTTCAATTTCAACCAATCACAAACCTTTCAAACTCTAATATAATTTTCTGAGAGTTTTGAGTTTTTTGACTTGATAACTCGTTGGATTCGCTAATTGGTCATTTATAGTAACCCGTAAATAGTTGATGCTAAAAAAAGCCTAATAATTTTTTTTTTGCTATTTAAACTAGTTGGATATATTATTGGTTCTAAATATAGGGGATTTCTCTATTTTGAATTAGTCACTATTTTTTTGAGTTCGGTGTCACATTAGTGGATGGAGCACTGTCAGGTCACCCAAGGTTACGAGGTGTGACAAAAACTGTTTGAATGCATATCCAATTGCTTGGAACAGTTTTATAGAGAGCATGATTGCATATGCATACAAGTTTTAAAAAAAATTGATTGGAAATACTCAATTAAGTTTCTCTGACAAGAATAAACCTGAGCATCTCTGGAGCAAAAACATGAGGCAAATATCTTAGCCAATACCCCTTGTTATTTTTGGGTTTTTCTATTTTAGTTTAAGAAATGCAAACTAGAGAAAATCCAGAATAAGAGAGAATAATGGTTCTTCATTTCTCAGCAAGCACATCATGGGCACAAGTACAGAAATAAAAGATACATGAGATGGCTAGGATCTCTATTCTACAATAAGCTAAAACATAACAACAAATTCCATACATTTTGATTCAGAGATTAAATCTCAAACAGCTATGGTGAAAGAAAAAGATTAATGAAAAGTGAATTCTGACAAAACGGCAGCTCCAACAGTTATCCAAATTCAGGAACAAATGAGCAAGAAATCCCCTCAAGAAGAACAGGAGGCAGCTCGAAATAGTACACCATTCTTTAAGTCTTCACTTCCAGGCAGAAACTGGAACATCAAATGTCATTTCAGTTATAAATATCTAATAAGTGAAAAAAAAAAATAAAAAAAAAAAAATGAATTTGCATGTGAAAATTACAAAAATGAACTATCAGGAGAGATAGAGAGATGCAAACATACTTCATCATGTTAAAACTATCACACACTCAGACCACATGTGATCTGTAAACAGATTAAATGATGTCAACAATTAATAGCTCATTACAGTACTATAAGAATCAACTCTGTAGTTACAGGAAATCAGGAAAACAAAAAACAAAAAACAAAAACAGGGGAACAACAGTTGAAAATCATAAGCATAGAATTTAACCAAGGTTTGAGAAATTTCCATAATTTAAGTATTCATGCTACAAGTACCATAATTTAAATAAAAAAGCGTTAATAAACAAGGAAAATTTGTAAAATATCACTCACATGTAGCATATCCAAAAGACTGGAACACCATTGCGTCTAAGAAGTATACACTTCAGCAAAATTGATAAAGACCTTGAGATTTTCATCTCTTTCCCACTTAATCTGTCTCACTGACTCTTCAACACGGTCTCCACACCACTGGACATTAATGGTCTCCAGCGTATATATGTACGCGATATCCAATGGAACTTCCTCCAGTTGCTCACAGCCTTGCAACACCAATTGCTGAAGTTTGGGAAGGTGATCATTACAGGCATTCCATTTGGCAATGTTGAGTGTGTCCAACTTCAGATATTTGAGTTCGGAGAATTCTCCTTCGACCATGTCCCAATTTTCCCCATCAAAAGCCCCAGAAAGTAATTTCAGAACCTCAAGGTTTGGTAATTGCCCAATCACTGAGATCTGATCCCATGGAAGACGGAAATTTGACAAAGTCAACTTTTTCAAATTTGAAGGGAAGCTAAACCCACCGGGAGGAAGAGCCTTACCGTAATAAGTTATGTGGAGTGATTCTAGCTGATTTAGGACTTCTAACCTTGGAAATTTATTGCAATTCTTAGAATCATCCCAACATTTTGAAAATATGCATTTCAGTTTCCGGATATTGAAAATTTTCCTCAGTATACATTCTGTCTCTTTGCCAAAGCGGAGAAGAATCGAGGAGATGGTAACTAAGTAATCCAGTCCAGAGGAATCTCCATGCTGCAAGCTTATAATAGTAACGTGACCTGTATGAACATGCCTCAACTTTTTCAAGCACCAAAATGCATCTGGTAAGCTAATCACCTGATCGTCCCTCAATCCCTTCACAATAAGTGTTTCCAAATTCAAGAGGTTAGCAATCAACGGTGGAATAGAATCTATATACCCAGCAATTGCTAAGTATCTCAGATGCACCAATAGTTCTATCCCATTGGGAAAGGAAGTGCCCGTGTTTATGCATTCCAAATCCAATACTTTAAGCAGTCTAAAGTTTTTAGAAACGAATGAGATATCATAGGGACACTTTGGATCCTTATCATTGGTAGCAAGGCATAGCAGAGAACGGGCACGTGGCCCTGAAGGGCTTGATTCAATCAAATGCTTTCGCTGTGAACAGAAACAAAGTCGAAGATCCTCGTATGTTGTCGAACGTGAAGGATTGCCAATCTTCGCACTGAAAACATAATTTAAATCATGAAGAGAAGCTTCATCAGACATAGTTATAACCTTTAAAAACTTGTCTTCTTTAGCTTTTGATTGACAGAATTTCTGTAGTACATCGTGAACACAACAAGCTTTTGCCCCACCTCTGGATCTTTGTCGAGAACATATTACAAGGCTTCTATCAATTAGATCTGTTAAGTAATCTTCTACAGCATCTTCTAAGCTCTTGAACTCAGATCTTTGCACAAGCCCTTCAAAAATCCATAACTGCATCAATTTCCGGGCTGGAATATCTTGGTCCTCCAAAAATGCACCAAAATAAAGAAAACAGGCTTTTAGATAATCTGGTAAGTGTTTGTAGCTCAATTCCAAGATTTGCCGACACTGCTCTTGGGGATCATCAACAATGAGAAAGCTCGGATCTTTTTCAATCTCCTTCCATGATTTATATCGTCTTTCTCTTTTCTGAAGGAGACCGGCCACTGCAACAATTGCAAGAGGTAATCCTTTGCATTTGTTAGCAATTTGCTCTCCTATCTCCACCAACTCCTCAGGACAGCATTCTCCACGAAAGATCTTCTTTTGCAATAATTTCCAGCTTTCAGCATCAGATAATTGTCGAAGATGATGAGGACCAGGATCAAAGTTGACTTTCAAATCCTGACGGCTGGTTGTTAGAATTCTACTTCCGTTTCCATCATTTGGCAATAATCGTCTCAAGTCATTCAATGCCTCAGTGTTCCAGAGATCGTCCATTACAATGAGAAACTTGCTCTTCAATAAGAGTTTTTTCAACTTGTGCTCAAGATCTTCATCAGTCATTCCAAGGATCTCATCAGTAAGCACAGTAATGTGGCTTAAGGTCTCAAGCAACACATCCCTTTTTCTGTAAATTTGAGAAATGCAACACCATGTGCGAACACGAAAAATAGACACAACTTCTGAACAGTTATACACTTGCCTTGCAAGGGTTGTCTTGCCTATTCCTGGCAGTCCAACAACTGAGACAACTTCTAGCTGCTCAGTTCCTGCAATAAGTCGATCAATTATTAATTCTTCCTGATCATTGAGGACCACCACAGTTTCAGTGACACTGGAGATTGTCACCTCTGGTTCCTTCTGCACTGATGTCTGGGGGATATCTTTCTCTTTGGCATGATTAGTCTTATCTTCAGCTGAGGAGACTTGTGTCTTCACCAGTCTAATGTCATCTCGAAGATGATTCAGCCGTACCAAGTTCTGCCATCCAGATGTATCTTCCAGCATCATCGAGTCAATGCAATGTTCTGCCTCATAAGCTACATCTATGATATGATCACTAAGTTCTTTCAGTTCTGGAATCTTAATATCCTGCTCCGAAACACTCCTAACGAAAGGTGTTAAGAACTCAAAATCCCGTAAAAATTCTGCAATTTGAGGCTCCAGAGATTCAGCCACACCCGCCTTCATTAGCTCCCTCAATTTGTCCAAGAGCGAAACCATGAAGGCAAGTCCATTTGTCTTGGGGAAATTAAACATTGGAACATGGAGATAAGTATCTTTGAGCTCTGCCATGAGAGGTTCAATCTCATCCAGCAGATTCAAGGTAAAAAGGCTAAAATCCTTGATATAAGTCAGTTGATAGAATGAAAAATACATTCTACCAACGACTTATATTATTGAATGGAGAGAGTATTTTTAAGGTTATATTCCCTCCGTCCTAAAATATTTGTCCACTTTGTATTTTGTACGAGTGAGAATTAAGATTTCATCTTTTTTTTTTTTTGCCAAGTAAGATTTCATCTTATTCCATAGTAGAATATGATAAAATGTTAAACATAACATTATTTAATTTTTTACTCTCAACAATTCTTTTCTCTAGCATTCAATGTACAGGGTAGGATTGGAAAAAAACATCATTAATAGACATTTTATTTGGAAAGTGTAAAAATAATTTGATAGATAAATTGGGGCGGAGGGAAGAAAACAAAGGAAATGGAAATGAAAAAAAAAAGATACTGTATACTTATATACCTGCGAATCATAAACTGGTTAAAAGTCAAATCAAGATAACCGAGTGGTTCTTCTGGGGTTGCGAATTTATAAGCTTTTGCAATTTCTAGCTTAACTTTTGCAATACTAATTTCCAACAATTCATTCACTTTTGTAACCCATTTCCTCTCACGTTTCCTCTCAATCTTCGACCCAACACCAAATGGAAGCAGAGATGTCAATTTGGGAGCCTGTTCTTCCACCCGCACCAGCTGGCTCATCGTAATTTCCTCAATTTGAATTGCGGTTTCTTCCATTGTAGATCGAATATTAATTGAAAGATAATACAAATTGGGGACAACCTCATCAGCATCACTCCACTTGTGAATGCAATCCACAAATAGTTTCAGATATTCAAATTCCGATTCAATACGCTCCACCGACCCAGATATCTGGTTCCGAGTTGACTCCGGACATCGAGTTTTCAGGCACTCCAAAGCAGAGAGAACACGATCCACAGAACTACTGCTGCTGCTGCGATTAGCCATCTTCTTCAGGTTAGATACCTTCAAAAATCAAGTTTCAAAGGGGTCTGGAAAATCGGTCTGGAAAAGGGGTCTGCCACCACAACCCCAAAGACTTAGTAAAGAAATAATCACTATTTATGTCCCTGAGAGATGCCGCACATGCGAAATCCCAAGGATAAATTCGTCCTTTGAGCATTGCACCTTCTTCCTCCTTGACTAATCTTCTCTTCTTCTTAACCTCAAAATAGGGGATTTACGAATTTCATACATAAATCCCCAATTTTGAATAATCCCATAAAGGACAATGTGGTTATTGAAGATTTTGACATTTCTTCAAGCAGAAATAAAAAATGAGAAGGACACCCTTCACTTTTCACCATTCCCGCCTGCCCTCCCACCTCCCCCACCCATCACTGTGATTCATGCCGCTAACTTGTCGGAATCCACTAACCTACCGCCATGGCTGATAATTAATTGAAAAAATCAAAACCAAAGAATATGAACATATAAACCAACAAAAGATTTATAATGGAATAAACATGTTCTACAGAACCCTCAAATGTGTCGGGTCGGGTCATTTGAAGGTGGAGAATGAGAATGAGGACAGTGGTGAGATTCGGAGGTGGAGAGAGTGGTAGGTGGAGAAGGAGAGCGGCGAGGGCTGAGATAGTGAGGTGGTGGAGTAGGAGAGCTCTCTTTGGAGGGTGGTTGTTGCTGGAAATGACATCAGAGGGCTGCGATTATATTGCCTTGTCACGAGCCCAGAGTTTTCGCCGTGGTTTCGCGGCTGAGCCGCCTCCATCTCCGAATCAGTACCGAAATTGGGATTTGAAAGTCATCGATTTCGGACTCTCCGCCGTGACGGGTCAACTACCAGACAACCACCCATTCTTCTTCCTCCTCCCGTGGGTGCTATTATAAAGCTCAACAATGGGTCGCCGAAAAATTGAAATGTTGATTCCACCGCAGCGCCGCCGCCACATCCACCACTGTCTTCCGATGAAGAGCACCCAACAGCAGTCCCCAAATTTTCTTGTTTTTATTTGGTTGGAAATCTCGACCATCCAGTTCCTTTTAGGGAAAGATTCAAGAAATGGGATCACAGAAATAGTGGCATCTGTGGGTCATTCATGTGAGAAATCTATGAATTGTTGAATTAGTACATGAATTATCTATGGGAAATGGTAGTAAAATTAGGAGGCTTTAACAAATTCATTGCTGCAATGGAATTTTGGTATTCTTGATTTGGGTATTGGATTAAAATGGGTCCTGGGTTCCACTGGTGCTTGTGGCGGTGGCGGTGGCGATGGCGAAGATGTTTTCAGGTGATGAATTGGTGGTGGCGGCGGCGGGGTGGTGATGAATTGGGGCAAGGGTAATGAGTTTTTTAGTTTTTAATTAAAAATTTGAATGGACAAAATTGCCCGTCGAATTGTACGTGCACATGTGCTACGCCACCACTTCTCGCCGGCCTCCGTTAATTTTGAGCATAAATAGCATCCCGTATATTATTGGGGACATTTATGGCATAATATACTTCTGGGGGTAACATTTGTTTTTGAAACATCTCTCAGGGACATAAATAGTTATTATCTCAAAAGTAAAATATGACCAAACTTGTCCATCTTTTTCTTTTTCTTTCTTTGTCTTTTACGTGAGGATGGATCAACATGGTTCAAACTCGGCTCTACTCATTTGTATCGGGAGCTATTTTCGGGTTAAAATGAGCTGAGCTCAACAAAGTTAAGCATAAGTCATACTTAGGTCACTTAAATAAATTTTACTTCATACATAACTTACCAATATATCAACTCAACTAATTTGTAAACTACCTTTTCGGGTAAAAATGACTTGAGCTCAACTAAGTTAAGCACGAGTCATACTTAGGTCACTTAAATTTGACTTCACACATAATTCACGAGTATCTCAACTTAACTAATTTGTAAACTAATTCCCCAAACAAAATGTGGAATCACTATGGCATATTTGGCTTTTGGTGGCACTGGATAAATGCCATGAAAAGTTGTTTAAGTGCCACAAAAGTAATGCGACACTTTTTTAAAGTGCCCCCACAAGTGGTGTCATTTTTTTCCGTGACACTAATGAAGTGTCATAAATAAATTGACGGCACAATTTGTGGCACTTTTTAAATGTCACAAACACATTGAAAATATGACAAATTTTGCGGCCCTCTTTGGTAAATGCCGCGAAAATAATTTACTGTTTTTAAATAAAAATAAAAGAAAAGAAAAAATATTTTACTTTGATAAAAACCCGTTTAAAAAAAAAACTAATCCTCAGTTTTTACTTTTCTATTTTGGCGGATTAAAAACATACATATTTAATCTAACAATCTTAGTTATCAGATGCTATTTCACCCCAATTATACTATAATCCACAAATAATTCTACGAAATAGAATACAATCCATAATCATATTGTTATTCAAAGTTCAAAATTTAAATAAAAATAAATAACCAGAATCTCGACGAAGAACTATATTTTATAACTTTGATTCATATACTTTTATATGTGAGGATAAAAGTAGGGTAAAATTATAGCTTTAGATGTGAATTGAATCAAAGGTTAAAAAAATCATTTATATATAGAATATTTAGAACTGATAAGGTTTTACAGATTATGCTTAGTATGAGAAGCCATTTCAGAACTCAACATCCACTACACAGCGCCTTAACACCCTAACGCCTTTATCCTCTCAACGGCTTAACGGGCTAAACAGGCTTAACAGTAGTTCGACCATAGTTTTCTGAAATCAACCTTCATACTTAATCATATTCTAACCATAACGCCAGATTTCTCAGAAACCCCTAGTCCTGAGACATCTTTGTCATGGAGTTTCAATAATTTCATTAATCAGCCATAATTCAACACAAGAGAGTTTAGCCTATAAGGCTCATAAACAAAATAAACTTAAAATTAAACAAAAATTAAAACAAAAATTAAAAACTTACAAAAATTTAAAGAGAAGCCTTATGTATAGCAAACTTGAAGGATTCTTATTGATATGAGATTTTTACAAAGTAAGAAGAGAGCGGGTAAAGGAAAGCGTACCTAATAATGAAAACTAATCCGCTATTTATAGAGATAGGCGGACTTCAAACTACAATCAAAAACTAAAAATTCTACAGTATTTTACATGATTGCTGCTTTATTAAAGCATTTCCTTTTTATAAAGGTGCGAATATTTTCTACTTTATAAAAGTAACGAATATAATCCTGTCGGCAATAATTGAAAAAGTAAAGATTCCTTTACTCCTCTATCTTATCTTTACCTTTCTTGGATTTGTCCAAGTTTCCTGTTATAAACTCTGCTGATGTCTTTAATATATCATCAAGATTAATTTCAATATCATCTGGATCTTGAGCATCCTCAAAATCATCCAATTCTTGGAATTTATTAACACTTGTCATTGAAGTATCACTTCCTGTTGCAAATCTTTTTTCTCTTTCCAATCGTTCCATCTGCTTTTTTTCTGCTAAGACTTTCCCTAAGTCTTTAATATATTTAGCAACAATTTCTTGGTTTGAAAGATTCATATCTTCCACCTTTTGAGTATCACCTCCAAATCTAAATGTAAGACTTTCTTGAAGTCTCATATCATTATACTTATCAAGCATTTGTTTGATATAATCAAGAGTGTCCAAGCAATTTAATTGCTTTGTCTTGGGATCCTCCTTCATCATCGTATCCCAAAATCTTGTATATGAACATCTTTTTAAACATAATAGATTATTATGATCACTACTAATTTTAGGATCATTCCGCCATATATACGGAATTGAAAACTCTATAAAGAAATTCATCTGGTTATAACCAGGATTAACTCTTTTAGAGGTATTAGGAGTAAGTTGAATATATTCCATATAATACTCCTTAAATATTTGAGGTAAAATTTCCTCAGAAGCTCCATAGAACTGCCACCAGCTTATAAACCAGTTTGGAATTTTCCGATTATAAATCCGAGAACATAGTTTAATAAACCATGTATGGCTCCTCTTGCCATTCTCATATAAGAACACTTTATCAAATGCCTGAATATAATCCCAGTAATTATATTTTAACTGGACATTCTTTATAAAGAATGATTTCTCTGTAAATGGAGATATACCCCAATCCTCAATAGATATAATCTTCTTTATTATAATTTTGGAGATATTATAAATCTCTTTATTAGTTCCTGTGAAGTGGTTAAACTCACATTCATTGTCAGAAAGTATCATTTCATAATATTTCTGAGATTTATAAGTCTCAAAGGTATCACCCATATTATTGAGATATTTCTGATATATTATCCAGGGCTGATCTTCCCATTTGATATCATCATCATTTAAGAGTAAAATAACTCTTTCTTCTCGGTTTTTAACCATCAGTTCATCTTTCTGTTTTCCTTCTTCCACTATTCTGGCGAAGGATTGAGTATTTGAACTGCTAGAGGTATCACCTTTCTGAGCTTCTTTCCAAGCTCTGAATTGTTCAAATTCATCTTTATCTCTGGATAAACCAGAAATATCAGAAGCTATTAACTTCTTATTTCCATGTTGAGCAAGAACCCTTTCAGATCCTCTGCCTCTACCTCCTCTTCCTCTATAAGAGGAATTACCTCTGTAACCTGACATAGCTGTACAATGGTGTACATAAAACCAATCATCATTTGATTTCTCATATAAAACACTATAAGGATCATCATATAATCTATAATTATAATTTACTTGATCAAATTCATAACGATTAGATTTTAAATCTTCAGAGAATATTTCTGTATCTAATCTTTTAATTTCCTCAAATGTTTCAATCTGATCTTGCATCACTTCTTCAGGTAATTCATAACACCTTAAGTCAATATTACCAGGTGTAAAATTATCATATTTAAAATAAGTATTTAACTCATTTTTTAGAAAATCATATGATTTTTGATCTAAATACATTTCTTCCACTATTGGATTTAAATGTATCATAAATATTTATGAGTTAAAAAGTCAGGAAGACTATTATCTTCTCCTTTTTTATAAATAATTTCAAAATCAAAAGGAGCTAAATTAGCTTGCCATCTAGCAAACATTTGCTTAGAAACATCATGTTTAAAGTCTTTATTAAACATATATTTAGCTGATTGACAATCTGTTTTTATTATAAATTTCTGATTATATAAATCATCTTGAAATTTCAAAACACATTTAACTATGGCTAGGATTTCCTTAGCTATAGTTGCATAATTCTTTTGACTAATATTCCATTTTCCTGAATGAAATCTAATCAGATTTTCTTGTTTATTTTCAGGATTAACCTGTTTCAAGATTCCACCATACCCTATATCAGAGGCATCAGTTTCTATAATCTTATCCCAATTAGGATTGGATATCATTAGACAAGGCAAAGTTTTTACTTTTCCCTTAATCTTTTGTATAACCTTAGTATGACTTTCAGTCCAAGGCTTTGGATTCTTTTTTAATCTATCATATAAGATTGCAGTATCTTCTGCCAAATTCTTGTAATATGGTATAATGTAATTTAAACTTCCTAAAAATCTTTGTAACTGAGTTTTATCAGTAATTATATCTGGAAATTTCGATCCAAATTCTATACTTCTATTTATAGGTATTATTTCACCTTTTTCAATATTAGGACCTAAGAATCTTATCTTAGTCTGAAATAAAACCATTTTAGGTTTAGAAATTACTAACCCATTAGCTATTACTAATTTCTTGAATATTTCCAAGTGTCTAAAATGATCCTCTATTGTCTTAGAAAATACTAAGATATCATCAATATAAACAATTATAAAATCAGTATAATTCATAAAAATATCATTCATAATTCTCTGAAAATCAGAGGGAGCATTTTTTAATCCAAAAGGCATAACATACCATTCATATTGACCAAAAGGTACATTAAAGGCAGTTTTATACCTATCTGCTAGATTTATCTGTATTTGCCAATATCCTGATTTTAAATCAAATTTAGAGAATATCAAGGCATCATATAATCTATCCAATAAATATTTTTTATTGGGAATGGGATATCTGGCCCATTTTAATACCTTATTTAAAGGTTTATAATTAATTACCAATCTTGGTACACCTCTTTCTATTTCTGAATGTTTATTAACATAAAAAGCAGTACAAGACCAAGGAGAATTAGATGGTCCTATAATTTTTCTTTCTAACAAAGATTCAATCTCTTTTTTACACAAATTTAAATATTCAGAATTCATCTGACAAGGTCTAGCCTTAGTAGGAATATCTTCCTCATTAAAGGTTTCTTCGTAAGGTAAACTTACCATATGTTTTTTCCTATCCCAAAAAGCATTAGGATGGTCATTACAAATATCTAAAGCAAACTGACTAGTTATATTAACTATATTTTCCTTTAATTTAGGATTTTCCAATTTTTCTTCAATAGTTAACATATTAACCTCATATTTTAAATATCCTAATTGTCTTTCTTTGTATAAAATATCATCATACAAATTATTTAATACCTTAGTAAAAGGTTTAGTTATGAACTTAAATGTAATTAGTTCATTTTTATAAGTTGCTACCATTTTTTCTTTATCTATCCATCAAAAAGGATAAATTTTATTTATAAATGGTTGTCCTAATATTACAGGGGCAGACAATTTATTTTTAGTTAATAAAAAATTTAATGGTATACATTTACCATCAGTACAAACCATAGTTTTGGATAATTTATATTTAATATCCATTCTTTCTCCACCTGCATGTTTTATATTATGGGTGGTTTTTTCAAAATATTTAGTAGGTATTACCCCTTCTTGAATAATATTCATATCTGCACCACTATCAAATAGAGCAGTAAATTCCTGCGAATAATAATTCCCTATTAATAAAGTAATCCTAATATGCCATTTTTGTATGGTTACATATTCTAGAATTTGTAAAAATTCTTCTTTTTCATTCTCAGAAGATTCTTTAAGAATTTCTTCTTTTGATTTATTCTTAGATTTCTTATCAATTTTTTCTATAATTGTTAAGGTTTCTAAATTAGAAATCCGGGTATCATTATCAATATTCTTCTTTTTTAAATCTTTAATTTCAGATTTAAGATTATCAATCTCTTTAAGAATATCAGTTATGGAAGTTGGCTTTTCCTTTGAATTCTTATTTTCTAAGATCATTTTATGGACTTCAGACATACTATATTCGTCTTTATCAATATCAAATTCTTTTTTATTATTTTTACCTTTTGAGGTACTAGGAGTATTACCCATCTGATCTATCATTTTTAATCTTAATTCTGGATCCTTTATTGTTTTTAACAATTCTATCCAATGATCAGATTCTAATACATTAATTTCATGATCTTCATCTTGAAATTGTGATATCATCTTATAAAGTTGTTCATCCTTTTTAGGAGATTTTATACAAGCTTGTCCTATCTGACAAGGTTCACATTCAGATTCACTAGAAGAACTAGTATAATAGTCACTTTCTATCATATCTAAACTATCATATTGTTCTGAACTATCAGTTGAATCTAATAATAATTTACACAATTTATCTTTGATTTCCTCATCAAATTCAAGATTTTTAATCTCTTTTTTAGTCCAACAATTCTTAGCAATATGTCCAACCTTATGACATTTATTACAGACAATTATTTTGTCTTTTTTCTTACTATAATTCTTATATTTTTTAGAGGATTTCCTCTTTTCTTTTCTATCAGCTTTATCTTCTAGCTTCTTTTTAGAATATTTTCTTTTCTTCTTCCTATAATAAGGAGGTTTATCATCAATTTTCTTTTTACCTTTATGCTTATAAGCAGGCATATCCATACCAAATTGACCACAGAATTCACCTAATTGTTTCCTTTCGACAATTCTTTGGTTCTTTAATTGTTGATTCAATTTGATTTCATTACAAAGATTTAATCCTTCCTGGGTACAAGTTCCTATTAACTTCCCATAAGTATATTCCTGATAAGGAATTGTAGGTTTATTACCTTTTAAGGATTTCCTAATTCTTTCCGCAAATAAATGGGGTAAACCATCTATAAATTTAGCTTTCCAGTGAGTACTATCACTCTCTGGTAATTGTAAAACTCTATTAAGAAAGGTATCTTTATACCATCTAAAATCAGTAAGTGTTTTACACCTGAGATTTTGCAATAAAGTTCTAATAGTATCATAATTTTCAGAAAATGTTCCTGTAAAATGTTCAATAATCTGAACTACAAGTGTATAAACAACATTTTCTTTGGTTTCGCCATTTTCCAGTTTTACTGTTCTTAATATACCTTTTCTAGTTTCAGGTTTTAAATAATTATCCCACCAACCTTTTAGTTGGCCTGTAAATCCTGCAATTATCATTTTTTGCAATATTAAGGTGACTATTACCTTCATTTTTACATATAGTAGAATACATAAGCATTCTATGCATATGACTAAAAATTTGATTTTGGGTAAAGTTATCTATATTCCATTCATAGATATATTTTCCACCATAGCTATTATTAAGCTCAAAATAATCTTCTTCTTGAAGAGTATCCATAGGGGATGGTCTAGTATAATAATACCTCTTTTGAGTAGGCTTAGATGCCCATTTTTCATTGACAACGACATTGATATTATCATCAGATTCCCTACCAAAAGGGTTTATATCATTATCACTTAAAGTATTTAAACTTAAATTAGCTATTTTCCCTCTTAGGATTTCTGCTAATTGTTCAGTTACTTCTTCTTCCCAAGGAGAAGATTTTCTAGACTTAAAATCTTTAATTTCAGGAGGGCTTTGTAAATTTGCCTCTATTTTAATTGGTTCAACAGTTTCTGGTTTAACCAGTGTTATATTACTATTCATTAATGTTATAACATTGTCAATTTTCTTATGTAAAGAAACCATTTGCTCTCCTAATATATTCAAATTAAGATTAGCAAAATTATTTTGTTGTATTAAACCATTTATGTGTTTAGTAGTAACACTAACAGTTTCATCTTCAAATATCTTTGACAAAGCTAAAAAATCACATTTGTCCATTTTAAAAGATTGTAATGGAGGATTAACATCCTTTACTATTTCACCATTTAATAATTTATAGTTTCTTTCTATAACATTTATATAATCTTGAATATAGGTAGAATAAAACCAAGGAACAAAATATATTATTTTGTCATGTAATTCACAAAATTCATAGAATTCGTTTTGAAATTCTTTTTGTCTGATTTTATCAAAATTATCAAAGAACCATGTTCTAAAGAGTTCCCATTTGGGTAATTTAAATTCATTCATAATTTTTTTTCTGGCTTCTGAGCCAAAACTAAAATCCATTTTAGGTTTACTATCCATTACCTAAATTATAACTCATTTGAGACAGAGTCTCCACATCCTTTTTATTATTAAAGGCTCTTAATATATTATCATCATGTAATTTTAACCCATCAATTTTATTATCTTTGACAGATTCATTGCTACTATCATCTTTCCTATCTTCTCTTATATAAGAGGTTGATAATCTAGATGGTCCAAGATTTTCTTCGAAAATTCTTGAGGGTCCAGGGATATCTGGATCTAATGGAGATATAAAAGATCTATAAGATTTTGGAGTTACTGGTCTAGAAACATCCTTTAACCTATTATTATTTCCAAAATTTAAAGTTACAGATCCTTCTGGAGTCTGAACTACATTTAATAAATTTGTCTGTATAACAGGCTGAGGTTTCATAGCTCTTTCTATTTGCCAATTATCAGGGAAAGTTATCTCATCCCACTTAATAGATCTTCTAGTAGTTATATTAGATCTACTGAAATTAGTCTCAATTATAATTGTTTCATTCAGCTTTTTATCTGCTAATTTACAATGAGGATTTAAAGTGTATAAAGGTTTAAAATAAATCCTTTAACATATACAAATAACTTCAGATCCTGAAGCATAATTATAACCATGAGTCTTAACATTTAATGTTAAAGCATCCAGAATATTACTATCAGTTAATGAAAGCTGTAAATTTGGATAAACATTAAAATATACTGGTCCATGTGCCAGACTGGATTGTAAAACACCCATGATTGATTTCTTCCAATCAAGATTTCTTCCATCTCTTAAAGCTGCTATAAAACTTTCAGGTAAACCTTCTAAAGTTAAAGGTTTAAATGCTACTTGTACTAATCCAATATGAATAAATTTATGATCTGAGTACCTATAAGGTCTTATATCATTTTCATTTAATAAATGAACAATCATTTCTTCATTATCTAAGGAAATAGATTCCTCTGTTGTCTTAACAATTTGTTTTAAACCCAATTTTTCAAAAGTTCCTAACTGGTAAATTGTCCTAGGTTCAACCTTAGGAATTGTCCATCTATTTAATAGTTCTAAATTCTGAGGTATCTCAGATTCTTGAGTCACACTGTTTTTAACAGTTGGTTTATTGTTTATTATGCTTTTAAACTTAAAAGACATTTTCATAAAACTCATGTTGAATTATGAACATCATAATAAAACTATTCAAAACTTCATGGCTCGATATATATATATATATATATATATATATATATATATATATATATATATATATATATATATATATATATCGATTCTAAATATTCTATATGTAAACGGATTCGGGTCTAACGGATACGATTTTTTATATTTCATATTCGTAACCGTTTTATTACTCTTATACGGATTTGGATACGGATGCGGGTATATGGGTCTAGAGTTCTTACCATATCCTAAAAAAAATCGGATTCGAGTTGGATACGGATAAAAATTCGACCCGTTTGCAGGCCTAATTATGTGGCACTTCATGAGGTAATGAAAAAATGCCATATATTTTGGGGCACTTTATGTGGCAATTGAACAAATGCCACAATATTTTGTGGCACTTGTTAAAAAATGCCACGAAAATGTGACATTTTTCTCGAAATTGCCATAATTATGTGGCACTTCATGAGGCAATTGAAAAAATGCCATAAATTTTGTAGCACTTATTATAAAGTGACACAAAATTATGGCATTTTCACATAAATGGCGTAAATAAATGACATATATCATAAGTGCCACAAACTAAAGTGTCACCAAAGCCCAATATTGCCATGGTGAATTATTATTGAAATACTTGATAGAGTTTGAACCTAAGAGAGTGTGAATTATGTTATAAAACTTTTTACCTTTTCTTAAACTTCTTTGCCTAAATGGTCACCTTAACAACAAGTATGTTGATTAAGAATATAAGGTGAATTAATTGATTCGTAAGCTTAGATGACGTAGGTGTTATATGCAACACATATGCACACAAGACAATGAATGTTATCAAGAAAATGCTAAGTCAAGTGTCCTGTATGCAAAGCTTGTAATATCAAACATCTTAAGTCATATAACAAAAACCAAGCAATCTATAATCCAAGTGGAGAATCTAACTCAATATAAGCATATAATGATCATATAAACAAGTTCGTGGGGAATATAAAAGCAATGAGTAATATATGAACTTGAAAGTAAATAGTAGAGTTAGAGAAAACGAACACGAGAATTTATAGTGGTTCGATCACAAAGATATACATCTACCTTAAGACACACCTAAGGATTTTGGCAACTCCACTAATGGATTCCCTTCACAACAAATGCAAGGTGGGATAAACCTTTTACACTTGCCTCACAAAGAGGACTCCGCTCACAAAGAACGTTTGTCTAGTTCACAAAGAACTAATCTTACAAAGAGTCGATCTCACTAAGAGATACATATATCTCACAAAGAGGACTTAGCTCACAAAGAGATTTCCAAACTCACTAAGAGCTAGTTCTCACAAAGAGAAAGGGTAACAAGTCTCTTTCAAAAAAGACTTTACAATTTAAGCTCACTTACAATATTCCCTCAAATGGATTGGATATACAAATTGAAGTTCTAATCACTTTTGAGAATATAAGAGAATAGATATGTTTAATCTCAACTCAAAATGATATATTTTGAAAGAATGATTTGAAGATTAAAGCTCTTGAATTGTTTGATTCCTTGTGTTATGAGGTGTATATCAAATGCCCTCTTATGGCTTGGTTGGTTATGAAAAATCAGCTTTAGAAGCTTTATACAGGGCCAAAAATCACAAGCAAATCGAGTTGCAACTGCTATATTTTTGCCTTGACATGACATGATTCGGTCAACCGGACCATATGGTAGGTCGTCCGAAGTGGTTCGGAATCAGTTTAAACAAGGCATCTGGACGCATCTCGATCGACCGCTTGATGTGGTCCGGTCAACCGACCTAGAGCAAGGTCCTCCAAGGGAAAATATCCGTTAGAGTTTTGGAACATTTAAAATCCGATTAAGGACAAAAACTACCTCGGTCGACCGGACAACACATGTCGGTTGACCGGACTTAAGTCCAAACGTGGGTTTTCCACTTAGTCATATTTCCAATGTAAAGATATTTAAAACAATTTAAAGATCTTAGGCATTAACCAACACTTAAATAAGTTTTCAAAAATATTTTTATAGATTGAATCATTGTAAAAACATGTGATTTTGAAAACATGCCAGAGTGAAATTTAAACATACTTAAATTTAAGTATTCTTAAAGGTAAGATTAGTCATAGTGATGTACCCATAAGCATAATACTAATCTTCCAGGTTTTCAATCTTCATGTTGTATTGTATTGGACTTCACCATTTCTTTGGTTAAGGAGCATACCACTTGATTCTTCTCTTTGGATTGAGTAGCTCTTAACTTGATCTTCATTCTTCTTGGCTTTGCACTTACTTCCAAGGCTTGTGGATTAACTTCAAACTTGTGCCTTGGAGCCTTGAAAAGTGTAGCTTCTATGTTGTATGATGATACCTTTTTGGTTCACATGAAGCTAACTTACCATTTCCATCAATGTCGGTGTGAGTGTAAAATGTCCTAACAATGAAACACATGCTCACACAAACATTAGAACTAACAATGATTTGGCATCATCAAAACTAGATTGATCACATTAGCCTGTGGAGCTTACAATCTCCCCATTTTTTATGATGACAAAATATTTATGCAAATGTGAATAATATAACAAAATGATAAGGCAAATAAGCACAAACTATCCATGCATGAGATAAGGATGCATATGATCAAGGCAAGTCGATGTTTTGGAGAAAAAAAATTATACTTCCTCTACTTTAATGAATCTCTTATCTCTTATCTCTCCCATTTTGCAAAGTTCTGAATTTTTTTTCCTTTGTAAAACTACTTTTCATGGCACATTTGTAAAGCACCTTTTATCCCCCTTTTTGTCAAAATAAAAAGGTTCATCAATGCGCCAATATGAAAATAATTTTCTCCTCTTTTTTTGTTGAAAATAGAGATACAAATGATCAAAAATGAAAATCTTTTAGGAGGGATTAAGTTTAAATCATGGAGAAGTTTGTTGGTCAATAGATTTAGTAAGATTGGAAATCAAGGAAGATATATCCGAAGACCCAAAATAATTCAAAGAAGGAAATCTTTAAATCTAAGTAAGTACATCATTTGAAAAAAGGCCATTAAAAATGAAGTATGAGTGGCCAAGATATGATGTTTGTCTTGAAAAATTAGTAAGCTTTTAAAGAGATCTTTTGAAGAGGTTTTCAAACTTGGTTGATAACAAAATAAAGAGAGCACATAATGACATATAAATTCAAAGTTAGGTCATATGGCTCAAAATGAATTTACAACCCAAGCTAAAATCTAAGGAGATAAAGGATTATAACCTTAAAAGTACAATTTCCCCGTTTATCAAAAAACAATGTTAGCTATATCAAGATGAAATCAAATTTAAAAGCATAGCTAACAAAGAAACATTGGATGTGATTCCATGAATAGATAGAAAGAGGAAATCTATCACAAACCAAAAGGTAAGAAGAAGTGTAAGGTTAACACTTTAAAGGACATTCCTCTTTCAAGTAAATGGTTAGCTAAAGAAGTATAACAACCCTTGAGCATAAGGCTAACCAAAAACTCTATGAGATCAAGAGATATGGAAGCAAAGCACATGATCTCAAAGTTAAAAGGGAGGGTAGATGCAAAAGATTCTCTTATTAAGATCATACTACTCCCATATAACTTACACAAGTTGACTAAAAATATATGAAAACAAAGCTAACTTAAGATGTGATGATTTAATGAATAAGTATAAGCATATATCACATATATGAGGGGTGTATAAGAAGGTAAACATATGTAAACTCCCCCAGGTTGTGCCCAAAAAAATAACAGTAAAATTTACAAGAATAGGAAGCTGAAGTTCAATATTTGCTGAAATTTTGACTGCTCCGGTCGACCGCATGGAACCCTCAGGTCGATCGAGAAACTGCGGTCGACCAAGGTACCAAATCCAGTCAACCGAACTTATAGCAGAAACATAAAAACTTGCAATATGCAGCTTAAAACAAGTCCCAAACAACTAAACGCACAAACCAAGGCATATCCAATGCCACAAACACAGTTTATACATCAATCTTAAGCTTCTAGACGATCAACCATGTAAACACATGTTTAAGACTTGAAGATAAGCACATAGACACTACCCCATGCTATATAGATCAAGTTAAAGTCAAAACATACCATCAAAACTACCCCTAAGGCATGTATAAAAAATAATATAGGGGAGGGGTTAAAAAAATGAGCTTTCATCGCAAGGATAATATCATTAAGCTCTCTAAACACACATGCTTACAATCATCAAAATTAAAACCAAGCATGTTATACATAAAGTATCCCTTAAAAAGAAATTCATACAAATATGAAATTATAAGGTCAACAATTGCTAATCTAAAGGTACAATAGGATAACAAGATGGGAGAAATATACAACAAGATATCAATAATGCTATAAAAAGATTGAGCTTAAATAAATTTCTCGTTGGTTTTGGAGATTTTAATGTTGCACTTTGAGTCCATCATAAGATTCTTTGACTTCAACTCTCTAATCATCTTTAGCTTCTTAGGCATCATCTTCATTTATAGAGGTTTCATCCATATCTTATTCTTTCTCTTCAACCCCTTTGTTCTCTTCTTTCTCATCTTCATTTTCATCTTCAATTTCCATATCAACCTTTTAGCCGCATTATCCCCATTTCCACCATCATCACTAGAAATATCATTCACTTCATCTTTTTTTCTTCTTCTTCTTTATCCTATTTAACAACTCCATCCTCCTCATTATCATTTCCATCATCATCGCCTTCCTCATCATCCTCTTCATTATCACTCTATTCCACACTCTCTTGTACCGAAGTTGACTTTTTTGTTGTATAGCTTATCACATTGTCAACTTTGTACTCAATCTCATCCAATCTAGTTTCTATTAGAGTTTACATTTGATATATGTGCTTAATTAGATTGGGCAGACTCAATTGGATTGGGCCTTCAATTGGATTGCGCAGATTAATACTGGATTAATAAAACCAATCCGGTTGCACTGGTTCTTTTGGACCGGACCAGTCTAGTTGAACCATACCAGACCATTGAAACAGAAATCCGGTCCAATGGAATGGTTGGACCAAGTCAAGCCCACAATATACATGTATGAGGGTGTGTGTGTGAAGAGAAAAAAGTGGGGATGTGAAGTTAGTGGGTGGTTCCACTAACACCACATGATGAATTGTTCATCATGTTTCCTCAATTCTAACAACTCTCTTCATTCTCATTCCACCGAGAGTATAGAAAAAGAAAAATCTCAGAATTTCTATCTCTCTCTCTAACACACTCTTAAGAACATTAATGAGTAGAAAAACTATTTTTCTCAACTCTCATTTTTCCGTATTGTTCTTTGTCCACTTTATATCACCGAAGCTCCCGAAGATAGTCTTCTAGGTTCAACGTACTCGTGACTAGCAATAGAGACTCGACGAACAAGCGCTAGGTTGATTGTGTGGATACCGGTAGAGATGTGAGTTTGACACGCTGTCTTTGGTGATTCAAAGTAAATTTTTAGCTCTTTTAGTTAACAAAAAAGGTAATATTCCTATTCACAAGGTACTGGTTCTTTCTCGTGAAAAGATATTGTAAATGAACGGAATCTCATTTATTTTTCCATTGTTATTCTGTGGAGATTCTGAATTTATTCCTTTCATTTGTATCAGAGCCAATAACGAGATCACACATGCTTTGATTATGTGTTATCGTGATTTTAGTAGTCGTATAATGCATGTCATATGATGTTTTTTTTTACCTTTGAATAACATCTGGGATCGAATTGTTTGTTCGTGTTTTTGGTTGTTTTCTGCTTTATGGAAAAGGTTCGGTCTACTGGAAGAGGTCCTCAGCAGACCGAAAATGTTCTTGAAAATGGGATTTTTCTACTGCCTAGAATTTGGACGACCGGAGACCAATCCCGGTTGACCAAAGCTAGTCTGTTTTAGGTCCGGTCGATCAGAAGTGTTCTTGGTCGACCGAGGTGGCCTATTTTTACACTGTTTTGCTTACTACCTTTATCGTGGTCGGCCGACGTATTGCCTTGGTCGACCGGACAAGGGCAGACAGTGTATATTTGTGTTTTATTAGCATGATTGTCATGTTATTTGAGCATGATGCATAGTAATAGCCCAAGACCAATGATGTTATTATAATACGACATGTGTGTCGTTCTTTATCTCTTTATTCTTGTTGTAATTTAATCTCGAATGTAACTCGAGAATTCTTTCTGATTATGTAAAAGTATAGAATATGATTTTATATTTTACATATGTAACAAGTGATCAACAAAGGCGTCCATTAGATTGAGGAAATCACAAGGAGGTGGAAGACAATAGATAGAATTTATTGTTTTTCACCTTAGATTGACTTAGGATTTTCTGATGGCTCGGAAAATTCGAATATGGGCTATTACTATGTCACGTGTTTATTTACTGTTTTTATGTATATATCATGAGATGCCTATTGCATGTTTTACTACGTTTATAACATGTAATTCAATCGTGTAATCAGATTATACACCATTTGGTGAGACAATTAAATCCCTCAAATTTTAACATATTAAGTCGATGCCTTCCAAGATTGGCTTTTGTCAAGGCTTAGATTGACAGTAGTGTGAACTTGCGAGTACAATAAGCCCCTTCATTCCGAGTAAGGCACGTAGGATAAGTTAGTGATATCCTCCACTACAATCTTGGGTCATACTTAACCGGATTACCTCAATCATTGAGAATCTGGAGGCAAAAGGGTTGCGATGTGCATTATTGTACTAAGGGTAATTGTTACCTACTTAACCAACCAAGAGTCACATAATTGATGTGATTAGCAAATGTTGCTTACCTAGACAGTCGTTCTTGACTATAGTAGCCAAAGATACCTTGAGAATGGTGATATATGGATCTTGGCTTCTAGAAAGTTTTGAATTTTCCTAATGAATACTTGAGGGTTATTTATTTGAATAAAATAGTAGGAGAATAATTAAATAAAGTCCTGTTAATGATTTTAAAATATGACAGCTAAAACTTTGCAAACTCTTCTCTGTAGATATAATGGAAAATGCAATCGTTCCATCAAACTCTTTATCATTGTGGTCCGTCCTTGAGAAGGACAAACTCGAGGGAGGAAACTTCCTTGACTGGTACATAAACTTGAGAATCGTTCTCAAGCACGAGAAAAAGTTATATGTTCTCGAAAATCATATTCCTGAACAACCAGCCACTAGGTCTTCGACCACTAAAAGACATACTTATCGTAAGCACTTAGATGACGCATTAGATGTGTCAAGTCTTATGTTGGTGACCATGAACTCTGAGCTTCAAACGAAAAACGAGTAAATGGAAGCTTTTGACCTGATTAATCATCTAAGGAAACTCTTTCAGGTCAAGCTCGCCAAGAGAGATTCGATGTGTCAAATTCTCTGTTTCAGTGTAAAATGGTAGAGGGAACACCAGTCGAAACTCACGTTTTGAAGATGATAGGCTATACTGAGAGATTCGAAAGACTGTGATTTCCTCTTGTCCAGGAACTATCCACTGACTTGATTCTTCAATCGTTGCCTGAATTATTATGTCAGGTTGTATTGAACTACAACATGAACAAGACAGACAAACCCCTCCCAGAATCGTTGAATCTGTTGATGACTACCGAGAAGGAAATATGCAAGTTGAAGGCCATTTATATGGTCAATAACAGGGGCAATGGATTTGGTAAGTCTAAAGTCAAGCCTTCAGGCAAACCTAATGGCAAACCTAGCCGTTCTAGGAATGCACTGAAAGCCAAATGCGATGTGGCTAAGGATGAAATTTGTTTCCATTGTGGAGGGAAATGACACTAGAAGAGAAACTGCTTATGTTATCTTGCCTGGAAAAAGCTTGGAAAGGGAGCAAATATTGCTTCTGACTCAGGTATTTATGTTATTGAGATCAATCTGTCTACTAATTCCTCATGGATATTAGATACCGGATGATGTTCTCACATTTGTATGAATGTGCAGGGGCTACAAGGAAGTAGGGAGTATAGAGCTGACAAATGGCGAAGTGGAGCTACGTGTTGGCAATGGAGTAAGAGTTGATGCATTAGCTGTAAGAACATTTAGTTTAAGTTTGCCATATGGAATTAGACAATTGTTTTAACTAAAAATATTATTTCGATCTCTTGTTTGGACAAGATAGGTTTTGATATTCATAATAAAAACCAATGAATGTCGTTATCGTCAAATGTTATCTTTTATTGTAGTGTTACTTTGGTGAATGGTTTATATTTGTTAGACATCGATTCACCGTTTTATAACATAAATACAAAGAGGATAAAGACTAAATAGTCTAATCCTACATGCCTCTAGCATTGTCGCTTAGGCCATATAAATGAGAACCGCATTTCCAAACTCCATAAAGATGGATTGTTGGAGTCATTTGATTTGGAATCATATGATACATGTGAACCTCTTTTAATGGGTAAGATGACTGCTTCTCCTTTTACTAGAACTGGAGAACGAGCAAAGGATTTGTTGGAACTAATACATAGTGATGTATGTGATCCATTCAATATCCATGTGAGGAGTGGTTATCTACATTTCATAACTTTTAATGATGATTATAGTCGTTTTGGATATGTGTTTCTTATGGAACACAAGTCTGAGGCCTTTGAAAAGTTACGTGATTATCTAAAGGATTGTGGAATTGCTTCACAACTTTTTCCACCGGCTACTCCACAATGGAATGGTGTATCCGTAAGCATAAATCTAACTATATTAAATATGGTTCGATCCATGACGAGTCACGCGAGCCTTCCAAACTCATTTTGGGGACATGCTTTAGAAGTAGCAGATTTAACACTAAATAAAGCTCCATCTAAATATGTTGAATCGACACCATATCAGATATGGATTGGGAGGCGTCCTAGTATGTATTTCATAAAAATTTGGGGTTGTGAGGTGTTTGTGAAACGTCTAGATTTGGACAAGTTCGGCCCAAAGTCGGTCAAATGCATATTTGTGGGGTATCTTAAGGAAACTAAAGGGTATTACTTCTACATCCCTAACGAGAACAAAGTGTTTGTTTCTCGTAACAGAGTTTTTCTGGAAAGGGAATTCCTTTCTAGGAAAACAACTGGGAGCCACGTGGAACTTAATGAAGTTCCGGAGCTTGGTGAAGATCCAGGCACAAATGACCAGGTGGAATTGGAACAAGCGACACAAGGTGTTGTGGAGCCAGTTCCGGAAACTCAAGAATTGCGTAGGTCTAGTAGTGCTCGTAGATCACCAAAAAAATTTGGATTTTTTGTGACAGAGCATGATGATGTTATGTTTATTAATCATTATGAGCTTACAACCTAAAAACAAGCAATTACTAGTCCAGATTATGAGAAATGGCTTGAGGCCATGAGATTTGAGATGGATTCCATGTACACTAACCAAGTATGGATCTTGGTTGATGCGCATGAGGGGGTGACCCTAATAAGGTGCAAGTGAGTTTTCAAATTAAAACCGGACATGGAAGGGAACATTCAAACGTGCAAGGGGCGACTTGTCGCGAAAGGTTTTAAACAAATTCATGGTATTGACTGTGATTAAACCGTTTCCCCTGTAGTTATGTTCGAATCCATTCGAATCTTGCTTTCAATAGCAGCATACTCTGATTATGAGATATGGAAAATGGATGTCAAAACACCTTTCTTTAACGGAACCTTGATGAGGACGTGTATATGATACAACCCGAAAGTTTTGTCGATCCAAATAATGATAATAAAGTATGTAAGCTAATGAAGTCAATTTATGGACTAAAGAAATCTTCTAGAAACTTGAATCGACGTTTTGATGAAGCCATACGCAAGTTCGTTTTATCAAGAATGTTGATGAACCTTTTATTTATAAAAAGTTAAGTGGTACATCGGTTGTGTTCCTAGTTTTATATGTATATTACATACTACTTATAGGGAATGGTATTCCAACCTTAGAATCTGTAAAGGTCTGGTTGGGGTAATGTTTTTTTATGAAGGTCTTAGGTAAAGCAAACTTCATCTTAGGGGTCAAAATCTATAGAGATAGACCACGAAGACTCCTTGGCCTAAGTCAGAGTACATATATAGACAAAGTGCTAAATCGGTTTAGCATGCAAGAGTCCAAAAAAAGCCTTTGTCCTATAGCACTTAGCACTGTTCTTTCAAGACAACAGTGTGCTAATTGGATATATTATATTATTATATCCAAATACTCAACAATCATGTGTGGTTTTGGGATCAGTTTAATTTTTTTTATCGAATACGGGTTGGCCAAGACGTGTTTGATGTTTTCTTTTGGTTTTGTATATTACATCAGGGTGAATGATGCAAATGGATAAAATTACCCTTCAATTGGCTGGCACGTGTGGAGTCGTGACCAAAATTGGCCGGATTTCGCCACTTTAGTTATAAAGAATCGTCCGTAAATTATTATTGAGTAAAAGAAGATAAAATAATTATTTTTGGCTAAAAAAGGAAAATTTTAAATAGTTAGTGGCTAAAGAGAACATATATATATATATATATATATATATATATATATATATATATATATATATATATATATATATATATAGCGATTTTCAATTTCAGCCAATCACATTCTTCTAAATCTTATGTAATTTCCATGAATTTTGATTCAATTAATTATTTTGTAAAATTTTGATTGCTTCGTTAAATTTTACTTTTGTTGTAAACTCTTGATCGGCTTATAAGAGTATCTCACATTGAAAAGTTACATTGTTTTTTGAGTTTGACAATACTATAAAAAAAAAGTACTTTGACATGTTTTGAGTGAGAAATTGGGCTGACATTTCAGCCCATCAAATTAGGGAAGCCCACTTATTTGTTTCTTATATTTTTTATTTATATAAATATAAATAGTTAAAGTTTTAACAAATAACGGGATGACTGGGTCCTCTGAATTCGGATTGATCTTACAATCAAGTTCGATTTAGCTTAGACTTATACCATGTTCATTTTTTGTTTTTTATTCTTATTCATCATTTTTATTTTCATAATATATTTTTTAATATATATATATATATAGATATTTAAAAATATATATATTAAAAATAAAAAAATCAATTCGCTTTGTTTATACTACAAAAATCAAGTGATAAAACTGCTTCAAAATTTTAAGAGTATATGAAAAGAAGAAGTCTTCATAACCTAATTTGAAGCAGATTAAAATTGCTTCAAAATTTTAATCTCAAGTGCTTTAAAATTCTGCTAACCATAAATTTTGGCAAACAAGTCTATGTTAATTAACACTCTCTTTCATTATAGAGGTGTTGGAGGGGATAATAAAAGACCCATATTTTCTATCTGTTGAATGAACTAAACAAGAATGTGTAGACAAAATAAATAATGTGTTGTTTTATTGATTGCGCCATATTCAATCATTAAATGCAAAATAAAATATTTTGTTTTGATAGATTTAATTTTTTTTTATTATATTAATAGATTAAACGAAAACTGTAGTATTAACTAAGCAAATCCACTTAGAATTCTACATATTGAAAATTAAAAGGTTAAAAGGTAACAATCAAACTTATAGTCAAAAAAAAATTTTTTGGCTATCATTACAAAAAAAAAAAAATTTCCTTTCTTATGCATTTTTTAAGAAATAATGTATGTCTCATGCATAGCACGGGTTTTTTGCTTGTGTGTGTGTGTGTGTGTATATATATATATATATTACAAACGCTACAAGAGTGAAGACATTCAATGACAACTGTTTTGTGACCATATACAGTTTTTTCACAAATAAAAAATGCATTGCGACAAAATATTTTGTTGTCACTAGTATAGGTACTAATTGTGACAACTTACATGTTTGTCACAGTTGTAGTGTTAATGGTGATGATTTAAACTCTTCCATAAGTAAGTTGTCACTATTACTATATTAATAGTGTCGTAATTTCTTTTATCACTGAAGTTTTGTCACTAATAGAATATGCGCTCTGGCATCAATTATTTTTTGCGGGAATGAAACTTAGTTGTGACAAAAATTAATTTTCTCACTAGTATTCCAATTTATTGTAACAAAAAGTGTTTTGTCACTCTACCTATGCCTTTATGTGATGAAAATTTGTGACACTAAAGTTCATACAGTTAGTGTTAGCTGAATGTGATCACAAATAAGAGGTTTATTGTGACAAAATATGGGTGATCACAATTGTTTGTAATAGTGGTGACGATTTATTTGTTTGTTACTACCACAAATTGTGACGAATAGTCTTTTCCACAGTTAATTTGTCATTATTAATGTATTATAGTGTCCTATTAATAATGTCTCATCATAATCAAATTCATTTTTTCCTTCAATACTCATTGTATCAATAGTAAACGGATTTACTTCAACGATTATTACATCTAAATCAGATCTATGTTTAGAAACACAATCATTATTATCATCTGTACACTACAAAATATACTTTTAGGACGTAACTTTTCGTGGCAAAGATATTTTCGTCACGAAAGGTCTTCTTTCCTTACGAAAATGACTTCGTCACGAAAAATAACATTTTCTGAGAAAATCTAGATTCGTCACAAAAAAGTAGTTTCATCGTCATGAAATGTCGACCAATTGTGACTAAGACAAATTTTCTTCACGATAGGTATGACTTTTGGTTAGGAAAATGTCTTTGTCACGAAAAGTTCCGTCCTAAAAAGTATTTTTTTTTTAATTTTATAATATGTAGTTTATATATGATGTAGTTATAGTGATATTCTTCTCTCATGTTGAATGTATATTTATTTTAAAACGAAAAAGGGAAAGTAGCATTATTCTCCCAAAGGCCTAAGGAACGTTTTGGAGCTTATTCTCCAATTTCTTATTGTAAATGACTGATGAACTAAGGAACGTTTTGGAGAATAGCTTATTCTCCAATTTCTTATTGTAAATGACTGATGAACTAAGGAACGTTTTGGAGCTTATTCTCCCAAAGGCCAAGGAATGGTAGAAGTTGAGAATCTTTGAGAAGTCAAAGTTAGGAATTCTTTTTGCCGTTTTGTTGAGTCGCCTTTGAAATTATTATCATATGGCATAGTTTTTATTTTGTTAATAACATTACAGATACTAGAAGTATGATCACCTCTCTTTTCCTTTTCCACACTCTTTAATCCTTTTGACTTTTCCGGAACATTTTATGTTCGTCGGTGTAAACAACTTTACCATTATTCATTTGACCATTTTATTTACTCTCTCTCTCTCTCTCTCTCTCTCTCTCTCTCTCTCTGTGTATGTGTGTTTTTATTTTTAGTTTTTATTTGAATATGTTCAGTTATTTTTCAAGTTCATTTGCTTTCTCCACCAACACGCTAGAGATGACACCCTTAAAGGGCATTCTATTTTTTTTCCTTTCCCCTAATCTCATCTCTATAATTAAAATTATGTCTCATCATCTCATTTCAACTGGTTATTAGAGTATATGATTAATATTTATCCTAATTCTCATTTATGGTCAATTTTTTTATCCCAACTTGCTTTATTTACTTTTTTCTTTCTCATTTTCGTGTGTAGTAAGAAATTACAACTGAGCTCAGTTTATACTTTGTCATGCAAATGTGATGCTTTGAAGTAAAATTAGTGAAGCAACAAGGTAGCTAGGGTAAGGAGTTTTAATTTTGTAAAAATATAGTTTATGGAATGGCCTTCAATTTACTTTGTGGGCATTCTTTGTCTGATTTATTAACTATTTTCTTCAAAAATATAAATTCCGTGCATAGCACGGGTATTTTGCTAGTATATCTATCTATATTACAGAGCATGTTATAGATACGTATATTTGTATCTATATATTTCTTCAATACTATTTTCTTAGATTTTCACATTTCTTAATTAATTTACTAATTTTTATTGGTTGAGAATATTTAGGTTAATTAAATTAATTGAACATTAACTTATCTTAATAAAAATTAAATATCAACTTTTATTGGTGCAAAAATGTTAAACTATTTTATAAAAATTGGGAGAGGGGGGATTCGATACCCCAACCTGCAAGCCGGATGCTACGCCACATTGTCAACTACTCTGGCATGTATTTTACAACTATTTTTTTTAATTCTTTTAATGGAATGCTAATTTAAATTTTATTTTGGTTGTAAACTCTTAATTGGCTTATAAGAGTATCCCACATTGAAAAGTTACATTGTTTTTTGAGTTTGACAATACTATAAAAGAAGGTACTTTGGCATGTTTTGAGTTACAAAATTGGGCTAACATTTTAGCCCATCAAATTAAGGAAGCCTGCTTATTTGCTTCTTACATTTTTTATTTATATAATTATAAATAGTTAAAGTTTTAACAAATAACGGGTAATTCAGATGACCGGGTCTTCTGAATTCCGATTGAGCTTATAATCAAGTTCGATTTAGCTCAGACTTATGCAATGTTCATTTTTTTTATTTTAATGGAGAATTTTTTTTTTCATAATATATTTTTAAAAATAAATAAATATGGATATTTAAAAAAAATATCAATTCGCTTCGTTTATACTGCAAAAATCAAGTGAATCCTTTTCTAAACTCTCTAAAACTAAAGTATTAATTTGTAAAAATCTATCTATCTATATTAATATATATTACAGAGTATGTTTTCACTCTTTTATACATCTCAAGCTCTAGAAATGCCATCTGTCATTTTATGGATTTTTTGTTTTTTATCTTCTTAATTAATTTTAAAGTTCAATGATAATGATGTTAGGATATATACTTATCACTATGATCTTTTTTAAACTCATAATAGCTATCTACTGCTTCAAATAACTCCTAATGTATAACTTATTTCTCCACAACCGATACCCTCTTTTGGGTAAGAAAAAGGACTTAAATATATTAAGCAATAGAACTGGAAGCAATGTTGAGGCAACCATTAACATCATTACAAACTGATCTCACAAAAACCGCCCCACGGGCATCCCCTGCCACTAGTTGGCATACAAAAGGGGGAGAAGATAAGTAATGAAGTTCGAAGCATCCAAAGAAGCTCCATTTTTTGCCAAACTTCTTTACCCTCTTTAAATCAAACTTCTTTGTATCATACAATACTCTTCCTTAAATTCTGAAGGTAATATTTCACCCTCTTCATTATTTTGCTCAGTTTCTTGCATTTGATTTTTACTCTTTGTCATGTTATGTTTTCCCAATATCCTCCTTGAAGCAAATTGCTATGTAGCATACAATGCTTTTACTTTGATTCTCCCTCTCTTCATTATTTTTCTAATTTTCTTGCATTTTATTTTTATTCTTTTTCATGTTACTGTTTTTCTTATACCCTGTTTGAATTAAACTGCTTTGTTGAATACAATGCTATTCCTTTAATTCTGAAGGTAATATTTTCCTCTCTCCATTTTTCTTCTCAGTTTATTACATTTCATTTTATTCTTTGTTATGTTAAACTTCATTACTAAACTTCTCTTCTTTTTCACTCATAAGAATTGATTATTAATTTTTTTTTAATATTTTTGTTACTACTTTGCGATCTTGGCAGGGATTGAAGGTAAAGGAAGGATAGGTAAGAACTTTTTGCAAGACTTTTTCTAGATTTATCTTTTTGCCTTTGGAAAAAAAGTTTTGGTTCGTTTGTTGCTTGGGTGGGCAAGTATATTATTTTTTTGTTTGGTCTGAGATCGAGGGTGTCCACCGCATATAGCAGTTACTAATCCCCTCGCCATGGGAGCTCTCTTTCCAGTAAATTGTTGTCCATGAAATGCGCTACCCACTATGATATTGTATTTTTGTGTGTTCGATACAGAAAAATTATTATGAAGGGTTGAATTAGATTAGTTACTTTTATTAAAAAAATTGAATTTATAATTTTTTTTTCCATTTAGATCATCTGGGCACATTCACAACTAGCTGTATTTTTTATTTTGAAGAAGTAAAACTGAGACAACATGGTTTAAGAAACAAACAAAACAAAATTGTAGCGATTTGATTTTTTAGATTTAAAATCATCTTCATGGCTTTAATTTATTTTCTTCAGCTTTGTCATATAAGCTTTTTCCAAAACCTTTATTTTTCATGTACTACTGATTAACTTTTTTCCTATCAACTATTTTGTGAATTTGGACTTTAACGTTTGAGTTGGTTGAAAGTCATAAAACAAATATTTGTATGTTTCATTCAAAGATAATGGGCATATGATGTAAACACGTTTTATCCTGTTTTCGTTTTCAACCAATAACAAACCTTCAAAACTCTAATATAATTTTTTAGAATTTTTTAACTTTTAATTGTTTTACAAAAATTTAATTGGCTGAGAAAATTTAGATTAATTAAATAATTAAAAACTAAAACTTATCTTAATAAAATTTAAATATCAAATTACAACCTCAATTATCTTCACAATCCAACATTTTATCTCATAATCTTAAATTAATCATCTAATTACTTATCAAAAAATATAAAAAAGAAGACAATCTCTATCTAATTTCAAATCTTATTGGCATATTCTAATTATTGGTGAGGTTTATCTTCAAATCTTACATTCATTTAAAAAAAAAAAAAGAAGAAGTAGAAACATGAAACTTTTCTACTTTATATATAAACCAAGTAATTGACAACATGAAGTTGCAGAATTTGTTTTGGTTACAAGTTAATCCGGAAAGCTTGGATATTGAGTGAAAAGTGAAGAATCTATTGTCCTTTTTTTTCTCCTATGTTTTTTTTCTTTTTCTTTGGGGCTTAGAATACTGTAACTTCTAATCCATAATAGCCTCTTCTAATCCATAATAGCATTACAACTTCTTCATATTCTTTTTTCTGTTTATTTAATCTTTATTCTCTATTACTAGCCTTAGAATTGAGTTAGTTTTGATGACCAAATCTGAAATTATTCTTCTGGTAGTTTGTTTTGTACCTTCTTTTTTCCTCTTGCACAAAACAACGTTTGGAACATATGAATATTTTATAAAATCATCAAAGTTAACTTTTACATCGATTTTCTCGAGTTTTTAAGGAACTCCTTATGAGGAGAGGAAATCTGAGAAAGTTCTGCATGCATGTGATATCTGTTGACATTTTCTGGATAATAATTTAAATGCTATCCAAATTGTCCCATGGAAGAAAGATACATGAAGTAAGCAACTTTTGGTAGAGGGGTTTGTTTTCTTATTTATTTATTTTTGTTCTCTTGGTAGAAAATTATTTTGAGATAAAAGAGGTACTTATAGGTAAGATAGTATTCTAGATATGAATTTAGATTAAAAAAAATTAAAAATTGGCATGAGCAACTATTGTTATTGGGCTCCAACGAATAAAAATCAAAGAAAAGAAAGGGTCAAATCCCATAACATCTTAGCAATTGCTTGCCATCGTTGAATATTTTGGTTGTCTTGGTGGGCTGCCTAAGAGCTTTTACCCTCACCTTTAACTAGATTGAAAGCTTATGATACGTTTTTTTTTTTTTTTGCTAAGTGAAAGCTTATGTTACTTTAATCCTTCTTTCAAATATATTTCATCCATGGAGACCAATTCCAACGTTTATTGATACTTCTGACTATGTAAACAATAAATTTTTTATTTCTTTCAATTGCTAAATATGTGTTTGATTTTGGAAATAAAATATCTTTAAGAAAGAATAGTCATTTTTTACAGTAACACAATTCACTTTTAAAAATTGTGAAGGCAACATATATTTTCCTCTAACTTTAATTAAAAATTGTTGACTTTTATTTTAATTAAAACTTTCATTTTAATTTAAAAAATATATTTCCGTGCATAGCACGGGTCATTAGGCTAGTATATCTATATATATTACAGATCATGTTATAGATACGTATATTTGTAACTATATATTTATTCAATACTATTTTCTTAGATTTTCACATTTTTTAATTAATTTACTAATTTTTATTGGTTGAGAATATTTAGGTTAATTAAATTAATTGAAAATTAACTTATCTTAATAAAAATTAAATATCATATTTTATTGGTGCAAAAATTTTAAACTATTTTATTTAAATTGGGAGAGGGGGGAATCGATCCCCCGACCTGCAAGCCGGATGCTACGTCACATTGCCAACTACTCTGTCAGGTATTTTATAATTATTTTCTTTAATTCTTTTAATGGAATGCTAATTTAAATTTTATTTTGGTTGTAAAATCTTAATTGGCTTATAAGAGTATCCCACATTGAAAAGTTACATTGTTTTTTGAGTTTGACAATACTATAAAAGATGGTACTTTGACATGTTTTGAGTTACAAAATTGGGCTGACATTTTAGCCCATCAAATTAAGGAAGCTCGCTTATTTGCTTCTTACATTTTTTATATATTTGACATGTTTTGAGTTACAAAATTACTGACATTTTTTCTTTTATTAAACATTACGTTTCCGTGCATAGCACGGGTATTTTTGCTAGTATACCTATATATATATATCACATTTTTTAATGCAAATATTATTAAAGATATACCTCTTAATTAAATTAATATTGAATTTTAATTGGTTGAGCTTGAGTGTTTAAATTTAATTATTTTAGTACTTTAATTTTTTCAAAAACTTGATTGGTTTAAAGAGTTTAGATCAATTAAATTAATTAAAAACTAATTCTTATTTTAATAACTAATTTAATTAAAACAATTATTTTCGGATATTGAGTTCTTTCGAGTTTTTAACAAGTTTACACTAATTTATTTAGAAATTTTAAATAATATTAACGTTGAATATCAAATATACTTTCTATAGTTTTAACTTTTTATTTACTATCAACATAAAAACTTTTTAATTAGTTTTAAAAGTATTAAATTAATTCAAAAAAATTGTTATTAAATTTATTAAATAAATATTAGTCTAACGAATTATGGGAAAAGATAGATATTTCTTTTTTCCTTCTAAAGTCTTGAATCCTAAAATGTTAATTTATTATTAAAATAAAATAAAAATCGTTGAAGATTACATCAAACAACATATGATTCAAAATATTGTGACTCCTATAATCTCTCCTATTATCTCATGTTTAAAATGTTCATCTATCACTATATCATTAAAAAATCATCTTTATCTTAACAACTTCCAATCCCAACCCACTACCCACTACCCATCATCCCTCATAACCTCTTCATATATCATTAATTTATTTTTTTCAAATTTGAGATATTGAAGAGATAAATGATTAAGATAGATTTTAAGATTTTTTAACTTACTCCAATTAATATAAAACAAAGCAGATTATTTTGAGACATTCAATGTCTTCTCTTAATTAGCTTCCTTCTGGCACAATGTTTCAATAGAGATTGTTACAAGAAAACCATCATGGTGGATTCAAATATTTTGTTTCCTTTTATTTTTATGATACTTTCGAGTCTGTTTGTTTTGTCTCTTCAATTTAACAAATATGTTCTATGTTTGTTTTCTTTTCTTCTTTCATTTTTATAGTATTTCGTAACGTAAATCGCATTCCAATCATAGGTTAATTTGATGATTTGTCAATATTAACATTTTTTTTGTTTCCGATTTAGATATTATTATCAATTTTGCAGGCTTATCTCCAATCTATGTTTCTAACCTTCTGTTCCATTTAAGGATGTTCGTCACTTCAGTATGAATTGAGTTTCATCACAAAGTATTCTCTTATGTAATTTTCCTTTTTCGTTTTTCCTTTCACTGGATCCAGCAATTTGGTTCTTCAATGCAATTTTTCTTTTCTTTGGTTGCAGAAGTTCGGTTTCATTACAAGGTATTCTTGGTGCAAGAAAAAAAAACCTCAAGCAATTTGTTCAATGCAATTTCACCTTTTTGTTTTTTGTTTCCTTCCTATTATACAGACTCTTCCAGTTCGTTGATCATTTACTTCAGAGAAAATGGTGATTATTACAAGGTATATTTAGTTAAAGGTAAAATTTTCAATTTTGTTCTCTAGGTTTTACTTAGTAGTATTTTTGTTTCTTCTTCCTCTTTTTTATTTTTATTTTTTGAAAAAAAAAAAATTTAACAAATGCTTCACTTTGCAAGATTCTTTTCACATGGAGGTTCATACCTATATACTCCGGTAGCATGATTATTTATTTTAGAATCCTACATTATAACAAAGAATAAGAAGATGATATGAGCCCAAATATAGAATTCAAAAGTTACTGAATAGATAAATTTGATTATATACTATTCTTTTCAAAATATAAGGGATTTTGATCCTTTGTACTTAAAATAACTATTCAAAAAGCAACCATACTATATTTTTCCTTAATTACCACACCAATCTACACCTTTCTGATAGAAGTCCCATATATTTTGATAAAGTAACAAGGGACTAAAACTCCTTTTATTTTGAAATGGAGAGAATTTAATGTAAAAGAGGTCAATATGGATAGCTTGCTTGCTAAACATAAATGCATATAAGTTTATTGTCACAACTCACTGATTGAGAGTTTAAGTATATTTATTGTTTTCATTTATGTAATGCAGTCTTTGTAGAAAATAGAGAGAATATGTAATGGTTCAAAATCTTAAATCATTAATATTTTTGATATATGTATTTTTTGTACAAATTGAGATGTTTTTAAACAAAAACTCCTGCAATTTATTCTCTAATGAAAAATTTCATTTCCTTTCTCTGATTTACGTCGTATTAAAAACTGGACTAATTTTGTTTCTATTTTTTATACATTAAATTCCCAAATGTTTCTCTTGGCAAAGTCAATTTCATGTGGAGCTTCATAGAAATTTGCACTACTTTACACTATTCTAGAGTTCAATTAGGATGGGTTTACTTTGTGGCTGACTTAGTGTTTTTTTCTTTTATTTATTAATTTTTTTAAAAGAAGATTAATACCCACTTTTCTAGCATGATTCGAATTCCAAATATACCGGTCAAAAGTGAAGTGTATTACCAATTGAACTATACTTCGTTGTCTGTGGTTGACTTAGTGTACAAACTCACTCGGCATTTTTCTTAGACTTTTGGAAAATAAGTAGAAGTTTCTATTTTTTAGTACGAAGATGCTATTATGTATAAAAAAATGTCCGTATACATTATTTTTAAGATAATATTTCATCTTCCACACACCCCTATGAATTTCATACGATGTACATCACCTCATTCAAGTGTCTCGACTTGCCTAGGGATACAAAAGAATAGAAACTGGGCATTTTTTTGGACATTAACACGCTGAAAATTCTTGGACTTTTAAGACGCATGTGTGCTAGAATAATTACAAAAGTAAGTGTTTTTTTAAGATATTTGATCGATCATTTAATTTTTCAGGACAAATAATATATCTTTAATGAATTTGGAAATCGTGTAAGCTTGCTAGAAAAAATATAAGACAAATAATTTGTAGTAAACTGAATATAATTATCATCAATTCAAAATACAAAATCAATTCAAAATACAAAAGCCATATTAATCAGCACTAATGTTATACTAATATAGCAATTATCACTAAGCAGTTTACATCAATTCAATTACTCCTACGCACATTAGTTCCTTTTTCTCATTTTTTCTTTTTTCTTCAGTGAAGCAATTCCATTGAGATTGAAGTAAACAAATTTATGTGTCAAAGGCATTAAACATAAAACAGTATTTGTAAATATATAGTATTATTTTGTGAAAAAATTAGAACTAACTTCGTTTATATATTAATAATAAAGCAAATTTCAAGTGTTCTTTGCAATGAATTATTCGTTCGGGCTATATATTATTGTAAATAAACCTATATGTTACTGTGCATAGCGCGGGTTTTTTTTATAAACCTATATATTACTTCTTTGACACCCGAAGGCGATTGCCCCCAAAGGAGAAGAGTGGAGAATACCCTAGATAGGGAGATTGTAGCATGCCCCAAGCCGGGGAGGGAACATAGCCTCACAAGGAGTAGTATTTATTGCCCCACAAGGGGAGATACGGAAATCGACCACGGGACCACAAGGGAAGATACGGAAATCGACCACGGGACCTTCGTCCCGTGGCCGGGTAGCCTTACCACTTGGGCTACCGATTCTCATTTTTTATGAGTGCATGAAATGGTTTGATATCCTTATGAAGAATAATAAAGCTTTGGAAATTTATTTTACCACTCTCATCCCTCACAGATTATCCTCTAAATTCTTTTATCTAAAAGTTTGAAATTTTTTAAAGCACTGTCTCTTACTAATCTTTAATAATTTATCTATTGTTCCCTTCCCTAAGTAGTTTAAATTCAATCTACGTTGCTTATTTAAATGGAGTTTTACTTTTAGTTGCAAATCCATGGGATTGGATTCTAGGTTACACGTTTTATTGTTGTTGTTATTATCATTAGTAGTCTATTATTTTTAGTGATTGTTTTTGTTATTATTATTATTTTAGTGTACATCATAATATTATTAATTTTAGCGAATAAGCACATTGCATGCTCAACTGGACCACCAGGCTTGGTAAAATATGAGACTTCAATTCAAACCACTAACATATTTGTCATGGATGGCATTTACAATTCCTTCTCAAATGCCACAACTCTTGGTTAATGTTGCTTTATTATTGTTATTACTATTACTTTTCTATTGTTATTAATATGTTCGCATTTATGGAGGGTTTGACGAGACGGTTATTAAACGTGATTATTTTCATCTAATTATATTAATCGTAATTTTTCAACGTAACTGTGGTAAATATTGTAATTGTTTATTTTTAAAAATGATAATAAAAACGTGCTTACATATTCATTTGGTAATTGTTTTCTCAAAATGTTTTTGATTTACGAAATATCCAATATCTCTCTAATGTATATTCTTACTATCAAAATTTAATTTCAGCGTCTTATTATAAAACGCTTAGCAAAATAAATTCAACCCTTCTAATCTAAAGTCACTAAAGTAAAATTAATGTATCTAAAGTAGTAGCTTAAATGGTAAAGGGCTCCTTACTAAAATTGAGAGATCTCGAGTTTGACGTTGATGGCCGCATGCTCATCCATTTTCACTATCCCCTCATCCACCTTCCCTTCTGAAGGAAAATTAAAAAGTAAAAAGTAAAAAGAAATAATGAAATAACCTCCACGGTATCCAATGTTAGTTCTATTTACATTTATATTAGTAACATATTACTAAATTCTAAACAATCTTATATAATATTAATAAATTTACATTTAAAAGGAACTTTCAATTTTCATTATCATGACAAGAATTAATACTTACATTTTTCTATTTAAATACATAAATATTTTCATTTTTGTTAATATATTGAAATTGTAAAACAATATAAAAAATTATCTCCGTGCATAGCACGGGTTATTACGCTAGTATATATATATTACAGAAGTCCTTTTCAGATTTGTATATATATCATTCCACGTGTCATTTTCTAGGATTTTTTATATTTTTAATTAGTAATAAAACTTTTGATTGGTGCAAAAAATTTGAACTATTTTATTCAATTCGGAGGAGGAAGGATTCGAACCCGCAACCTACAGATCAAATGTCATACCACATTGCCAGCTACTCTAGCGGCTATTTAACAGTTATTTTCTTTAATTCTTTTAATGGAATGCTAATTTAAGTAAAATTTCAGTATTTTTGGTTTTGATATAATAATCTACATTAAATATACTATACACATGTTTTCCTGTAGCTTTATTATAGACATTTTTTCCTATAGTTTTGTTTATGGTTGGTCTAGATGGTTGACGTCAGTGATAAGGGGGACGGAGGTCGAGTAGTGGTAGAACGAGTTCGAAATTGGTCGAAGATGAAGCTGAGAGTGAGAGCGAGGAACAATTCTCAAGATTTAAATGACTTTTCGTGTTCGTATATTTTTTCTTTTCTGATGTGAGAAAATTTAGGAGATGGTTATAAATTGATTTTCATATTACAATCTTATGCCTTTTCCCCCCATTTTTCAAATTATAGAAAATTATGAGATAGTTGGAATATTGTAATAATTTCCGTAAGAAAAAATTTGTTTCGTTTGAACTTTTATATTGCAATAATTTTTACATTAATCTATAAGCTACTTACCGACCTTACTGTTTTTGAGTTTTTGTCGAATAAAGTATACATAATGAGTTTTTGTCGAATAAAGTATACATAATGAGTTTTTGTCGAGTAAAATATGTCTATTATGAGTTTTTTTCCTTTTCAGAATGGCTATAATTAAATTACTCATTTCCTAAAATAATAATATTTTTTCATATAAACTTCCACTACTAACCTTCCTTAGTTTAAGTGTAATTTAAGGAGATTAAATTTCCTTAACTAATAATGTTAGAAGACAACTTTATTAAAAGTAAAATACTTTTATTAATTTTCATTTTAAATCAAAGTGAAACATTAAATTCAAGATTGAAGCAATATTGTATTTGTTAAAGTATATAGCCTAAATAATATTTGAGTTTCTGATAACTATGTATCATCATATTACTTATGACCCTTGTGTTATTTTTCTAAATTTCTTTTATATTATTAGTAAATTTTTGTTTTTTGCATTTATTTATGATAGCTGAGTCTATTGATCATTGCTAGCCACTTTTAATTTTTTATTATGATTTTTCTTTTAAATGTTTCGATTTATTTGATTGCTGGGTACAAAGAATCCTAATTCTTGGTAACATTTTATGTTATATGTATTGATTTACGTATGTCCTAGAAGTCTTAAGCAAAAACTTAATTTAGACTTGATTTGTTAGTTTGGTTCTAAGAATTAAGTTTTTAAGTCATGCCCAACAAAATTTTCTTAAAAGATTGCCCTTCAAAAATGACCAATTTTGCAAAAAATTATAAAGTTTATGAGGAACTTATTTAAGGGAATTTATTGGGAAGTTTCTGTGAACTTATGGGAATTTATGCGAATATTTTATTCTAATATTTACTCATCTCTTCATTCGTTTGATTGATGTTCCTGACTTTTGACGTTTAATTATTATTTATATCTATTTTGAATAATTTTTTATCCAATAAACATCATTATTAATAAATTCCCTTTAAATAATTTATTATTATATATTATTAGATTGATTTTATCTTTCAGGGAATAAAAACATTTAATAAAATGAATCTTACAGCAATGCAAGTTTGGCGAAACACATTTGAGCAGAAAATTGCTCGCTCTCATAGAAGAAGATGCATTATCTCAAAATGTGGAGCATACAGTTTGAAAAAAATTCATGAATTAGATGGCTCCATAAGAAAAATGAAGTCACAATACGTAGTCTCTTCATTTTTTTCTTAAAATATTTGGTGATTAATATTTAATAGTAGTAGTGTAGTCATTATTGGACCAAAACATTGGATGAAACATTAATCAAAATAGTATAGGATTATGTTAAAATATTTTGATTATATATTATTTGATTCAATATTTTTTATCCAATAGTCCTTCGGTGTTCACCCTTATATTTGTGAGTTACTCAATAAAAGTCACATTACAGTTAACGAGTTTTTGTTCTAAATATAATTGTACAACCATTAAATTAATAATTTGAAATTCAGTATTTTCGTGCATAGCACGGGTCATTTGCTAGTATAAGGAAATGGAGAATGTCGGCTGATGGTAATTTCACCTCAAAGGCCACCCACATGGTCATCCATGAAGAAAACCCCGATTTCATTACAAATGCTAAAAAATGGGACTGGATCTGGAAGGTGAATTGTAACCAACGAGTAAAAATGTTCTTATGGCTATGCTCTCATAACCGACTGGCTACTAAAGAGCATCTTCACAGGAAGAATATCGGTCCTGATTCTACTTGCCCCCAGTGTGGCCTCTATCCAGAAACGATTGCACATCTTCTGCGAGACTGTATTATGGCCCGGGACCTATGGCAACGCATGAATCTCCCCCAGCATATCTTATACCTCCAAAACAACAGCGTTGATAAGTGGTTAAAGAGATGCGCTGAAGCAACCGCTATCTCAACCTTTAACAGTGTACCCTGGGGAACTATATTTGCATACGGCTGCTGGACTTTATGGTTACACAGAAACAACAAGTTATTCACCCCGGGAAAACCTTGTACCCCTCCCTTTCGCGACACCATTACTAAAGCAACTGAATTCCATGCTCTGGGAGGGAATGCCAGGAGTCCACGACAATAAAAAATTATCCCTATATCTTGGACCAAACCGCCCGAAGGGTGGTTAAAGCTTAATGTGGACGGCTCAGCCATTGGTAACCCGGGCCGTGGTGGTGGGGGTGGACTAATCAGGAACGGCGACGGAGAATGGGTTTCGGGTTTCCATAGGAGCATAGGCACCTGTACAAATAATGTGGCTGAACTATGGGCTCTTAGAGACGGCCTTAAGCTAGCTATCAGTGTTGATGCTCAAAAGCTTGCTATTGAAATGGACGCCAAAGTAGTGATAGACCTTGTTTTACATGCTGATCTCTCTACTCACCCTTTATCATCACTTATCTCTGATTGCAGGGCACTACTTCGGCGTCTACCGGAGTTTAGTTTCTCACATATCTACAGAGAAGCCAACGCTTGCGCAGATTGGCTCGCTAAAGCTGGAGGACGTCTTCCATCCTCCGATTTCTTTATTTTTCACTCTTTACCCCAATTTGTCAGCCACCTAGTGGCGGGGGATGCCCGTGGGGCTTTTTTTGCTAGGACTATTTCAGATACCTCCATCCATATCCATCCTTTTGTTAGCCTTATAATGGCAGGACATGGACAGGAGGTATTATTAGATAGGCCTAATTGTAACAACTTTGTTCCTTACCCTACGGGCTAGGGAGCCCTGCTTATTTTTAATATATTGTTCTTTAAAACCAAAAATATATATATATATATATATATATATATATATATATATATATTACAGAAGCCTTATACATACATATATTTGTATCTATATATTTATTCCATCCCTTTTTCTTAGATTTTCACATTTTTTAATTAATTTACTAAAACATGATTGGTTAAAAAAAATTAAATTATTAAATTAACTAAAAAAATTAAATTATTAAATTATTTGAGTGTTAGATTCTCTCAAATCCGATAATGAATGTTAGTAATAGACTTATCTACTAAATCTCCCTTTTTTAGTGCTATTAAATATTAAATTAACTAATAGCTAATTATTATCTTTTTCCCATAAAGTTTTAAATCTTAAAATGTTTTTACTTTTGACGGAAGTTAATAGAATTGCTTTTAAAAAATAGTCCCTCCCTACCTCAATATATGTCGTTTATGATATTTTGAACAATTAAGGTACTCAAACAAATAGTAATATTTCCACCACAATTTTAATAATACCCCTTTCTTCCCACTCTCTTTCACTTTTCCAATAAAGATATGTTGGGGTATAATTGGAATAAATGGTTGACAACTAATAAAAAACTTTAAATGACAATTAATTTGGATACATATATCTCCTAAATGACAATTAAATGGGAATGAAGGGAGTATTAATTAATGAACTTTATCGTCAATTAAACTATTTAATAACTAATACACCTTTTTTAATGGATAGAAAATCTTAATCTAAATGTTTAAATTTAAAATGATTATCTAAATATCTAACAAACTACACACGTCTCTGTTTAAACCTCTATCCCTTCTCACAAACACACGTCTCCGTTTCTCTCTCCCTCTACCCCGCCACTGGCTTCCTCTCCTCCTCCTCCACTCACCACGTGCCTCTCTATCCTCCATCGCCACCCTCACTTCGGTCATAGCCATAGTGAATCTTTAGGTATTTTCTCTGTAAGTTTCTCTTCCATTATTGCTTTAAATTTGGGTATTTAACTTTCTAGCGTTCATTTTCTTCTCCTTCTATTAGATGTAATTAACCGCTTTCGCCTTTGGCCTGAGTAACCAGTACATCGACCGGTAAGAATTATTTTTTTACAAAGTTAATTTGGTAACTTCTCTTTTTTGCCTTTTATTATTTTTGTGCCAATTTCTGGTAAGAGTTTATCTTTGATTTTCAAATTATTAATTTTAATTACTCTATCTCCGTCAAAACTAAAAATTCTAGGGAAGACGATGGGAAGTTTTGGGGGTGGGGTTGATTTGGGATAAGAATTTTTATTTTTTATTTCATTTATCAGCTCAATCAACATGTTTTCCCTGATTTTACTGATTTCTTGGCGGCTACCTCAATTTAGTTGGTTTTACCCTTCCAATATCATTCATGTGGTCTGATAATTTATCAAGTTATCTTCATTTTTGTCTGGCAAGTTACAACAGTAACAGAGCCATTCATTCTCCTCAATTTAACGGAATAATGCTTATTTTACTTTTGAAAAATTGGATGCAAGTATACATAGTTTTTTTCTTATCCTACGTATTATTTTTCTGTTCTTTCGTTTCTATTATCGGGGGACTGAAGTTTATGTACATTTCTTTTTTTTTCCCTCACAATAAATGGCTGGTTCATTAAATTCTGGAAATGTAAAGGGGAAATGTCCTAAATATTGCTACCTTTTGGGAATTGTTCTAAGAGCAGAAGGTATCTTTGCTATTGATTGAATACTTACAAGGTTTTAGTTAGTTGGATCAAGGTAATTAGTTGACCAGAGAACAAGACATTTAATCTACTTACTAACCTCATGTATTATATTCTAGTTTCGTTTCCAATTTTATTTTTTGTATAGCATTTTCCACTATAAATTGGATTACAAAGGGTGATAGCGCGGATTAGTGTAGTCAACCACCAAGCTGGTGTGATCATTCATGGTCAAAACTCTCGACCAAGTTGAAGGGTAATTCCAGTTTGTCTTTGATTATCCTTAACGGCTTGCTCATTTTGATGGTTATCCCCTTGAAATGATTATTGATATCTATGTTCATTTGGTCCTAAAAAAAATTTCAAGTTTAAAATGTTCTAGCTAGACATCTTTGCAACTTCAGTGTGATTTATTTCCTATAAAACTTATAAGTATGCATTGTTATTCTATTCAATGTACCTCCTTTATATTTATTTTTATTATTTTCTTTCAATATGAATTTTGACCAAAAGTAATTTATTCTTTATCTTGCAAGTACAACATTTTATTGGAGCAACATTTTAAAGGTGCTCGAATTATTGTGTGTGTGATCGATTTGATAAGGAATTGTTATGACATGCTATGTTTATGTTTTGGTAATTTTTTTATGTGCTTAAGTTAGTTAAAAATAAGTGTTTTAATTTGGGATTGTTGAAAGTGGAGAAAATGAGTTTTTCTTCACAAAATAAGATTGAAAAATGAATGTTCTGAATCGCGATCGACTGGTTCGTTTTGCCGGATCAGATATCAGTCGCCCGGATCAAACTACTGGCTAATTGCGGACGATTTGCAGTGTATCTGTTACAACTATACCATCCACACCGGATCATAATCCGCATCCTAGTCATGCTAATTAATTGTCCTGCACTATATTGTACTGGATCAATTTGTATAGTACAATTGGTAGTACATAGTGTCTTGTATAAATATGATATGAAATGTACATTTTAGATTAATCAATATAAAGAATCATTTTCCCCAAGTACCATATTTCTTCTTCATGGTATCAGAGCATTATATCACATAATATCTCTTCCCCTCTTTTATAATATTTCATTTCCTTACTCTGGTAACACGTTTTATTTGCTGAACAATATTTTCAAAAAAAAAAAAAATTTCTGTTTCCTTTCTCTATTCAATTCATAATTTAAAATTAATTTCCTTAGCAAAAGGTATTATTCCTTGCATAACCTTTCCCACACGTTTTTTTAATAGCAAAGATTAATATTCATTTCCTTATTCATATCTTTCAGAGAATCAAAGTCCACATAATTTTTTTTTCCTAATCAAAATTGGGTAGTGATAATGCCAGAGTAAGAATCTTACTGCAAGAGCGATTTACGTGCATGTGACAAAATTACCCCTCTAACATATTAACTAAATCTTTTAATTATTTTTTCTATTTTCTCTCCCAATATTTTCTCTCTATCCTGGCATGATCTTTCTCTCTCCCCTATATTCTTTCCTTATTTTTCTCTCAATCTCTCTATTTTCATATGATTTTTGTTTTCATATCTGTTTTTTTTTTCGTTTTTTCCTCTCTGTTTTTTTTTTCATTTTTTTCTTCTCTCCATCTCCAAGTAATTTTGTTTTCTTCTCTATTTGTTCTCTTTCATTATCTCTTCTTGCTCTTTTGTCTAACTTTGAATTTATATATATATCCAGATAATTTTCAACTACTTTCAGTAAAAGAGATAAATTTTATTATTTTTATTGAGCTTTCGATTTTATATTGTTGTTGAATGGTTCAATCCAAGAAAATGATCTATTCAGTGAGGAAATTGAGAGAAGAAAACAAAATCACTTGGAGATGGAGAGAAGAAAAAAAAAACAGAGAGAGAGAGAGAGAGAGAGGAAAAAACGAAAAAAAATAGATATAAATAAAAATCACGAGAGATTGAGAAAAAAATAAGGAAAGAATATAGGGGAGAGAGAAAGATCAGGGTAGGATAGAGAGAAAATATTGGGAGAAAAAATATTTAGTTAATATGTTAGAGGGGTAATTTTGTCACATGCACGTAAATCGCTCTTGCAGGAGGATTTTTGCTCTGGCATTATCACTACCCATCAAAATTGCTTACACGTTTTGTCTCTTTCTGGTTTCTTTAGACTAAGATTTTTTTTTTTTTTTTTTTACAGAAAGTCGTCCTTTGCTATCATCTTTCGTCTATAGGAATTTTTCTGTCATTCACTCTCATGGTTTCTTCTATTGCTTTCGCTTCGTCCGAAATCACTGCTTTCAGTCCTTATCACTTAACCTCTAACGAAAATCCCTCTCTCTCTATCATTAGTTTTCAACTCACTTCTCGCAACTACCATCACTGGTCACGCGCTATGCGTCTTTCACTTCTTGCTAAAAACAAAATCGGTTTCATCGATGGGACAATTCCCCATGCCGACGCCGATGACAAACTCTTCAATGCCCCGGCAAAGCAATTAAACAACATGGTCTTATCATGGATTCTCAACTCGGTGTCCCCATCCATTGCCTCCAGTGTCATTTGGCTCGATTCCGCAGCAGAGGTGTGGAATGATCTTAAGGCTCGTTTCTCTCAGAATGACTCATTCAGATTATCTGACTTGTTCGAAGAAATACAAAATTATAAGCAAGGTAATCTAAATGTCAATGAGTATTTCAATAATCTTAAGGTTTTGTGGGATGAGATGAATGTTATTCGCCCTCTTCCTAATTGCACTTGTGTACCCAAATGTTCTTGTGATATGCTTAAAACTATAAGAGGGCATTTAGAGGCTGATTATGTTATTCGTTTTCTTAAGGGGTTAAATGAAACTTTTTCGATTGTTCGGTCACAAATTTTACTCACCAAACCCCTCCCCCTATTCATGAAGTCTTCTCCATGGCTCAACAATATGAAAGGTCGTTTACTTATGCACTTTCTCATTCACCTGTGCCACAAATTGTTAGTTTTCCCACACAAACTCCCCAAACTATGGCTTTCCAAACCATTGCCTTTTCAAACCATGGGAGGGGTTATCCTAAAAATACTAGGAAAAATCTTGTGTGCTCTTTTTGTGGAAAACAGGGTCATACTCATGATACGTGTTATAAGAAGCATGGCTTCCCGCCAAGCCATCGCCACAAAGGGCATTCTTCTCAGCCATCAGCCCATCAAGTTTCTGTCTTGGGAAATGCAGCTGCTCAAGGTATTCCTCCACTACCTCAGCCCAGTTCCGCTTTAATCCCTGCTGCATTTTCTGTGCCCAGACAACAGTTCATTGGTTCCCCTCATGGAAATACTCATTCCGCTAGTCCAGAAGTTCAGATCCAAGCAAACCATGATGCACATGCTTCCACTCCCGTGGCCCTACATGCTGCTTTTCAATCGGCTTCTTCAAATTCCGGTTTGACTTCAGGTAATAAGTTACATACCATGCAATGGATTATTGATTCCGGGGCAACTCATCATGTTTCATCATCTTTGCATGTTTTCTCTGACTATCATGCACTTCCTTATACTACTATTTGTTTGCCCAATGGTGATTTTACATTAGCTACTCATCAGGGAACCATTTGCTTAAATTCTGATCTAAAATTGTCTAATGTACTCTATGCACCCTCGTTTTCTTTTAATCTATTATCTTTAGGTCAACTTCTTCAAGATCGAAATCTTTTTGTCTTTCTCTTCGCTAACTTTTGTTTCATTCAGGATCTTATGAAACAGAAGACGATTGGTTCAGCTAAGCTCGATAATGGTCTTTACATTTTGCACCCCTCCCCTTGTTCCTTTCCTTCATTTGTTTCAAACATTATGAACATTTCTACTATTTCCCCTATGAATAAGGGTGCAATTTTTTCTGATGATTTGTTATGGCATTTTCGTTTGGGACATCTCTCTTTTCCTAGATTGAAATTAGCGCAAAAAATTGATTCTCATATTATTGCCAAGCATGCAGAATATTGCTCTATATGCCCGTTAGCTAAACAAACGAAATCCCCTTTTTCCTTAAGTAATTCTACTTCTAAAGACTGCTTTGATTTAATTCATGTTGATATATGGGGGCCTTATAAAACTCACACTATACATGGTCACCTGTATTTTCTCACTATTGTTGATGATTTTAGCCGTTTTACTTGGATTTTTCTCATGAAAACAAAATCTGAAACTCGACCTCTTGTTAAACAATTTTGTCAACTTATCTTAACACAGTTCAACACACACATCAAAACTATTCGTTCTACATGACCTATTAATGATAGCCTCGGGAACCGAATTCACTTGGTACCTCCTTGTACCCGTGGCAATATATATAATATTAAAATATTATCCTAAAGTATTTAAATCTTGTACCATTGGTTTGCTTTTCTTATTCTTTGAAACCATTACATTTTTTGGCATGTACATTCATGGGATTATGATTCATGCTACTTTGTCTTCTTTATGAAAGTATCACAACTTCAGATTGTAATTTTTGATGAATCCGAGTATTCTTACCTTCTTATATCAGGTTGAATTGAGATGTCGGACACAAGATGTATTGATTTGTTTCTGCCTATTTTACTGTCTTGATACTTTCCTGTGCTAAAGCTCGATCTTTTCTTATTATGTTGCTCTAGTACACCGCCGCATATCTTGTTAATTTCAGATAGAATTTATATACATTGTTAACCTTGGAATGCGAGCCTCTATATACATAAAATTATTTCTTGTCGTCTTTCACGACCCTCACATCTGCTCATCACACCAATTTGACGATTCATATTTTTCTCATGATCTCTCCGAGCCGCTTATTGAAATTGCAGGGTTTAATTTTGTGCAGTTTGGGCATATTCTGTTTATGTTTAAATTTCTTCTTTTTTAAAAAAAAAAATCATAAAATTATAAGTATCAAAGTTTTGATTTTTGTTTAATTGATCTGATTACCCCTGTTACTGTTTGATACTTTGCGGGTTGACTTGGAATGCTGTTTGTACTGACCCACCTAGGGGTAGAAGCTAGGACTCTGTACTGGCCCATTCCCTAGAGGGTATAAGTCTAGGGCTGATATATCAGTTTCTGTTTATGTTTCGGTAAACCTATGATCCCCGGTCAAGGTATCACTCTGTACATTCTGTTTCTGTTAAAAGTCCTGCAACTGTTAAATTATTTGAAAACTGTCTGAACTTCTGAAGGTTTCTGAAAATACTTTTTGTGTCAAAAATGTTCTGTTTAAAGTGTACTTCTATAAAATCTGTTTGTTTTATGAAAACTATATACATGTAACTGGATTTTCCCGGGAGGTGTTTCTATACTTACTGAGTTGTAGCTCACTCCTTGCGTTGTTGTTTTTACAGATGATGAGTCATAAGGGATCGATAGACCATACGACGGGGACTGAGTGTAGAAGCAACTTTGGATTACTTACGGAATAAAACTTTAGGATAATTCCATTAAGAGTATTTTTCTCTACTTTAATGTATTAAAATTTATTGAGGAATTTTGATAGTTGAATTAAATGGGTGATTATTACTTTATGGAAATAGATTCTCTAAATGTAAGGACCTGGTATTCTTGGATTTTGATTTGAGAATACGGTCATGTCGGGTTTTCGGATCCGAACTTATAGACCCGGGTCCGGGGCGTGACATTTAGTGGTATCAGAGCTTAAGGTTCAAATCGTTGGGAACTGGCTTAGGCTTCAAATATTTTAGGAAAGATAATATGGCATAAGTAAGTTAATGTTTGATCTTCGAGAAATTGTTGAAGAAGTGGTCTGTAAGCTTAAATTTGTAAGTTTTGAATGGTGCTTGAGATGTATTAATGAGCCTAGGGTTTAATCTTCGGAATTAGCTTAGGCATTATGACGCTCAAGAATATAAGATGGGTAGAGTTAAGTAAGAAATAGGTGCGGTATTGTGTATCATATGGTAGTGTTTTCTTTTTTATTATGTAGTTACGTGTTACCACGTGTGTTTTTTTTTTTACAAGATCGATGATTGTCTGCGAACGATAGTCACATGATTGATAAGATCCTTGTTAACGTCTAAACATCTATATCAAGATTGTGAATCGCAACGGTGGAGAATGTGTGGAGACTCAACCATTGCGACAAAAATCCAGACTCGTGTACCGGCTCAACGAGAAAATAATTAGCAGGGTCAAACGAGTTGACCCTAGGAACAAGAAGACTTTGCCTTTATAGTTCTACCTAAACTCACTACGACCTTCAACATGTTGGCACATGTGCAGAACCAACAACACCTGTTTGAAGAGCAATAGAGGAGCAACAACAGCAACCATGTCAATGCCTTATGCTCGCCCAAAGGAATGCGCAGAAGTATGGGGCTATCTACGAGCGAATGAAAAAGTCGAATGTGCTGGAAGCGGCGGATGGGCTTTACGAGATGTAATTAAATTTTGAGATCATGGAGGCTATTGATGAAGTGAAAACAAATGTGACACAGAATACTTAGCGTATGTTGTGGATACAGACGAATAAGTCCTTAAGCTGGAAGACATTCCAGTGGTTAAGGAGTATCCCGACGTGTTCCCGGAATCACTACCCAGAATATCCACAGAGAGAGAATCACAGAAAAATCTATAACATTCATTATCACGGACCCGATATTCTACATTTCTTGGGGCATTCCATTTTGTTATCTTTGGTTTCTTCAAGAAATCCTATTCATATACATCATTGCTGATAACCATTGAATCCATAAATTCTTACTCGTGTTTTATAGCCATCTCAAATCTGGATTGTTATCTAGTAATTATCTTCTCATTCTCATTCTCACTTTAAAATCCTCCATCAGTTTTGGATCATTTGATTACTAATATTTAACAGTGTCATTTTGTATTCTCATATTTGTACTCGATGGACAATGACTCTCACCTTTCAAGTGGTGTATCATTTAGCTAACTTAGTATCATCTCCTCTAGGTTAAGGACATATGTATACAAATATTGACACCTCACGTTGTTGTCTGGCATAGACGCCCTTATCTATTCACTTCATCGACTTATTCTCCATTCATTCTACTTCAAGATTCTACAATTTAGTATTACTGAATTTTGTGACATCTTTAGGCTTCCAAAACTTCCTTTCTCTTCAATACAAATTGGAAGGAGTGCTTGAATTATCAATTTCCTTTTATCTCTTTGTGGAAAGCCCTTTCTTTAACTAGTGCTAACTACTTGACTTTGCTTTTTGTGAATGTTTATTGAAGTTTCAGATAAGTCTATGACTGTATTACTTATACTGACATATCGTATAGTGTCTGAATGAGCTAAGGTTTCTTCATCATTAATGGCTCGTTATTATTCGTTACTCTTCAATTATCTTATCCTTTCAAAATCTGTTAAATGTATTCATTTAGGATCGTCGATTCAACTTTCACTAATCTAATCTTCTTTACCTTGTTTTTAAACCTGATATTCTTTTCCGGAGTTATTCTTTTCCTTTCTCCTCTAGTCTACCTGCGAATTTTATCACTCAGTTTTCTAAGAGTAAACTGAAGCATAAAGTCCTACGAAAACTTGTGTTTTCAGTGTACCGCAACAAAGGCGTGGTATGACCTCATCCCACCTCGGTGAATGTAATGATGAAACACTCGAAGATAATGTTACAGAGGGTTGGAAAGGATACTATTCTGACGATGGTGGACAGACCGACGAATTTATCTATGGCTTTTGGCAGAGTTCCAACAAAACGATAGGGACAAAGATAAACCTTAGTAAAACTTTTCACTCGCAGACAGATGGACAGTAAGAAAGAACAATCCAGGCGTCGAAAGAGATACTACGAGAATGTGTACTTGATTTTGAATAAAGCTGGATGGATTACCCGGTACTAACCGAATTCTCGAACAAAAAAAAAGTTACTTGGAAAGAATTGGAATGGCGTTAGAAAGAGTTGGTATGTAAGTGTACAAGTTGGCGTTACTGCCAGCGGTGTCAAGAATTTACAACATGTTTTATGTAACACAGTTGCGATGTTACATCGGCGACCCATGTCACGACTTGAAGCAAAAAATCTTTGCAAGTACAGGAATATTCGACCTATAACGAATATCCGATCCGGATCATTAACCACAAGAACCGAGTGTCGAGAAAAAGAACTATACCCTCCATTAAGGTTCAACGGTCGAACCATACACCATGAAGCGCGGCATGGGAACTCGAAGAAGAGAGAAGAGTCAAGCACCCTCACCGCTTCGACGAATCAGATTTGCAAGTTTCGAGGACGAAACTTTTCTTAAGGGGGTTAGGATGTGAAACCCGGTCCCTTTATTAGGACCAAACTGTCAAGTTTTGGAACTTGTGGTGATAGGGTTAGCATAAGTCTAGAGTGGGGGGGACTAAGTTTGTAATTTTTGACTTTATATATAGATATATATAGACTTGTTAGTCTAAACCCTAGTTTTTATCTAGTCTTCTCTCTTTACGACGGCAGACATTCTTGCGGAGATAGAACCTGAGACAATTCCGGTACCCGTTCTACCGATCGAAGGTAAGGTCTTTCACAGTATCGTTAGTACTATTCGTAGGATCGTGAGAGTATTGATGATTAGTCTTTGCGTTTTTTTAGGTTTTGTTGGTGAAGAGATTCCGTCTTAACAGTTTAAGAACGAATCAAAGGTAAGTAAAGATTCTCTCTGTTTTTATTAAAAAGATTATATGTTTGATACAAAATTCGGGAAGTTACGTGTTTATTTTTATATATTAGTGTACTGTTTTGGTAATCTTGATGAGATTTCCAACGAAATAAATGATTTGGTCTTTCTTGTTCTAAAAACGTACTGGTCGTACTCGGGAGAAATCTGAACGTACTCATCTCTTAATTTTTTGCGTATTCCCAGTTGTGCCTTTCACGTTTTTTTTGTTGGTATAATGCAATAGCAAAGGAATTCTTCCTCAATTGTCTCGAGTATTCAAAAGGCTGCTGATGTTTCTTGACTTGGATTTTCTTTACCCTTGTTCCCTCTTGTTCTAATTGAACCTATTAATGATGGAAAATTCTGATATAGACCTGGGCTATATGTGGGGTTGTGGACCACTTGGTCCAAAATTAACCACATCACCTCTTTTGATTAAAAAAAAAAAAAAATTCTTATAAGGCCCCACCTGTTTTTATTATTTTAATCAAAACTGTGATGTGGCTGAATGTGGACCAAGTGGTCCATGGCCACCTTGTGGCCCAGGTCCACGACAGAATCTGCCATTAATGATAGCCTCGGGAACCGAATTCACTTGGTACCTCCTTGTACCCGTGGCAATATATATAATATTAAAATATTATCCTAAAGTATTTAAATCTTGTACCACTGGTTTGCTTTTCTTATTCTTTGAAACCATTACATTTTTTGGCATGTACATTCATGGGATTATGATTCATGCTACTTTGTCTTCTTTATGAAAGTATCACAACTTCAGATTGTAATTTTTGATGAATCCGAGTATTCTTACCTTCTTATATCAGGTTGAATTGAGATGTCGGACACAAGATGTATTGATTTGTTTCTGCCTATTTTACTGTCTTGATACTTTCCTGTGCTAAAGCTCGATCTTTTCTTATTATTTTGCTCTAGTACACCGCCGCATATCTTGTTAATTTCAGATAGAATTTATATACATTGTTAACCTTGGAATGCGAGCCTCTATATACATAAAATTATTTCTTGTCGTCTTTCACGACCCTCACATCTGCTCATCACACCAATTTGACGATTCATATTTTTCTCATGATCTCTCCGAGCCGCTTATTGAAATTGCAAGGTTTAATTTTGTGCAGTTTGGGCATATTCTGTTTATGTTTAAATTTCTTCTTTTTTAAAAAAAAAAATCATAAAATTATAAGTATCAAAGTTTTGATTTTTGTTTAATTGATCTGATTACCCTTGTTACTGTTTGATACTTTGCGGGTTGACTTGGAATGCTGTCTGTACTGACCCACCTAGGGGTAGAAGCTAGGACTCTGTACTGGCCCATTCCCTAGAGGGTATAAGTCTAGGGCTGATATATCAGTTTCTGTTTATGTTTCGGTAAACCTATGATACCCGGTCAAGGTATCACTCTGTACATTCTGTTTCTGTTAAAAGTCCTGCAACTGTTAAATTATCTCAAAACTGTCTGAACTTCTGAAGGTTTCTGAAAATACTTTTTGTGTCAAAAATGTTCTGTTTAAAGTGTACTTCTATAAAATCTGTTTGTTTTATGAAAACTATATACATGTAACCGGATTTTCCCGGGAGGTGTTTCTATACTTACTGAGTTGTAGCTTACTCCTTGCGTTGTTGTTTTTACAGATGATGAGTCATAAGGGATCGATAGACCGTACGACGGGGACTGAGTGTACAAGCAACTTTGGATTACTTACGGAATAAAACTTTAGGATAATTCCATTAAGAGTATTTTTCTCTACTTTAATGTATTAAAATTTATTGAGGAATTTTGATAGTTGAATTAAATGGGTGATTATTACTTTATGGAAATAGATTCTCTAAATGTAAGGACCTGGTATTCTTGGATTTTGATTTGAGAATACGGTCATGTCGGGTTTTCGGATCCGGACTTATCGACCCGGGTCCGGGGCGTGACAGGGACATCATTGGAACAGATACAAAAACAATGGTGATAGGTATGCTTAATGGGACCATAAATATGAGGGATATCAATCAAACCTATATTGTTTTAATACTGAAAAATAATAATCCGATATCTCCTTCAGATTTTAGGCATATCGGTTTATGCAATGTTGTCTACGAGATTGTATCTAAGGTAATATCAAACCGGCTTAAAAAAGTGTTACCTTTTGTGATTAGTGAAGAACATAGTGCATTTCTTAGGGGAAGATTGATTTCTGACAGCATTATTGTTGGTTTCGAAGCATTTCATTGGCTGAAGCAAGCAAAAGGAAATAAAAGGAATGACAATGGTTGTTAAACTTGATATGATTAAAGCATATGACCGAGTTCAATGGTGTTTTTTTAAAACGGATGACGAGTCAATTTGGATTTCCAAATCAATTCATATCTCTTATAATGCAATGCATTTCCACTGTATCATATCAGATTTTAGTGAATGGTTCACCTTCGGAAGTGATCCATCCAAGCCGTGGGATTCGACAAGGAGATCATTTATCGCCCTTCCTATTCTTAATATGTGTTGAAGGCCTCTCAAGTTTGATTCGATCTGCAAAACAAAATAACAAATGGAAAGGCATTCAGATGGGACGAAATGCACCCCGATTAAGTCAGCTTTGAAAATCCTGGAGATATTAAATGATTATGCTTTCATATCAGGTCAGTTGCTCAATTACCAAAAATCATCTATATTATTCAATAAATGTATAATTGATGGACAGAGGATAGAAATCACTGAAATTTTGGGTATTCCCTCGACTGATACAAAAGGAAAATACCTCGGACTACCTTATTTTATTGGAAAATAAAATAAAAAATATATCTTTTTAAATATATAAAGATCAAGGAACAGGGGTATGTTGCCGGAGTTGGAGTTACATGTGTAAATCAAACGTTGGCGGAGGGATGGGTTTTCGCAGCTTAGAGGCCTTTAATTTCGCTTTATTAGCTAAACAATGGTGGAGACTGATACAACAACCTAAATTGATGATCACAAAATTGTTGAAAGAAAAATACTATCCCAATACTAATTTTCTATATGATAAACTCGGCAATAGCCCTTCATATCTATGGCGGATTATATGGGAGAGCAGAAGTCTTCTTCATGAAGGAGTAAGATGGAGAGTGGGAGATGGAAGCACAATTAATGTTTAGCAAGATCTTTGGCTTCCTATTCCATATAGTTTCAAACCTTACAAACTCCTCAAACATAATGGTTCAAGACCTCATATTGGAACATCCTCGGAGATGGAATATTGATGCTATTTCAGCAATGTTTGAACAACGAGATGTACAGATCATTGCAGAAATCTATTTATGTCCAAAACCTCTAAATGACTGTCTCTTGTGGAATTTCACAAAAACTGGGGAATACACAGTCAATTCGGGATATAGAGTGCTTATGGATTTCCAAAAACGATCATCAAATCAACAACAACCTTCTACATCATCCAGATTATTTGGACAAGGTTGGAAATGTATATGGAATTTACAGTTGCCACCAAAAGTCAAAATGTGCCTATGGCGATGGTGTAACGAGGCTTTAGCTACAAGGGAACAATTGATTCGGAGATTTCATATTGAAGTTGTGAATTGTCCAAGATGTGGGAATGCTATGGAAACTGAAATACACCTTCTGTTTTATTGCAAGTTGGCGAAAAAGGTGTGGAACGAGATGAAGATGCCTATGGAACGGTCTCTTGCTGGGGCCTTATGTGCTCGTGAGGTATGGAAAAATTTAACTTCTACTCCTCACATTTATAACAATTATGATTTGGAAATGGTGGCCATGATATGGTTGAGCTTATGGCAAGCTAGCATTTTTTTGATTTTGGAAGGCAATAATAGAACATCATCGGACATCATTGCAATGGCTAAGGCGCTGTAAACCGAATACCAAACAAACAAAGTGCAGATTTCTCCAAATCAAAATAAGAAGCAACAACAGGGTTGGAGTTCAAGAAAATTGAGGCCTCCAACACGGTTTATATATAAAGTCAATGTTGATGGAGCGCGAAACAAGGATAACTCTTGAATTGGAGCAATAATCAGAAATGCAGAAAGTGCTGTAATGGCTTCAATGACTATGCCCATACAAAATCTAGTGGAGCCTCAACTTTTGGAAGCTATGACAATTGTACAGGGATGGAAATTAGCAAAAGATTATTTTGGAGTCCGATTGTCTTTCAATTATCAAAAGAGTTTCCTCCTAGCAACAAGATCTGGCTGTAGATGGAGAATTCATTCATTATATCAGAAAAATTATAAGTGGATTCTCATGTAGGGAGCTCATGTTTATACCAAGAAACTGTAATACATCGGTTCATAAGCTAGCAAAAATGGCTTGTAATGCCCTTTATGATAGAGTGTGGCTGGAGGAAGTTCCCCAGCAAATAATCACTCTTGTAATGTCATAAATGATATAATGAAATTTTGGAATTTTCTCAAAAAAAAAAAGGACTTTTCTAGTCAAAAGTTAGGGCTTTTTAATGCATCGACACTAGGTTTGTTCAAGGAACCAAGGGGAAAAAAAAAAGGAAAAAGGAAACAAGGGAAAAGTATTAGTACATACTCCCCATTCTATATAATATAGGTCGTTTATAATATATAACGAAAATTAAGAAAGCAAAAAATTAAGGTAATTTGTTAGTCAATATATCAATATTTAAGATTTGAATAGGACTTATATACCACTAATTCTATTTAAGAGAGTAATATTGATACTTTGACTAACAAACTGTCATATTATATACTTCCTTAATTTTCACTGTGTTCTAAACGATTTATATTATTAAATAAAAATAGTACTATGTTTTATTTTAAGCAGTTAAAAAAGGATATAGATAAAAAGTTTTAAGTTAATTTTAAAATTAAGCACATTTAAAGTTACTTGATCGAAAACTGTTTGAACATGAGAAGTGGAAAGCTCATATTAGAGCAGGATGGTGGCTACCTATAGATAACCGGAAGCGGTCGCCTAGGTTTTTACGGTTCAAAAAGACCTCTAAATGTTTTTGAATTTTTTTTAATGTGTTTTCAATAAAATAATTTTTTATTTATTATGTTTTCAAGGGTACAAATAAAATAAGAAGGCCAATAATTAGTATACTTATAAGGAAATATAAAAAAATTTATTTTGTAAAGAAATAAGTAGGAAGACCCCAAGATCGATTAAAATTTAATTGGATAGATCATATTATTTATTGAGATTGAAATGTTTGAATATCTTGGTTATAAAACTTTATAATAATTTATTTCGAATCTGTAACGGAGAACATACAAAAACTTTGAAAAATATTCTTTTCGAGTACTAGAACGAAACTCGATCTTACCACAAGCTTTTTAGAATATATCTGTCATTTTTTTTTGAGTAAGAATATATATGTCATTACATGCGACTATCTCCACTATAAAAAGTAAAAAGAGAATGTTGGCTAGGTGACTCACCTGTAATAGCTTATTTTCAAAAATACAATAGAGATCGGTCTTCCTTTTGGTTCTAAAAAATCTAGAAATTGAAACATGAACGAACCACAAACCAAACCAAATAACCAATACCAGGGCGCCCGATCACATCAAGCATCCACTATAAATTTTGCCCAAGGCACAAAATTCTGTATACACAACGATATATTTGACCAAATAAGCTTCTAGTGCTACAATTCTTTATTCACGTGGTATAATATTTTGTTCACTTTATATTTTTTGAAATCGAGACTGAGGGTATCCATCACTAATTACAGTAACTAATCCTCTTGCTATGGGAGTTCTCTGAAGAGGTAATACTCTATTGAACAAGTGAGCATAAGTTATATAAGTCATGAAAAAATGTGGATATCAAGTAAAAATTTGGATGGTACAAAACGGTCTTAATAAGAAAGTCTTTATATATTGCGTTGTTCTCATTTGCTGAAAAATAAAGATAAAAAATTAAATAAATATTTTTTTACAATCTAATCGAGGGAGAAAAAAAATGAAAAATATATTTATATAATTATTTTATATTTTCATATATTATATTATGATTTTTAGGTAAAAAATAAACATTTTCTACACAGGTTATTATTATATATATATATATATATATATATATATATATATATATATATATATATATATATATATATATAAAAGCTAATTTGTTGAAAGTATGTGTTTTTAAACAATCGAGAATAGACTTACATTGTTTTACTTTAGTTTGGTTACCAAAAGGGGAAGGGTAATGGAAGGAGAAGGTGGACTGGGTGTGACAAGTCTACTTTGCTTAAAAGTTATTTTCATTGTTGATCGGATGATCCTATAAGTGGTAGATATTAGATGTTATTGAATCAAACACTATTGAATTTTAAACCCCTTATATACACTAAATGTTGATTTATTGTAAATCAACTACCTCATTTAGTAAATTCAATAGCCTCTATTTTAAAGAAGAATTTATTACTCATTCATTACACTACACCACACTTTGATGTGATAAACAAGAGTAATCAAAATAATTTGAGCTTAAGAAAATTTTGTGCTTATACTTGTAACAATCTATCACTTCTATGTGATAATCTGTTTTATATTTTACCCCTTCTATATTAGAGATTAACTTTTTTTAGAGTTAGGAAAACACTTTGTGAGGTTTGTAATAGCTCTTAGTGAGTTATGCTCTTTGTGGGCTTGTGAAGTAGTTGTGAATAAAGCTCTTTCTGAGTTATCCACTCGTGTAAAAGAGATTTCAATTCCACTTTCACTTGTTGTAAAGGAAAGTTAGTGTATTGTTAAAATATTTGAGTTAGTCTCAAGATAGCGTACGTGAATGTTTTTTAGTCGAACCATTATAAATTATTTGTCTTTGATTTTCTTCTTTACAAGCTTTCATATTTGTTTTTATTTACACGTTTTCTCTTCACTTGGAAGAAAGTTGAAAAAGTTTACAAAAAAATTCAATTTACCCCTTTTAGGTTTTTCAATAACACTAAATCATATAACAACAAATTCCATGGATTTTAATTCAGATATTTAATCTCAAACAGCTATGGATTAGAAGAAAGAAAAAGATTAATGAAAAGTGAATTCTGACAAAACGGCAGCTCTAACAGTAATCCAAATTCAAGAACAAATGAGCGAGAAATCCACTCAAGAAGAACAGAAGGCAGCTCGAAATAGTTCACCATTCTTTAAGTCTTCACTTCCAGGCAGAAATCATAAGAAGCAACTCTGTAGTTGCAGGAAATCAGAAGGAAAAAAAAACAGGAACAACAGTTGTAAATCATGAGCATAGAAAAAAGTACCATAATTTAAATAAAAAATCGTTGATAAACAAGGAAAATATCCCAAAGACTGGATCATTGCATCTAGGCAGTATACACTTCAGCGAAATTGATAAAGACCTTGAGATTTTCATCTCTTTCCCCCTTAATCTGTTTGACTGACTCTTCAACACGGTCTCCACACCACTGGACATTAATGGTCTCCAGCGTATATATGTACACGATCTCCAATGGAACTTCCTCCAGTTGCTCACAACCTCGCAACACCAATTGCTGAAGTTTGGGAAGGTGATCATGTGTTGATACTGAGCTTTAATTATTGACACAAGGCCCAAGGAGGTCAAGTCAGGTACATCAACAACCCGAGAGATATGGATTTCTCGTAACTAATGATCATTATTTTGAACTTATTGATCAAGATGAATCCACTTCCTATAAAGAGGCAAATCATAGTTCTGAATAGGACAAGTGGCTAGAAGTTATAAAGTCTAAGATGCAATTCATGTACGATAACCAAGTGTGGACTTTGGTTGACCCACCCGAGGGATGTAAGGTCATTGCTAACAAATGGTGTTTCAAAAAGAAAACCGACATGGATGGTAATGTACACACTTTTAAATCTAGACTAGTAGTAAATGTTATAGACAAATTCTCGTATAGACTATGATGAAACCTTTTCTCCTATCGTTATGATAAAGTCTATTAGGATTTTACTTGCCATAGCCGCATAGTATGACTATGAGATATGGAAAATGGTCGTTAAGACTGCGTTTATTAATGGAAACCTTCTCGAGGATGTGTATATGACACAACCTGAGGGGTTTGTTGATCCATCAAATCCTAGCAAAGTGTGAAAGCTTCAAAGGTCTATTTATGGATTGAAGCAAGTATCTTGAAACTGGAATCGTCGCTTTGATGAAGGAATTAATAGATGATTTTAGATCGCAATCTGGTTTTGTGTTTTGTTTGAATGGAGGCGCTGCGAGTTGGAAGAGCTCAAAGCAATAAACCGTGGCCGACTCTACAACATAAGTTGAGTATGTGGCTGCCTCTAAAGCAGGAAAAGAAGTTGTTTGGATCAGGAAATTTGTTGATGGATAAGGTGTCATCCCTAGCATTGTGAACCCCGTGGACCTTTATTGCTATAATACTTGTGCCATTTCACAAGATAAGGAACCTAGATCTCACCACCGATCCAAACACATTCTCAGGCGATTCCATATGATTAGAGAGATCATTGATTGAGCAGACGTTAAAATTTGCAAAGTTCATACAGACAACAACATTGCAGATCCAAGCTACTACCGCAACCTAAACATGAGACTCATACTAGGTCAATGGGATTGAGGATCATGTATGATTGGACCTAGGCCAAGTGGGAGATTGTTAGTAGTGCCCTAGGACCATTAACATACGTTGTATGTTTTATATATTTTGAGCATTTCATTTGAATAGTTAATTTTTCTTTTGAAAATCAAATATGTGATTTGATAGTAAAACTCATTAGCTTATGCAATAACTATTCTGATTGTCCCTAGTTTTATGTAATGTTCTATACAACGCAATAAAACTAGTATGATGTTTGATTGATGATTATGTTTTACTAATCATGTGTAATGCATACAAATCATATCATAGATACAATATATTAGGCAAAATGACTAAATCTCCCTTTACTGGACAAAGTGAGAGAGCTTCCGATTTATTGGGCCTCATACATACAAATGTATGTGGACCAATAAACACAAGTGCTAGAGGAGGGTTTAAGTACTTCATCACATCCACATATGATTTCAGTAGGTATGGCTATGTCTATCTAATGAAACATAAATCATAATCTTTTGGAAGATTCAAAGAATTCCAAAATGAAGTACAAAATCAACTTGGTAAAATTATTAAGATACTTCGATCAGATCAAGGTGGCGAATACCCTAACCAAGAGTTTGACGAACATCTTAGAGGTTGTGGAATTGTTTCACAATTAACTCCTCCTGGCACACCACAATGGAATGGTGTGTCAGAACGAATAAATCGCATCTTACTAGATATGGTTCGATCTATATGATGAGTCAAACAAATCTTCCAATTTCCTTTTGGGGCTACGCCCTAGAAACTGCTGCATTTATATTGAATAGAGTTCCTTCTAAAGCGGTTCAGAAAACTCCATATGAGATATGGACCGGAAAACGACCTAGTTTGTCATTTCTCAAAAATTGGGGATGCGAAGCGTATGTAAAACGCTTATTATCTGATATACTCGCCCCTAAATCTGACAAGTGTTTGTTTGTGGGATATCCTAAAGAAACTAAAGGATATTACTTCTATCTTCCATCAGAGAACAAAGTGTTTGTTGCTCGAAATGGTTTATTCCTTGAAAGGGAATTTATTTCCAAAAGGGATAGTGGGAGTAAGATCCATCTTGAGGAAATTCAAGATCCCCAAACGACATATGAACCAACTTTGGAACTTCAAGGAAGCACACGTGCTAATACAGAGCTTCAATCTTTGACACAAGGCCTAAGGAGATCAAGTCGGGTACATCAACAGCCTGAGAGATATGGATTTCTCGTAACTGATGATCATCATATTGAACTGATTGATCAAGATGAACCCACTTCCTATAAAGAGGCAAATCATAGTTCTGAATCGGACAAGTGGCTAGAAGTTATGAAGTCTAAGATGCAATGCATGTACGATAACCAAGTGTGGACTTTGGTTGACCCACCCGAGGTATGTAAGGTCATTGCTAACAAATGGTGTTTCAAAAAGAAAACCGACATGGATGGTAATGTACACACTTTTAAATCTCGACTAGTAGTAAATGTTATAGACAAATTCATCGTATAGACTATGATGAAACCTTTTCTCCTATTGTTATGATAAAGTCTATTAGGATTTTACTTGCCATAGCCGCATAGTATGACTATGAGATATGGAAAATGGTCATTAAGACTGCGTTTATTAATGGAAACCTTCTTGAGGATGTGTATATGACACAACCTGATGGGTTTGTTGACCCATCAAATCGTAACAAAGTGTGTAAGCTTCGAAGGTCCATTTATGGATTGAAGCAAGCATCTCGAAGTTGGAATCGTCGTTTTGATGAAGCAATTAAAGAACTTGTTTTCATAAAAAACAAAGACGAGCCTTGTGTTTTATAAGAAAGTAACTAATAATGCATAAGTGTTTCTTGTGCTTTATGTGGATGACTTCTTACTTATTGGAAATGACATCCCCACATTACAATGTGTAAAAGTTTGGTTGGGGAAGTGTTTTTCGATGAAAGACTTAGGCGAGGCTACATACATTTTGGGTATAAGAGTCTATAGAGATAGATCCAATAAAATGATTGGCCTAAGCCAGAGTGGATACATTGACAAGGTACTGAAACGATTCAATTTGCAAGATTCTAAAAAGGGATTTTTTTCCATGTTACATGACATTAAACTCAGCAGAACTCAATGACCTTCCACAAAGGAAGACCAATAGCGCATGAGTAAGATCTCATATTCTTCCCCCATTGGGTCTATTATGTATGTCATGCTATGCACTCGCCCGGATGTCTCATTCGCATTGAGTATGACTAGCAGATATCAATCTGACCTTGGAAAGTCACACTGGAATACAGTCAAAAACATTCTTAAGTACTTGGAGAAGGACTAAAGATATGTTCTTAGTTTACGGAGGTCTGGAAAGAAGTCTGGTTAAATGGTTACACAAACGCAAGCTTCCAGACCGAAGTAGATGATTTTAGATCGCAATCTGGTTTTATGTTTTGTTTGAATGGAGGTGCTGCGAGTTGGAAGAGCTCAAAGCAATAAACCATGGCCGACTCTACAACAAAATATGAGTATGTAGTGCCTCTAAAGCAGCTAAATAGGTTGTTTGGATCAAGAAATTTGTTGATGGATTAGGTGTCATCCCTAGTATTGTGAACCCATTGGACCTTTATTTTGATAATATTGGTGCCATTTCACAAGCCAAGGAATCTAGATCTCACCAAATATCCAAACACATTCTTAGGCGTTTCCATCTGATTAGAGAGATCATTGATACAGAAGACGTTAAAATTTGCAAAGTTCATATAGACGACAACATTGCAGATCCATTGACCAATCCACTCCTGCAACCTAAACATGAGAGTCATACTAGGTCAATGGGATTGAGGATCATGTATGATTAGACCTAGGGCAAGTGGGAGATTGTTAGTAGTGCCTTATGACCATTATCATATATTATACGTTTTATATATTTTTAGCGTGTCATTTGAATAGTTAATTTTGCTTTTGCAATTACTATTCTGATTGTCCCTAGTTTTATGCAATGTTCTATACAATGAAATAAAACTATGGTGATGTTTGATTGATGATTATGTTTTACTGATCATGTTTAATGGATACAAATCATATCATACATACAATATATTGGGATATATTGTATCGGGCGTGATCCGTTAGAGAAGTAATACTTCATGGTTATTTAGTCATAAGTATTACATCCTCAATACTATTTGGAATCCTTAGACCTTATGTCTCCATCGTTTCCAGCATGAATGAATCTACGTTCTGACTCAGTCAGACGTTACTTTTAATCGAGTAATCAATGTGACTGATGATCGGATGTAATATCCTATCATGTCTTGAATGTGAGAGGCATTGTAAGGGATTTGTCCCTCTCTTATTAGAGAGAGATATACATGGACCCCTCGATATGGAAGACTATTTAAATGCATGGCCGTGCTTAATTGAATTTAATAAAGTGGTTATTAAATATTATTTGTTGGAACAGTCTACCTGGAGATGTAGCATAAATAAAATTAAGCTTTATAAGGGAGACAACTAGCATGACTTATGCTTAATTTGGATATCGCGAGACAAAGAGATTAAATAGTGGATTGATATTAGGTTCCACCGTACATTCATTCACTATGGGCAGTCACAATGTCCTATTAGGGACCGCTTGTGAATTATGAACACATACTACTAAGTGTGTTTTCATTTTCATCGTGATATGAGCCTACAGGATCACACATAGACAAGTTAACGAGCTTTATGTCCACATTCAATGAATCTAGAATGTGTCTAGTTTCATTGTATCTGATATTTAGTTTTTTGAGAATAATAAAATGTTATTATTCAAATTAGAGATTAATGATGGGCATTTTCGGTATTTGGTTTTTGCTGGGATTACGTGGGAGTTATTATACGATAAAAACTCTCACTACCAGAAGAGGTTGGGATTACGTGGGAATTGGTTTTCGGAACAAACTCTCACGCCTATATGATCTTTTTTTGTTGAAACCCTAGGTTACAATTTTCATAGCCGTAAAAAACCTATCACCCGAAATTAGATTCATGCCTCCTTTCTCTCTAGATTCCTAAAACTCAGAAAACGAAGAGCTAGCACTCACTGCTCGTTTCGTCGCGTGGATACCAGTACTGAGTAATTCCCCAATGGAGGACTTTTGGTAGTTGCAACTAAGCACCCGAAATCAAAAACCATTAATGATAAACGTAAGTCTTTTTCGTCAAAATTTTCGATTCCCATAGTATGAGCGGATCCTTCAGAAGAGGATTTATTGGTGTTTAGAACGAGTTTCTACCCATGAATCCCTTCACCACACCCCTCTCCCTCCGAGAGAGAGAGAGAGACAAAAAAAAAAAAGAAAAATTGTTCAAGAAAGAAAAGAAAAAAAGAATAGTTCTTTTCAAGAAGAATCAAATCAGAGGGTTCTTTCTTTCTTTCTGATTTATTCATTTCAATTCAATTCAACGTCATTTATTGATAAGGTAAGAACCCTTCTTTTTTTCCATAAACCAAAAGCAAATGTATATTCAAAATCTTTAAATTTATTATTTTTGATAGAATCATTCAGAGGTATATATAGATATATCTATATACTTGTATATAGATGGTTTTTTTGGAATGTGAGAAGGAATCTTGGAGTTCAATGAAATTGCAGTGCGAAAGAAAATGGTGGATCGGCAAAGCATAATCCTTTTCTTGTATTTCTTGATTTTTTTCATTGTTGTTTAACTCTTCATTACAGCAACAAGAAGTTTTGGTATTGCATTCTCGGGTTGAAATTTTTTCCTTACTTCAATTGAGATCTTCAATGGGTTAAAGAGCCAAAGAATGGCCTATAAAGCTGTCATGTTTGGTCAGAAAGAGGGAGCAATATCAGATGCTTCCAGGAAGAAGTGGAATTTCATAACAGTTTTAGAAGGAAAAGTATTTCAAAGTGTCAGGACAGTGAAGGAAGGAAGAAGGAGCTGGAGTTCATATTTCGAAAGAGAGGGAAAAGCTATGGAATGGAATTAGGGCTTTTCTGATTTGGGGGAAAAATATACACCAAACGGTGTCGTCCTACTGATAGGAAAATAATACACCAAATGATGTCGTTTCAGTCTTCTTCTTCCTTGTCATTTTCTGCCTTTTCCCCACAACACAGAAGAAGCAACAACCTTGTCCATTTTATTGCTGTTACATTTTCTGTTATATCTAGGGAAATTCAGAGAATTTCACCAAGTAATAACAAGTCACAGAGAACAGAAAGAGAGGAGAGAGAGAGAGATAAGAGAGATTGAGAGAGAAATCAGTACCGTTCCACCATTAACGAGCTTGAAGCTCTGGTAATTACAGAAATGAACTAGGCTGAGATGAAGAGTTTGAGAGAGAGAAGAGAATACAGTTTCCTAAAATATCTGGATAAAATCTAACATCTCAAACTCAGCCTCTATTTATACAATCTCCTGACCCGCGTAATAACCCGGTCCGGACAGACCCGGATCTTATATTTTACCAACTAAGGGATCAAATCCCATTACACACACTTAATATTCTAATATTCCTATCCATAACACTGCCCCTTTCTTCAAACACAGCTTGTCCTCAAGCTGTGACTATGAAGACCACGCAAAGTTGGGCCATTTCTTCATAAAATCGTCAGGCTCTTCCCAAGTAGCATCTTCCTGAGATAGATTACTCCAAGCTACCAGCCACTGAACTACTGGTTTGTTATGCTTTTTGGCCAGTCTCCTATCCAGAATAGCTTCAGGTTCAATGAGAATCTAGCCCTCATCATTAACTTCAGGCATATTGTGCTGCACCACCTGATCATCTACAAGCTTCAGCTTCAACTGGCTGACATGGAAGACTGGGTGAATTTTAGAAGTATTAGGCAACTCTAATTCATAAGCCACTGAGCCATATTTCTTCAAGACTTTGAAAGGTCAAAAAAACTTAGTGGCTAACTTCGGATTCTTCCTTTGCACCACAGACTGTTGCCTGTAAGGCTGTAATTTGACAAACACCATATCCCCTATGTCAAAATGCCTTTCAATCCTAGATTTATCCTATTGCTGCTTCATTCTATTAGCAGCAGTGACCAAATGATCCTTCAGAATACTATTGAGCCTCTGTCTTTCCTCCAACATTTTAGAAACCTCACCATGTTTCACATTTTCCACCAACATTCCTTCTCCAAACCCCTGAGCTTGAAGCCATACAAGGCCTCAAAAGGAGACATTTTAATGGCCGTGTGTACATTAGAGTTGTACCACCAAGCAGCCAAGGCTAAGTATTTTCCCCACTTCTTAGGCCTGCTGAAAGCAAAGCATCTAAGGTACATCTCTAGACATTGGTTTACCCTCTCAGTCTGCCCATCAGACTGAGGGTGGTAAGCTGAACTCATTCTCAACTTCACCCCAAGGAAAGAGAACAGTTCCTTCCAAAACAAACTTGTAAACACTTTGTCCCTGTCACTAATGATACTAACAGGCAAGCCATGTAGTTTGAACACCTTGTCAAGAAATTCTTCTGCTACTTCCTTAGCAGTGAATGGATGTACCAAGCCAATGAAATGGCCAAGTTTTGTAAACTTGTCCACCACTACCAGAATGCAGTTCTTTCCTTCAGACTTGGGTAGTCCCTCAATGAAGTCCATTGAGATGTGCTCAAAAGGTCTCTCTGGAATCTCTAAAGGCTGAAGTAGCCCTGGATAAGGCACAAGCTCATGCTTGCACCTCTGGCACACTTCACACTCCTTTACTCTAGCTTGAATCTGTTCTTGCATGTGTGGCCAATAGAACACTTTCCTCAATCTGTGGTAGGTTGCTTGAAACCCAGAATGCCCCCCTAAATGGGAAGCATGCACAGAATCAATCATTTCCTTCCTAAACTCTCCATTACTTCCCAACACCAATCTGCCATGAGTACCTCAAGACTCCATTAGTTAGGGTATAATCAGGAACATTCTTTCTAAGTAACAGTTGAGCCATGATTTCCTGTAAGTTAGGATCATCATCATAACTCAAATTTACTTCTTCCACCCATTCTGGTACCACTAGAGTGAGTGCATTGCACTCAAACTTCCTAGACAAAGCATCAGCCACTTTGTTTTCACATCCTTTCTTGTACTGAATCTCAAAATCCAGACCAAGAAGCTTGGATATCCACTTCTGTTGTGCTACTGTGCTGATTCTCTGATCAAATAGGTATTTAAGAGACTGATGATCAGTTTTTATGATGAATGAGTGGCCTTCCAGATAGTGTTTCCACTTCAAAATGGAAGTAGACAGAGCCATCAGCTCTTTTTCATAAGTGGACAGCCCAAGACTCTTTGGGCCTAATGCTTTGCTGAAGTAGGCCAGAGGCCTACCCTCTTGCATCAGTACTGCACCCATTCCAGAATCACAGGCATCAGCCTCCACCACAAACTTCTTAGAGAAGTCAGGAAGTGCTAACACAGGTGGTTGGCTGAGGGTCTTTTTAAGATCATTGAAGGCTTTCTCAGCTGCATCACTCCAACTGAAACCATGTTTTTTAAGCAAACTTGTGAGTGGTTTGCTTATGATTCCATAATGTTGGATGAACCTTCTGTAGTAACCTTCGAGGCCCAAGAAACCCCTCAGTTGCTTAACAGAAGTTGGTCTTGGCCAATCCACCATATCTTGAATTTTCTTTGGGTAAGCCTTTACTCCCTCTCCAGAAATGATATGACCCAAGTAATCCACTTCTTTCTGCACAAATGAGCATTTGCTTTCCTTTCCATAAAGCTGATTATCCCTCAGAAGTTCTAAAACAATTCTGAGGTGCTCAAGATGTGATGATAAATCTGGACTGTAAACCAGAATATCATCAAAGAAAACCAGTACAAACTTCCTTAAATGAGGTCTAAAGACCTTGTTCATTAAAGATTGGAATGTAGCTGGACCATTAGTCAGCCCAAATGGCATCACTTTGAACTCAAAGTGGCCAAAATGAGTGCTGAAATCAGTCTTCTCTATGTCTTGTTCCCTCATTCTGATCTGAAAATAACCTGATCTCAGGTCTATTTTGGAGAAATAAACTGCACCATGCAGTTCATCCAACAGATCATCAACAAGAGGAATTGGAAACTTGTCTTTAATGGTCAAGGAGTTCAAGTGTCTGTAGTCAACACAGAACCTCCAAGAACCATCTTTATTTTTGACAAGTAATATGGGTGAGGAAAAAGGACTACAGCTAGGCTGTATGATTCCTTCCTTAAGCACATCCTTCACCTGTTTTTCTATTTCATTCTTTTGGAAATGAGGCACTCTGTAAGCTCTAAGCTTAACTGGTTGTGCCCCTTCCTTGAGTGTGATATGATGTTCATGACCCCTTCCAGGTGGCAATCCTGAAGGCATGTCAAAGACATCAACAAACTCATCTAGCAGCCCTTGTACTGCTTCAGTCTTACCCTCAAGCCCCAAATCCCCTTCATTTCCTTGCACAAAACATAGTTGTCCCAACCACACCTCAGCTGCATCTTCCCAACTATTGGAGAAAGCTTCAACAGTCATGGACTGCAAATTAATGCTTCCAGACCCACTTCTATAAACCATATCCTTCCCATTCTTCCACAACATGACTTCCTGCTTCTTATAGTCCAATGTGACTGGACTATGTTTGTTCAGAAAGTCTCCTCCTAAAAGCACATCACTCCCTCCCAAAGTAAGGACAAATAGGTCCTGACAATAAGTCTGGTCCTCTATCCTCCATTCTACCCCTTTCACACAATCCCCATACCACTTTTTTTCTCCATTTCCCAACACAATAAGCAAAGGCCTAGTGTGTTCAACCTTTAACCCCAACTGTTTAACCACCTTTGGATCAACAAAACTATGAGTGCTACCTGGATCAATCAGGATAGACACTTGTTGATTTCTACCTAACACACCAGGAATCCTGAAGATCCTGCCCCCATCAATGCCATTCAAGGCATTGACTGTGATGTGTGCCAGTTCAACCACTTCCTCCCCTACATACAAGCCTTCATCCCCTACTTGAGACTGCAGAAGTTGCAACTCAGATTCTCCATCACCTTCACCAGGATCATCACACAGATATATCATATTTACTTCAGCCAATGAACACTTATGCTGAGGTGAATATTCTTCACCACATTTAAAGCACAAGTTCATCTCACTCCTCCTCTGCATCTCCTCACTACTAAGTCTCTTAAACTTAATAGGTTCCTTGAAAGGTGTTTTAGGAGAAAAATTTGAAAACAAGGAAGGCCTTGAACCACTTGCAGACTGCTGAACAGGAGTGGTGGAGGTCTTCTGTGAGTAATTTGAATAATTACTCTTTCCAGTAAACTTAGCCATACTTTGCAGATGCATTTCTTGCTCAACAACAAGTCTAAATGCCTCTAATAGAGTCTTTGGTCTATGCATACTCACTATACCTTTGATTTCCTCTTTAAGACCACTCAAAAACAGGTCTATGAAGTAATCAGAAGTGGCTTGAGTGCCTGTGGTTACAAACACATCCTTTAAGGCCTCAAACCTCTTCATATAGCTGTGCACATCTCCTAATTGTTTGAGTTTAGAAAAATCACCAACTATACCTGATATAGCTTTGGCATCAAATCTGTTGTACAAGGATTGTACAAACAGAAGCCAGTTCTGAGTGCCATGTTCCAGCACAAAACTATGTCCCCACAGACATGCTTCCCCCCTAAAATAAACCAAGGCCACATCTATCTTCAAAGGATCAGTGATTTTGTGGATCCTAAAATAGTGTTCTGCCTGTACCACCCATTCTCTAGGCAAACTACCTTCAAACTTAGGGAATTCTAGTTTAGGTAACTTGAATTCCCCTCTCCTATCATAAACTGGTTCAAATCTATGTTCTTCAACAGGATTAGGTCTTAGATTAGCTCCTGAATTGAAGCCGTATCCATAATCAGTCCTAAGGTGTCTAGGTTGAGGTGAATTAACCGGCAACCTAGAATTATCCTCAGTACCTATCTTATCCATAGGACTTCGACCTATTTTTCCTATTTCTTCCATCAGTCTATTAAACTTCTCATCAGCATCTCTCTTAATTGAAGAGATTTCCGACTTTATTGAAGCCATTTCCTGACTGAAATCATCCAATTGAGAGTCGATTCTGTTAATCGAACTCTCGAATTGAGAATTGATCTTGATTATCGAACTCTCAGCATCGATTATCCTTCTTCTTTGATACTCAGCAGGAATTCGCAGCTCAGATGTCTCCGGCAACGGCAACAGTGGTGGTGCCGTCAACGAATGAACATCGCCGGTTTGATTACGAGTGGTGACCATAGCTTCCGAAAATCGAAGGCTCTGATACCAATTTGTTATATCTAGGGAAATTCAGAGAATTTCACCAAGTAATAACAAGTCACAGAGAACAGAAAGAGAGGAGAGAGAGAGAGAGAGAGAGAGAGAGAGAGATTGAGAGAGAAATCAGTACCGTTCCACCATTAACGAGCTTGAAGCTCTGGTAATTACAGAAATGAACTAGGCTGAGATGAAGAGTTCTGAGAGAGAGAAGAGAATACAGTTTCCTAAAATATCTGGATAAAATCTAACATCTCAAACTCAGCCTCTATTTATACAATCTCCTGACCCGCAGACAACTCCGATCCCTGATGCACTCCTGATCTTTTATTTTACCAACTAAGGGATCAAATCCCATTACACACACTTAATATTCTAATATTCCTATCCATAACATTTTCATTGGCTAGCAAAGATATTCAAGGATCACTGTTGATCCCCTGCTCATTGTCAGAAGAGTTGAGCTAGAGGGACAGGATCCATTTTTGGAGCTGAACCCTAGCTATAAATAGAAGGTTACAATGAGGAAGAAGTATTCAGAAATATATCTCAAAAGTGGCTCAACCTCTATCCTTTATCCTGTGAGTAATTCTTTTACTCTTATTCTTTTCCTCCCTTGATTCTATTCTCTCTGATTCTCCCTACCTCTATATCCTTCTCTGGTTACTAAACTGCTGGTTGGCTTTGCCTTCTCAGATTATTGTTCACAATGGTCTGGAATGGAGATTGTAACTAGTTCTAAATCAATGTTCTGAGCTTAATCGAAGAGGAGCTGATCCAAGTAGTCGATTCGAGCTAAACACCTAGAAGAGTATTAATGTTCACTCATTCCTTCCATTGAAGACTCATACCAGTTCACTGCTCATATTGTGGCTGAGAGTTTGTTTTCTGCTTTCCTTTGATTATTAACAATATTAGTAAGTTAGTATTGGCTTAGTGATATTATGTTGATGATAGATGATATTAGTTGAAGTAGTAGTGGCTATACGTTATCTATAGTAATGTAATCAGGACATGAGAAGTTGGCAAGATTTCATCATATATATATATATATATATATATATATATATATATATATATATATAATCTGATTATGAGGAGCTACTGAGGTCATATGTAGATATATACTCGGGTTGTTTTGCTGTCTGTTTAGCACTCCTTGGTCATTGTTTCATTTTGGTTGTGTTTGTTGTGTGGCAAATATGGTGGGACATGACAAAAGCTTGAGCCTTGTAGGGATTGAATGCGGGAATGGGAGAGTTATCGGAATTAATATTTTTGGGTTTTGAAGAACTCGAATTGGAAGTCAAAACCCTCAATTTTCAGTTGATGCCCTTTAGAATTTTACCCGTCTGGTGTCGATTAATGCATCGAGATTCGCTCTTCCAGACTCAATTCCTGATTGGTTTGGTTAAGTTCTTGGTGCAATATGGGTTTATATCTAGGGTTCTTAATGAAGAGGAGGAAGAAGATGATGGATAGGGTTTAAAAATTAGAGATGATGTACATGACAATGAAATGGACATTTTTACAAATATTTGCTTGGAAATACTCAATTAAGTTTCTCTGACAAGAATAAACCTGAGCATCTCTGGAACAAAAACATGAGGCAAATATCTTAGCCAATACCCCTTGTTATTTTTGGGTTTTTCTGTTTTTCTATTTTAGTTTAAGAAATGCAAACTAGAGAAGATCTAGCAATAAGAGAGAATAATGGCTCTTCATTTCTCAGCAAGCACATCATGGTCACAAGTCCAGAAATAAAAGATACATGAGATGGCTAGGATCTCTATTCTACAATAAGCTAAAACATAACACTCAATCATATAACAATAAATTCCACACATTTTGATTCAGAGATTAAATCTCAAACAGCTATTTAGAAGAAAGAAAAAGATTAATGAAAAGTGAATTCTGACAAAACGGAAGCTCCAACAGTTACCCAAAATTCAGGAACAAATGAGCGAGAATTCCACGCAAGAAGAGCAGAAGGCAGCTCGAAACAGTACACCATTCTTTAAGTCTTCACTTCCAGACAGAAACTGGAACGTCAAATGGCATTTCAGTTATAAATATCTAATAAGTGAAAATTACAAAAATGAACTATCAGGAGAGAGAGAGAGATGCAAACATACTTCATCATGTTAAAACTATCACACACTCAGACCACATGTGATCTGTAAACAGATTAAATGATGTCAACAATTAATAGCTCATTACAGTACTATAAGAATCAACTCTGTAGTTACAGGAAATCAGGAAAACAAAAAACAAAAAACAAAAACAGGAACAACAGTTGAAAATCATAAGCATAGAATTTAACCAAGGTTTGAGAAATTTCCATAATTTAAGTATTCATGCTACAAGTACCATAATTTAAATAAAAAAGCGTTAATAAACAAGGAAAATTTGTAAAATATCACTCACATGTAGCATATCCAAAAGACTGGAACACTATCACGGCCTAAGAAGTATACACTTCAAAGAAAAATTGATAAAGACCTTGAGATTTTCATCTCTTTCCCACTTAATCTGCCTCACCGACTCTTCAACACGGTCTCCACACCACTGGACATTAATGGTCTCCAGCGTATATATGTACGCGATATCCAATGGAACTTCCTCCAGTTGCTCACAGCCTTGCAACACCAATTGCTGAAGTTTGGGAAGGTGATCATTACAGGCATTCCATTTGGCAATGTTGAGTGTGTCCAACTTCAGATATTTGAGTTCGGAGAATTCTCCTTCGACCATGTCCCAATTTTCCCCATCAAAAGCCCCAGAAAGTAATTTCAGAACCTCAAGGTTTGGTAATTGCCCAATCACTGAGATCTGATCCCATGGAAGACGGAAATTTGACAAAGTCAACTTTTTCAAATTTGAAGGGAAGCTAAACCCACCGGGAGGAAGAGCCTTACCGTAATAAGTTATGTGGAGTGATTCTAGCTGATTTAGGACTTCTAACCTTGGAAATTTATTGCAATTCTTAGAATCATCCCAACATTCTGAAAATATGCATTTCAGTTTCCGGATATTGAAAATTTTCCTCAGTATACATTCTGTCTCTTTGCCAAAGCGGAGAAGAATCGAGGAGATGGTAACTAAGCAGTCCAGTCCAGAGGAATCTCCATGCTGCAAGCTTATAATAGTAATGTGACCGGTATGAACATGCCTCAACTTTTTCAAGCACCAAAATGCATCTGGTAATCTGATCACCTGATCGTCCCTCAATCCCTTCACAATAAGTGTTTCCAAATTCAAGAGGTTAGCAATCGACGGTGGAATAGAATCTATATACCCAGCAATTGCTAAGTATCTCAGATGCACCAATAGTTCTATCCCATTGGGAAAGGAAGTGCCCGTGTTTATGCATTCCAAATCCAATACTTTAAGTAGTCTAAAGTTTTTAGAAATGAATGAGATATCATAGGGACACTTTGGATCCTTATCATTGGTAGCAAGGCATAGAAGAGAACGGGCACGTGGCCCTGAAGGGCTTGATTCAATCAAATGCTTTCGCTGTGAATAGAAACAAAGTCGAAGATCCTCGTATGTTGTCGAACGTGAAAGATTGCCAATCTTGGCACTGAAAACATAATTTAAATCATGAAGAGAAGGTTCATCGGACATGGTTATAACCTTTAAAAACTTGTCTTCTTTAGCTTTTGATTGACAGAATTTCTGTAGCACATTGTGAACACAACAGGCTTTAGCCCCACCTCTGGATCTTTGTCGAGAACATATTACAAGGATTCTATCAATTAGATCTGTTAAGTATTCTTCTGCAGCATCCTCTAAGCTCTTGAACTCAGATCTTTGCACAAGCCCTTCAGAAATCCATAATTGCATCAATTTCCGGGCTGGAATATCTTGGTCCTCCAAAAATGCACCAAAATAAAGAAAACAGGCTTTTAGATAATCTGGTAAGTGTTTGTAGCTCAATTCCAAGATTTTCTCGACACTGCTCTTGGGGATCATCAACAATGAGAAAGCTCGGATCTTTTTCAATCTCCTTCCATGATTTATATTGTCTTTCTCTATTCTGAAGGAGACCGGCCACTGCAACAATCGCAAGAGGTAATCCTTTGCATTTGTTAGCAATTTGCTCTCCTATCTCCACCAACTCCTCAGGACAGCATTCTCCACGAAAGATCTTCTTTTGCAATAATTTCCAACTTTCAAAGATCGATAATTGTCGAAGATGATGAGGACCCAAAGATCAAAGTTGACTTTCAAATCCTCGACTACTGGGTTGTTACAATTCTACTTCCGTTTCCATCATTTGGCAATAATCGTCTCAAGTCATTCAATGCCTCAGTGTTCCAGAGATCGTCCATTACAATGAGAAACTTGCTCTTCAATAAGAGCTTTTTCAACTTGTGCTCAAGATCTTCATCAGTCAGTCCAAGGATCTCATCAGTAAGCGCAGTAATTGGCTTAAGGTCTCAAGCAACACATCCCTTTTTCTGTAAATTTGAGAAATGCAACACCATGTGCGAACATGAAAAATAGACACGACTTTTGGACTGTTATACACTTGCCTTGCCAGGGTTGTCTTGCCGATTCCTGGCAGTCCAACAACTGAGACAACTTCTAGCTCCCCAGTTCCTGCAATAAGTCGATCAATTATTAATTCTTCCTGATCATCGAGGACCACCACAGTTTCAGTGACTCTCGAGGTTGTCACCTTTGGTTCCTTCTGCACTGATGTCTGGGGGATATCTTTCTCTTTGGCATGATTAGTCTTATCTTCAGTTGAGGAGACTTGTGTCTTCACCAATCTAATGTCATCTCGAAGATGATTCAGCCGTAACAAGTTCTGCCATCCAGATGTATCTTCCAGCATCATCGAGTCAATGCATTGTTCTGCCTCATAAGCTACATCTATGATATGATCACCAAGTTCTTTCAGTTCTGGAATCTTAATATCCTGCTCCAAAACACTCCTGACGAAAGGTGTTAAGAACTCAAAATCCCGTAAAAATTCTGCAATTTGAGGTTCCAGAGATTCAGCCACACCCACCTTCATTAGCTCCCTCAATTTGTCCAAGAGCGAAACCATGAAGGCAAGTCCATTTGTCTTGGGGAAATTAAACATTGGAACATGGAGATAAGTATCTTTAAGCTCTGCCATGATAGGTTTAATCTCATCCAGCAGATTCAAGGTATAAAGGCTAAAATCCTTGATCGTGTCTTCAGTTACATCATTGTTATGTAATGAGTAATTGAGAAACTTATCTCTACTAGCCATGGCTAAAATATGTGCTAATACTTTATCTTCACCATCTATATTGCCCTCTGGATGATTCCTGACAAACATTATCAGGAGTTTCAACCCCCCGCAAAGGGCACGTACTCCCTCTTTTGCCAAAATGATTGAACCTTCATTACTTTCACATAACTCCAGTAAAAATGCCTCTGACTTGAAAAGCACCATTTCTAGGAGAATCTCATAGAGAATATTTCTAATCGTCTTTCTTTGCATATCCTTCTTAAGAGGTGCTACTGCCTTGGCCACTTTATCCAGGAATACTAAGATCAGCTCTATATTTTCAGTTAGATATCCATAATCATGTCTCACATATCCAACCCTCTTTCCAAGTTCCAAGTATCCTACTGCCTGATCAAGTGCCTTAAGTTGCTCCTCTACAGAGAGCATGAAGATGTTCCCAGTAGTTACTTGATCCTTGAGGAAAATCTCTAGCTTCATAAGCCAAATCTTGGCCAGGAAGTTCACAATACAATTCAATATATATACATATGGGAGATATTTCTCATCCGTAATTAAAAATAATTTAACATCTGTCAAGAACCCTCGCATGTTCTCAATGTCCTCCTCAGACAAATTCGAAGCAGAGGCTATCTCTATCAAGGACACCAACTGATCACCAATGTCAAAAGGCATATCTGAACCAAGGAAATCCGTCATTATTGATCGTGGAATTTTCCGGAGAAGCACAACAAACTTATCAACATGATATGCGGCACTTGCTTTGTATTTAATTGCCTTTAAAGATTTGAGTAAACTGAGATTTACACTTAAAAACTCAGGACTAGTGAAGTCAATCTTTTGCTCCAAATACAAAATAGCCCGTTCAAAATCAGTGAAGTCAATCTTTTGCTCAAAATACAAAAGGCCACATAACAAAAGGCCTGCACGGAGAGCCACACTCCCCATGTGAGTGATGAAATCTCCAAATTTCGGATTATTAGGGAAACTATCAGCAACTTCACCAAGAAACCTCATAACACCGCTGATTCTTTGTTTCAGACTCCCAAAGCCTGGGATCCAATTTGAGGCTTCTAGTAGCCTTGATTCCACAAAATACACAAACTCGTCCCACTCACCATAGTCATACCTGAGGAAATGAATGAAGGATTCCATAAAGAAGCATACACTAACTCCCTCCCTTCCATGATATAAGTCAGTTGATAGAATGAAAAATACATTCTACCAACGACTTATATTATTGAATGGAGAGAGTATTTTTAAGGTTATATTCCCTCTGTCCTAAAATATTTGTCCACTTTGTATTTTGTACGAGTGAGAATTAAGATTTCAGCGGAATAATAGAATATGATAAAATGTTAAACATAACATTATTTAATTTTTTACTCTCACCTATTTTTTTCTCCAGCCTTCAATGGTAAGATTGGAAAAAATATCATTAATATGCATTTTATTTGGAAAGTGTATAAATAATTTCTTTTGAGGGAAGTGTAAAAATAATTTGAGACACGTGAAAAATAAAATGTTGATAGATAAATTGGGGCGGAGGGAAGAAAACAAAGGAAATTGAAATGAAAAAACAAAGATACTGTATACTTATATACCTGCGAATCATAAACTGGTTAAAAGTCAAATCAAGATAACCGTGTGGTTCTTCCGGGGTTACGAATTTATAAGCATTTGCAATTTCTAGCTTAACTTTTGCAATACTAATTTCCAACAATTCATTCACTTTTGCAACCCATTTCCTCTCACGTTTCCTCTCAATCTTCGACCCAACACCAAATGGAAGCAGAGATGTCAATTTGGGAGCCTGTTCTTCCACCCGAAGCAGCTGGCTCGTCGTAATTTCCTGAATTTGAAGTGCGGTTTCTTCCATTGTAGATCGAATTTTAATTGAAAGAGAATCCAAATGGGGCACGACCTCATCAGCATCACTCCACTTGTGAATGCAATCCACAAATAGTTTCAGATACTGAAATTCCGATTCAAATCGCTCCACCGACTCAGATATCTGGTTCCGAGTTGACTCCGGACATCGAGTTTTCAGGCACTCCAAAGCAGAGAGAACACGATCCACAGAACTACTGCTGCTGCGATTAGCCATCTTCTTCAGGTTAGATACCTTCAAAAATCAAGTTTCAAAGGGGTCGGGAAAATCGGTACTCAGTTCTTCATCAAATTCAGATGTGTCTGGCCACTACAACCCCCAAAGACCTCTTTTCTAAAAGTAAAAGATGATCAAACTTGTCCATCTTTTTCTTTTTCTTTCTTTGTCTTTTACTTGGGGATGGGTCAACATTGTTCAAACTAACTCGTCTATTCCAAAACACTATTATTTCTTTTATTGTTCCACCACTAAAAGTGTATACATGTCTCACTTAAAAAAAAAGGAGCATTTTGCAATGGCAATACATAAGATGTTTATATTTAGGGGGTGTATTCAATTAGAATTTTAATAGATTGTAATCACTTGATTTTAATGTAATGAATTTCAGCCGAATTTGTAATTACAAGATTTTAATTATGATTTTAATAAATTGTAATTATATGATTCACTGTGATTTTAATGTAATGGATTTGAGCAGGATTTGTAATTACAAGATTTTAATATTATGATTTTAATAGATTGTAATTACATGATTAACGCTATAGGATCTCATATTAAATAAAAATTATGTTATAACATGTATTAATTTTGCTACATAAATAAATAGCCAAATGATAAAAGTAATAACAATAACGTCATGTAAAAACTAAACATGGCTTAAGGAAAAGAAAAGTTATTCAAGACGTAATAAATATTTGTTAGAGCTTCATCTCCTCATATGACCTAGATAGCATCTCTCCACATAGCTGAAGCTATTCTAACTCTCCATGTATTAGCATCATCTCTTTGTTGATCTTGGGTTTGATAAATCTGTTCAAAATTATCTTCTTCATCAACTGGTATTGATGAGGATGATTCATCAGTTGGCTCAATAGGAAAATCATCGGAACGACACTCCTTACGAAGAAAGTTGTGTAATGCTACACATGCCAACAATAGCTCTGCTTGTGTTTTAAATAGAAATGTAGGAGCTGACCTAAAAAATGTGAATCGCGATTTAAAAATACCAAATATCCTCTCGATCACATTCCTTAAGGATGCATGGCGAAGGTTGAACAACTCATTTTCATTTTCAGGATCCCGACCATGACTTGTAAAATCTTGGAGATGATATCGCGCACCTCGAAATGGAGCTAAAAATTGGCGTCGGTTAGCAAATCCACAATCCACTAAGAAATGTTTACCTAATTACATAGTACACACACACACACACACACACACACACACACACACATATATATATATATATATATATATATATATTAGTATGCAACATAGAAATAAAACGCATTTCTAACAAAAAAGATAAGCATTTACCATTAGGAACTTTAAGACCATTCCTCCTTGATAGAGAATCACCTAACACTTTTGAATCATGAGCAGAACCCTCCCATCCGCTAAGGACATACATGAATTCCAAATCAAAATTGCAAGCAGCTAATACATTTTGGGATATATTTCCATGTCGATTACGATAGTTGTTTACATCGCGTCCCCTCACTATTGCTGGAATATGTGTCCCATCAATAGCTCCAATGCAATCCTACAATAATTAAAAAAATGTAATGGTATAATAATAATAATAATAATAATAATAATAATAATAATAATAATAGTAATAGTAATAGTAATAATAAGGATAATAATAATTATTATTATTATTATTATGGAATGGTTGTCACTTACCTTGAAATAAGGATAAAACCTTGTACTTTCTCTTATTTTAGATGGCACCCCTGTTCCTGGTTTAGCCATCAACTCGGATGCTATTGTGTCAAAGCCCTCAAAATTTTGTGAAAATTTTCACTTGTAACGAATTGTGATCGCCCCAATGTTTTACGAATGACACAATATCTAGAATTTTGACCGACAATGTGTAAAAATGTTGCTAGCATTTCTTCAACACAAATATATCTTGTGTCCCTTAAGAGTGTTTTTTTCTCGAAGGATAGTGCATAATTTTCGGAACACATCAGGATACATCCTAAATACCTGTCGAAAAATCACGGGATCCTCGTTCAATGCCTGATGTATATAATCACATCCAAGGGTAGTAATAGGGCGTCGGGTAGCGGACGTTGAATATGTCCTTCAACACCCTCTGACAAATATAGCACATGTATTAATGTTTGAGTTTCCGTAAGTAAAACCTTAATGCCTTCATCAAATTCTTCATCCAAATCTTCATCTATTTCTTGAACACCAATTTCTTCATTCTCCATTTCTTCTTCCTCTCTGTGATGATCACCATTATCCATTTCTTCTTCTTCACTATGATGATCTCCATTCTCCATTTCTTCTTCCTCCCTGTGATGAACTCCATTCTCCATTTCTTCAAATACAGCAATGAAAACCAAATACATAGTTCAACAAAAATAAGAAAAAACTCAATCAAAATATTACAAATTAAACCAAATGCATAGTTCAACAAAAATAAGAAAAAATTCAATCAAAATATAACAAATTAAACCTGTAAAACACAAGAGGGGGGGGGGGGTGAATTGGGTTTTAACTAACTTGGGAACTTTTTCGAATCTTTGCAATGCTAGTGAGAGTTTGAACAAGATGAACAAAAGCTAAAGCAAAACCCAATAACAAGACAAAGGATTTAGAGTGGTTCGATTCACTTAGAATCTACGTCCACTACCTTGAGCCGCACCCAAGGATTTCAAACAACTTCACTAAGAAGAATGTTTACAAATGTGGCTAACTCACTAAGAGTTTTACAACACAACCACACAATGAAAAACTCACTAAGAGCTTGCCCACACAAAGTAGGACTTTACAAATTGCCCACACTAAGTAGGACTTTTACAAGAATTACCCAATCACTTAGAAAGGGAATTGAATGTTTAAAGAGAAAGATAAATCACTCTTCTAAGTGAGAATATATACCTTTGAAGTACAAGAATGTTTAAGCTCTTTTGAACATTTGAATTCCACTCTTTGTCTTGCTTTTTGAAAGAACACCTTTGAATGAATTAGATCATGGAGATCAAGTGTTTTTGCTTTGAAGGTGTTTAGACTTGATAAGAAATCAATGTAAATTGTATGTACAAGTCTTGGAATGATTCTCTAGCTTTGGAGTATATATACATTTCAAAATAGGCTGAAAATCGAGTCTCCAACGGTAAAAAAACGGCTAGAAATCGCAGAGTTCGGTTGACCGTTTAAGGACCTCGGTGGACCGAACATAACTTCGGTCGACCGAACAAGGCTTTGGTCGACCGAGCCTGTAAAATGCAACTCTCGGTATCTCTTCGGTTGATCCGAGCTTGAGCTCGGTTGACCGAACTTCCAAGCTGATTTTTCACACGTTTTGAAATCTTTTGAAGTCTAAAAGGTTTTCCTAAAAGGTAACAAGTAAGAACACTTGGAAAACCATTTTAAAGGACTTAGACTTAGAAAACAAAGGCTTTTAAGATACGAACACATTTAAGAATCATTTCGAAAACTAAGCCTTTTGAAAACGTGTTTATGAAAACATGCAAGACTAGAGTGTAGAGCTTATGTTCATAAGAGCTTTGGTTAGAGCTATATAAGATCAAGACTTATAATGACAAAGCTAATCTAACCAAACCTAAGTCTTCAATCTTCAATCTTGATAGATGAGCCTTGAATGATATGACTTTGAATCTTGATCATGGCTTGATTGAAGTACTTAGAGCTTCCAATATATGTTCCGATATTCTATCACAAAGATATAAACATTAGACACAACATCAAGTGTTTGTCCATTATCAAAAACCGAGTTCGATCGCCCTTAGGGCTAACAATCTCCCCCTTTTTGAGTATGACAAACTTTGATGTAATTAGATAGGATATGGACAATTTTAAGTACAAGGAAGCATGGCAAAAGGATATAAGAACAAATAAGTGTAAAGCTAAGTGCTTATAAGATAAACAAAGATAGAACGAGAAACATAAGCACTAGCATGTTAAGTTCTTTTGCCATATACATTAGGGACTCTTTGAAGAGCCTTATTTCCCAACCAACCTCCTTTCCTCCTTCCTTCCATATAATAGCATTCTTGTGTGTAATATACATACCTTAAGTTTACACAAGAACTAACTTACCATTTTCATCAATGTCGATGTGAGTGCTAAGGATCTTATTACAAAGAACGTGCTCACACAAACATTAGAACTATCAATGGTTTGTTACCATCAAAACAACAAAGAATATTTTTGTTAGAGGAATAACCGGGTCACACATAAATGCGCAGCGGAATAAACTTGACCCGCCTCTACCAGGATCTTCCACGAGTAAGAACCTACGACTATGGGATAGTGTTTTACCTTATATTGATGCTAGAATGGCTGAAACGCTTTCAGCGGTATGTTGTCACGAACGGAACACCACAATGCAGGCTCCGTCTCTCCCAGTATCCACTCGATCTTCCGGGGATGGTCTTCTACTGCTTGGTGCTAGCCAACGCCTTGTAGAAGCTTTGAAGACACTCTTCAATGGAGTATGTATTTCAGACCTTATCAGAAGAATAAGATACAGGATTTCTAACTTCTTTCCTATTAGCAAAAAGCTAGAAATCTATCTTTTCTTTTCTCTCTAAAACTCACTTTTTCTCTTCTCTCTAAGCTTCAAAAGCTGGAGAAAAACTGATTAGAATGATTAGGAAAATCAGTATTTTCCTAGTCTATCAAGAGAGAGTGGGGAGAGTGAAAGGGGGAAGTGGGAGATCATGGAGGAAACTACTCCACCACTTTCTCCACCACTTTTAACCACCTTCTAAGAGATAAAATGGCTGGATAATATCTCTAATTGTCCAGCCATAAGGTCGGTCCAAAACGGGTCGGTCGGCCCAAACATATTGGTCGGCCCAACCCGATTAAGGGCCCAATCGAATTGATGCACCTTAGATTAAATGTACTCCAACAAGCCCAATCCAGTTGATCTATGAGTGCGACCCAAGAGGTATCTATGACGTTGGCCGTGACATCATATGTCACAGGTAATGAGAGGTATCTAGCAACGCATCATTACCCCCAAATCATAAATATCTGGTGATTTATCATAATCACAACATTTGACATTTGTAGTTAAATCATTTTGTCCTTGATATCTAGATTGAACACAAGTCATGGAAAAAGTCACACTTGTATTGTCCAATCTTTTAGTTTCTTGATTCGCGAGTAGACTAATCAAATGACAACAATATCTCATACTGATTCATTTGTTCATGGCCATGAATTAGTCAGACTCCATCAAGGGGCCCAAGATATCGCTCCTGCTATATAGGAGGGACAAATCCTTTCTGCATCCCACTCATCCTGAACAAGATTCGTGATATACCCAATAAATGCCTTTATTGCTCACCCAGTTACGGATAGCGTTTAACATTATCAAAGCATAACACTAGCCATGCAAGAACTCTTGTGAGACCTCAAGTCGAAGGATCTCATATACAACCCTGAGTCAAAAATTTTTTTTGAGAAACACCGTTGACTATTATATAACAACCCATGGTGTGTTTCTCATGTCGAGTCTGCTCCAAAGATAATGATTCTCTAATCATATATACCCACGTGACGCATCCGATATCTTATATCAATCATCTGTACATACTAGTCTTGCGCATTATTATTGTCCTCGAAGATTCCATAATAATGTTCGACTAGGGACGCTTTTCGCAAATAGTATCTCATAACAATTATGAATACTATTCTAAGGACAAATTATTTATTTATGTTGTTAAGAACGCAGAAACATAATGAATAATACTGGAATTAATTGCCTTTAATTCATCAAAATGAAAATTACATTAATACGGTACAATAATCTCCCACTTGCACTAAAGACCCAAATTACAATAAATGGTCTTTAGGGCATACTATTGACTGTCTCTAAAGATCAGCCCTCCAGATATCGAATACCCATGGAGCTAGTGTGACGATCATGCTGCTGCTGCGACAGTGGCTTTGTCAGTGGATCGGCGACATTGTCTGCCGAGTCTACTCTACATATATGCACATCACCTCTCTCTATAATCTCGCGGATTAGGTGAAATCGCCGTAGTACATGTTTGGACCTCTGGTGAGATCTAGGTTCCTTAGATTGGGAAATAGCCCCATTGTTATCACAATAGAGATAGGGAATAAACCTTAAAGAACAATCTCCCCGTTTATCAAACATACTATGTTAGCTATTTGAGATAAAACCAAGTTTGATACCAATTGACCAATTGTAAAACATGATACCAATGGTAAATAAAGCCAATTGTAAAACACGTTTGAAAATATAGCTAACAAAGTACAAGTGGAAGTGATACCATGAATTCATAAGTTAAGCACATGTATCACAACCAAAAGAAGTAGAGGAAGTGTAAGATAACACTAGGAGAACATTCCTCTAAACAGTTAATGGTTAGCTAAAAGAGTGTAGCAACTCTTAAAGAGATACTAACAAAAAACTATAATGAGATCACAATGGATAAGAAAATGAAGAATATGATCTCAAAGTTATTAAGGGAGAGTATATGTGATACCAATTGAAGACAAAAACATTTATAACACATATAACTTCCAAAATAACTTACACAAGTTGGCTATAAGAGTTAAAAGATGAAAAGCAAGCTAACAAGTGATGTGATGATGTAAAATAAGACAATTGAGCATACATCACATATTATGAGGGAGGTATGAGTTGAAAACATTTGAAAAACTCCCTCTTAGGTTATGCCACTTCCAAACACACAAATAGACACAACCTATGGCATAATCAATGCCACAATCACAGTTTACATCCTAAGTCAAGCATCTAGACGATCAACCACATAAGATAAATGCTAAAGACTTGAATATAAACACAAACCCCTATATGCAATAAAGATCAAGTGAAAACAGAACATCGCATATACAAACTCCCCCAAAGCATAAGACACTAAATAAAAGAGGGGAGGGGGTTATAGCTCATAAGGATCAAAAGCAAAAGAATGATCATTAACAAGTAATGAGTTAAGCTTTTGTACCTCAATGCTCCTTGAGCTTGGACTTCTTACCATTTTGGTTGATCTTCTTTATCAACAAGTCCATAGAGGCCTTTTGTGTGATCATTATCTTTTGAAGCTCATAGAGAGGTTGACATGTGATTGCTCCATTTTCTTTGTTGTTCATCCTTGATTGATGAGATGAAAGCAATCTCCTCTTCTATTTATGACAAGTGTAGAGTCATCATTGATGGGTGACTTTTCTTTTCTTGATGAACCCTCTACAATCTTGTGATCCTTGGCACTTGTCTCTTTTCTTGGAGTCTTAGCTCACTTGTGCCATTTCTTGTAGTTCAAATCTTCTTCTTGAAGCATAGAACTCTTTGTTACCTACAAGGAATTCTTGAGAACAAATATGGTACCTTTTCAAAGGTCCTTCATGATTAGCTCAATATCTCAAGTGACACAAATATGCATAAGGATCATGCAAATCAAAAACCAAAACAACTAGAATGATTCTTAATTGAATAGGACATGACAAAACAAGAATCAATCAAGTTGCATATGCTACATCTCATAGATACCTTAGCTAAATAGACATGGACACTAAAGAACATGCTAAAGGTTATCTATATAAAATAAAATTCAAGAATGTGAGATGCAACATATGTAAGAGCAAGCATGTATATATATCAAAAACACTTAAACACATTAATTAAAGTGTTAAGAGAAGGTGATTTTGATACCTTTGCTTTCTTACCAAGTGATGAAGACATTGTATTGACACTTTGGCTCTTATCATCACTTGATGCTTTGCTCTTTGTATCTAAGCAACTTGGTTCTCCAATTGATTAACATTTGAACTTTGAGAATCCAAGTGTTAAGGAGTGCTTTTGAATTTCTTCTTTTGGCACATCTCCTTTAACTTCTCCCCAATGCCACTTCTCTTTGAATCAAGTCAATTTAAGCTTTGTGGCATATATCTAACTTATGAGAACCTATAAGATCAAGGGAAGAGTAGCTTTTGGTACCCACTTTTGTTTGGGTCCTTTGGGGTTAGTTGAGATACGTTTAACTTTCCAAATAGTTTTTACCCCTTTTTCAATCTTCTTCTTAACATGGCATCTAGCATTAGAATGACCATGTTTTCCACAATATGTGCAACAAATGTGTGGCTTAGAAGAATTGTGAACATGCTCATAATATCTAATTTGCCTATGTGAGGTACTAGCATGCACAAAGTGATTCTTAGGCAACTTAGAAGAGCTAGCATGATCAATGTGATTAGCATTATAACCAAGACCATGTTTATCATGTGAAGCACGTTGCATATCAAGAATATGATCAAGATCTTTTGATCCTTTGGAGAACTTATCAACAAGTAAAGTGAGCTCATCAACTTTGTTTTTCAAACTATCAAACTCAACAAGTTTGCATTCAAGAGAAGATAATTGATCATATTCTTCTAGATACTTTAATGAAGAAGCGTTGCATGTAGCAATAAGTTTTTCATTTTCGATTTTCATGCAATCAACCTCATCACAAAGATTTTTGTTATCAACAAGCAAAGATTCAATTTTAAGCTTCATAGCTTTGTTTTGCTTTGCACAATTTTTCAATTGATCATACATATCAATTAAAAGCTCATTTGGATCATCCTCATCATCATCATCATTATCATTATGAGAATTTGAAGTAGAAGGAGAAGGATGTACCTCATTACCAAATGCCATAAGACATGTGTGATCATATTCTTCTTGATCATCATCACTTTCTTCTTCATCCCAATGGCTTAACAAGCATTTTGCATTTTTGAGATTGAAGAACAAGTTCTCTCCTTCTTCTTTATTGATGATGGATTCAAGATCACTCTCTTTAGGAACATTTTTCCTTTTCTTCATCTCAAAAGTGAGTAGAGAGCCAATAAGTTCCTCCGTTGAATATGTCTTTAAGTCCTTGGCTTCTTCAATGGCAAGGGCTTTATTTTCCCAACTTTTAGGAAGAGAATTGAGAATCTTCCTATTCATTTCACCCATGGTGTACTCTTTGCCATAAGACTTCAAGCCATTTATCACATTTGTGAATCTTGTGCTCATCTCATTTATTGACTCATTTGGCTTCATGGAGAAGAGCTCATAATTTCTAACAAGCAAATTCAACTTTGACTCCTTGATTTGATTTGTGCCTTCATGAGTAACTTCAAGCATTTTCCACATGGAGTGTGCTGATTTTCTTCCAAGGACACGGTTGTACTCATCTTGACTTAAGGCACAACTAAGGATGTTCATTGCCTTGTAATTTTGAGTCATATTCTTGGACTCAAGCTCATTTAACTCCTTGTCCGGCTTTGGCACTTGAACACCATCCACCATTTTCAAAGGCACATATGGACCATCTTCAAATATATGCCATAAAGAATAATCTATAGAGCACACATATATCTTGAAACGTTCCTTCCAAGCCTCATAATTATTTCCATCAAAAAGTGGTAGCCTAATGGTGGAAGACCCCTCTAGATACGCCAATGCGGAATTACCGGCCATAATCTTTTCTTCAAGCTATTAAGCTAAATGTGAAGACTAGGCTCTGATACCAATTGTAAAACACAAGAGGGGAGGGGGGGTGAATTGGGTTTTAACTAACTTGGGAACTTTTTCGAATCTTTGCAATGCTAGTGATAGTTTGAACAAGATGAACAAAAGCTAAAGCAAAACCCAATAACAAGACAAAGGATTTAGAGTGGTTCGATTCACTTAGAATCTACGTCCACTACCTTGAGCCGCACCCTAGGATTTCAAACAACTTCACTAAGAAGAATGTTTACAAATGTGGCTAACTCACTAAGAGTTTTACAACACAACCACACAATGAAAAACTCACTAAGAGCTTGCCCACACAAAGTAGGACTTTACAAATTGCCCACACTAAGTAGGACTTTTACAAGAATTACCCAATCACTTAGAAAGGGAATTGAATGTTTAAAGAGAAAGATAAATCACTCTTCTAAGTGAGAATATATACCTTTGAAGTACAAGAATGTTTAAGCTCTTTTGAACATTTGAATTCCACTCTTTGTCTTGCTTTTTGAAAGAACACCTTTGAATGAATTAGATCATGGAGATCAAGTGTTTTTGCTTTGAAGGTGTTTAGACTTGATAAGAAATCAATGTAAATTGTATGTACAAGTCTTGGAATGATTCTCTAGCTTTGGAGTATATATACATTTCAAAATAGGCTGAAAATCGAGTCTCCAACGGTAAAAAAACGGCTAGAAATCGCAGAGTTCGGTTGGCCGTTTAAGGACCTCGGTGGACCGAACATAACTTCGGTCGACCGAACAAGGCTTTGGTCGACCGAGCCTGTAAAATGCAACTCTCGGTATCTCTTCGGTTGATCCGAGCTTGAGCTCGGTTGACCGAACTTCCAAGCTGATTTTTCACACGTTTTGAAATCTTTTGAAGTCTTTTGAAGTCTAAAAGGTTTTCCTAAAAGGTAACAAGTAAGAACACTTGGAAAACCATTTTAAAGGACTTAGACTTAGAAAACAAAGGCTTTTAAGATACGAACACATTTAAGAATCATTTCGAAAACTAAGCCTTTTGAAAACGTGTTTATGAAAACATGCAAGACTAGAGTGTAGAGCTTATGTTCATAAGAGCTTTGGTTAGAGCTATATAAGATCAAGACTTATAATGACAAAGCTAATCTAACCAAACCTAAGTCTTCAATCTTCAATCTTGATAGATGAGCCTTGAATGATATGACTTTGAATCTTGATCATGGCTTGATTGAAGTACTTAGAGCTTCCAATATATGTTCCGATATTCTATCTCAAAGATATAAACATTAGACACAACATCAAGTGTTTGTCCATTATCAAAAACTGAGTTCGATCGCCCTTAGGGCTAACAAAACCAAATGCATAGTTCAACCAAAATGACAAAACCAAATACATAGTTCAACAAAAATACCAAAAATCAAATTCACAGTTCTTCCTTTCATTGTAAACAATTTTCAACAAAAAACCAAGGTGATCCAAATAACAATTCATTCCAATTTGAAGGGTATCTAAGATGAGGGCTCTTCAGGTGACATCTTCAAGAACATGTCTTGTTTTACTTTAGTATTAAGCAATTCAATCACCATAAATTGAGCATTGTCATCCAAGTTTGGAACATCCTTCATAGCATCCCAAACACTATTCTCTCTATCTCTTTCTCTTTTTCTCTATTAGAGTATATATTTTCTCAAAATTGGTGGACATGGTTTCAAGAACTTTGGTTTGATTGGGGGAACCAATTGAGTTAGAGCTCCATTCATACTCATATCTACTTCGCTTATTTTGATTTGTTTTTCCTTGAGGAACCTCAACACCTAAAGAGGACTCAAATGGTGGTGTAAATTGGTTGGGTGATGAAGGTTGGAAGGATGGTTGATAGTGACTTGGTGCTACAAATGTCTCATTGGCAGCATCATATGTAAAGTTTTCCATCCCAAAATTTAAGTTTTCCTCGTCCCTAAAAGTTGTTGCGTCGGTATCATCGACACCTAATGCAAGTGAGCCATTTCCAGTAGCAGTTGCACCCCCAACGACAATTTTTAAATCATCATAATTAGCAATACTTTCTGTCTGAAGGTTTTTGTGAGTTGGGTGGGACTAGCAAAGGAAAAAAATTGAAGAGTTTTAATATATTATAAATAAAATATTAGAGCAAGCTAGTAAGTGACATAACTTATAATATGAAGCTCACATTCAAGTAATTTTCCCATACTTCATCACTAGCCGTGAATTTCTTTATGATTGGGTCCCACCCAAATCTAGAGTTGTTACGCATAAAAGTAGTCATTTTGTCAAACTGCTTCTTATACCATCTCATTCGGCTCACGTAATTATTATATGTTTTAGGAGACACAGTTATCTCATTTAAGCGAGGAAGTATCTTTTTTCTATTGTTTGCTTACTTATTGACCCATTAGTATCACGCCATCCACTACAAGAAAACAGTTAAATAGCGACCGACTTTAGCGACCGAAATTTTCGGTCACAAATTTAACGACGGAATACCGACCGAATAGAAACCGAAAACAAATCGGTGCGTTATTCCGTCAGCTCATCCGTCGGCCACATCGGGCCTCGTTGACCAAATTGAAACGTCGTCGGTTTGTTCACCCTTAACGACCGAATACCGACGGATATTAACGACCGCTTATCGACGGAATATATAACGACTGAATACCGAGGGAAGTTAACGACCGAATACCGACGGAATACATAACGGTGTTTATTTGTATAGTAATAAATGAAGGACACAAAACGCAGCGTCATTTTATTTTTCGTTAACGACCGACTACCGACGGACTTTAATGACGGATTACAGACGGAAAATATACCGATCGGAATAACGACCGAATAGCGATCGAATAACGACCGAAATTAGGTCGCTATTATTTTCCAATTCCGCTGCTATTCGAGTCGCTATTATTTTTCCCGATTTCCATTTTTTTATAAAATAGCGGGGTTTTTTAAGGATATATAGAAACATTTTACCTAATAGTAACTAAAATAGGAAAAATACATATACAAAGTCTTAGGTCAGTGGACGATCGAATCTGCGCTACGCAGACGGGCGGTCCCCGCTAGCCTGATTAGCGAGCGGGGGTCAAGGGGGCAGCGGCATGAGTTTTCGATCCCCGATTTATAAAATACCGATATATACTCAAAGCAGAACAATTCAAGTAATACATTTGTGTGTGCATTTATGTGAATCATTAAGTGATGGAGTTAAAATTTTATTAATTGATTATTAATAAACAAATAATTACTAAAATATTCATATTAGTTCGTACTCACATTTAGAACGATGTCGGTTTTGGATTTATAAGTTTTTACTAAATCCGTCGCTATTCGGTCGCTATTAAGCTAAGGGGAGACCGAATAGCGACGGAATTTGCGAAGGCCGTCGCTATTCGGTCGCTATCTTTTTCCCGGATTCCATTTTTTTTTATAGAATAGCGAGGTTTTTAAGGATATATAGAAACATTTTGCCTATGTTAGTTACTATTAGGTAAAATGTTTCTATATATCCTTAAAAACCCCCGCTATTTTACAAAAAAACGGAATCCGGGAGAATAATAGCGACCGAATATGCTATGTCGGTCGCTATTCGGTCGCCCTACCCTAACCCTAACCCTAATTCCGTCGCTATTCGGTCGCTATTATTAAATGCCTAAACGACATCGTTTGCTTTTTCGCGGGCTAATTTATTTGAAAAATTAGACAAGTGTTAAGCATGCTAAGTGGCGACCGAATAGCGACCGAATTTGCCAATTCCGTCGCTATTCGGTCGCTATTATTAAATGTCTAAACGACGTCGTTTTGTGCGTTTTATTTCTATAAATATATCTAAGGCAGGAAGCCTCTCCCTCATTCTTCATTCTGCCCAGCCGCGACCTCCACCTTCACCACCACCTCTTCCAGCGATTTCCCCCCAAATCCCCTCCCTCCTTCCAGCGCCACCACCTCCGGCACCTCCAAGACATCGCCACCACCTCCGGCACCTCCAAGGCATCGCCACCACCTCTGATTTCAGTTGGGTTTTTTAGGGTTTAGGTGAGAATCTTGCATTTTCTAGCTTTTTTTCTTAACAATTGGAATAAATACATCTATTTTGAGAAGATTCAAACAAAAATGGAGGGGAGGTAGTACTGATTTCTGCTTGGATTTTAATATATGGGTTTTCTATAATGTCTTGCAATTTTTTTTGCCAATTCTTATAATTTCTTGCAATTTTTTTGCCAATTCTCATAATTTTCTTTGTTTTTCAAATGTAGTTTTTTAACATCCAATGTAGTTTTCTTGGTGTATTATTGGTTTTCTTGGTGTATTATTGAAATGTATGCTAATTGTATAATATGTGAGTTTTGATAATTCAAAGTGTGTGAGTGTTGATTGTGAGTTTTGATAATTCAAAGTGTGTGTGTTGAAATGTAATGAGAAGTGCACACTTTGATTGTGAGTGTTGTATTGTAAATGAGAAGTGTAAACTTGTGTTTTTTGGGTTTATTGATTATTTTTTCTATTTGGGATCTTATTAATACTGTTTCTAGTTTGTATTTCTATGCGTATTGCTGTTTTTTATAATAGGGATTTAATTTAATTTCAAATTTATTTTTTTAAATAAAAAACAATTTAGCGACTGAATAGCGACCGAATAAATTTTCCGTCGGTATTCGGTCGTTAACTGATCAAAGTCAAAAGTCAACAATATTGACCATTCGGTCAGCTATTCCGATCGGTAAATAGAGACCGATTATTCGATCAGCTAGACTTTCACGTCGGTATTCGGTCGTTATATAGTCAAAGTCAACAATGTTGACCATTCGATCAGTATTCGGTCGTTATTTACCGACCGATTATTCGTTCGCTAGATTTTCCAGTCGGTATTCGATCGTTAACTGATCAAAGTCAAAAGTCAACAATGATGACGATTCGGTAGGTATTCGGTCGGTAAATAGCGACCGAAGATTCGGTCGCTATATATTCCGTCGGTATTCGGTCGGTAATTTGCTTAGCGACGAAAAATACACGACCACGTCATTCAGTCGTTAATCGGTCGCTAAACTCAGTTTAGCGACCGATTACCGACGGAAATGGCCGTCACTGTTTCCCTGTTTTCTTGTAGTGATCCTCGACTGATACCATCAACCAATAGCACTAACAAGAAATCGCTTTCTTCCTTGGTCCAAAGTTCATAATTATCGGAACTTTTTTCTTTTCCTTTGTCCTTTCCTTGTTGTGAATCCTTCATTTTACTACATCATGCATGCAAGAGAAACTATTTTTTACTACTATATCATATATCACACATAATTTTCACAACTTTACATCAAACAACAATGATAGAGCCAAATAAGTAAAATCATTGTTATCACTGTAATACCCGTAACTTTTCGCGTACGTGTTATTTTACGTGTAATTTATTTTCATGTGATTTATTTCGTAGACGTATTTTATTTCATGTCATTACGTGACTACGTGCCTAATTAATTTTTATAACATGTTGCGTGTTACATTTTTGGGGTACGATTCGTTGTGGGGTGCTTCGTACACGTATCGTAATTAAGGGATTTAATTGTGATTCACCTAGAGTAGTAATTTAATTAGATAAGTAATTCTGGAATTAATTAGGTATGTTTTGGATTAGAAAATTCACATAAATAAAATGAAATTAAATAAAGAGATTGCTGGGGATTGGGATAATAAAATAAAAGATATTTAGATATAAAGAAGTTCGTGGGATCATGAAATAAAGGGGGAAAAAAAAAGAAAATTTAAAATGGCAGAACGTGGGATTGAGGGCATCATGGGCAGTGAAGTTCATGGGGTCATGGGGATAATGGGATTGAGGATAGGTAGTATATATATATATATATCCTGGCATATCACAATCACGAATTCTTGAGGGAGCAGCCAAAAATTCATATTCTTCCATTGAGAGTCGTGTGCCTTATAACAATAAAATAAAGAAGCTGCTGCGTGAGCCGCAAAGGAACAAAGAGAAGCAGTGAAGATTTTGTGAGTTTTAGATTTTCTGTCCTGAACTTTGAAAGATCACCGAGAGAGCGTTATTTATCCGTTTTCAGCCTATAATATACCGAATCGGAGATAATCGAATAAACTTCGATTGAGTGCAGACGTCATGTCATTCCGAGCCCCGAGCAGAAATTTATAGCTCCGTGAGTAGAATTGGATAGTGCTGTTTCGGATTTTCTTTTATTAATTGCTTCCGGAAGAGGTAGGGACCTTTTCGTCAATTAATTCTCACATTTATTTCTGCACAGTAAAAGCGAATAAACTATTCTATTTACAAAATATTTGCATGAACTGTGTTTATTGCTTTGAATATTTTATAAACTGTTTTGGACTTGATTTAAATGCGATATAATCTGAATCGTAAATTGAATTAATGTGTTATTAGACTTTAAATTACTTAATTTGTTATTGTTAAGTGTTATACGTGTAACGTGGATCGTAATTGTCTATTTTACGAATTTGCTTAGTTGTTTATCGTTTTGGTCGTCTTATTTGGTTGTCGTCGTTTATTCCTTCTTGGTTTTGGTCGACCGAGTCGTCGCCCTATTTTGAGCTCGTGTCTAGAACCTACTAAATGTCAGGACTCGTTCGAAAGGTATAAATGTGAGCACGATGAGGTGCGAATTTGGTGATCCTGGGGATCATGCGCGGCACTTCATGGACCTTCACCTGATGAGGGAAAATCATTGGGACTGTAACGGTTTTATGGAGTCCAAGGTGTTGGATGATGATACAATGTAGAATGAGTCTTTAAGGCGTGAACCCGTTCGTTCAGGGGGTGAAACTGAACCCAGTGCATATGAACTTCTTGGGGTCTCCCTAACAAGGCAAAGTGTTAGGACCGTTACAGTTATTGTCGTATAGTCGTGACTAGATACTTGAGCTCGAAATGTGGGAAGTCGTGTCACAGCGGTAGCTATACTCGTAGTGTCTTAGCAAGTATACAATTCGTGCGTACCGTTTGGACAGAGCACGGTGCCCTTCGTACATTCGGTTGTATAAGTGCTTGGACATGAGGAGCGTGGTTATTTAGCTTATTTGTTATCTTAACTAGTTATTCTTGTCCTATTTGATACTTGTGATTGTCAGTCCCTACTGAGCACCAGAGCTCAGTCCATCCGCTTTACTGTGCAGGTGAGGATGATCAATTTGATGATATTGTTGAAGCTTGGGAAGGGGACCATGATGAGTGACTCATAACCGACTTCAATTAAAGAATTTAGTTTATTTGATTATTAGTATAGTTGAACAATTTCATTTGTAATTATTAGTTTTCGCGGTTGAACTCTTATTTCGGATTACTTCCTAATTGAATTCTCATTTAGTAACTCTGTTTGTCGGCTTTGGTGTTTCATTAACCAATGAGACACTGCCATGTCATCGACCCTGGTTACAGGGTGTGACAAAAATGGTATCAGAGCAGGGCGAACCTTAGGGAATAAAATATGGAATTAACATAGCATAACAAGAACATGTAATGTGAGATGTGTGATGGGTAGAGACCATGGATTAGGATGTACTTTTGTTTAATTATCGCTTTATATATTATCGTTTGTGCTATTTTATATTATTCTTATGTATTATATTGTACCCTGTCATACTTATCTCTGTTTTACATGTATAACTTGATTTAATTGCTTTATCGCTTCATTTTTTTTATCAAATTACATCTCCAAATATATATCTTTATACTTCCATGATCCCTGCCTACACTTCACTTCAAGATCACAAATATTCTGCTTTATTATATCGCCATCAACCCATCTACATAATATCACTCCATTTCCATTAAAATAAAAATTACACAATAGAAAAAAAAACATCAAATTTAATAACAAAAAAAGGAAAAAAAAAGAGCAATTGATGTGTCTGTTGATGAACCTGATTCTGATAGCTAATGTTGTTAGTGGAGCTATTGGTCTCCTCGGAGGAGCTCGGTGAGCTTTCTGCAGAAGAAGGGATGCTGCAACAATTGCCCTCCACAGTTTATGAGGGTCTTTCTGCAAACAACAAGATATAAACAAACAAATCCAATGACACTTCAAATTTCAAATTCAAAAAAAAAAATCTTCCCAACTAAATAATCCCGATAATTAAGTGAAACCCCTCTAATAAATAATAAATTCAGGAATTACATTGAATTGACAGAGTAATAAAATTCCCGAGGTAATTCAAAACACTACCTTTGGCTCCTTAAAATCATTGTTGATTTATTAGTGGAAACTGAAATTAGAGCTTAATTTTATCTGCTATATGAGAAGATCTTTAATCTGCTCAAATTATTTGTTGCAACTTGGAAGCATCATCAAGTTCCCTCGAATTTTTTATCCGTGATCAAACTGATGAAGCCCACTGAATGCTAGAGCTTATTAGCCCCAATTATATGAAGTTATTTGATTTCCTTGCATTGAGTGTTATTTATTGCTGAAGCATAGAAAAGTAATTTTTTTACATTTTTTTTTCCATATTTTGATTCCATTCTGTTGAAGAAATTCATGGACTTTTAGTGCTTAACAGTAAATTGTGCTTTGAGCTTTTTGGTTTCAATTGCAGATACTAATTTTGGTGCTAATATATATTTTTTGGTTTATTTGTTTTAATTAATATGCAAAGAAAACTATTATCTCTGTTTGTGCCACTTTATGAAGTGTGTTATTTTTCTGTTGTTTTTACAGCATTAATCCAAATTGAGTAAAATCTATTTTGGACTTAGAGCTCAAAGAAGCTAAAGAACTAGAAAGCGTATTGTTGACTTTGACTATATGCACTGCCAATGAGCCTTCAGGACCGTCCTTCACGTAAGAAAAGAAAACAGAGCAATCTTACCTTGGAAGAAATAGAATCAAGAATTTTATCAAAAAGGAGAAAACAAGAGAATTTGCCAAAGGCGTTCTTTTTCTTTTTCACAACAAACAAATCCAATGTGAGAATCAGATGTAAAATGGTGTGATTTGTTAATGGGTTTGATATTTATATCACCCACTGAAAAGTCTCACAAAATACATTATTTAATAAAATTCTTCAAAATCTTTAATTTTTTTAATGCAACCGTACTTTTTTAATCTCTTAAACTCCTGATTGGATACCATCATACTTGAATGGATGATTTTAAAATCCTAATTGAATACCATCAGATTTTTATTGATCACTTACAAATAATAATTGAATACCACTAGACTTTTAAACTTTAAAAAAAAATCTATTAAAATCTTTATTCAATACAGCCCCCTTAGGTTGAAAAGAAATGTGACACATTTGTAGTAGTGGAACAAGGAAGGTGATAGGGTTATGAGATTGACGATTTTAAATCATTCAAACTCGGCCCTACTCTTTTTTAACTGTCTAGATTTTGAATCAGCATTTTCTCACGTATGTCAATACAATATTTTTTTTTACAAATAATTTAATTCTTAAACTCTCGCAACAGAAATTTTTTAAAAGAAAAAAAACAAAATCAAATTTTCGGGTAAAGATGAGCTGAGCTCAACTAAGTTAACCATGAGTCATACTTGGGTCACTTACATTTTACTTCACACATAATTCACGAGTATCTCAACTTAACTAATTTGTAAACTAATTCCCTCAAAAAAATGTGGATTATTATTGAAATACCCGATAGAGTTTGAACCTAAGAGAAGGTGAATTAGGTTCTAATTTTTTTTTTTTAGCTTTTCTTAAACTTCTTTGCTTAAATGGTCAACTTAACAACAAGTATGTTGATTAAGAATATAAAGTGAATTAATTGATATGTCAACTTAGATGACTAACGTGTTATATGCAACACATAGGCACACAAAACTATGAATGTGATCAAGGAAAAGCTAAATCAAGTGTCCTATATGCAAAGCTTGTAATATCACACCATAAGTCATATAACAAAAACCAAGCAATCTATAATCCAAGTGGAGAATCTAACTCAGTATAAACATATAATGATCATAGAAACAAGTTCATGGGGAATATAAAAGCAATGAGTAATATATGAACTTGAAAGTAAAGAGTAAAGTTAGAGAAAACGAACACGAACACGAACACGAGAATTTATAGTGGTTCGATCACAAAGATCTACATCCACTACCTTAGGATACACCTAAGGATTTTGGCAACTCCACTAATGGATTCCCTTCACAACAAATGTAAGATGGGATCAACCTTTTACACTTGCCTCACAAAGAGAACTTTTGCCTCACAATGAGGACTCAATAATCTATAATTCAAGTGGAGAATCTAACTCAAGTATAAACATATAATGATCATAGAAACAAGTTCATGGGGAATATAAAAGCAATGAGTAATATATGAACTTGAAAGTAAATAGTAGAGTTAGAGAAAACGAACACGAGGATTTATAGTGGTGATGACAAAGATCCTCATCCACTACCTTAGGATACACCTAAGGATTTTGACAACTCCACTAATGGATTCCCTTCCCAACAAACGTAAGGTGGGATCAATCTTTTACACATGCCTCATAAAAAGGACTTTTGCCTCACAAAGAGGACTCTGCTCACAAATAATGTTTGTCTAGTTCACAAAGAACTAAGCTCACAAAGAGCCAATCTCACTAAGAGATACACTTATCTCAGAAATAGGATTTAGCTCACAAAGAGTCTCACTTGCCTAACAAAGAGGACTTAGCTCACAAAGATCTTTCCTAACTCACTAAGAGCTAGTTCTCACAAAGAGAAAGGGTAACTACTCTCTTTCAAATGAGACTTTACAATTTAAACTCACTTACAATCATTTCTTAAATGGATTAGATATACAAATTTAAGTTTTAATCACTTTTGAGAATGGAAGAGAATAGATATGTTTAATCTCAATTGAAAATGATATATTTTTGAAAGAATGATTCGAAGATTAAAACTCTTAAATTGTTTAATTGCGTATGTTGTGAAGAGTATATCCAAGGTCCTCTTATGGCTTGGCTGGTTATGAAAACTCGAATTTATAAGCTTTATATAGGGCCAAAAATCACAAGCAAATCGAGTTACAACGGCTATATTTTTTCCTTTATATGACATGCTTCGATCGACCAGACCATAGGGTAGGTCATCCGAAGTGCTTCCGAATCAGTTTAAACCAGGCCTATGGACACATCTCGGTCGACCGACCTAAAACAAGGTCATCCGTTGGAGTTTTGGAACATTCATAATCTGATTATGGACAAGAACCACCTTGGTCGACCGGACAACGCATGTCGGTCGACCGGACTTCAATCCAAAAGTGGTTTTTGCACTTAGTCATATTTCCAATGTTCTCAAACTCATACCTAAGTGTTTTGCAAAGATATTTAAAAAAATTTAAAGATCTTAGGCATTAATCAACACTTAAATAAGTTTTCAAAAACCCTTTTAAAGATTGAATCAATGTAAAAACATGTGATTTTGAAGACATGCCAGATTGATCTTTAAACATACTTAAATTTAGGTATTCTCAAATGTAAGATTAGTCACAGTGATGTACCTATAAGAATAAGACTAATATTTCAAGTCTTCAAGTTGATTTCTTCTTTCAGCTTGGACTTGAGACATTTGATCAACCTCTTCTTTGAGTGTTGAAGTCCTATAGCAATCTTCATGTTGTATTGTATTGTATTAGACTTCATCACTTCTTCGGTTAAGCAGCATACCACTTGATTCTTCTCTTTGGATTGAGTAGTTTCTATGTTGTATGATGATACATTTTTGGTTCACATGAAGCTAACTTACCATTTTCATCAATGTCAGCGTGAGTCTAAAATGTCCTAACAATGAAACACATGCTCACACGAATATTATAACTACCAATGGTTTGTTATCATCGAAACTAGATTGATCACATTAGCCTTTGGGGCTTACAATCTCCCTCTTTTTTATGATGAAAAAACATTGATGCAAATGTGAATAATATAACAAAAAGGATAAGGCAAATAAGCACACACTATCCATGCATGAAATAAGGATGCATATTCAAGGCAAGTTGATGTTTTGAAAAAACAAAATTCTACTCCCCCTATTTTAAAGAATCCCTTATCTCTCATATTTTGCAAAGTTCTAAGTTTTCTCTTTTGTACAACTACTTTTCTCGGCACATTTGCAAATCTACTTTTTTTCCCCTTTTTTGTCAAAATAAAAAAGGTTCACCAGTGCGCCAATATGAAAAGCATTTTCTAATTTCTCCTCTTTTTGGTTGAAAATAGAGATCCAAATGTTAAAAAAAAAAAATGAAAATATTTTAGGAGGGATTGATTTTAAATCACGGAGAAGTTTGTTGGTCAATAGATTTAGTAAGACTAGAAATCAATGAAGGTATATCCAAAGACAAACAAATAATTCAAAGAAGGAAATCTTTAAAGCTAAGTAAGTATATCATTTGAAAAAGGCCATTAATTAAGAATGAAGTATGAGTGGCCAAGGTATGATGTTTGTCTTGAAAAATTAGTAAGCTTTTACAGATATCTTTTGAAGAGGTTTTTAAACTTGGTTGATAACAAAATAAAGAGAGCACAAAATGACATATAAATTCAAAGTTAGGTCATATGGCTCAAAATTGAATTTACAACCCAAGCTAAAATCTAAGGAGATAAAGGATTATAACCTTAAAAGTACAATGTCCCTCGTTTATCAAAAACAATGTTAGCTATATCAAGATGAAATCAAATTTAAAATCATAGCTAACAAAGAAACATTGGATGTGATACCATGAATAGATAGAAAGAGAACATGTATCACAACCCAAAAGCTAAGAGCAAGTGTAAGGTTAACACTTTAAAGCACATTCCCCTTTCAAGAAAATGGTTAGCTAAACAAGTATAACACCTCAAAGTTAAAAGGGAGGGTAGATGCAAAAGATTCATTTATTAAGATCGTACTACTCCCATAAAACTTACACTGGCTAAAAAGATATGAAAACAAAGACAACTTATGATGTGATCATTTGAAAGTATGAACAAGTATAATCATACATCACATATATGCGGGGTGTATACGAAGGAAAACATATGCAAACTCCCCCCAGGTTGTGCCCAAAAAAATAACAGTAAAACTTACAAGAATTGGAAGCTAAAGTTCAATATTTGCTGAAATTTTGGCTACTCCGGCCGAATCCTCAAGTCGACCTAGATACTGCTGTCCACAAAGGTACCAAATTTGGTCAACCGGACTTATGGCAAAAACATAAAAACCTGCAATATGCAGTTTAAAACAAGTCCAAAATAGCCAAATGCACGAACCAAGGCATATCCAATGTCTCAAACACAGTTTATACATCAATCTTAAACTTCTAGACGATCAACCACATAAACACATGCTTAAGACTTGAAGATAGCCCATAGACACTACCCCATGCTATATAGATCAAGTTAAAGCCAAAACATACCATCAAAACTGCCCTAAGGCATATATAAAAAAGAATATAGGGGTTCAAAAAATGATCTTTCATCACAAGGATAATATCATTAATCTCTCTAAACACACATGCTTACAATCATCAAAATTAATGCCCAGCATGTTATACATATTGTATCCCATAAAAAGCAATTCATACAAATATGAAATAATAAGGTGAATAATTGCTAATCTAATGGTACAATGGGATAACAAGATGGGAGAAACATATACAAGATATCAATAATGCTATAAAAAGATTGAGTTTAAAGAAATTTCTCAATGGTTTTGGAGATTGCATGTTGCACATTGAGTCCATCATGATATTCTTTGACTTCAACTATTCAATCATCTTGAGCTTCTTGGGCATCATCTTCATTTATTGAGGTTTCATCCATATCTTGCTCTTTCTCTTCAACCCCTTTGTTCTCTTCTTTCTCATCTTCAATTTCCATATCAACTTCTTTATCCTCATTATCCCTATTTCCACCATCATCACTCAAAATATCATTCATTTCATATTTTTTCTTTTTCTTCTTCTTTATATTATTTTACAACTTCATCTCCTCAACATCATCATCGCTTGATTCATCATCCCCTTCCTCATCATCCTCTTCATTCTCCTCTTCATTATCACTCTCTTATACCAAGTTGACTTCTTTATTCTTGTATAGCTTATCACATTGTCAACTTTGTACTGAATCTCATCCAATCTAGTTTCCACATCTCCAACCTTATTCTCCATGTTTGTCATCTTATTGTTGAAGTGTTCTTGAAGGGATTCCATTATGTGGTTGGAATTCTCTTGGAATGATTCCAACATTGAGAGAATTTGAAGAATTAAGTCATTGATTGCATTACTCCTTTGGGGAGGGGCTTCTCTTTCCACATTAACATTTGGAATTTCATCATGAATTCCAACATTTCCTTCTTCATCAAGATTGATATGGACGTCTTCGAATTGTTGACCCTCTTGTACATTTCATTTCCTTGCAATCCTTTGTAATACCCGTAACGTTTTGACTACGTGATTATGTGTTTTAATTATGCCATTACATGTTTTTAATTCTTTATAAAATGTTGGCATGAATAAATTGTTTAATTGTTATGGGTCACTTAACATGTTTATGTGTTATATGTACCTAATTGATGTTTGGGGTTGTGTGAGAACATGAGTGCACTTTGTGTGAGATGTGAGGGACCTAAAAAGCAATTAGAATTAAATGGGGAGGGAGTTATGACTTGTTTTCTCCAGCACTTTTGGGAGTTACCAAATCAGGAAAAAAAAAAAGAAGAAGAAAAAGAAAAGAAAGAAAATATGAGATCTTTGAGAGATCACCGAGAGAGCATCTCTTGTTGGATTTTGACTCACCTTATATGAATATCGATCACAGCGAGATAATCGAGTGAGAGAAAACGGAATTGTATTCTGAGTTGGGAGTTGGGAGTTATCACACCAGGAATGGGAGCTGTTTTCTGAGATTTTTGCACAATTTATGCACTTCTTTTCTTAGTTATTTTTCTTTCTTTTCTTGTTTTGAAGGTATGTATCCTGCCCTTTTTTTGTATGTTGATGTTATATATTGTTTCCTATGTCTTAGTTATGAATTATTGAAGCATAAACTGATTTATTTCATTGTGATTTATGTATTGGAACAATTATTGTGATATGAGATATTGTGGATTATAGAATTGTGATTGTGGATAATTTGTGAATTGGTGAAAGGAATTGGATTACTTGTTGCCTATTTGAATATGATATTTTCTTACATGATTGCTTACTTGTTTATTTGTTATTGTTTTACATAATCGAGTCTTTTGGAGTCGTCACTATTTGGTTGAGTCGAGTCGTCTTATTTGGTTTTGGTCGACCGAGTCGTCGCCCCGTTTTGAGCTCGTGTCCAAAATCACTAAATGATAGGACTCGTTCGAAGGATATAAACGTGACTTCTATGAAGTGCGTTGTGTTGATCCCGAGGGATTCCGTGATATATGTGGCACTTCATGGACCTTCACCTGATGAGGAAAAATCACTGGGACTGTAACAGTTTTGTTGAGTCCAAGGTGTTGGATGAGGATACAATATAGAATGAGTCCTTAAAGCGTGAACCTGTTCGTTCAGGGGGTGAAACTGAACCCATGTGTTTAAATGCTTAGGTCTACCTAACTAGGCTAATGGTTAGGGCCGTTACAGTTATTGTCGTATAGCTGTGAATAAATACTTGAGCTCGAAGTGTAGGAAGTTGTGTCATAGAAATATCTATGTTCGTGGTGTCTAAGCATGTGTGTAATCGTGTGTACCGTATGCACAGAGCATGGTGCTTGTTGTACATTCGGTTGTGTAAGTGCTTAGACGTGAAGAATGTAGTTATTTGCTTAATTTTTGTTTCTCACTTGCTTGTCTTGTTTGAGTCTTATTTGGTACTTGGTTTTGAGTGGGGTTCAAATTGGTACACTTTTATACAAGTTTTGCACTTGTTTTTTCGGTGCTTCGCAGGTTACGGACAATCCATTTGCCCGCAGGAAAACAGTAGCTACTGCCTTACCGCGGACGATTCCCTTTGTCCACAAGTACTACTGGTCGACCGGGGCTTCTGTTTTTCTGTCTGTTGGCCTCTGGAAGGTTACCGATCGATCGACACCCTATTACCGGTCCACCGGCACCTAGTTACCGGTCCACCGGCGTACCCATGTGCGACCGTTCTGCTATGTTCTGTCCGCTCTGTTCCGTTCTGTTATGTCCTATACTGTATTGTACTGTTCCGACCTGTATTTTGAGTCTTGTGAAACTTGAGTTAAGTCATGTCAAGTATATTTTACAAAGGGATATTTTGGGAAACGGGAAACCTATTTCGTGTCTTGTTGTATTACCTGCTATTTTGTACAGGGATTTGTGTGGATCATACTGAGCAACGAAGCTCTAGTCCATTCGCTTATTTGTGCAGTTGATGTTGATCATGAGCTCTACTATGGTGATGATGTTTGGGAGGGGGCCTTATGACGAGTGAAGATAACCGATATAGATATCAGTCGTTATTTCTCTTTTGTCATTTAATTTAGATTAGTTAAAACTATTTCATTTGTATCAACTTAGTAACTTTCTTTTCAGTATTTATTTCGTTAGCACACTTTGATATTTTGTATTACATAATGAAATTTCCTTTTATAGTAACTCTGTTCTGTAGGCTTTGGTGTCTCATCTACTAGTGAGACACTGTCATGTCATCATCCCTAGTTACGGGTGTGACATCCTTCTTCCTCTCTTGCTTGAGGTTCATTTGCCCTTTGTTCTCTTCTAGCTATTAGGAAATTAATCCTCTCAATTATAGCCCACAAGCAAATATGAAAAAGGAAAGTGATAAAGGGACATAATGATTTATGTGGTTCGGTCAATCTGACATACATCCACGGGTTAGGCGAGCGCATACTTTTCAGGTCCGTCTCGAACAATATTGAGGCTCTGTGCTCATTACCAAAGTTAGGCCCTTCGAATTTTTTTTAAAGAGTATAAATTATAAAAAATGTCAAAATATAATTATAAACTAAAGTTTCAAGAGTGCAACAATAATAATATTGATCTTTATTTAAAAATGGCCATATTTTTTGGTTTTTGAATTTTGATGACTCGTCGGGTTATGGTCGTCATATGAACACGGATCGGATCCCTGCATTTTGATGGCTCGTCGGGTTATGGTCTTCCCACCACATTTTTTCTTCTTCCGGGGGGACATCCTTTATGGTTCTATATGCCCCCTTGAAACGCCCTTGAAATATTTCAATAATGGCGGAGGAACAGTTGGATCTCAATCTAAATCTATAATAGCCAAGAAATTTTTTAATTAGAGACTACAATGATTACAAGAAGTATGATTAACTTGATATTTAAAGGAAATAATTAATAAAATAACTTACGTGCCAGAAGTAGGTTACAGGAGAATGCGAGTATCTAGTGCAATCACATCTCCACCAGTACTGGTATCAGTCGCCGTCTGTGGGACAATAGACTGGTGAGTCACTGATCCTCCTACTGGAGCAGGCTCAGTGGCCAGTACTGACGTAGGCGTATCACAAGATACATGTGCATCAGCAGACTGTGACGAAGGTGTCATACCATTCTCGGGGGCAGATCGCGGTGTCGATCGCAAATCAGATGATGAACCTGGCTGGGAGGTAGGGCGCAGCAAGCGCTGGTGCCTGACTAAGTTTTAAGGACACTCGAATACTTTTCTTTGGAGGCATCTCTGAAATATAGATTACAACACAATCGTTAAATGATCTCATCATATATCACACAACTTCAAGATGCTAAAGAAATGACCATTTTGCACAATTACAAAGGCAAGGGGACTTGGAGACTTAAAGCAAATTACAAAGATGACTGAAACTTGAAATGAAATTGAATGACATCAGTAAGATACAAATCAAATTGAATGACTTTCATAATCGAAACCTAAGAATTACCTAAAAGGACTTATACAATTGAATGAAGGTAGTATTAAATAATCCACCTAACCATATTTTGTTTGTCAAAAAACAGAATTAAACTATTTGCTTCAACTGATGCATTATCACAATGTACTATATGGAATTGGAATATTTGAATGTACTATCACAACTACAAGCAATCGAGACAAATGAGATATGACTTCCAAGTGCATTGATAACACTGATACTAAAGATTAGAAGAAAGCAAACCAAGTATGAAGGGAAAAAGATTTTCAATTGCCAATCTATCATGGAGAACATGCAAACTATCCCATTATCTATCTATAGAGAGAATAAACACACTCAAACTAATCTTGGAAATGACAGCAAGGGTTGACAAATTTGGCACTAAGGCTGATAGCAAACATCAAACAGAACTTCCCTACTAATAATCACCACAGATACACAAGTACAAATAACCTAATATATGCAGAACAGATCCAAACCAGTTGTAATTAAACTGAAAAAGGCACAAAACATATTGTAAACATCGTATCAGGAGTAATAATCCATAAAACAAAACCAATAGTCTTAAAAATCAAAAGTCAAAATTGGTACAAAAGGGGAACTAAAAAAGGATCAAAATTGATACTACGTTTTATTTTTGCCAGTCGGATATCCTCTCCTTTAACCTAAACACCAAATCTAGTTATTTAAATGTCCATTCTTGTCCTATGAGAAATTGGTGAGGCTTATAAAAAGGCACAAAAGCATTCAATTAACAGTGATCCTAAAAGCAGTAGAGAAACAGAAATTTCAGCCATTCAATTACCATTTTCAGCAAATCTCAGCCATTCAATTACCATTTTCGGCAAACAGAAATTTTCTCTTTTAAAAAATCACTACAGAAACAGAAATTTTACGGGAGAAACAAAAATGGACATTTTATGGGAGAAAAAAAAAAATCACTACAAAAAAATAAATTTTACCAAATGGGAGAAACATAAATACTTATACATTAGAGGTAAAAAACAAAAAATAAAGCAGTTAATTCCCAAAAGCCTAGCTGTTAATCAGGCCCGGCTCCAAGGGTGTCCAAGGTGACATCCGGAACCGGGCCTCACATTTACAGAGGCCCCAAATTTTTTAAAAAATTACTTAATTTGTATATAATTATTAGTTAAAAAAATTGAAGATCTTTATGTTTTACAATTTGTTGCTCAAAATCTTTTTTACCATACACCAGTGCCGGTTAATAGGTAATGCGAGCTGAGCGACCGCAGAGGGCCCCCAAAAATTCGAGGCCCCAATATTTTTTTTTGTTTATATATATATACTTAGCCTAAAATCCGGGGCCCTAATTTTTTTTTCGGCACATTGCCTTGGATATGTTTGAGCCGGGCCTGCTGTTAATCCGTCTTTCTTCAACCGTACCTTCAAAACAGAGAAAAAAATTCAATTATAATTAATTAATGGGCAATTAAAGAATCAGAAAATTTGAAAAAAAAACCTTGAAAAAAATCGAACCTTTTAATGGAGGTGGCGGGATGAATTTTGGATTTTTGAGAAATGGAATTTGGGTATTTTCGCGATTAGCAAGAAGACTTTATATTTTTTTTTTTTTTTTGAGAAATGAGGCGTTAAGATGGAGGTGGAGAGGTGGAGATGGCGGTCGCGAGGTGGCGGGATGGCGGTGCCGAGGTGGAGGTTGGAATTTGAGAAATCTAATTTAGGTATTTTCGCGATTTGGAAGGAGGAAGAGTTTGCTTCCTTTTATATTTTTTTTGAGAAATCAGGCTTTAAAACGATGCCGTTTTAGTACGCTCTTACGTCTTCCGTCATGTATTCGGTTGTTAATCCGTCAGTATGTATTCCGTTGGTAAATGGTCGTTAACTTCCGTCGGAATTCGGTCGTTAACGGTGAACAAAACGACGTCGTTTTAATTAATTTTTAAAAGAATTAAACGATCAAAACGACGTTGTTATGTATTCCGTCGGTAAACGATCGTTAACTGCCGTCAGTATTCGGTCGTTAACGGTGAACAAAACGACGTCGTTTTAATTCATTTTAAACCTTAATTTTTTTAAAGAAATAAAATATCAAAACGGCGCCGTAATGTATTCCGTCGGTCGTTAACTTCCGTCGGTATTCGGTCGTTAACGGTGAACAAACCGACGTTGTTTTAATTAATTTTAAATCTTAATTGTTTAAAAGAAATAAAAGATCAAAACGGCGTCGTTTTGACTCCGTTATGTATTCCGTCGGTAAACGGTCGGTAACTTCCGTCAGTATTCGGTAGTTAACGGTGCACTAAACGATGTCGTTTTAATTTGGTCAACGGGACCGATGTGGACGACGCGGTAGCGACCGACAATTGTTCAGTTTCAATTCGGTCGGTATTCGGTCACTAATTTCGATTGCTATTTAACTGTTTTCTTGTAGTGTGATAAGACTATAAAAGAAAATTAATGGTATCAAGAGTTTTCGGGTCCTCAATCTAATTTCCAATTTTTTTTTATCTTTTTATAATTATTTTAAAAGTATTGATTAACATCTGTAACTTATTCAAATTAAATTGTATAATTTAATATATTTATGGTTTTTCTTTTCTTCTATTCTAATTTTCTAGTTTTTTTTCTTTTCAATATCCCACATTGAAAATGTACAAAATTTGTTGAGTTCGACAACATTATAAATAAAGGGGTTGAGCATGCTTTTCAATTGAATGAATTGGTGGGTTGGTATTTAACCCATTAAATTCAGTGACAACCTCAATTTGCTTTTCAACTTTTTCATTACAATAGTCAAATATTTTTTTTTAAAAAAATAGCTCACACGGCCATTTGATTTTCATATACTCTTAATTATATAGTAAAATGGAATCTCGTGTATAGTACGGGTTATTAGTCTAGTGTGTGTGTATATATATATATATATATATATATATATATATATATATATATATATATATATATATATATATTGGGAAATGTAAAACATAATTTTCAGATAAACTTGTTAACCCTAACAAAAAAATTTAAACTATTTTTTTCCTTTAAGAAAATTTTAAAAGTAGTTTAGGTTCCATGTGTATCTTCTTTATAATGATGAATAAATTATTTTTATTTCCTTAAATATGAGTTTTCCAAATATTAGTCAATGGTTTTGTCTATTATGATAATTTCTCGACACTCGCATGTGAGTGAATTGAGGATGATGCTATACAATCTTCTTCTTTTTTTTTGGGGGGTAAGAAAGCTGCATATTATATATAATCAAAACCCAAAACCATTACAACTGTAAGTTTCATTACAAACCAATCTCTCAAAATAGGCCCTATGGGCATCTTCTGCCACTAGTTGGCTAACAAAATAATAGGGTGAAAATTGAAACGTAATGAGATCAGTAGTTGGCAAATTGGCCCCAGTTTTTGCAAGACGATCCGCGCACGCGTTCGCCTCCCTATAAACATGGATGAATCTATGTTCCCGAAGCCTCTCCAGTAAAGCCCTGCAATCAAGTAGATAAATGGTGCATCGATATATCAGCATTTAGAACCAATTGAATAATGACTTTAGCATCCAATTCTATTTTAAGTAGTTGAATATTCAAGTTGATAGCTAAATTCAAACCATCTCTTAGAGCCCATAGTTCTGCAATGTTGTTGGAACAAATTCCTATACTTCTACAAAACCCACATTTCCAACTACCAGTATCATCTCGAATGAGACCACCTGTTCCTCCCTTACCCGGATTCCCATAAGCTGAACCATCTACATTCAATTTATACCATCCTGAAGGAGGTTTAATCCAAGACACCAAAATGGGTACCCTTCTTTTCTTTTCCTGAGTCGAGGCTCCCAGAAAGACAAACTACATTGTCTTTTGTATCACATGTTGAGATGTATCCATCAAAACACTTTGTTGGGTGAAGACTTTTTATTTCTAGCCCCACACAGTCCCCTAGCACCCATATACAAACAAAGCATTCCAAGGCAGATTGCAATATGCACTAACATTGAGATTTGCCCCATATTTTAACCACTCCTCAAAAGACATCCCCTGCATCCGAGGTGCCCTTTCATGGAGTTTCAAATTATTCCACATGTCTTGAGCATTAACACAATACCGAAGCACATGTTCAATGGACTCTTCCTCTTTATCACAAATGGGTCAAATACAACAATTGGTAATTTTTCTATGGCAAAGCATTTTCTTGGTAGCAAGACTATCATGATAGCAAGTCCAAAGAAATAATTTAATTCTTTGACTACAATTACTTTTCCAAATCCAATCCCAACTTTTGTTATCAATTTTCACATCAACAATGCATTCTTGGAAAATATTGTGAGCATCTTTAGAATTAAACTCACCATCCGTGCTCCCCCTCCACCTTCTTCGATCAACAACCAACCATTTTGAGACCGAGACGTCGCTCTAATGCAGTCTCTCAGATAAGCCAGTAAAACAAATGAGATTGTTCCAATATCCCAAGGAACATTACTGCCAAAGAAGTGAGAAAATCTAACCTCTTCCTCCCCTCTATTGAACGGTCCTATAATGTGTTACCTAAGATAACCAAGGCCAGTCCAATCATCTAACCAAAATATGATTATATCCTCATTCCCCGGTATCCAAGCCAAACCCGCATGAAATAAATCCAAACCACATTTAATCGCCTTCGAATTAATGGATCATTTCCAATTTTTCAGAAGTAATTGGGAGCCATATACTCCATTAATGCATCGGTTATGAAAGCAGTGTGCCCATTTGGGCTTCTTATTTCTAACAAGTCTCCAAACTAACTTTGCCATACCAACCCGGTTTGCATGGATCGCTTCACGGATACCTAAACCATGCTTGCTCTTAAGTCTAGTTACCCGATCCCAATTAATGAGGTGCATTTTTCATTTACATTCATTCCCTCCCCAAAGGAAGTTTCTATGTTCCCTATCAATTTTCTCAAAAACAGAAACAGGAAGAGGCAAACACTGTAAGTAATAGGCCAGAATATGAGGAGAAGAAAATTGAATAATAGACTTACAGCCCTGCTATAGACATTAAATTAGCCTTCCCCCCCAAGCTCACGCCGAATTTTATCAATAATGAATTGAAAATCCCCATTCTTAGGACAAGAGTGAAAAATGGGAAAACCTAAATACTTGCCCAAATAAGTTGTAGCTTGAATATTAAGGACATTCTCAATTTCATTAATCCTAGCTTGAGAAACATTCTTTGAGATACAGAATTTAGACTTCCCAAAATTAATCCTCTGGCCCGACCTAATACTAAAATCCTCCAACACTCTCTTAATCTCAACAATAGAAGCATCATCAGAAAGACTAAAGAGAATAATGTCATCCGCGAAAAGCGAGTGAGATAGAAATGGGCCTTGTTTCCCTAACTTAAGAGGTTTCCAAATCTTGTCCCTCATAGATTTCTCAATACTAATAGACAAATACTCCATGAAAATCACAAAGATATAAGGAGACAGCGGATCCCCCTGTCTAATGCCTCTCGAAGGATAAAACAATTACGTAGCCACACCATTTATCAGAATAGCAAGCTTAGAGGAGCCAGATGCAATGCATGATAATACGAATAGTATTCAGAGGAAATTGAAAGAATATGAGAGCATCCCGAATAAAATCTCATTCAAGTCTATCATACGCCTTTTCAAGGTCAATCTTCACAGCTAAAGCTCCCCGATTACCAATTTTCTTTGAAATAGAATAGATAGCCTCTTGCACAATAATAACACTATCAGCACACCTCCTACCCGGAATAAAACTTCTTTGTTGAGGTGAAATGATATCCTTGAGAATTGGTCTGGTCCTATTAACCATAATCTTGGAGATAAGTTTATAAACAGTGTTGCACAGACTAAAAGGTTTCAGTTGTCCAACTGACTTAGGATTAGCGACTTTGGAAATAAGACAGACATACGTAGCATTGGTATCCGGAGGTAACTCCTCAAGATTAAACACCATCCATACAAAGTTGACTACAGACGGTTGTAAAATGCCCCAAAAGCGTTGAAAGAAAATCGGATGAAGGCCATCAGGTCCGGGACTCTCAATATGACTCGGCTGATCTTGAAGAAATCCAAGACTGAAAAGTTCATTCGGATTCCATTGAAAAAGGAATGGATCCGAATTGACCTTACTAAGAGACTAGCTAGTAGTATACAAAGATTTGAAATGATTAAGAATTAACTCCTTAACAATCCCGACATCAAACTCCCACTCCCCATTAGGATGTTTAAGTGACAAAATTCGATTGCTCTTTATATTATTAATGGCAATGGTCTTTAAGAATTTAACATTCATATCATCCCAAACAAGCCACAAGCCAATCCATCCTAGATTTAATGGCCCATATATGCTTCTCTTCCCTATAAATAATATCCAAGTCAGCAAGAAGACTCCTTTCAAGGTTAACCAAAAATATAGGAGGTTCTATTTTCAAGGGCAATTTAGATCCCTTTCAATCTAGCAAGAATGTTTTTCTTTTTTCTTTTTAAAGACATTACCAAAGACCAAATCATTCCAAGTCCTCACCTCTTCCTTAAAGTTATTAGAAGAAACAGAATAAGAATTATGATTGCCACTCCAAGCACTCTAAACCACATCCTTGAAAGAAGGTTGCGACAACCAAACTGTTTCAAACCGAAATGACTTTCTCAAAGAGCCATGATGCCGATGTTCTAATTGCAACAAAATCGAAGAGTGGTCGGACCTAGTCCTAACCAGATTATCCATCGTGGCTTCCTGAAACATACGCCGCCACTCTGGATTAGCCACCGCTCAATCAGACCTCTGAAAAAATAAGTTCACCACTATCCCTCTTATTGGTCCAAGTGAATTTAGCCCCCTCATGCCCAATATCCATAAGGTTATAATCATCAATCATCGATTTAAAATTAAATATGCGATTATGATTAGCCGGTAACCCACCAAATTTTTCAGAATGAAACAAAATATCGTTAAAATCACCCATCAAATCCAAGGCAAATCATGGTTACTCGTAAAAAATCTAATATCATTCCAGAAATCATTTCTAACACTTAAATCAGGACTTTCATAAACCGCACTAAATAACCAGATTTTTTAATGGTTAGTTACCTTAACCACCGCATGTATCGCTTGTAGACTTTTTGAGATAATATTGACCTCCACATCTTGCTGATTCCAGAACAACCAAACACCACCTCAGTAGCCTTCCGGGTCAGACCTTTCAACATTTGTATATGGCAGTCTTGCACATGTTTGATCAGCCCTAACACCACTTATTTTTGTTTCCAACAAAGCAAGCATTTGGGGCCTATGTGTAGTAATCAAATTCATCATATGTTGATGAAAATCCGGATGGCCCGTCCCCCTCGCATTCCATACCAGGATCTTACTCATACTAGATACTCGGTTGATGTTGGGTTGTCGAACAATGTCTCGCGGAATCCACCCCAACAATAGAGACGCAAATTGGTGCTCACTGAACCACCCTCATGTCTATGAACAATCGAAACTTGTTCGTTCTTACTCCCAACTGTATTATTATTGGACTGCTTCTTGCATTTCCCAGCTCCACTTTTAAAGTTTGTGTGCTTAGTATGTAAGAACCCCTTACCATTGGCCGATCCGTTTCCCTTTCGGCAATCCTTTCTGTTACCTCTGTGACAACCCTACCCTCTCGGGCCGGGACTGCCGCGTGCCTCTCGGCACTGGGTTATGCTTTTACAATATAAAGTAAAAAGGGATTACAATGAAATCCAATACAATACAATAGAATCCCTATATACAGATTTCTAATCCCAAGCTTTCGCTGCGCACTCTGATACCAAAATCTTGCACCAACTTCAGATACCTGTAGAGGGGGAAAACATTTTGGAAAACGTGATTCGAAGCTCAGCGAGGGCCGTGTAAGTGGTGCCAGTGTCTTTAAAATCATTTTCTTTGGAAAATACTTTTATATTAAAAATAGCTCGCACAATGAGAAAATCATATATATACTCTTATAATAAGGGGCCTGATTCTGGAATAATTGTTCAAGACTGTCGAGATCAGATTGACAATGGCATTTCAATAACATTAAATCACATTTCATACGGGCCTCAATATAGACGTTTATCGACAGGATTCTGGAGGTGGCTCCCACCCTTTGGTGTAGCACGCAGTTCCTTCGATTCCTTTCATTTAGGCCCGACTCAATATATTCACAGTCTCGTAATGCCATGTCAATAATCTCAGGACAGATCTCGTTCAAGGTTCAGTAAAAACATTTCATTTCCAATAACATTAACAATAAGGCCCCAATTTCAGAAAACGTTTCATGGTGTAATGCAAATGTATCCAATGCATATCATGAGTGGATCCAGACCATGAGTGCAATGAACAATTAATGAGCACAAGATACGTATATATAATTTTGTAAAAAGGGTAGGACCACTCACCGGACTAGTTGACTTTCTTCAAATTCCAAATATATCCTAAAACAGAACTTCGCCATAATTTATTAATAGATCATACCTTCCAATAAACAACACTAGAATTTGGCACAATTGTAGAGATTACAAAATCATATGGTATAAAGAAGGAAATAAAGAAGATGAGAGATTTTTGAATAAAAATGAAATAAGGAAATATGAACTATTTATAGAAGAATGGAATCTGCTAAGCAGCTACTTTAATTAAGCAGCTGCAAAGCAGAAGCTGTTGTGCAGTTCAAGCAGCTGCAAATCAAAAGCTGCTGAGCAGCTGCTTCCCATAAGCAGCTGCAAGTCAAAAGCTACTGAGCAGTTCAAGTAGCTGCAAATCAAAAGCTGCTGAGCAGCTGCAAGTCAAAAGCTGCTGAGCAACTGCTTTTATAGCAGCTGTGCAGTTCTAATCCATATTTTGATATTTTTGTACACATGAGGTGCTTGAGAGAAGGGTTGTTACAACCTCTCTCCCGCGAATCTCCGATGACCTGTTTCTCATCTGAGTATTCGTCATATTCTATGTCTGATTCTTCCCCCCCAAGTAGTCTGTGTCTCCTCCCTCGTTAGATTGTAGCTGGTTCTTCTCGTCAAGCTGAATGGAGGTGTAGCCGGACTTTTACTTCTCCTGCCCATGATCCGTCGGCTTGACTCCCCCATCTGCCTTGTCGGAGCAATCTGAACCCCCAGTAGCTCGTGTTGGTTCCTCCCCAACCTGCTCTCTTGTTGGTACTACATTTGATTTCCCACAGAGCTGACTGGTAACAGTGGTAGCTGTTGGAAATTCGGGTAATTCCTCACGACCCAATTCATTAGGTGGGTCGGTTCGATATCCACCGTAAATGTTGCAGTCCTTGCGATGGACCAGAGATAAATTACCCCCATTGGACACACACCCATTGGGCTCAACCTATTCATTTGTTGGTTTTCCCTTATTCTGTCCTCCCTGGCTAATAGTTGGAGTCGGCCCACCAATCTCCATCCTTCCGGGCCTAGTGGGCTCAGTGGAGGTGAAAGTGGGCTCTGTGGAGAATTGAGGTTGGCCTGGTCCATCACAAATGGATCCATTCCCACAGTCCGCAATGCATTCAGCTGTGAGTAGCCCATCTGCGTTGACCTTTGATTTCTTCTCTGCGGCACCATCATTTCTCTTCCGATGTAATTCCGTTATCCTCGATAATTTTCCAGATGAAATAAGCTCCTCTATTTTTCCTGTAATGACCGACCTTGTGTGTTCCTTTAGAGTAGTAGTTGGCAATTCCTTAATACCCACCCCACTAGTCTATGCCCCCGTCAACTGTACACCACCTTTCACATCCGAAGTCGGCGTAGCAGGTATTTCCATCAACTCACTTTTTCCCCCTTCTTTTTTGTTATTTGACGCACCACCCAATAATAATGTTTTAGGGGTGTGGTCCTTCTTCACTGTACCATGGGTGACTGAAACTTGACCCTGATAGGACTCCCTTTGGAGGTCATCATTACTTTCTTTGAATTTAGAAGCTTGGTCATGTACAATAGAAATATCCTTTACCTTCCAGATCTTATGGCCAATTCCTTCCGGGTTGGAGCTCCACGTTTCGTAACGTTTTCCTTGTACTTATTCTCCCTCAGGTTTACTTGATTCCATGGGCCAATACCCTGTTGTGCTTTACCCGAATCCACTTCCATTTCTTCCAATCCATTACACACATCATGGATATCAACTTTTTTTGGTACCTCAATGTTCACCTCTTGTTTCTTTTTCGGGCATACAACTAGCAAATGGCCAACTATTCCACAGCCATAGCAAAACTCAACTCCTTCATACTCAATTCTCTGAGTATGCTTAGTTCCAATCCTCACAAACAGGGACTAGAGGTTTACACAAATCCTTGCAAATCTTCCTCTCTCTGAGTTAGAGGTTTTTGCATCCAGATTTTAATAAAGTCCCTAGTTGCTCTCCAACTTTTGCCAAAATAGTTCTATCACATAAGTCCACAGGTAATGTAGGTAGTCTTGCCCAGATCGCTGTAGTGGTCGGATTATCAGTATAAAGATCAAATTCAAACTGCCAGAGCCTTGTAGTCAAGTACTGACCATTCAAAAACCAAGTACCACTTGATATCACTTTATTAAAATCTTCCTCCCTACCAAACTTAGCAATGAAAAAATTATTCCCCAAATCCACTAGCCTAAGATCTCCAACAGGCTTCCATAAAAGTCTAACTTTATAGTCTATATAGCCAAAGTTGAGGAACTTACCAAAATGCTTGATAATCGAACTGTTGATCCAAGGTCCACGACACTTAAGTTTGTCTTCCCTTGATAATCTAACCAGTGGGATGGTATTACCTTCAATTTCGCAATCTGAATCTTCATCCAGATGATGGACAAGTAAAAAATTTCTTCACATCTTTAGCACACACACTGTGTGTTTGAGTTAATTTATCTTTGTAATTAACCAAAGTGTTGGCGTAGCTTTGATCCACAATATCCTCTTTTGCTTTAAGCTTCTTTGTACTTTGCTGTAAATGATCAGCTTCTTTTGTTGTTGTCTTATTTCTCTTACTGTTCTCTACCGGAGCACAAGTCAGTGAGAGCATTTTTCTTTGAAGAGGATTGGACTTTGAAGCATTGCTATACAATATGTAATACAACTCTTCACTGTTGGATAATTAATTGAATGTGGAAATATTTTATCAAATTGAATTGTGTGTTTCACCACTTAATTTTAAAGTATTTAAATTTACTATGTAGTGGGTTGTACAAGTTTCACAATAATATATATCATGTGAGAAAACTGATTATCGGTGTGAATCATAAATTTGGTTATAGTGGGGAGGATATTGATGGAAGTGTGATTTTAAAGTTATTTATACGTTCTACTACTAGTGATCTTAAACAATTAGGAATAGGGATAAACTTAAAATAATTGTTGAATAGTCACATAACTTTTGTGTAACTGTAGAATAGTCACATAACTTTTATGTAACTGCAGAATAGTCTCCACACGGAATTCTCCAATGATTTGAGTAACTGCACATTACCCCAATGTTGAGGTGAGAGAGTTACTCACGTTCTCCACCGAGGGAGTGAGGGATAAACTGCAGTTTCGACGGCTATAAAAGGCAGCATCCCCCATAGATTTATAATTATTTGTTACGAAATCAATCTCCCTTCTTTATTTCTGTATTTCATTTTAGTTAATAGAGAGTTCTGCACAGAAAGGTTCGAAGTACTGCTACTCCACGCTTCCGGTAAGCAGTGTAGTTTGACGTTGTATTTTGAGAATTAGTTGTTCTTGTAGGCTGAAGCAATTATGTGAGTAAATTGAGTTTAAGAGCAAGTGGTCAATTACTGCCTCATACATAATTTAGTCCAAACCATATTTCATGTTTTTTGTTTTTATTTTATTTTATAACATGGGAAACATTACTAACTTAAGTATCACTTAATATTACTAATCTTATATTTTGTGATTTAAGTCGAATTTTATAATTTACTTCTCCAAATTGAAAATGTGCTGAAATTCCAAATAATATATTTGTGAAAAACAACTCCCAAATAGAGTGAAAACAAAATATTATGTATACGTACAATATCGCATAGCGTTGATAATTTATTAATTGAGTGTTTTATACACTGTGGAATATAACTAGTTCTAAGACGTGCAATATTTATAAAAGAAAAATATGTATAATGTATAATGCATATATACTACCAAAGCATGCGAATTCAAAATCAAAAGAGATATTCAAGAAAAAAAATTTGAAAACAACAGAAGGAGATAAATGAATTTTGTTTTCTCCCCTTGAAGTTTGAATGAATTGTTGATAGAAGGCACTCGTAACAACTAGTATTTATTTGGATGGTACATCACTTTTGCTAGTACTTTATCTTTTAAATTGGCCGATTCGATGTTCACGAGCATTTGTCACTGGGACTCTTCTCTTTTCTCCTTTCCCATTCTCTGCAAATTCCACTACTGCTTATCTTACTAGCTGGATTTAGCCATTGTCTCCGGCCAATAGTCACATCTTGGCAAATTATCTTCATTTACTACTTTTGTTCGATTTTTTTATATGTACTTTGTACCATAAATTATAAGAGACTTCTTTTATTGTGTTTTTCTTCAAGATTTAAGATACAGAGATTAGAATCTGTTTCTCAGATCTTCACAGATCTAGATTTATTTTCTCTGTTTCTTGGAGAAATCGTTCAACCCGGATTTGATTCGAACCCTTTATCAGCTTTCTACATCTTCTCGAGGCAATTTGTAAGACGGTTGATACGCTTATAGTCTTACAAATTAGTCGATCTCTATGGAAGATGTTGAAACTGATAATCTTTTACCTCTATGGTTCAAGGATTGTGATGGAGATACTGCGAAGAAAAAAAATTATGTATTTGTTTATCTTACTAGTTTTAATATTAGTATCTCCTACCCATATAAAGTTTTTTTGGGTGTAAATTTTTATATGTTACTTTATTTATATTGTTATGGATTATCCTCGATTCTTGATGAAGGAGCTTGAGAATTGTTTGATTGTAATTACTTTGTCTTTTTAGTATCAATGGATGATCTACTTAATTAGCAAAACAAAAAAAACAAAAAAAAGTATTAGTGTGAGTGTGAGTGTGATATTTAGGACATTTCGTGAGCAGCTAGTATTATTTATTTATTTTCTTTTATGTTCCACAATCTACTCGAAAGAAAGTGAAACTTCGGTCTATAATTGTAGACCCGTTTCGAATATATTGAGATCTTTTATTATAAATTATAAAAAGTCAAAATATAAGTACAGACTCAAGTTTTAAGAGTGCGAATAATTAAAAAATTGATTTTTTTTTTTTTTAAAAAAAAAAGTATCATCTAACACTCTTTTAAGTAAAATAGCTAATCAAATTTTCATAATCAAGTTTCTCCAAAATGTTATTCTCAATTGTTATTAAATTTAATTTATTGAATGTTTTTTGTGACAATGGAGATGGCATTAAGTGGTTTTTTTTATAAATTTGGGACTCTTAAAACGAGAGACTCAATTCTATATATGGTATCATGTGCCTGCTCAGAGCCAAGGCCTGTGTAATTTGTCCATAGTGATTGATGAATTAGATGGCGTTGAATGCGGGGAAAGGCGTTTCGACTTTACTGACTTCTACACTTGAAATCGCTGTTTTTGACTTGCGAGTATTGCTTTTTTGTTAAGCTGCCCACCATTTTTCTTTATTTTGAGGTATGATTTGCTTCCTAGTTCACGTACAATCTCTTTAGGTGGTATGATTTACTTCCTAGTTCACGTACAATCTCTTTAGGTATGTAATGTCCCATTATATCTCACTATGGTGATCAACCCAGCGACGGATCCACATAAGGCTGATTTGACCCCACTCAAAAAAAAAAAAAAAAAATTTTTAATTATATATGATGTATTTTACTCCATTTAGATAATAAATGTATAAATGACCCCAGTGAATTATTGTATATATCAAATGACCCCAGTGATTTTTTTAATTTTATATGATATATTTTACTCCATTTAGATAATAAATGTATAAATAACCGCAGTCAATTATTGTGTATATTAAATGACCCCAGTGAAATTTTTTCCTGGATCCGTCACTGGATCAACCTCAATCTTTTTGTCAAAGTTGGACAGTGTAAGTTGGTCAGACCACTTTTTGGCATGAAACATAATTCACAGATTCAAGACTTCTTATAGTCACTGGCGGATTTACGATGGACCCTGGTGGGGCAACAGTTTTTTTAAAAACTATAATTTTTTTTTTTTTATAGTTTTAGTTTTTTTTATAATATCTTGTCCCGTGAACATTTTTTATTATACCCATTTTGAATCACTTTACGATTTAAAATTAGATTTTTTAGTTCGTGAATTATATGAATGACACCACTTATATCTTAACAATTTTGATTAAAATTTTAACAAGTTTAAGAGTTTGAAAGTCTTGAGATATGTTAATCTTTGAATTTAGTTCATGTTCTTTCTTAAATATTCTATATTTTTATTATTTTATAAATTAATACACTTTCTGTGATTTTTCATTTTTCTTACAGTTTTTTCCATAGCATCAAAATTTGTTGTATATTTCGTCATGTCACACTTATGTATATATATTCGAAAAAGCCAATTTGTATCCCTTCAAATTCTCTTGACATCATCTTCCAGAATATCAGGTAATCATATTACTATGATGGATGAGCAGTGGCGGAGCCTCCCGCCCTGAACATTTTCAGAAACGACAAATTTTCTATAGGAAAAATTATTTTTTGTGATATTTCCTTATAAATATTGTATTTCGCCCCATAAAAATTTTCAGTGAGAAATTTGCCCCCTAAAGATAAATTTCTAGCTCCGCCACTACTAGCAAGGGCAGGAGACTACTTGAAGAACTTGTTTGGATATGAGGCTTCTATAATTTTGTGTATCCTAGACGAATAAAGACTTAGGAGATTTTGGGATAGTGCTCCCATTTACCTGAGAGTGGAATCTGTCCACTGAAATTCCAAACACTCTAGTTAATTCAAATGTAGATCCTGAGGGTTTAGTTACCTTGAGTAGATACGCCTTCGGGATGGTTGTGAGGGAGTATTGGAGTCCAGTACTTTGGGGCTTGTTATACCAACACTCCTCTAATTATTCAACTTTGCGTTAGTATTCCTTCTTTTCCGTATTACTCCATTATGTATATACGTGTATATTTATTGATACTTAATATCTGATTTTTCCCTGCATGTATGAGCTTAGTTGATGTCCTTCGAGGAACATCCAGCCCGGGAGGCCAATGGCTGCTAGGACTAGTCAATCTTCATGGGTCCTGAACCTTCTCGAGCGCGTACCCTTGTGACTGAGGACAACCCAGATGAGACACGTGTGCCATAATTCACCTACCTTTGTTTAAGTTTACTCTATGTAATGCGTTCATCCATGCGTAGCTCTTCCTCCTCTACTTGCTAGGTGATTTTCTCCCTGTGGGGATGGTGGAATATTTAACTAACACTCTGCCATCTGCAAGGGGTTTGCAGAAGCGTGTGAGGTCGGGAGCAACTTTACCCGAACCTATGGAGAAGAGGGTTGCTACTCAAGCTGGTCGTTCGGGCATGAATAGGGGTAAGTAATAGTACCCCATTATAACATGTCATGTTTGCCGTTTTCTTTTCTTCTGATGTCATTTCATCTAGTGATTGTAGACATCTTAAGATCTGATAATGAAGAGGTAGTGTCCGGACGTGTCAGGAGTGAGAGCCTTGAGATCCCAGTTTTGCCCATTGTCTCCCACCGGGAATCCATGATTAATTATGTATCTCGTCACCCCGACTCGTACTGGGGTAACTGATAGGGTGACTACTCAAACCATGCCTTCTGGTAACGGCGGTCTGCCCCGAGGTAGATAAAAAATAACTATCGTGGCGGTCACACCACCATCAGGGAGAGGAACTGATTATCGTCATTGTTCGGATGCATATTTGGAGAAAAATCGATTATCGTTCCCCCGAAGGAACTGATTGGTTTAGCTATGCATAAGATAGAATCATCTCATCGGCAAGTTTGTGATCTATAATGTCTTCCTGAGGTTTGCTCTCGTATATTTTCCAGGTGGGAATCTTATTGGCACATGCGATTGTGTTCTCAAGTGAGCGGACTTCTTCAAACTGCAACTACGAGCTTGGCTAACCCACCCCCGAGCATTAATGGAGCTTTCTGCCGAGGTGGTTCAGCTGCGGACTTAGTTGGAGAATAAAATATGTGGCTCATGAGCGTGTTGTCTAAGATTGAGCATGAGAGGGACAAGGCGTCCAAAGGATACCGGGAAGTGGGAATCCGAGCTACTGCATCTGAACGCCATACGGGCGAGGTTGTGGAATGGGCACGGAAGACATATATTGTCTCCCGGTAATATCACCCAGATTTCATCTTGGTGGAACAGGGCCTGGACTTGATAAGATTCTTAACCACCTTTTATCTGTGCTTTGTCAATACAAGTTTTTCTTCTTCCAAACGACTTGTTTTTATTCAATGCCTGGTAACTTTTCTATAGCCATATGTTTTGGCCTTCATGTCTTTTATGAACTCTTGTTTTTGTGAATCTGAGTATAGAGCCTGCCCGAATATATTGTCTCCCAATGATATCACCCAGATTTGATCTTTGTGGAACAAGGCTTAGACTTGATAAGATTCTTTCTATAAATTTCTGTTGTCGGAGGACTTTTAGTATTCTACGAATTTCAGTGGTCCGGGGCTTATCCATGTCCCATGTTTCCCATTTTTTTGTAGGGTTTTTTTTTCGTCCAGAGAAGTGAGTGTTTTGGAGGATCATGACGCTAACCAAACGGAACAAATAAGGACTCTAACCGATGAGTGTGCACTCCGGGAAGACTTTCTTGCTCGGCTCCAAGAGAGCTGCTTAGAGTTCAGGCTGTCATAGAACATTTACCCGAGCTTGTACTTCGCAACCAAGTGAGGAAGTATATGCGCCAAGAAGAGGTTCGGGTTGAAGTTAGCAAGACTATTCTTAACCATCTTGCTTCGACCGTTCGGGCAGTGATAACCGAGGCTCAGGATCAGCAAAGGCAGCTGGAGTTTGGTGAAAGCATTGAAAGAGTTGTTGCCATTGCTGAAGGTTCTACCACATTCTTCTTGATTGTTGGGCTTTAATGATCAATGAAGCATGTTTGGAAGAGGCAAGACGTCATGGTGTTCTTTTCTCCCCTGACCCCCATAGTCGGAGATTCTTATGTAGGTGGTCCTGACCAATTTTGATGGACTGTAGGTCCTCAGCCTTTTGTAATAATAATTATTTTTCTGGGTCTTTGCCTTTTGCAGTCCTGTTTTTGTATCTGTGTTTTGTCAGTACAAGTTTTTCTTCTTCCAGACGACTTGTTTTTATTCAATGCATGAGTAACTTTTCAGTAGCCATATTTTGGCCTTCATGTCTTTTCTGAACTCTTGTTTTTGTGACTCTGAGTATTAAGCATGTTCAATATATTGTCTCCAAGTGATATCGCCTGAATTTGATCTTGGTGAAACAGGGCCTGGACTTGATAAGATTCTTTATATAAATTTCTTCCGTCCAATGACTTTTAGTATTTCACCGAACTTCAGGGGTCCGGGGCTTATCCTTGTCCCATGTTTCACACTTTTTATTAGGTGTTCATCACCTCAAGGTGTACCCGAACCCAACTTCGTTAGTTTCATTGTTTTCTGTAATTGCATCGAGTATATGTCCATTATCGTAATGACGGGGTGGATCCTTTGCCTTTTGACAGTTTTACCATGCAGAGGCCTTGTGTAGGTGGCAGTAAACCTCGTACATTTAGATACTCTAGTATAGAATGCATTTTGTGAAGGTTGCAAACGTATTCCAGTTTCTTTAAACGCTCTAGCAGATTCTCGCAATGTAAAACCGTTCAGATAATGTAGGTCATGTTTGAAATATTTTGATAACTTTTGGCAGCTTGTGCCATGTGAGACTGTCGAGGTCAAACTCTGGATCTTTTGAATAACTGGGCACGTGGTAATCTGTAAGAACATCGGGTCGAAACTCAAGATCTTAAATAATAAGGCAATTTATGCCATGTAGGAAGATCTAGTAAGAACCCATGATCTTAAATAATAAGGCAACTTGTTCCATGTAGGAAGATCAGTTTGGAACCCAGTATCTTAAATAAGGAGGCAACTTGTTCCATATAAGAAGATCGGTTCGGAATCCATGATCTTAAATAAGGAGGCAACTTGTGCCATATAGGAAGATCGAGTCGGAACTTATGATCTTAAATTATGAGGCAACTTGTGCCCTATAGGAAGATCATGTCATAACCCAAGATCTTAAATAATGAGACAACTGGCGCCTTGTAGAAAGATCGGGTCAGAACCCCGGATCTTAAGTAATTAGGCAACTTATGCCAAGTAAGAAGATCATGTCGGAACCCAGGATCTTAAGCACTTTTCACAGTAAATCATTTAATGAAAAATAAATTTTATTGCATATAAATCTAGCTTTCGCGGATGGCGGACCTGGGCAACCTTTATTACAGTCGCAGAGCCTTTAAGCAAAAATAAAACTAAAAAATAGTAAAGTAAAGGTCGGCTATCCGGAGAGCCAAAACGACATGTACCAGGAGGCTACAGAGCATGAGAACTTAGACAAAATAAAAGTATGGCATTGAGAGAAAATACTACCAACTAGGGGTTGGTCCAGTGATCCTACGCCACTGATTATGAACTTTCGTGTTCCTCCAGGGAGGTGCTGCTCTCCGGGGTGGAGAATGATCATCTACCTCTCTTCGAAGGTGGAGCCTTGTCGCTTTCTTGCGAGGATTCTGGCAGTTCTGGAAGGTAGATGGACAGGACATTCGGTTGTTGACCCTTGATCGTAAGCTTTCGGACGCGACCAAGTTGGATTCACATAAACATGTTATGAAGAAATACTCCAGTCTTCCACATTTTCTGAATTGGTCTACCAAATATGGCCTTGTATTTGCTCCGGGATGTTACCACAAAGAACGGTACGAACTCTAGGTGGTTTTCTCCTCTTTAGGGCAAACACCGATGGACGTATTAGGTCGATCGTGTGGATCGTTCCTCCGGCTAACCCAGTGATGCCATTGGTGCTTGGGTTCAGTGTGTTGTACAATATAGTCTTCTTATCAAAGGTAAACTGGAAGAGCACAATGCCCACGATGCCGATTTCTAATAAAATGTCCCACATTGGACAGGAGCAGATATTAGCCGTAAAAACAAAATAAATGTGACGGTCATCCAAGTCATCATGATGCTCGGGCACCGGGGCACACTCTATGGTATTGACCACTCATTGCGGAGGCGGTCTCGGGGGATCTCGCCTATTGGCGCCTTTGCACCTCTGAGCGGAAGTCTCAGCTGTGAATTCCTTTAGGTGGCCCTTTCGTATGGCCAACTCGATCTCCCGTTTCATCTCTATACAACTCTTCGCTTTGTGACAGTGATCCTTGTGCAAATCACAGTACTTGCTGGGGTTCCTCTTGTCGGGATGGTTTGCCATCCTCGTTGGAGGTGCCGAAATTCCCAATGCCCTATCTACTGAAGAATGTGAGCTCGGGACCTTTTTTTAGAGGAGTTTCTATCACAAATGCTGGAGCCTAGCTAGTTCGGTAGTTGTTTTGGGATAAAGGTTCCCTTGGAGGTATTCGGCAAGATGATCCCCTCTTGCCTCTCATGTTCATAATATGTGCGAGGAGATTTCTGCTATGTTGCATCAATCAATCGTTCTAAAAATGATGTTTTGCATTTCTTAAGAATTGTATTTGGAAGGAGAAGAGTTTAACTTATGCCGGGAAATAAGTTTTAATTAAATCTATTCTTTAAGCAATTCATATATACGTGATGCAATGTTTCCTTCTACCAGTAGGCTTGTGTGATGAAATTACAACTTTGGTATGGAATATTTGGGGGGGAATGAGATGAGAAAAAAATTTCTTGGAAGGCGTGACATAAGATGTGTGCTTCCGTAATTTGAAGAGGTCATGGGATTCCAAGATTTTCGTTGTTTTAATTTGTCTTTACTTGCCAAATAGTGTTGGTGGTTAGTAATGAATTTGAATTTCTTGGTGCCTCGGTACTTTAATCAAAATATCATTTTTATTGGCATTTTTTTGCACACCTGTTGGAGAGGTAAATCGTCTTTCTTGTGGAAGAGTTTACTAGACGACAAGAATACCTTATTGCTTAGCCTTCGTTGGAGGGTAGGAAACGAAAATTCAATATCCATTTGGAATGATCCCTAGTTTCCAAGAACACCCTTTAATTTACGTGCCTCTTGGATGGGAAAGAGTATTTTTACCTCAAGGACATGTGAAAGACATTATAGATATTCATTTGTATGGTTGGAATATTGGCCTTCTAGAACAGCTTTTCTATGCCTATGAAATTGAAGTTATCAAAAGCATATATTTGCCTCATTCAAATGCAGTTAATATTTTTTGGTGTGGCACCATGAAAAACTGGATCTCATTATGTTAGAAGCGGTTAAAAAGTAGCTCTAGCTCATCGCCAGAGGATGGCAACCTCGAGTTCTAGTGCAAATGGAGATGTTGAAGGGAAGTTTCTGAAAGACGTTATGGAGAGTACAAACTCTACCAAAGGTTCGGGATGCCATAATAATGTTGCAACATCTAGTAACCTTGGTTGGCGTTTGGGCTGGCAAGAGGATTGTTGTGGCCATAAGAGAGAGTCGGATAGATGTAGTCTCTTTGAATGTTCATTTGCAAAGAATGTTTAGGATTGTCTTCATGTAGGGTGGTCTTGGTGCAATGTGGATGCTTGTAATTTTTGGGATTTTTCGCTTCAATCTTAGCCTCCAAAAGTGATTAATGTTTTCGTGCTTTCAACAACCTTGTGGAACATATGACAGTCTAGATACTCTTTGTTGTTTGAGAACAAAAGATTTGAGGTGCAAGACATTGTTACTTCCCGTATCTCAATAGTTGAATCAAACCACATCCTCCGATGTTTTGCATTCACCGGTGTCATATAGATTTAAAGTTAATGCATATGGTTTTTGGAAAGATGGCCAAGAAGGTTATGGTATGATAATTAGGGATGCATCTGGTGTTGTTATGGTTGCTTCAAGCTAGGCCACTTCATGGCATGTTGGGAACGACTCACAATGAGGTCGTTGTTGTTCTTAACTCTTGAGACCGGGTAATGATTTTACTATGATTGGACACATTTTGGATTATATTAAACGCTTAATGGTTGAGGTTCATTGTCTTTTTGTTTCCTGTGTACGTCGTAAAGGGAATGTCTCAACTCACTTGTTGGCTAGTCTAGGAGCTCATTTGCATACTCCCTCTCTCTGAATAGAGATGAACCTTCTTATCTAATGATTGTTGTTTAGGCATATATTCCCACATAACGAAAATTTCATTAACCCTAAATATGTTAAAAGTCTATTGACTATGAATTAACACCATAATACTGGTATCTATCAAAATACTTGAATAATAACTTACCAAAAAATAACTAATATTGTTTCCAGCGCCATTCACTTGAAAAAAAACAAATAAATAAGGTTTATTGCCACAAAACAAAACCAGTCGAATGTCGAGCTGCAAAGCTAGGCTGGTTGGCCTTGTATTCGCACTTGAAATTCCATTCAAGATGATTTACAATTCCTGACGTAGACTGCCAACCCGGAGCCCATTGGACTACCTTAAACCCTAGTGTCCGTTATTGAGAAAATCATCTACGCAAGAAACCAATGGCAAGGGGCTTGATTCTAATCTAAGTATACGTTATTGGACAAACGTTCTAATGTAGAAAGCCTATTTGTTTCCAAGATGCTAAAGCCTAAGATTAACTACATGAATTTAAGTACCGAAAGTTGTAAGGAAAGCTTGTAAAAACTATGCAATTAAAGAGACATTTTGAATGTTGATTGTGATGTCTTTGTTCTTCCCCTTCCTCTTCTATTTATATCTGTTTCTAAAAATGGCTTCCCGCCTTGAATTCTTCTCATTTCGGCCATGATCTTGTGAAGTGGACATGCTCTCCGCGTGTTGGTCGTTTGAATGTTGATTGTGATGTCTTTGTTCTTCCTCCTAATTTTCTATTTATAGTCGTTTCTGAAAATGCTTCCCTGCCTTGAATTCTGCCCATTTCGGTCATGATCTTGACAAGTGGACATGTTCCCCATGTGTTGCCCGTGTATGAAAATGTGGACTAACTCCTCTTACTTTGGTCGAGTGAAGGTTGCAGAGCTTCCTTCTTTTTGGGGTTGTCCGGTTGTTGGGCCTAAAAACCCTCCCGATAGTACCCCCAGTTCCTTACAGGAAAACTGTGGCGTTTAAGCAATGGATAATGTCTGGGACGGGGTCAATTGTAGTTGTGAAATTGACCTCCCGATGTTCAAGAATTTTGTTCAGCTATTTCGGACAATGTTCTTCTTTGACCATTTGAGTTCATGGTTTTTGTTTGGTCCCGATCAGCTTCCCCTGGTCACTTCTCCTCTTTAGCCGATTGCGGATGACATACTTGTTCAAATCTTAAGTGCTCACGGACAATCGAGATTGTTCGGGTGACAATGAGGCATTTGTCTAGTGGCCAAGGGTGAGGCTCATGACTTAGATGACATGAGTTCGAATCGCCTTCCCGCTTCTTGAATCCCCCATTTCTTGTAATAGATAAGTCACCTACCCCAATAAATAAAAAAATTTAAAAAACAAAGTGCTCACGGACAATTGAGATTGTTCGGGTGTCAATAAACTTATTATCAATATGTTAATAACCAGTGTGTTATAACTACAATAAATGTCTCGCAATTAATACAATAGTTATCATTTAAATTTGTTGTTTAAGTAATAATCTAGTAGTATCTTCTCCTAAAATAAGATGGATCAAAATTTTTCTTACCTCATAATAACCTAAAGGAAGTTGTGATACAAATCTAATTTGTAGTGCTAATTTCTTGGTTTTTGCTTTTTAATATGATATTCGCCCTTTTTAAAGTGGCATTTTTTTTTCCGGTCAAAGGTGTCCTATCCCAGTGGAGCAGGCGCCTGCCCACGACCTTGAGGTCGTGGGTTCTATACCTTCTGTCTGTGTGCGGCAAGCTCTAATCTCCCTTTCTAGGGCTATCTCCTCCTCATCTGAGGCAGTTCTCTCTCCCCTATATAGGGCAACCTTAAAAAAAATGGCATTTTCATTGTAAATGCTGTACCCAAATGGAAAATGTTAATGCTCCAAAGAGTCTCTGAAGCTAAATTGTTGGACTTATGGGTCCATTTTGTTAACGTTTTAATTAGATACCTTCACTATTTATTTTTAATTTTTTTAAATACAACCTTCACTATTCAGATAAGTAATATTGACATAATGTCAAATTCATGACTTCGTCCCTATCTAATACCACTAAATTAAGCTTTTTGACAAGTGAAATGCTTTTTTTGTATTTATAATTTTAATCTTCTAATATGATGAGTTAAATATTGAATCGACTGAACTATTAAATTAATGATAATAACGTTAAATCAATAATCACAAATCGTAAAAGCCACAACTCTGCTTCGACCCACCCGTTCGAGCGCCCGTACTCACCCGACATCCTTTCTTGGTAACCTCTAAGAGCCACAATAATAGACATTTTTTCAGCTACATAAGAAAACTAAAGATGAGTTGTACAAGAGTTCCAGCCAAAATTGTTAAAATCGGGATTCTACGTAGAATCGGTGAAGGGGTGAAAAATTGTAAAATCGGGATTTTCCTTCTGTAGAATCGTAAAATCGGGATTTTCCTTCCGTAAAATCGTAGAATCGGTGAAGGGGTGAAAAATCATAAAATCGTAAAATCGTAGATTTAAATCGGGATTTTAACAACATTGGTTCCAGCACAAAATTGAGAGTAGTTTTATCTTGTTAGATGAGTAAGTTTATAACTTATATCCAAGTCAATTAATACAATACACGTAGGCTAAAAGTGCAAACTCGCATAGAAGATAAAACTTATATCCAAGTCAATTAATACAATACACGTATATGACTCTTATTAATTTGAATATAAGTTATAAATTTACATATCTACCAAGATAAAACTTACTCCAAAATTGAAGTTGATTTGTAAAAGCCTAAAAGGTGAAATGAAGAAACAAAGGAAATTTGAATGTAATGCGCTCCAACTTTCAAAATAATATGTATAAATCCTCGTGATTCATCAAACGGTAACAAAAAAATAGAAACCAAAATTCTCCATGTGAACCCATTTAAAATCATCTTCTTCTTTTTTTTTATCATTTTTTACCCTAAAATCACCATCTATTTTTCTTTTTCTTTTTACTATAAATAAGGCAGACAGATCTTGGCAAAGCAAAGTCATCTCTTTTAGACTTTTCCACCATCATTTTTTTGCATCATTATAACTTCTTATTTGAGTGAAAGATTGAAATCCATAACCATTTCTTTTGTCTACTTTTTGAACTATTTTTTACCCTATTTTTATAATTTAAACAAAACAAAATATTAGCCTACTTCTTCACATTCCCCCCACTGAGATTTTTTTCTGTGTCAGATCCCAACTTCAAGAAATCCACTTTCAGAAATCTTTCTTGTCAGATAATAAAAACCCACATCCCAAAATGCAGTTTTTGATGTGGGTTTTCAAGATTTTACTAAATCTTGCAATTCTTCTTCAATTTTGGCAATCCCCAATCCAAGCCCAGAATTCTGCAATTTGTTTTGAAGCTGATAGAATTGCTCTTCTTGGATTCAAGGCCAGCATTTATAAGGATACTACAGATGTACTTTCTTCATGGATAGGTAAAGACTGTTGTGGAGGGGGTTGGGAAGGGGTTGAATGTGACCCCTCCAATGGGAGGGTTACTAGGTTGATTTTGCAGAGGCCAGTTGGTGGTGATAGGGACTTGGGCAATTATATGAAGGGCAATTTGTCCCCTACTCTTGGGAATTTGAAATTTCTTGAAATAATGGTTATAAGTGGGATGAAAAAGGCTAGGAGGAATAATTCCCCAAAGCTTCTCAAATCTTAGTAGCTTAACACAGCTTATCATTGAAGATAATGCTTTAGAAGGGGATATACCTTCAAGTTTAGGGCAATTGCCCTTATTGCAAACACTTTCTTTGACTGGGAATCATTTGAGTGGCCTAATTCCACCTGCATTGGGTAATTTGAGAAAACTTCAGCAGCTGAGTTTGGCTAGAAACTCTTTGAAAGGTCCTATTCCAATCTCCTTCAAGAACTTGATTAGTTTACAGTCTCTGGATCTTAGTTCCAATGCAATATCTGGGACTATCCCAGATTTTATAGGGCAATTTGGAAATCTTACTTACCTTGTCCTATCCAATAATCAATTATCAGGGCAGATACCTATTTCCTTGTGTAATTTGATCAAACTTTCTCAGTTGTCACTTGGCCTGAATCGCCTTGCCGGAAGAATCCCTCCTCAGATTGGGGACCTTAAGTCCCTCACAATACTTTCATTAGATTTCAACCAGTTTATTGGCCAAATTCCAGAGTCTATTTCACAACTTCCTAACTTGTGGAACCTTAATTTATCAAGAAATGCACTTTCAGATCCTTTGCCAAAAACCTTCCCTACAGGCCTTCCTTCTTTGTTGTCAATAGACCTTTCTTACAACAACCTTAATCTAGGGACAGTTCCTGAATGGATCAGAAACCGGGAACTTTCCAGAGTTCATTTTGCAGGATGCAAGCTTCAAGGGACTCTTCCAAATTTCACAAAACCTGATTCCTTGAATTCCATAGATTTATCGGATAACTTGTTCACTGATGGGATTTCAACTTTTTTCTCAAAGATGAGTAGCTTGCAACAGGCTAAGGTTTCGAATAACCAACTAAAGTCTGATCTCTCCGTGATAAAATTGCCAGATGGGCTTTCATCCATTGATCTTCATTCAAACCAGCTTTTCGGTTCACTATCAAGTATATTAGGCAACAAGACGAGCAACTTCTTGGAGGAAATTGATTTCTCAAACAATGAAATTTCAGGTACCATTCCTGAATTTATTGATGGATTAAACTTTAAAGTCCTTAATGTAGCAAGCAACAAGATTTCAGGCCAAATTCCTACTTCAATCTCAAACCTAAGAAACCTCGAAAGATTAGACATGTCAAGAAACAACATAGGAGGGACAATACCTACAAGTTTAGGATTGTTACTTAAGTTGCAATGGTTGGACTTATCTATCAATGGTCTTATCGGGGAAATCCCGGATAGCTTGTTGGGGATTGAAGCACTGAAACATGCTAGTTTTAGAGCAAACAGATTATGTGGGCAGATTCCTCAAGGAAGACCATTTGATATCTTCCCAGCAGTTGCTTATGCCCATAATTTGTGTTTGTGTGGGAAGCCTTTACCACCTTGCAGGGAAAAGATTGCTGGAAACTAATGAAATTATGGGCCAGTAAAATGCTGAATCAAAACGGACAGGAATGATATGTTCATACCATATGAGCATTGTTTGCTGCATTGGATTACTAATTCTTGTTTCTTTTAACACTCAAAAATCATACATTTTCCCTTAGCTTACTGTAAAGTTCTATTTGCAGGATTTTTAGCTACTCCATAAATTTGAATGAGAATTGTTCTTTTCCCCATTCTTTAATGCTGCTTCAAGTGACGGAAAAATTCAAGGTAGAGCCTCTTTTGTGGGACTGGCCTCACAGCCGCCCTCTCACATTTGTTGGGCTGGTTCAACTAATGTGAGAGAGCCATGGATTGGTTCACGAGGGCGACTCCATGCTAGAGTGTCCTGTAAGTGACAAGATAGACAAATCCCATCCAAAAGAAGATATTGAAACTTGAAGAGCAAAACATAGAGTAACTGCATTGCTAATTACCAATACTTTTGACATCCAATTTATGGTAAACTCCTAAAGGGTAAAAATTTACATGAGCTTCAAGTTAATGATTATAGCACTAAGACTAAGAATGCCTCAAAAGACTACTATTGCAGAATCTCAGAGCAGCCTAAGCATATTCATCATCTAAATTCTCCACCTTTGCTTCCTTATCTGCTGCACAATCCTCATCTTGAACGTCCGCTGCACCATCCTGATCCTGAATAGAACAAATGCTCGAACGATGAATGCCAGGAACTACTTAAACAGAATGAACTCTAATAAGCTCATCTACGAAACGTTTTAATATTGTCACATACTACATCTTCAGTTTTATCATTGTCATCCTCATTGAGAGATTTCCAAAGCTTTTTCGTACTCAGCTTTCAGCTCAGCAGCCCTATCAAAATAAGGCTTCTTCTCCTATAACCAAATCATGTATATTTATAAAAGCATTAGCACTAATTAAAACAATAAATATATATATATATATATATATATATATATATATATATATATATATATATATGTTCTTGAAAAACCAAAGAAGCTGAGCACTCACTTCATCAGTCAAAGATTTTTAAACCAAACATCAAGACAAGTTCCAAGGAATAAGAGCCTTTATTACATTCTTAATACAAAAAACAAACCAAAGACTGATTTTCACCGTTGCTACAAACTTGTTGTCAGGAATGGATTCGCCTCCTTGAAAGTTAACAGATTGATTAAACCAATAGGGAATGAATAGAGCAGCTCTTTTAAATGAATGAAACTGGTGAAAAATTGAAATTACCTGAAAACAAAGAAAGTCGTGCGAGGGCGTTTTGGTGAATTGGGATTCTTAGCTTTCTTTTCCTTTTTCGCCTTTGGTTCAGATTTTTTGCCTTCCTCCTATATAGTATTAATAGCAAAAAACAGAGAGGTCAAAGATTTTCTTTCAAATACAAAAGAAGAAATACACAAATCAATATGGGGTCATTTTCTAGATTACTTTGGAGCAGGTTTCTTCTTAACTTCTGCTGCAGCCTCAATGACCTGAGCCTCATCCACCGAATGACGTGGTCATGTATTTTTCGTCGCTAAGCAAATTAACGACCGAATACCGAAGGAACATGTAGCGACCGTTAATTGGGTCGCCATATACCTACCGAATACCGACAGACCAATCAACAGTGTTGACTTTTGACTTGGACTTGTTAACGACCGAATACTGACGGACATTCTAGCGACCGAATATTTCGTCGCCATGTACCAACTGAATACCGGTCGACCAGTCAACATTGTTGACTTTTGACTTGGACTTGTTAACGACCGAATAATTAGGGATTTGTTTGGTTTTTGACAAGTCTCGGAATAATTAGGGATTTGTTTGACAGAGACAAGCAAAACGACGTCGTTTCATTTATCATCCGTCGTTACTGACCGTCGATATTCGGTTGGTTTCCATCACCAAACGACTTAGTTTAGCCCTTTCACAATAGAGACCGAATAGCAACGCGTCCCCAATTTCGGTCGGTATTCGATCGCTAGCATTAAATATAAAACTTCGAATTAATGAAGACACAAACTGACAAACAACGACGTCGTTTAGCCCTTTCTTACTGGCGACCGAATAGCGACCGCTTTGCCGAATTCGGTCGGTATTCGGTCGCCTCTGATCTACTTAGCGCCGAATAGCGACGGACCAAGTTAAAAAAAATATAAATCCATAAACCGACATCGCTCAGAATGCAAATACGAACTAATATGATTATTTGCTTATTAATAAGCAATTATAAAAAAAATTAACTAAATTACTTAATGATTCACGTAAATGTATACACAAATGTATTATTTCAATTGTTCTGCTTCGAGTATATTTAGATATTTTTTAAATAAGAATAATTGTTACTTGTTTGACTATATATATATAGTACATAAAATAGGGAAAATGTGACTCCGCTATTTTTTTTAAAAGAAAATTTATTGATAGCGACCGTTTTAACGAATTCGGTCGCCCTTTAGCTACTTAGCGACCGAATAGTGACGGACCAAGTTAAAAAAAATATAAATCCATAAACCGACATCGCTCAGAATGCGAATACGAACTAATATGATTATTTTAGTAATTAATTTTTTTTATTAATAAGCAATTATTAAAAAATTTAATTATATTACTTAATGATTCACGTAAATGTATAAACAAATGTATTACTTGAATTGTTCTGCTTCGAGTCTATTTAGGTATTTTAGAAATACGAATAATTGTTACTTATTTGACTATTCATATGTATGTATATATATTAGTTATAGTACATAAAATAGGGAAAATGTTACTCCGCTATTTTTTTTAAATAAAATTTATTCATAGCGACGGATGTGTAGAGGACGGTCGCTATTCGTTCGCCCTTTAGCTACTTAGCGACCAAATAGCAACGGATATGTAGAGGGCAGTCGCTATTCGGTCGCCCCTATGACAAATAGCAACGGATATTTTTAAAACGACGTCGTTGTGCATTTTTCGTCGCTAATCGGTCTCCCAGCCCTAACCCTATACCTTAAGGAGGTTGCCAGTCCGTCGTAATTCGGACGGTACAAGGCGAGTTTTCCATAAACAGAAAACAGAAAACATAGAACAGACCCCTGTAATGCGATAAAATTGAATCTGCAACAGAAACACGAAAATAACGCAACAAGGTAATTTTTATTAATCAAATCAAGTGAGTTACAATCTCTGGAAAGACTCCAATTTAGCTGGAATGATCCTTCGATTCTCCTATTCTGAATTTGTTTTGTCCTAGCGTTGGAAGACTTGATCTTGAATTAAATATGATTTGATTCCAAGCGCCGAACCTTCGATTCCACAAAGTTGTTATGCCATCCCGGGTTTTTGTCGCGAAGAATGCCTTTGAAGATTGTTGAAGATTTCCTGAGAGCTTTTGTCAGTTGAACTCTGTTTGTAGTTTCCAAATGATCTCTCTCCCTTTTTTCTTTTTTAAGCCTTGGGGAAGACCCCTATTTATAGGCATAAATGAGGGCTAGGGTTTTACTTATTGGGTTAAGCAGCCCATTCACTTATGTTGGGTTGACACATTCTTTATTTAGGGTGGCCCAATGTTTAATCCATTATCTTAATGGACCTCTATTTAACTTAACATTTTGGGCTGGCATTTCATTAGCCCAATTTAGTTTGATCCACTATTTTCTTTGGACTTTATTTCAAGTGGATCTGGGCTTGTTTTAAAATAATTTATTTAATATGGCCCAGTTGTAGTGGTCCAATATTTAATCATTATTTATTAAATTCAAATAGCCCAAACGAATAATATTTATTTATTAGTCTGGATTAAATAAATTTAATTACTTGAAAATTCACTTGTCTACAACCCCCTGCCACAATTCAGTATATCAACAATTCAATAAAATAAACAAACACCAAATAAATCCCAAAATCATCAGAAAACATAACGCAAAAAAAAAAAAAACATACAATAGTTCAATATTATAACATAACAATAGTTGCAAATTGATACAAAATAAACTATATAACCTATTGACTCCCCAAAACTTCATTGACAGTTAATGGATCATCGTTATAGTCTGATTCTAACTCATCATCATCTAGATTACTCAATTTGACTTTTATGTCAGAGGCACTTAATACAATATTGTCATTATTTGTTAAAATAGCAACTAAGGTACTAGCTAATGACTTATTTCTCTTTTTTTCCCGCCTCTTAAATTCTCTTTTTTGCTCGGCCAATTGAGTTTCCATCTCTTTCTTCCACTTAACTTCCATTTCATTCTGCATTTGTTCCATAGATGAATGCGAGACTACCTGGCTACCTCGCCTCATTGTCTTTACCACATCAGTGAATGAACTGAGTCCTTGAACACGTCCATTTCTTAGCCCACCCGCAGCCTCAATAGAAAGCTCTATCTGAGTAGGCAAATCTGGAAGAGGCTGGCCGGCTTGAGTTGCTTGGTTTGCAGCGTCGTCATAAACCGCATGGAACATCCCCTGTCAAATAAAATGGCAGGTTATCACAGCAAATAACTAATATCAAAAAAGGGAAAAAAGTAATGAAATACTTACAGACAACTGTCTAGAATCTTCATCAACCCATTCGCCTTTCTTTGGGCCGATATGGTGTTGATGCATCCAATCGTAACTAGCCGGGAATGAGATTGCATGTCCGGCCTCTTTTTCCTGTTAACAAAAATCATTAAAATATTAAATACGTACATAAAACACATAACTTATATGAATGTATAAAATAATATAATTAAGTACCAGTCTCATGTGGTGCTCAATGTGGTTGAGCGAACCGCCCGTATGCTTCATTGGGCCTTTGCCACCCCTCCCTTCTTTCCGATTTTTTGATGCCTGTAAAGACTTAGCTTTAAAATCCGGGGTCTGCCAGTACTCTTGAAGTCGTGCCCAATCGGTCTCACAAACCCATGTGGGCCTCTTATTTTTTTTTCCTCGCATCACTCATATTGTCGCTCAGTCTCCTCTTAAGTATGGTACGCCATCCTGACTTGACACCCGCCTCATGCTCAAGAGCCCATCGATACCTTTTATGTATTTTGAAATAATGTTAGATAATATATTCGAAGACTTCTAAATTCAAACTTATTTACTAATTTAGTTTAAATAAACTTACCGTGAACTCTTCCCACCACATTTTTTCTTCTTCCTGGGGAACATCTTTTAGGGTGCTATATGCCCCCTTGAAACGCCCTTGAAATATTGCAGTAATGGCGGCTGAACAGCTGGATGCCAATCTAAATCTATAATAGCCAAGAAAAAATTTAATTAGATACTATAATGATTACAAGAAGTATAATTAATTTAAAGGAAATAATTAAAAAATTTACTTACATGCCAAAGGTAGATTGCAAGAGAATACGAGTATCTAGTGTAGTCGCATCTCCACCAGTACTGGTATTAATCGCCATTTGTGGGATAGTAGACTGGTGAGTCGTTGATCCTGCCACCGGCGTAGACTCAATCGCCGGTACTGACGCAGACGCATCCCTAGATAAATGTGCATCACCAGACTGTGATGGAGGTGTCGTACCAGGCTTCGGGGGCAGATGACTGAGTAGAATGCAAGTCCGATGATGAACCTGACTGGGAGTGAGTAGTACTACTAAATGGTAAGCACGCTCGAATAGACTTCTTTGGAGGCATCTCTAAAATATAGATTACAACACGAATCATAATCATTCTTAAGGGGAGGAAGATCCCTTATCAACTTCAATACAAGTGATGCTGGTACTTTCATTAGAGATGAAACAGGTAGACTAAGGATTAGAGACATTTAGTAAGAAAATAGGTTAGAATTATTAAAATGATCTCACTTAAGAAGCAAGATAATTTTTAAAGAAATAATAGTATTTTTTTTTCCCTAGATTTTATGGAATAGAAGCTTTGAGGAATGGAATAGAAGAAATGGGATTTTTGGATTCCACAAGTATCATGAAAATGTAGCCCAAGATCCACAATAGAATGTACGTGAAAGGAACCCAAGATAGACAAGCAAGAAGACTCAAAATGCAAAACAAACTTCTATAAAGTTCTTCAATTTTTAGTTCAAAGCTTACTTCCCACTCAGTGTTACATGAAGCTGACTCAAATAAACAGTTTTGTACAATCAGAAATGCAGAAAATTTTAAGGCCAAAGCAGAACAGAGGATAGATAGCCTTTAGATAAAATCCCAGTAAAACTCACTGCCAAGTTTGCTTCATAAGCTACAGTAATTTCTATATTTAATTACCCTTAGCACTAAAACTTCCTAGCTAATTACAACAACAAAAAACTCCCAAAAACAATCTGCACATAATGAGTTCTAACTCGAGCTAATAATTTAATCAAAGAACCAAATTGACACACAAGAACAATTCAAGATTACAAAATGAATAAAAAATACAACTTTTCAGCAAAAAATTCAGAAAATTCAGAAAAATGGCAGCAAAAAAAATTCAGCCAGCCCCTCAAAAAATTCAGAAAAAATTTCAGCAAAAAAGTGCTACTTGCATATTAGAGCTGTTAACATGCGGATCAGAGGTCTTTTTAATCCATTTCCCTTTTCAACCTTGAAAACAAAACAAAGAAACAAAAATTCAATTATAATTAACTAATGAAGGGTATAACGAAAAGGGCAGTTAAAGAATCAGACAAATTGGATAAAAAAACCTTGAAAAAAATGGAACCTTTAATGGAGGTGGCGGGATGGATTTGGATTTGGAGAAATGGAAACAACTTCTTCTTTTTTTTTAGATGTCAGGCGTAACACCTTAGATGGAGGTGGCGGAATGGTGGTAACGAGGTGGCGGGATGGCGGTGGCTGAAGAAGAGTTAGGGATTTCGCGTATTTTCTTCTTCCTTTCTTTTATATTTTTTTTGACAAATCAGGCTATAAAACGCGTCGTTTCGGTCGGTACGATTTCCGTCGGTAAACAGTCGTTAATGTCGTCGGTTGTCGATCGTTAAAGATGAACAAAACGTCGTCATTTCAATTTGGTCAATGGGACCGATGTGGCCGACTGAGTGAAGACGAAATAAAGACCGCTTATTTTTCGGTTTCCAGTCAGTCATTAACCCGTCGTTACTTTTGTTACAAAAAATTTCGATCGTTAAAGTTGGTCGCTATTTAACTGTTTTCTGGTAGTGATAGAGCAGAAGCAACCAAATTAGAGAAACCATTTTGCCAGAACTGAAGAAAGATAAAAACCAACATTAAATGAATCTCATAAATTACCTAAAAATTTCAGGAGCGAAATCAATAAGTAAAACCAGGGATATAACCTAGATTACCCAATATAGAGAGTAAAATTAACCAAAATTAAACCCATTATGGCAGAATTTTACCCAAATTCGTCTTGATTTTAGCATCAAGGATACAATCATGGAAGTTAACCAGAGCGACAGCCACATCTTTCTTGCATTCATCACTGAAAAAAGACAACCATAACATTATTTTCCAAAAAAAATAAAAAATAAAAAAGAACAAACCCCAACAACAACGGAAACCCAGAAATCAAATCTACAGAGAAACAAACAAACAAACCATCTTGTAAAAGCGCTTCCATCTCTAGCATGTTTGAGAGAACTAGAAGCAGTAGTATCAGCAGATGCAGAAGAATCCACTTCAACTCTCTTCCTAACTCTGGTTGGATTTTGAGGACTTTGATGCTCCATTTCCACCCGCCATTGATGAATCTTCCAACACAAAATTCACAAGGTAACAAAGTTCAGAAACGAGCAGACGAGAAATTGACAAGGAAACTTTTGTGGGGAATTGAAAATGAATTTGAGCAGTCAAGTTTTTGGGTGTTTTAAATTTGGAGGGAAGTTCGAAAAGATTGGCGCGGATTGATGAGTCGTCTCGTTTATTTACCGTTGGATGGGCTTCAGCTGTTTACTGGACGACTAAGATTGAATTTTATGTACTCTGAATTGAAAAGTCACACTCATTTATGGCCCTGTCCACGCGCTTTGTTTTTTTTTTTTTTCTTCCACACAGGAGGAGGTGGCTCAAGAAGGAAGGAAATTTATTTAGCCCCACGTGAGTGAGGGTGTCGAACTCGCGACTTTACAGTCGTGAGTAGAGGCCAACCCCAATGGCACTCTTGACAGTTTCTCAATGTTTATTTCATTAAAAAACAAAAAATCAAATTTCTCAATGTTGCAAAAGAAAAATAAAAATTAGCACTTAAAGCCATCATTCATTTACTAAATGTATTACTTCACCCTTTTCAAAATAACAGGAATCAAATAGCCAAGTGGTAAGGCTATTCTCTCTGGCCATAGGTCCAGGGTCGATTCCTGTATCTCTCCGTTCATGGCAATAATATCTCCTCATCTGGTGAGGCTATAACTACTACTCCTTACTGGTGAGGCTTATCCTCCTCCTCCTCGGTGATGTTAAAAAAAAAAAATAAATAATAGTTTAACATTTTTTTTCATTTTTTTTCTTTCTTCGTTGTTCTATTTGTAAATTGTAATTGTCAAATGTACTTTAACTCAAGACAAATATAAAAGATTTCATATATTGTATTTAAATGTCGTTGTATTTTCAAGAACAAATAAAATATACTCAAGCAAAACAATTTTCTCAACCTTCCCATACTTCTGGAGAAAAACAAAAAACCTGGTCATGCAAAATTATATGGCTTCTTAAATTAAGCTATGTTGACGTTTTCTTCACAAAATTCCCAAATGATTATTTTGCGTGTTATTTATACATTGAAGATTATTTTGAGGAGCATAGAGTAAATCTTGTATCTCATCCATTGCATTGGCTCATTATTGTGTATATGCAGGGGTGGCTAATAGGGAGTGCGAGTTGTTCGACCGTACAGGGTCCCAAAAATTCGGGGCCCCTATATATATATATTTGTTTTTACAAAAAATATCTATGTAATATTTTTAGATTTGGGTCTCCCGTGCTCAATAGTCAATACAATAATTTATATTATTTTTTTCAATTAAATCAAAATCTACTTCGACAATTCATCTTATTTACTTAATTATTACCTTCTCTTTCCACACGAATTTTATTAATTTTTAATGCCGTCACACCCAACTACGCCATTCACTATTTTCTATGGTGGTTATTTGGCTTTCCCGCCGTAAACTGCCATCCGTCATTAATAACACTGACTCACTCAAATTAAGAATCACTCTTCAGATATAAAAGATAATAACTGTTTGGAAGGGATAACAAAGCATGAACTAAGGTATTATAGAGACTTTACCATGAAACCGGAGTTGGATGTGCAGTTACATGTTGGAGAATTAATGTGTAAAGTGGACTTATTTGATCAAATTTAATTGTGTGTTCCACCGCTTAGTTTTAAAGTGTTTTGAATTCATCGCAGAGTGGGTTGCGCAAGCTTCGCAATGATATATAACATGTGAGGAAACTAATTCTCGGATTGAATGATAAATTTGATTAAAGTGTAGAGGTTATTAATGGAGGTGTGATGGTATCCCATATCGGTTGTGAGAATTGATTAAAACTAGTTTATAAGCACTAGCTAGACTAGTGATATTAAACAAGTGGGTAAGGGGGTACCCCTCGCCCGCCGTCCGTCCGTCTGTCGCGTCGCGCATGTCCCTGCCGGGGAGGCAGTAATATCTTTTTGGACAAAATTACCGTAATAGTCCTTAACTATTGAGTAACTGCAAATGAGTCACATAATTTTTGTGTAATTGCAGAATGGTCCTTCCACGATTCTCCAGTATTTTTGAGAACTGCACATTACCCCACTAATAGAAGTGGGAGTTACCCACGTTCTCCACTACGAGGTGAGGGAGTGAGGGCTAACTGTCGTTTCCGGCTACTATAAAAGGCAGTCTCCCCCCACAGAATTATTTGCTACGAAAATTATTCTCCCTTCTTCATAAAGGTTCGAAGTACTAAGCAGTGTGATTGGACGTTGTACCTTGGGAACTCATTGCTCTTGTAGGCCTGAAACAATTAGGCGAGCAAATTGAGTTTAAGGGCAAGTGATTTACTACTGCCTCATCCATGATATAATCCGAATTTGTTTATGGATTTATATTATGCGTTTGTTTAATTTCATATTCTTAGCAGAAGAACTAACAATCTTAAACTCAATTTGCTTTTTTTATGCTGTTTCTGCTTTATTTAATTAAAATAGAAAGTTAACCAGTAGTAGCAATGATTTATTCAGTTTATTTCCATTCTGGTTTTGTTACTTATTTATATATTGCTGTTCTATAATAATATCATTACTAACTGGTTGTTTATGCAATATATAGAGAAACAAAAATGGCTGCAAATGATTCAAACACTACTGGTACTGGAACTGTTCCTTCAACTGAGACTCCGGCAAACGGAGTTAATCTGAATGCTGGTCAGACAAGTGGTATTGAGGCTGCTATGTCAAGGATGCCTGCTTTTGTGCCTCCAATGACTTCTCGTCCAATTTAGTTTGGACAGTTTGCACAACCCGAGAAGTTTAAAGGGGGATGCATCTTCAAAATGTGGAAGGAAAAGATGATGTTCTACCTTACTACTCTTAATTTAAATCGCTATGTCAATGAGGACACTTCTGTGGAGGATAAAAATGATCCTCAATTTGTAACATCATATAATGCTTGGATTAGTAATGCTTATATGTGTCATCATACTATACTTACTAGTTTAGATGATTCATTGTACCAAATTTACTATCAAAAGAATTCTGCAAAAGAATTGTGGGAATCACTAACTAAAAAGTATACAGTAGATGATGCAGGTGCTAAGAAGTTCATTGTTGCTCGCTTCCACGACTTTAAAATGGTCGATGAAAAATCTGTCCTCGAACAGAGTGAAGAGCTACAGAAGATTTATCACTATCTTGTCGCTGAGGGCATGGGAATCAATGACTCGCTGCAGGTGCCATTGATGATTGAGAAATTACCCCCTTCTTGGGATGACTTCAAGCACTACCTTAAGCATAAGAAGAATGAAATGACACTTGAGGATCTAATTTTGAAGTTGAGAATTGAACAGGATGTGAGGAAGGCATAAAAAAGGCCTTATACTTCTGTTGCAAAGGAAAATATTGTTGAAGCTGCTGGAAAGAGGAAGCGCCCAACTGACTCGAAGGCGTTGAACTCCAACAAGAAGTTCACGGGAAGCTGCTTCGTATGTGGTAAGCAAAACCACAAAGCAAAGGACTGTCGTAGTCGTGTGGATGGTCAAAGTAATAACTATAACAAGAACAAGAGGTTGAATGGGAATGGGAATGGGAACAGGAACAAGTATAAAAAAGATGGCCATGCTCATGTATCTGAGGCTATTAATCTGAACACTGGAATGGAGGACATGCATCTCGTTGCTGTTGTTTCAGAGGTGAATATGATAGGGGAAACCCAAAAGAATGGTTTGTTGACACGGGGGCTACTCACCATATCTGTATCAACAAATGGATGTTCAAGACTTATCAAACTATAAAATATGAAGTCTGCTACATGGGGAACTCTTCATTCTCCAAAGTTGAAGGAAAGGGTAATATTGTCCTAAAGATGACTTCTGGGAAAGAGCTGACTCTCACTGATGTGCTCCATGTGCCTGAAATTCGAAGGAATCTCATTTCTGGAATTGTGCTGAATAACAAAGGATTCAGGCTTGTGTTTGAGGCAAACAAATTCATTTTGACAAAGAATGGAATGTATGTAGGAAAGGGGTACTTAGCTGATACTCTCTTTAAAGTTAATGTAATGAATGTACTCTCAAGAATTGAGCCTACGGGCGTGAATGTAGCTGAGGCTTCTACAAGCTCAGCTGGAAACAATGTTGCCCAAGAGGCTAATGAATTCAAACAAGTTGCTTATTTGGCTGAGTCTTTTAATTTATGGCATGGTAGACTAGGTCATGTGAATATTAAAAGCATACAAAAATTAATTTCACTAAACCTATTACCAAAATTTAATGTTGACAAAAACTACAAGTGCAAGACTTGTGTAGAAGCCAAGTTATCTAAGTCATCTTTCCGATCAATTGAGAGAAGCTCGGGACCTTTAGATTTAATACACACTGATGTATGTGATCTTAAGTATGTACAATCAAGAGGCGGTAAAAAGTATTTTATTACTTTTATCGATGACTACACGAGATTTTGCTATGTCTACTTAATGGGAAGTAAAGACAAAGCAATAAACATGTTTGTTCATTATAAAAATGAAGTTGAAAACCAACATGGTAAGAAAATAAAGAGGTTAAGGAGTGACAGAGGTGGAGAATATGAATATTCATTCGCTCAATTTTGTGCAGAAAGTGGCATTATACATGAAACAACTGCGCCCTATACTCCAGAACAAAATGGAATTGCGAAGCGGAAAAATAGAACATTAAAAGAAATGATGAATGCCATGTTAATTAGTTCTGGTTCACCCCAAAATTTGTGGGGGGAACCTTTGCTTTCTGCAAATCACATTCTAAACAGACTACCACATAAAAGGCTAGAAAAAACACCTTATGAATTGTGGAAAGGTCGTGTACCTTCTTATAAATTTATAAGGGTATGGGGATGTCTAGCAAAGGTTCCAATTTCTCCACCTAAGCGGACTAGGATAGGTCCTAAAACGGTAGATTGCGTGTTTATAGGGTATGCACAAGATAGTAGTGCATACAGATTCTTAGTGCACAAATCATATAACTCTGAAGTGCATGAAAATACCATAATCGAGGCTATGGATGCTTCTTTCTTTGAAGGAATTTTCCCTTATATTGATCGCTCAAGATTAGACCCAAAAGTCAATCGGGATGTGAGAAATGTGGGGGAAGAAGATCTTGAAGAGGAAGTTGAAGGGACTAGGCGTAGCAAGAGAGCTAGAATTGAAAAGTCGTTTGGTCTAGATTTTCTTAGTTGTCTGGTAGAAGAAGACCATTTGACTTATAAAGAAGCAATGTCTTCTTCTGATGCTGACCTCTGGAAAGAAGTTATTGATAGTGAGATAAATTCAATACTTCAAAATTCATACATGGGAACTTGTGGAACTTCCAACAGGTTCAAAAGCGTTGGGCCACAAGTGGATTTTCAAGAGGAAAATTAGACCAGATGGTACAATAGATAGATACAAGGAAAGACTTGTAATAAAGGGTTTTAGACAAACTCATAGTGTGGATTATTTCGACACGTATGCTCCTGTGTCGAGGAAAACATCAATCAGGTTAATCATAGCCTTTGCAGCTTTGTTTGACTTGGAAATCCACCAAATGGATGTAAAAACAGTTTTCCTCAACGGAGAACTGGAAGAGGAGATTTACATGGAACAACCCGAAGGGTATGTTGTTCCAGGTAAAGAGCACTTGGTGTGCAGACTTGTTAAATCCTTATATGGATTAAAGCAAACACCTAAACAATGGCATGAGAAATTGGATAGCATAATGCTTTTAAATGGATTTCAAATAAATCAGTGTGACAAGTGTGTCTACGTGAAAGGAAACAAAGATGACTACGTAATAGTTTGTCTCTACGTGGATGACATATTAATCATTGGTAAAAAGATAACATCAAGACTACCAAGAAAATGTTGTCGCAAAACTTCGATATGAAGGACATGGGACCTGCTGATTTAATTCTTGGGATGAAGGTATCCAAGACAGCAGATGGATATTCACTTTCTCAAAGACACTATATTGAGAAGATTCTAGACAAATTTGATAAAGGAAGTGATGTAATTGCTAGAACACCTATGGAAGTGGTTTCAAATCTTTGCAAAAATCGTGGAGAATGTGTGCGACAACTGGAGTATTCTAGAATCATTGGGAGTATAATGTACCTCATGGATTGTACTAGACCAGACATCGGAAATTCAGTCAACAGACTGGCGAGGTATACAAGTAATCCCAGTCACGAGCACTGGAAAGCATTAGTTAGAGTGGTTAGATATCTACGATATACTGCTGACTATGGGTTACATTATACGAGATATCCAGCTATACTTGAAGGGTACACTAATGCAAATTGGATTTCAAACTCCAAAAATATAAAGTCCACTAGTGGATACATTTTTGTGATGGGAGGTGCAGCGGTTTCTTGGAAATCATGCAAACAAACCTGCATTGTAAGATCAATTATGGAATCAGAGTTCATAGCTTTGGATATAGCAGCAGCAAAGGCTGATTGGCTACATAGTTTTTTGGAGGACGTTCCAATGTATTCAAAACCAATGCAACCAATTAGCTTACATTGTGATAGTTTGTCAGCTATTGGAAGATCAACAAATAACGTGTATAATGGGAAGTCTAGACATATATGTCGAAGACACAAATCCGTTAGAACTCTGTTAAAAATCGGCGTTATTGCTTTGGACTTTGTGAGATCCAAAGAAAACATAGCGGACCCATTAACGAAAGGTCTAACAAGAGACTTAGTAGAGAGTTCATCGAGGGGAATGGGGTTGAAGCCCGTGAAATTGATTACCACTCATGATGGCAACCCAACCTGAATTGGAAAACCCAATTTGCAGGTTCAACGGGAAAACCGAATTTTGGGGGGGAGTTGAACGAAGCACTCGAGAAAAGAATTCCCAGCCCATTCCTGTGATGAAAGAGTGATAGACCTGTCCATTGAAGGATAAGAGTTAAACTTTTAATGATCCTTATACGTAATACGTGGAGTATGACAGGATACTTCTAAATAAGAGATCACCTATATTGAATGTGAAGGGGCCACTTCTATGAGATTACTTGATGGTTAAATCTATAGAGCATTCAATGAATATTTCCAAGGCAGTCCAGGGCCGAAATGGACAACAACGAAAGAACCGACTAATTGTGTAGAGAAAACGTTATGTGAGTATCGTTTGTCTTGGTACACACAGAAAGCTGAAACAGTTCAAGGCATCGCGTCCACTGGTTAGCAAGTGTACTCGATGGTATTTACTAGAGAAGGTTCAAGGTTCACAACCACCTATCCCGAAGCAGCGATTTCTCGTTGAACTCTCAAAATTGCATTTGAGGCTACACGTGCATCATTCATGCAAATTTTCATTCATGTGGGGGATTGTTGGAGAATTAATGTGTAAAGTGGACTTATTTGATCAAATTTAATTGTGTGTTCTACCGCTTAGTTTTAAAGTGTTTTGGATTCATCGCGGAGTGGGTTGCGCAAGCTTCGCGATGATATATAACATGTGAGGAAATTAATTCTCGGTGTTAATGATAAATTTGGTTAAAGTGGAGAGGTTATTAATGGAGGTGTCATGGTATCCCATATCTGTTGTGAGAATCGATTAAAACTAGTTTATAAGCACTAGCTAGACTAGTGATATTAAACAAGTGGGTAAGGGGGTACCCCTCGCCCGCCGTCCGTCCGTCCGTCTGTCTCGTCTCGACTCGCCTCGCCTGGCCACCCCACCCCCACGCGTCGCGTGTGTCCCTGCCGGGAAGGCAGTAATATCTTTTTGGACAAAATTACAGTAATAGTCCTTAACTATTGAGTAACTGCAAATGAGTCACATAATTTTTGTGTAATTGCATAATGGTCCTTCCACGATTCTCTAGCAGTTTTGAGAACTGCACATTACCCCACTACGAGAAGTGGGAGTTACCCACGTTATTCACTACTAGGTGAGGGAGTGAGGGCTAACCTGCCGTTTCTGACTACTATAAAAGGCAGTTTCCCCCCACATAATTATTTGCTACGAAAATTATTCTCCCTTCTTCATTTCTGCATTTCATACTAGTAATAGAGAGTTCTACACATAAAAGGTTCGAAGTACTGCTTCTGGTAAGCAGTGTGATTGGACGTTGTACCTTGGGAACTCATTGCTCTTGTAGGCCTGAAGCAAATTGAGTTTAAGGGCAAGTGGTTTACTACTGCCTCGTCTAGGATATAATCCGAATTTGTTTATGGATTTATATTATGCATCTATTTAATTTCATATTTTACCAGAAGAACTAACATTACCTTCTCTGCCTACCCGTTAAAACCAATTGGTTTCTCATAGGTAGATTCTCCTGTTACAGCATTATAGTAGTAGACAGCTCCTGTTTCGGTACTGTGTGCTGTCCAAGCCTCCAGTGCTTCGCTGATTGAAGAACCATCTTTAATCTCCTCATGAACATTCTTATTTTCATCTATTCCAGGAGGTAATTCTGGCTTCGAACCAAGACCACTTGTAATGTTTCCTTCCATTTACTAAGAGGGGTGTATTCATTCTAAATTATATAGTAGTTTTAAGGAGTTTTTTAAAGTCTATAGGTATTCAGTTTAGATTTTAAAAATTCCATTAAAATCTAGAGGTATTCAATTTAGATTTTAAAATATCCATTAAAATCTAAAGGTATTCAAAACTCTATAGATTATCATAGATTTAATTAAATGTAGGATTTTGATGGATTTCCCAGGTTTAAATGTGTATTGAGAAATCTCTTATTTTTCCTCAATATTTTGATTTTCTCTCATTAATATTAAAATTAAATATCTTTGTTAATTTTATCTTAGATTACAAATTTGTTAGTGATCTCATTTCTTTAAAATTATAAGAAAATTAAAGAAAAATCCAAACTCAAAAGAAATGAGGAAAATTTTCACATTATTAGAAAATTCAATATGAAATGTTTATTTTTCCAAAAACAATATATATTGTCATAATATCCAAACAATTTTCTTTCTGATCATCTTCAAGCAAAAATTAAAGAAAGCAAACATATGTTGACTTTGGAAATGGATCTGTATAATACACCACTGAATCAGTCTTTTCTTAATTCTTGGATATTATTCAAATAATCTATAAACTTTATAAATCAAAAAAATTCCTGATAAATCAATCTAATATAATCTGATATAATCTGTGTAGAGTCTGCATAGAGTTAAAACAATTAATAAATTCAGCATAATCCATACACTTTTGAAAATCAATTAAAATCCAAATTGAACCCCCTAAATTTCTTTTCTCAATAAAATCGTCTAAATTACCACACACAAAAAATTAAGACCTAAAAAACTGTAAACGGTCATTAAATACTAAATTTTCTAAGAAAATCGTTTCAATGACTAATGACTAAATACACCATTTAGCCAAAAAAAAAAGTACACGACTTTGGTAAATGCGAAACCATTAGATTCCCAAATCCATTCCCCCGAGAATGAACTGCCGGTCTCACACCCCAACCACCACCCAGTCGGCGGGGCAAAGAAAAAGGAGGAAAATTTAGAAGAAAAATTAAAATGAGGCTCAGATCTGTTGTTAAGAGGGGCAAAGAGAAAAAGACAGGCCATGGCTGCGATCCATCAGTTGCGTGCAATTCCATTCGGGATCACCCCGCCAAGATACGAGTCGGTCTTTTCTCAAATGTCCCCAGTAGCTCATAAAGAAATTGAAAAGAAATATCATCATAGCCTCTCTTTAAATTCCAAGAACCAAACAAAGCCCTGATTGAATCATCATAAGCAAACAACCTTAACTATCATCATAGGGTCTGATCTGATTGGATTGGATTGGATTTCGGCCTGAGATTCATAGTCTGAGTCCCAAACTAGTCTAAAATCCAAATCCAATTCAACATGAATTAAAGCGTGATGTTTCATTCCCATACTCATTCCAAAGAAAAGTAAAATCACAATTCATCGCCACTATCCTTGTCAAATTCATCTTCTCCGACTGAGAAGAAAGGGAAAAAAAAAAAAAAAGAAGAATATGTATTTGTTTTCAAAAATAACGTTTTCTTGACATATATATATATATATATATATATATATATATATATATATATATATATATATATATATATATACACACACACACACACACACACACACACACACACACACACACACACACTAGCAAATGACCCGTGCTATGCACGGAAATACTGAATTTCAAATTATTAATTTAATGCTTGTACAATTGTATTTAAAACAACAACTCGTTAACTTTAAATTTTCAGAAAATAAATAAGAAAATTCAACATGATTATGTAATATGAATTTTATTGAGTAACTTACAAATGTAAGGGTCAACACCAGAATGATTATTGGATTGAATAATATATAATCAAAAGAATTAAAAATAGTCTTATACTATTTCAATTAATGTTCCGTCCAATGTTTTGATCCAATAATCATTGCAGTACTACTATTAAATGTTAATCACCCAATCCTTTTAGAAAATATGAAGAAGTTACGTATTGTGACTTCATTTTTCTTATGGAGCCATCTAATTCATGAAGTTTTCTGCTCAAGTTTTTTCCGCTAAACTTGCATTACTCTAAGATCAATTTTAGTAAATGTTTTTATTCCCTGAAAGATAAAATTAGTCTAATAGTATATTAATAAATTATTTAAAGAACATTTATTAATAGTAATGTTTATTGAATAAAAATAAATCAAAGATAGATATAAATAATAATTAGACATCAAAAGTCATGAACATAAAAAGGATGAAGAGGTGAGTAAATGTTGGAATAAAATATTCTCGTAAATTCACAGAAACTTCTAAATACATTATCTCAAATAAATTCCTCCTAAACTTCATAAAATTTTGGAAAAAGTATGTTGGAAATGGCTAAAAAACTTAATTCTTAAAACCAAAATAACAAATCAAGTCTAAATTAAGTTATTGCATAAGACATCTAGGACATAAGTAAATCAATACATATAACAGAAAAGGTTACCAAGAATTAGGATTCTTTGTATCCTGCAATCAAATAAATTGAAACTTTTAAAAAAAAAATCAAAAATCAAAAATAAAAGTGGCTAGTAAAGATCAATAGATTTAGCTATCATATATCAATGAGAAAAAAATAAAATTCTACTAATAATATAAAATAAATTTAGCAAAATAACACAAGGGCCATAAGCAATATGATGATACATAGTTATCAGAAACTCAAATATTATTTAGGCTATATATTTTAACAAATACAATATTGCTTCTATCCGGAATTTAATGTTTCACTTTGACTTAAGATGAAAATTAATAAAAGTATTTTACTTTTAATAAAGTTTCCTTCTTGCATTATTATAGTTAAGGAAGGTTAATGTGTTTAAATTATTCTTAAACTAAGGAAGGTTACTAGTGGAAGTTTATACGAAAAAGTATTTTTATTTTAGGAACTGTGTAATTTAATTCTAATCATTCTCAAAAGAAAAAAAAACTCACAATGGACATACTTTACTCGACAAAAACTCATAATGAGATTTCTTATATCATAAAATGCTATCTTAGACATATAAGAAATGATAAGGAATAATGGGTAATCTGATATACCTTGCGGGAGGCTCGTCCACGAGTTTAACAGAAACTAAATGGTTCGTTACACTAATTTAATTTTTTTTCGTATTTGAATTTGAATAACAGATGAGAAGTAGAATTTAACTGAAATTACGAATCAATAAACCAATGTGAGATTAATAAAAACAAAAATTAAAAGTGAGGGGTTGATTATGAATTTGCAAAGCACGTGATAAAAAGGTTAGAAATACGGGAGTCTGTGCTAGTGAAGTAATTAATATTTTCTTGATTTATTTCAAACATTTAAATTTTTTTTAACCAATCACAACATTTGAAATTAAATCGAAAAATCTTTAATCTAGAAATTTTATATTAGATTGGGAGTTTAAAACTGAAAAGTGTGTTCAATATTATGAGAAACAATTTAGGATTGTAGTTATATTTGGTTAAGTAATTTGATATTTAAATTTGTTTTAAGATAATAATTAGTTTTGAATTAACTTAATTAATCGAAATTCATCGTACCCAATCAAGTTTTTGCATTATAATTAAGGGTTAGAAAATTCGAGAAATTTGGGTTAGAGTTTTGAATATTTCTGATGGGTTAAAACTTGAAAACATGTTATGTAATATAAATATAGATTGATTTAGGAAAAATATTTTAATCCAATGAATTTTTTTATAAATGAATTTAAAGTGTTAAAAAATTTATAAACTTCTAAAATATAATCATAAAAGAAGAGGTTAAAAGTATGAGATGAGTTTTGAATCTTGAAATTAAGGAAGATAATATATTTAATTTAGAATATTATATCATACCAAGAATACTATTAGTTTAGATTTGTTAGATATCGTGAAAAAGTTTACTTAAATTAGCATTCCAGTAAAAGAGTTAAATAAAATAGTTGTCAAATACCTGATACAGTAGCTGGCAATGTGGTGTAGCATTTTACCTGAATGTTCTGGGTTCGAATCCTCCTCATCCCCAATTTTAATGAAGTAAGTTAATTTTTTTTGCACCAATCAAAAGTTTTATAATTAATTAAATAACAAAATAATCTACAAAAATGACACGTGGCATGAGAGATGTAAAAATCTGAAAAGGGCTTATGTAATATAGATATACTAGCAATAATACCCGTGCTATGCACGGAAACGTAATGTTTAATGAAAGAAAAAATGTCAAAGTAATTTTTTAACTCAAAACATGTCAAAGTACACTATTTTATAGTATTGTCAAACTCAAAAAACAATGTAACTTTTCAATGTGGGATACTCTTATAAGCAAATTAAGAATTTACAACCAAAGTAAAATTTAACCAACCAATCAAAATTTTATAAAATAATTAATTGAACAAAAATTCATTGAAATTACACGTATGATTTAGAAGGATGTGATTGGCTGAAACTGAAAACAGACTCTGTAATATAAATATAGATAGATACTCCTTCCGATTCAAAATATAAGTCTTTTTAGGAGTTTTCACACAAATTAAGTTACTAATCAAGATGACAAAAGTACCCCTAATTTTTTTTTTTTTTTTTTTTTAAAAAAAAAACTAGACCATTTATAAGTATGGTCCAGTTTATTACAATTATTTATATATTAGACCTCTCCAGAGGAGGTCGGCCACACCAGATGAGGAGTAGTAGAAGTCCGGCAGAGCGGGTGCCCCCGTGAGGGGAGTCGTAGAAGTCCCGTTGGTCGGGTGCCCCGTGAAGGACCCCGAGAGGGGAGAAGTAGATGACCTCGTTGAGCGGATGTCGTAGTAGTCCCGTTGCGCGGGTGCCCCCGTGAGGGGAGTTGTAGAAGTCCCGTTGAGCGGGTGTCGTAGAAGAGCCCGTTGGTCGGGTGCCCCGTGAGGGGAGTTGTAGAAGTCCCGTTGAGCGGGTGTCGTAGAAGGACCCCGAGAGGGGAGAAGTAGATGACCTCGTTGAGCGGATGTCGTAGTAGTCCCGTTGCGCGGGTGCCCCGTGAGGAGTAGTACAAGTCTCGTTGAGCGGGTGCCCCGTGAGGGGTGTATAAGACCTCACACAAGGGAACCCAAAGAAATGACAATTAAATCATTCCCCTTATGTGAGGGAGGTATCGAACCCGGGACCTCTCGGTCCCGGGCCAAGCACTTGCCCACTGGGCCAAGCACTTGATGATAAAAGTACCCCTAATTAATACTCCAAAAGAACAAATAAATTAATGAAGAGTTGCATGAGAACTATACATTTTGACAAATATGAATATATGGAGAAAATAATGTAAGGGTAAATTAGCCAATAAATGCATCATTCTTGTAAAAAGACCTATATTTTGCAACAAAAAATAACTGTTAAAAAAACTTCAATTTTGAATCGGAGGAAATATAAATTGTTTGCACATTAATTTTCTTTTATAGTCTTATCATTTGTCAAATTTTAAAAATAATTATTTTTTTTATGTGGGAGTTTTTATTGTTGTTAATTCTCTTATTTGACTTTAGATTAATATTTTTAACTTTTATTATAAATTAAAATTTCTACAAATTAATACTTTAGTTTTAGAGAGTTCAGAAAAAGATTCACTTGATTTTTGCAATATAAACGAAGCGAATTGATTTTTTTTAAATATCCATATTTATTTATTTTTAAAAATATATTATGAAAATAAAAATTCTCCATTAGAATAAAAAAAATGAACATTGCATAAGTCTGAGCTAAATCGAACTTGATTATAAGCTCAATCGGGATTCAGAGGACCCGGTCATCTGAACTACCCGTTATTTGTTAAAACTTTAACTATTTTATATTTATATAAATAGAAAATATAAGAAGCAAATAAGCGGGCTTCCTTAATTTGATGGGCTAAAATATCAGCCCAATTTTGTAACTCAAAACATGTCAAAGTACCATCTTTTATAGTATTGTCGAACTCAAAAAACAATGTAACTTTTCAATGTGGGATACTCTTATAAGCCAATTAAGAGTTTACAACCAAAATAAAATTTAAATTAGCATTCCATTAAAAGAATTAAAGAAATAGTTGTTAAATACCTGCCAGAGTAGTTGGCAATGTGGCGTAGCATCCGGCTTGCAGGTCGAGGGATCAAATCCCCCTCTCCCAATTTATATAAAATAGTTTAACATTTTTGCACAAATATAAAGGTGAACACCGAATGATTATTGGATAAAATAATATATAATCAAAAGAATTAAACATAGCCATATACTATTTCGATTAATGTTTCATCTAATGTGTTGGTCAAATAATCACTACACTACTATTGTTAAATGTTAATAACCTAATCTTTTTAGAAAATATGAAGAGAGTACGTATTGTGACTTCAGTTTTTTTGTGGAGCCATCTAATTCATGAAGTTTTTCAACATTGTGTGCTCAACATTTTGAGATAATGCATCTTGTTTTATAAGAGCGAGCAATTTTATGCTCAAGTTTTTTCGCCAAATTTGCATTGCTGTAAGATCCATTTTAGTAAATGTTTTTATTTCCTGAAAGATAAAATTAGTCTAATAGTATATTAATAAATTATTTAAAGGGAATTTATTAATAGTAATGTTTATTTGATAAAAAATGGATCAAACATTGATGTAAATAATAATTAAACATCAAAATTCATGAACATAAAAAGGATGAAGAGATGAGTAAATATTAGAATAAAATATTCTCATAAATTCCCATAAGTTCACAGAAACTTCCCAATAAATTCCCTCAAATAAGTTCCTCCTAAACTTTATAATTTTTTGGCAAATTGGTCATTTTTGAATGACAATCTTTTATGAAAAATCACTTTTGTAAAAACTCTGTTGCACATGGCTAAAAACTTAATTCTTAGAACCAAAATAACAAATCAAGTCTAAATTAAGTTTTTGCCTAAGACTTCTAGGACATAACTAAATCAATACATATAACATAAAAGGTTACCAAGAAATAGGATTCTTTGTAACCTGCAATGAAATAAATCGAAACATTTAAAAGAAAAATCAAAATAAAAAATTAAAAGTGGCTAGCAATGATCAATAGATTCAGCTATCATAAATCAATGCAAAAAAGAAAAAAAAAATCTATTAATAATATAAAAGAAATTTTGAAAAATAACGCCAGGGCCATAAGCAATATGATGATACATAGTTATCAGAAACTCAAATATTATTTAAGCTATATACTTTAACAAATACAATATTGCTTCAATCCGGAATTTAATCTTTCACTTTGACTTAAGATGAAAATTAATGAAAGTATTTTACTTTTAATAAAGTTGTCTTCTTGCATTATTAGTTAAGGAAGGTTAATCCCTTTAAATTACGCTTAAACTAAGGAAGGTTAGTAGTGGAAGTTTATATGAAAAAATATTATTATTTTAGGAAATAAGTAATTTAATTCTAGCCATTCTGAAAAGAAAAAAAAACTCATATTAGACATACTTAACTCGACAAAAACTCATTATGTATACTTTATTCGACAAAAGCTCAAAAACAGTATGGTCGGTAAGTAGCTTATAGATTAATGTAAAAATTATTGCAATGTAAAAGTTCAAACGAAACAATTTTTCCTTACGGAATTTATTACAATATTCCAACTATCTCATACTGTTTTTGAGCTTTTGTCGAATAAAATATACAGAATGAGTTTTTTTCTCTCTCCAGATCTCGACCATTAAAAATCCCATCCGACGGCTGAGATTGTTCCGCACGTGCAGAACTTTGGCTGTTCCGCACAGGAGCCGGACTGGAAAAATTCAAGCGAGTAAAATGCAATGAACCCAAATCGAAAGAGTCCACTAAAATCATCATCATCCGTCTCCACTCTCCACTCTCCACCGCCGCCACAAAAAAAAAGCAAAAAAAAAAAGAGCTAGAAGAAGATCCCGAAGATAGTGCCGAACACAGACTTTAAAGATAGGAGGGGTACAATTAAGATTGACAAAATAAATTTATAATCTTTTAACACACTTAAGTTTGTTGTAACAAAAAACGTTAAAATATAAGTTGTGTTATTCTTATATTTCACGAAATACAAAATTTAATTTAAAATTGAAAACTGACAACAAATGGATAACTAAAAAATATTCACGGGACGGAGTATTATAAAAATAAAACTTAAAATATAAAAAAAATAAAATTGGAAAGGCTGTGCCCCACCAGGACCCACTGTAGGTCCGCCAGTACATGAAGATGCAGTAATTTTTATATTTCAACACTCACTAACATCAAGGCAGAATTCAGATAATAAGGGGAGCCTAAGCTCAAAGGCCAAAATGGGTTTTCCTTTAAAAGAAATTTAAATAAAAATAAAAAATGCCTTTGTGAAAAAAATCATAGATAGATTAGATTGAATATTATTTATTTTGATTTAAAAGAAATTATTTATTTTGATTAAAGTTTAAATTTTGCAGAAGAAGAAGAAGATCAATTAAAAAAGAAAAAAAGAAAAGAAAAAAAGTGGAGGTTTATTAAAAAGAGGCTCAGAATGTGCCGTTCATCGGATAAAGACAAATCCCGCCATGGCTGGAAAACAAAAATTCACAAAGAAAGATTAATTGCCCAGCCAAGATACAAAAGCTAGCTCTAAATCTGACTATTGAAGTAAAAGGAAATCGTTACTGCCTAAAAAAGGAAGGAACCAATATGACTTAAGCTGAACTATGTACTGCAGCATTGAAGAAACTAAGACAAAGGATGCAAAGGATCTAAGTGTGAACTGCTGTATCAGCAAGTTGTCTCAGCAACTTGCATTCTGTCACACAGGTGTATGGCTTACCGGATTTAAAGGAATTCAGTTATAACTACCAAGCAAGTTGCAGAAAAGAAATGCTACAACAAAATACAACAGCACAGAATGTATATACTACTTACATAGATTAGTAGTTTTTTGTACATACATAAATTCAGATAGTATATACAATGTACAGTCATTCTAGCAAGTATATCGGTTAGTTTTTTTTCCTATAAATAGGCGACTTTGTACACATTTTAATCTATGAAATATACCAGGAAATTTCTCAATCTTGTTCTTACCTTTGCTCTTGATCTTTAATATTGTCTTCTTCATTTGTTCTTCTGTTTACATCTCGAAGAAAAATTCTTTGGTTTCCTTCTGATTGTGACTTGCAATCTGGAATGCCAAGAGTTTTATCATGGTATCAGAGCAGTAAACACAATTGGAATGCAGATTGTTTGAATCTCTTTATAATTTTGATTTACCAAATTGATAAATCAAGTTCTCAGTTTCTGGTTATTCATTTGTTCAAGCAAATTTTTTTGATAGTAATTCAGTGCTTGGTTCAACAGTATACATAATCAATTTGCAGTATCAATGACAGAATCTGAAATACCTGCTACAGTTCTTGTCACAATTCCTGTTACAAGTCCATATTACTTGCATCCTAGCAAGAGTCCAGCTCAATGCCTTGTTCAACTTGTTTTGGATGATGAAAATTATCAAAATTGGTCTAGAGTTATGAGAGTAGCTCTAATTTCTGAAAACAAAGTACAATTTATCAATGAAGTCAGTATGCAACCTGATCCTGATGACTCTATGTTTGAAAGTTGGACACAATGCAATAATATGGTGTTATCTTGGCTCTTAAATTCAGTTTCTCCTACTATTAGGCAAAGCATCTTGTGGTACAACTCAGCTTTTGAGATTTGGAATGAATTGACTGAAAGATTTAGCCAAGGAGATGCATATAAACTAAGTGATTTGCTTGAGGAAATTCAATTCCTAAAGCAAAGAAACCTAATTGTCACAACTTATTTTATAAAGTTAAAAATTCTGTGGGATGAGATGGCACTGCTGAGACCTATACCTAAATGCTTGTGTAGTCTTGTGTGTAAATGTGGTGGCTACACAGAGATGCAAAGTTATGTGGATAAGGAACACGTGATCAGATTCCTTAAAGGATTGGGAGAAGAGTATGAACAAGTCAGATCTCAAATTTACTTAAGTCATCCTATGCCTAAGATTAAACAGGCCTTCAGCTTGGCTATCAAACAGAGAGACAGTTGCATAGGATAACTGATGGTCCTACCAAAACTTTGTACAATCCTATTCTAGCAGCACATGGAGGTAATAATGGTGTACTTAGTGAAAGGACAGAAAAATCTGTCTATGGAAGAAGCATGGATAATTAGCAAAATAATGAAAATGGTCATCAAGGCAATAGTTTCAGCAATGTCAATGCATTTCAAAACCCAGGACAAAACAGCTACAGAAGGAACAATCATTTTCAAGGAAATTATAAAAGACCACAATGCACTCACTGTGAAAAAATGGGACATACAGTTGATAAATGTTACCAAAAGTTTGGTTATCCAAAAGGCAAAGGGAAAATAGCTACATAATGTTCTATTAATCAAGTTTTTACTGATAGTTTCATGTCCAATTCTGCAGGATCGTATAGACAGAATCAAAATTATAATGGAGCAAACATAGGACAGAATACTGTGGGAGCATTTCACCCACATTGTGTCAACAGTTGATAAGTCTACTGCAGTCAACACAAGTGCAAGGAGGGCAGCAAGTTGTTGATCATTCACCAACAACTTTAATTGCCAGTTTTGCAAACAATGCCAATGATTCAGGTATATGTAAAATGCTCAGCTATTTTTCTTCTAAATGGATTGTTGATTCAGGTGCATCAAATCACATATGCATTACCAAATGTCATTTTGATTATGTGTATTGTGAAACCCGGTTCTTTGAAAGGAAAGAAAATATAATAAAATAATTATATTTTATCTTGATTTACTTAGAGAATCAATCAGTTGAGATATGGAGAAATTTTATTTTGATTTACTTAGAGGATCAATCAGTTAGGATATGTATTTTATTTGATTGGGAGAATTTATTTTGATTTACTTAGAAGATCAATTAAGTTATGATTCATTAGGATATTAATTTGATTCTATGGAATATTCTTATTTAACACTATCTATAAAAAGGGATTTAGAGTGAGTTATTATTCTTACGATAAAAAAAACACAGAGAGCCTGAGGAGTTGTATCCGGAGAACTTTTGGCGACAGAGAGGAGGCAGATTTTGGAGACCGATGTTATGGCGTTTTCACAATCTAGGATGAACGATAATTTGTTTTAGGTAAGGAATTAAATCTCTTCTTGATTTTAGTAAACTGATGTTAGGAAATATGTTTTTGTGCGAAAAGAGCAATTTAATTGAGGTTTCAGAATATGGATATAATTTTATATGAAAACGAGGAATCATGCATGTTTATTTTTAAAAGAATTATAGTACTCTCACTAAATATGATTATATTACTATGTAAAAAGTTAGTTTTCCGTTTCAGTAAAAGTCAAATAATTGAAGTTGATAAGTACCTACTGTTTCCAATAGCCGAAGAATAACGTTTTATGTAATTCCTATAATTAGTTGATTCTGTTATTTCTTCACTTTATGTTACAAAATTGATTCTTGAATTTGGTTGTGTAATCGAAGAGGCCAATAGTCCAGTGGGGCATTGGCCGGTCCCTGACCAAGAGGTCCCGAATTCGATACCATTCACCTGTGTGCGGTAATTTTTATTCTACCTTATCTAGGGTGTTTTCTCTCCCCAATATAGGGCAATCGCCCATCGTGGCGTAAAAATTGGTTGTGTAAAGGATTCATAAACGAAATTGGATAGTCTAGTCAGGCACTGTTTCCATCATGTATAAAAAAATGTATTTGATTTGAATGGTTTTGATTAAAATTGGATGCATTGCCTTTTGTTTTTATGGGATAATTATGAAGGGTTTTTTCTTAAATTTTTGAAATGGAAGGAAATTCGTTGTTTCTGAATGTTTAAGAAAACATTATTTTAGTAAGGTGTACAAGAAAATTATTTTTAAAAAGTATTTTCTTGGTTTCAGTATGGTAATTGTTTCAGCAACCGAAAGGTTAAGAACTCAACAATTACCATACCCAAAGTTTAATGAAGATAAAAGTTAAATCTTTTTCTGGCTTCAGCATAGTAATTGTTTCAGCAACCGGACCCGGTTAAGGACCCCAACAATTACCACAGTTAGACTTAGAATTTTTGTGGCTTCAATATGGTAAATGTTTCAGTCATCGAAGTCGATCGACCATAGGTTCAGGACTCATTGAGTCACCCAACATTACCACAGCCAAAGTATATGTGAATTTTGAAATGTTTCTGCATTTGGATATTATGACTTAAAGTATGTTTCAAGGATTTTATTTATATATTCTTTAAAGTGTTTTATATAAGTTTGTAGTCGGTTAAAGGGCACCCATGAGTCGATGTTTTTCCTACTCAAACAAGTATCTTTTTGTAGTAAAGTTTCTTGTGGTAAATGACTCTTTCGAGTCAAGCATTTCTAATGTTTATATAGTCACTGAGTCAAAAGGATAAAAGTTATGTGTCTGTTATGAATCAAGTTTATTTTAAAGTCATTTACGTCAAGTGAATTCTTTTCAGATGATGTAGAAGTTTGTTTCTAAAGGGAGTTTTCGCTATGTTAAGAAGAATCATTATTTGTAAAGTCTTTAAAGTTCAAAGGTAATTTTATACCAAATATTATGTATCTAGAAAAGTAAAATTATTGTTTACAAAGTGAACGATGTTTTCAGATGTTCAAAGTTAAAAGACGATTTTCTGTCAAAGGATTATGTTTTTGTAAAAGTACTAAAAGAGGTTTTCAAACTGCTTGATTCCGGAAGAAGTCTAATTTCTTATTGAGTTGGAAGTTCACTCATTTCCATGTTCTTTTTTTACAAGTAAAGTTAGCAATAATAAGAATAATTTAGAAGGGTGGGAAGATGTTCCCTTTTGGTGAAGAAAGTAATTCGCTAAGGTTTCGATTTATTTTTCTTAGAAAGATTATATGTTATGTTTTGTTTCCGCTGCGAAAGATTTCGATGTAATGATTTATCTTAAGAGATTGTTAAGATGAATAAAGTTTCCTTTAAGGTTTTATGTTACTTGGAAATTAAAGTTTATGATGAATAAGAGACCTTGTGTTAATAGTATGGGCTATTGACACGGTCGTGTTTCGCCTCTCGGGAACGGGGCGTGACATGTATGCTCTTTCATCTGCACATATTACTCTACCTAATGGCCATACTGCACCAGCCACTCATAAAGGTAGAATTACCTTAGGTTGAGGTCTAGTGCTTACCAATGTTCTATATGTTCCTAACTTCAAATTCAACCACATATCACTGAGTCGATTGACTACTGATCCAAATTTACTGATTTATTTCCAATGCAATGACTGTGTTATTCAGGATCTTGCACATATCAAGATGATTGGGAAATCTAAGAAACATGGCTTGTATGTGTTGGATCACAACAACAATACTGGAAATATATCTAGTATTGATAGTATCAAATCTCAAATAAGAGTTAGCCCTAGGGACAGTACTACTGAGAAATGTAATAAATCTATTTTCAGTGTGTATATCAAATAAGGTGTCTATTGACTCCAAATGGCTATGGCATTACATACTTGGTCATATGTCAATTCAAAGAATGAATAGCATTCAGTTGCATAATTCTTGTATTACTCTACCCAAAGATCATATTTTCTTTATCTGTCCTGTTGCTAAGATGAAGTTGTCATTTCCTCTTAGTACTTCTACTACTAATGCATATGCTTTCATCTTATACACGCTGATATATGGGGTCCCTACAAACACAAAACTATTCATCATCAACAATATTGCTTAACCATTGTTGATGATCACATCAGATATACATGGATTTGTCTCATGAAGCATAAACCTGAAACTAGAAATATCCTACGGTATTTCTTTGCCCTCATTGAAACTCAATTCTCAGCCAAACCTAAAATTCTTAGGACTTATAATAGTTTAGAGTTTCAAATGACATCTTATAAAGGTATTCTACATCAAACTAGTTGTGTAGAAACTCCACAACAAAATGGTGTGGTGGAGAGAAAACACCAACATTTGCTGAATGTAGCAAGGGGATTTAAATTACAATATACCTACTTGTTGGGGTTACTGCATCTTACATGCAGCTTATCTAGTCAACCTAACTCCTAGTTTTATTCTTCATAACAAAACACCCTTTGAATTACTACATAATCAACCTCCTCCTTATGAAACTTTAAAGGTGTTTGGGTGTTTAGTATATTGTTCTACCATTGAACAAGGGAGAGGAAAATTTGATCCTAGAGCTAAGGCTCGTGTCTATCTTGGTAATTATGAAACCAGCAAAGGTCATATTCTCATGGATTTGTCTACTAGAAGTTTACCTGTATCTAGACATGTTCAGTTCTATGAGACTGTTTTTCCATTTCAAGATAGTTCTTGTTCAAATGATCATTCCGTGTTTCCTATTTTACAACCTACTGTTCAATCTTCTAGTCTTGTTTATGATGATCCTGCTCCTGTTACTATTATTCCTTCTCATACAGGATCTTCTAATATAGATACTTCATTTGACACACTTGTACCTATGACTACATCATCCACTGTCATTCTTAGAAGATCTACTAGGATACCACATACTCCTTCTTATCTACAAGATTATGTGTGTCAGTGTGTCCTCACTTCACCTCACAAAATGCATAAGGTAATTACATATGATCATTTGTCACATGCTTGTCAACATTACATTTTAAGTATAACTGCTCTCATTGAACCTAAGACTTATGAGGAAGCGACCAAGGACCCTGTTTGGAGACAATCTATGAAAATTGAGATCACAGCTTTGGAAGCCAACAAGACTTGGGAGTTGACTGATCTATCCCCTGGAAAGACATCCATTGATAACAAATGGGTATACAAATAGAAATATTTGGCTATGGAATAGTGGAAAGACCTAAATCTAGGCTTGTTGTGAAAGGTTATACTCAACTGGTTGGTGTTGATTTTCTGGACACATTCTCTCCAGTAGCTAAAGTTAATACTATTAGAGTTCTTTTGTCCATTGCAGCAATCAAAGGATGTCATCTCTATCAACTAGACATTAACAATGCCTTTTTGCATGGAGATCTTCTTGAAGAAGGCTCACTGCTGAATTGTTCACTCTAGGATTTATACAATCCAAGAGTGGTCCTTGTTTGTTCACTAAGGCTACTGCACACTCTTTTCTTGTTCTCCTTGTGTATGTAGATGATGTCATTCTGACAGGTACTCACTTTGCAGATATTCAGCTTGTGAAAGCACATCTACATAAATCTTTTGGCATTAAAGATCTAAGAGAACTCATATTCTTCATAGGCTTGGAAGTAGGTAGGTCTAAGGGGGGCATCTTCCTTAATCAAAGGAAGTATACCCTAGACCTGCTAAGGGATACAAACTTCACTGGTTGCAAGCCATCCACAGTTCCAATGGACTACACTTGCAAGCTTGAAAAGAATGATTCAACCTTATTGCAATCCAACACAGAATACAGAAGCATCATTGAAAAGTTATTGTATCTGACTATCACTAGACTAGGTATTTCCTATGCTGTGCAACAACTGAGTCAATTTCCTGACTGTCCTACTGAGAAGCATTTACAAGCAGCACATAAGGTTTTGAGGTATCTTAAAGCAGTTCCAGGTCAAGGAATTTTGTTATCTAGCAAATCAGAGTTGTTAATCACCGCCTATTGTGATTCTGATTGGACTGGTTGTACAGAAACTAGAATATCCATCTCTTGTTTCTGTATATTCAAAGGAGTGTCCTTAATTTCTTGGAAAGTCAAGAAACAAACCACTGTGGCTAGGAGCTCTTCTGAGGCAGAATATAGGTCAATGACTAATTGTGTTTGTGAACTACAATGGTTATTGTATCTATTAAGTGATACGAAAATCAAGCATCCTAATCTTATTCCACTATTTTGTGACAATCAAGCAACTATCTACATTGTGAAAAATCCTGTCTACCGTGAAAGGACAAAACACATAGAAGTGGATTGTCATTTCATCAGAGATAGTATCAAGAAGATGTGATAAAGCCACTGCCTATATCAACTACAAATCAACTGGCAGACATCTTTACCAAACCTTTACATCCCTCACAATTTCATTCCTTGTTAAAGGATTTGGGAGTACACTGCATTTACAAACCAGGTTCAGCTTAAGGGGGTGTTAAAAGGAAGGAACTAATCTGACTTAAGCTGAACTATGTACTGCAGCATTGAAGAAACTAAGACAGGATCTAAGTGTGAACTGCTGTGTCAGCAAGTTGTCTCAGCAACTTGCACTGTTACACAAGTGTATGGCTTACTGTATTTAAAGGAATTCAGTTATAACTACCAAGAAAGTTGCAGAAAAGAAATGTTACAGCAGAATACAGTAGCACAGAATATATATACTACTTACATAGATTAGTAGTTTTTTGTACATACATAAATTCAGATAGTATACAATGTACAGTCATTCTAGCAAGTATAACAGTTAGTTTTTCCCTATAAATAGGGGACTTTGTACACATTTTAATCTATGAAATATACCAAAAAATTTCTCAATCTTGTTCTTACCTTTGCTCTTGATCTTTAATACTGTCTTCTTCATTTGTTCTTCTGTTTACATCTCGAAGAAGAATTCTTTGGTTTCCTTCTGATTGTGACTTGCAATCTGGAATTCCAAGAGTTTTATCACCATGGCTGCCAAAAACCCACAAAGAAAGATTAATTGCCCAGCCAAGATACAAAACCTAGCTCTAAATCTGACTATTGAAGTAAAATGAAATCGTCACTGCCTCAAAAATTAAGGTCCTGTTTGTTTCATTCATTTGAAGTTTTCCAGGATACTAAAATTAAGGAATTAGAAAAAATACAGAAAACAGTAGTAGTAGTAGTACTTTGTTTCTTCTCCCATGCTGAATATCCTTTGCTTTTCTGGGCAAATCATAACAGCAGAAGCAGAAGAAGTGCGGCTTTAATACACAAAAATGTGTTAACTATACTAAAACTTAGTGTACCTACAACGTTCACTATATATATATATATATATATATATATATATATATATATATATATATATATATATATATATATATATATATATATATATATATATATATATGATCGAGTCCCATTGGATAATGTGGTTCAAAACTGGACACATCACTATAAAATGAGGAGAGATACAATTCTGTAGTGATGTGACTAGTTCTACACCACATGATCCATTTGGACCGGATCCATGTGCCCTTTTGAGAAAAATAAAATAAAATAGATGTGTTGATCAATTGATCTAGGGGCATACTACCCACCCACCCTATATAGGGTAAGTACACACCCCTTCCCTCACTTTATTCCTATCCCCTCTCTCTCTCCCCTCACATCCTCTCAACCACCCCATCCTCACATATCAAAATTTTGTTTGGGATTCCTCTACCGCCGCCGGAACACCTACCGAAACCTCCGTTCACCGGATTTCGTAATTTATTTTTTTGGAGCTAATCGGACTATATCCACCACAAAATATCAATTTAAAAAATTTTGGAGAAAAAAAAATCCGACAAGATTTCGGCTAAATGGACTCGCGACGATTGTGGTTATTTGGAAGACATTGATTTTGAGGTAAATACTTACCTATACGTTTATTGTTGTTTTAATAATATTTATTTTTCCGGTAAAAAATACATGTTTAAATTGCAAAAAGTGGAAAAAAAACTCACCGGAAGGGAGAAAACTGCACTGGAAACTTTCTGGGAAGAAACAGGCGCAAGCTGACGTCACCCCCTGTTCACGCGCTTGTGGTGACGTCACCAACCGCAGGGTGACGTCAGTACGCGAGTTTAATTAATTATTTTTTTGGTTTGGGTGGTCTACGTGCATTTTAATATGCGGTAATTACCTCCACCGCGTGTCCGTTTGCACGCGGCTTGGATTTTATTTTTATTTTTACAGTAGCTAAGATTTATTAATATTAGTATTTTGTGCAGTTTTTATTTTCTAACAAATTTTTTGTTTTGAATTTTTTGTTGGTTCAAAGTCCAGACGGACCCGATAGTGATCTAGAAGAATTTCCTAATAATGAGAAAACTTGGCCTGATACGGGGGATTTGTTAGTCCCCATATTGAATATGATTTTCAAACCAAGGAAGAGTTAGTGCATTGGGTAAAAAAAGTGATAGAAAAAAAAAGTTTATATTGTGATTGGTCGCTCAAGAGAGGGACAAGATTATAGTGTACCCAAAGCGTGTTTAAGGTGTGAGCGTTCTGGTACGTTCGTTGGGGGACCAGTTGGCAAGGGCGGTGAAGGGAGGAAAGCTAACCGGACAAGGAGGACTAAGAAGATAAATTGTCCATTCAAGATAGTAGGGAAAAAGACTAAAACTGGTTCATGGAGATTTTAGGTTAGCCAAGGAAAATATAACCACTTCTTGGGAATTTATCAATTTGGTCATTCTGCGGCACGACGGTTGGATGACGACCAGATTAAGTTGGTTGAGCAGTTGAGTAAGTGCAACGTTGGGGCGAACGAAATATGTAACACATTGAAAATGGAAAATCCTAATTTGTATAGCAACAAGTCTATAATATTTAATGCGAGGGCAAAAATCAGGAGACTTGATAAAAATGGTAGGACTGAATTACAAGATTTGATGTATCGTCTTACTGAAGCTGTCTACGTCGTAGAGTGTCGCCGTTATGTAAATAGCGGGAGTGACGGGACGGGTGTAGACGAATCTTAACAATATGTTAGCGACTTATTATTTGCTCATTTGGACTCCATAAGACTTGCCGGGGTTTTTCTCTACATTATCCTTATGGACAACACCTAAAAACCAAACAGGTATTTTTTATTTGAATTATTTATATTATACTGTAATTATTTATGTTGTTTAGGATTTTGTAGATTTACCGATTTAAATAATTACAGATACAAAATGCCTCTACTTGCTGTTATTGGATTTACCTGTACCGATCAAAATTTTACTATTGCATATGCATTCTTGCGTCAAGAAAAACAAGAAAATTTTGTTTGGGCACTTGCTATGATTAGGGGATTATTTGATCCCAACCGAGTCCTTGGTGTTGTTGTAACGGATAAAGATATGCAACTTGTTAATGCAAGTATTGAGGTATTTCATGAATCCAGACATATATTGTCTAGGAGACACATTGGGAAGTGTGTCAACAAGAATACTGTTTCAATACGTGGCCTGTACCATTCAAGATAGCCAAAATCCACTGCTGAAGGCAGGTTCGCTATACGTCCCAGTAATTCTTGGGAATAACAATGAGTTTCCGCCCTAGCCAGAATGCCTCGACAAAAGTATACACGGCCTTATACTTTAGAGTCTCCTTAGGACGATAGTGCTTATGTGGAATCTAATTTTTGTATTAGAAGATTACCTCTTAGATTGATCAAGTATTATAATATAGTATACAACCTAGTTCATTTCATGAAATATTAGAAAAACTAGTATTTCATTACTTAAAACACTTTTTAGGTGTTTGATCAAGTTATAACGAAGAATATAGTAATGAATGGTTGATCAAATATAACGTTTGTAATATTCTTTAAGTTTCTATCTATATCGTTCAATCAATTATTATCTTATTATAAACTAAACTAATATCCAAACAAATATATTTTTATTTTATTGTAAACTACAATAATATCCCATTAAATATGAAAAGTTAATATATACTTCTTCTTAATATATGTGTTCATTTTTTAAACTATGCCGTATATATATATATATATGATTACAAGTTTTTCCTACCAATATTAGGAATAAATGCATGTATTATTTAGAATTAATATTGCATAATGACATGTATAATCCATTAATTAAACATATATATAAAATTAAGTTAAAGATTAAAAAATAGAAAAAGACAATTACAATATTTAAAAATAAATAAAAAAATTTGTGTAAAGAAGGAATCAAAACCTAGCCCTCGGGTAAATATCAAACACTATATCATGTTACCATGCCAACCATTCCAACTGCTGAAGTTTGTAAAGATTTTGGTGGAAATTGCATATGAGTTATGATTTCGACGGAACTTTCGAAAAACAAACTCAAAACTGGCGTTGTTGACGTATGGCTTTAAAAGGCAATGATGGTGACAACATGGCAGAGGTAATGATGGTAATAGACATCATCATGCCTACCCTATAAGGGGGGTAATCATGCTTATTCTACTAGATGTCCAATCACCCAAATCTTGATAAATACACAAAGAAGTTCAAAGTTGTCCATGTCACACACTCATTTGCCATGTCAACCCTGTTGGCCCACCCCCTATTTGCTATGTCATCTAAGTTGACAACTAAACAAAACATTTTTTTTCCAAGGGCAGATAGGTCTTTTTTGTTTTCCTTAGCCAATTTTTAGCCAATAGTGCTTAGCACTTAAGCATTTCCCTTTAATTTTTTAACAAAACCATTTCCATTTGAAATTTTCACCGACCACAAGAGTCTGAAATATTTGTTTACTCAAAAAGATCTTAATATGCGACAAACGAGATGGATGGAATTTCTTGAAGAATATAAGTGCCCTATAAATTATCATCCCGGTAAGGCAAATGTGGTTGCTGATGCATTGAGTCGAAATGTACGAATGGCTGAAATAAGAAATTTAGAGGTAAAGCCATTAGAGGAGTTGGTTGGAGCAGATGTAACAGTAAAAGAAGGAAGGCTTATGTTTACAAATGTCACGGTTACACACTGATCTGCAGGAATGTATAAAAGAAGCCCAAATGAATGAAAAACAATTTTAGCAATTCAAAGAAAAGATATTAAACGAAGGGATGCATGGATTCTACTTGCGAGAAAGTGATGGAATTATATGTTTTCGAGACCGAATTTGCATTCCTGATGATGAGAAATTGAGAAAACTTATTTTGGACGAGGCTCATCGAAGTCGATATACAATCCATCCTGGAGGAAACAAAATGTATCAAGACCTTAAGAAAACATACTGGTGGAATGGAATGAAGAGAGATAGCGCTAAGTATGTATCCAAATGTCTCACATGTCAACGAGTAAAAGCTGAACATCAGAAACCAGGTGGATTACTGCAGCCATTACCGATTCCAGAGTGGAAATGAGAATGTGTGACTATGGACTTTGTGTGTGGATTACCTCGGTCTAAAGGTAATAAAGATGCAATTTGGGTTGTCGTTGACAGATTAACTAAGTCAGTACATTTCATTCCAGTGAGCATGACCTACTCATTAGATAAATTGGCTCAACTTTACATCGAGGAGATTGTACGATTACATGCTGTACCTTTGACCATTATTTCGGATAGAGATGCTAGATTCACATCACGGTTTTGGCCCAAGTTTCAAGAGGCTCTTGGTACTTCATTGAGTTTTAGTACTGCAGCGCACCCACTGACTGATGGGCAATCAGAACGAACCATTCAGATATTAGAAGATATGCTGCGAGCCTGTGTATTGGAATTTGGAAATAAATGGGTAGATAATGTGGCATTTGCGGAATTTGCATATAATAATAGTTATCAGTCTTCAATCGGAATGCCACCATATGAGGCATTGTATGGACGAAAATGCAGGACACCATTATACTGGGAAGAAGTTGGTGAACGACAGACCTTGAAAGAAGAACATATTTTGCCTGAAATTGAGGAAATGAATGGTAAGGTTAAGCTTATTCGAGAACGGTTACTTGCAGCACAAAGTCGTCAGAAAAGTTATTCTGATAATCGCCGACGGGATCTTGAGTTTGAGGAAGGCGATGCCGTATTTTTAAAGTTAACGCCTCACAGGGGAAAGTTTAAACATAATCAACGGGGAAAACTCAGTCCAAGATTTATTGGACCCTTTAAAATAATTCGGAAAGTTGGAAAGGTGGCATATCAGTTAGAATTACCAGTGGAACTTGGTGGATTGCACGACGTGTTCCATGTTTCTCAACTCAAGAAATATCATCCAACACCTGATCATGTTCTTAATGAGGAATCTTTACACTTACGCCAGAACTTGACTTATGAAGAGAATCCGATAAAGATTTTAGAAAGGAGTGTAAAGAAGTTGAGAAATAAAAGGATACCGATGGTTAAAGTCCAATGGAATTGAAGAAGCCACTTGGGAAACTGTAGAGTACATTCAACAAAAGTACCCTGAATTACAACAAGGTATTAACAATTAATTTCGAGGATGAAATTTCTTTTAGGGGAGGATAATTGTGAGACCCACATTTAAGCTTTTATAATAATAATAATATTAGTAGAAAGAAAGAAATAAAATAAATAAAGATGAGGACTTGTATTGTAAATTTTAATAGTTGAGGGTTGAAAATTGTAAATAGTACAAGTGAGGGTGAGTCATATGAACACTTGTTTAAAAAATTGGGGAGTTTCTTTCCACCTCCTGCTTTTCCCCTCTTCAAACCGTCGTCTTCTTCTTCAAATTTTTTTTTCTTTTCTGTAATTTTCTTCTGCTTTCTCTCTCTCTCTCTCGAATTCTCCTTCATCCTTCATCTCTTTCTCTCAATTCATCATTCAATCTTATTCACAAAATCAAATACTCCATTTTCACATAATCTTCAAAGTTCTATATTCTAATTTTTGGTAAGTAAAAGTTATTAATTTTATTTGAGTTTCTAATAGTATTTGCATTTCATGTTTAAATTGTTGTTTTCTATTTGATTTTGTAAAGTATATGGTTAAAGGAGTGAATGATGGTTAGGAAATTAAAAATTGTGAAGGGCTTCATCTCTGTTTTCGGCTTAATTTTGTTTTCGAATTTCTCTGTTTTGCTTGTTTCTGTTTTCGGTTTCTGTATTCTGTTTACTGCTTGATTCTGTTTTTGTGTTTCGGATTTTTTTTCCTGTTTACTGTTTGTTGTCTTGCTTCTGTTTTCTTGTTTCTGATTCCTTTTATTGTTTTCATGCTTCTGTTAATTGGTTAGCCTTTTGGAAAGAAGAAGTGTAGTATATGAATGTATCCTGTTCCTGAATATTTCTTGCTTCTGTTTTCTGTTGCTGTTTTCTGTTTTCTGCATTTTCCAAGTGATAGACACATAAGCTCCTTGAAAGACCCTTAAACCATATAATTAGTGAATAAGTGAGTTCAATCGGGGAAGTATTTTATTGTGTGTTTTACATGCTCTATGAAGGCTTCTGCTATTGCTGATACTGGAGAAGAAAAAGTCTTCTTTGCTTTCCTCTCTCTTTGGTATCATGTGCGCCCATGTCAGTTCTTCTTTCTCATATGTATAACAACTTGATTGCACGTGGTGCACTGATTTGAAAACTTTGTTTGAAATAGAGTAAAACTTGAGTACAAGTCATTATGTATAAAGGGTTCATAAAAATGATAGCATCTAGATATTGCAGATTCTTTAATTGTTTTCTCTAGATTACGTTCTTCACACCATTCAAAGCAGTAATACTTGGAGTTCTTATTATTAATCTCTAAGCAAAACCTGTAGTGTTGATAAATAGCTGTGCTTGGAAAGTCTTGTTTCCTTGTCATGGTTATCATTGATCTCTGTAAAGCTGGACCCTTTCTTGAGATTAGGGAGCTTCTTAAAGTGGGGGTGTTGAAATGCCAATTCAATCTTATACTAGCAAGTCTATGAGTGAAAGCTAAGCTTCTTAGATCTTGCACAGAGATCCTCAATATTGTATTCGTGATCTTTTCCGTTAGTCATAAAATTGATGGCATAACTTGTAGTAGGGGTGAAGGAAATTCATAGTAACTTGCTACTTTTGTGAGCAAATATGTGACCTGCAACATCTTTCTTTTTCAACTCGATTAAATAAAAGTTGTATACGAGTTATACCTAAATTAGTAAATTACCCTTTCTTTTATATATGATCTATAATTGTGTGTAAGATAGAATGATAGTGAAGTGCTTGACATGTTCGTTGGTCGACATCAAAGTAATTTGGTTTGGTGAATCTTATTCTGTGATAGGAGCCGAACCGGAACATCCCGATAATTCGTAAGGAGTTAGGAGTTTTTAAATCTTATAAGGTGAGTTCCTCTTTTTCTTAAACCTTTTAAATTGGAATTTAGGAGCCTGTGAGTTTCAAGTTTCTCTTAAACTGTTTGAATTGGAATTTAGGAACCTGTGAGTTCCAAATATATTTCTGTATCGAATTTAGAATTGCTTTCGTATAGCCATATACAGACATTGATCATTCTTGCATGTTTTTATAAAGTTGTATACATTCTGTATAGGCCCAGGCCGGGTGTCGATTTAATATTGAGAAATATCATTACAAATAAAAACCCGAGCCGGCCAGTTGTAACTAATGGAATTAACGGATCTTATTACTATTCTGAAATACTCTAAAACACGCTATTCTTGTGGGCCCCAAGGCTGTAGATGTCTTACGCCATTGTCGGGAAAGCAAGGGCTGACGACCTTTGGCGTATAGCTCTGCAGTACTAATTGAGGTTGGCCAATTCTGAGTTAGGAGGTTTAACTCGGGATGGTCAGATCTAGGTGAATACAGGTCTAGTAGGTACCCTATCCTGTGATTCACCCGCTGGATTTCTGATGGATAAGGTTGCAAATCGCGCTTATCTGGTGTTCGGTTGGTATCTGGATTTCTTAACATCTGGTTTTCTATTAGCTGAATCAATTACTATTATTTCATATACATAAAAGAAAGAAAAATACATGATTTACAAAAGTTGCATGAGCATTTTGTATGTTAGAACTTTTACATTACATATACACTGTTGCACACACACAGGAACTCACTAAGCACTAGCTTACACGTTTTCTTTCAAACTGTATCTTAAATGCAGGTATGGAGTGCTATAGAGAGCTCGAATGAAATTTGTTTTGTCGAACCTGGAGTACATGTTCTGATTCCTATTGGTTCTAGATTTGCCATTTGTTTTGGATTAATGTAAATTAATGTAAATTATGTATTTTGGTATTTCCGCTGTATTGTATCACCTAATACTGTTAAACAGGTTTTATTAAATATATTTTGAGGATGTATAGTTTATAGATGTGGATATTATATTTATAAATGGTCTAGTCTTTTAAGCATTTTATATAGAAATGTTACTTTATGTTACTGCCGAGAGGTAGGTAGATGCCCTATTCAGTCCCTAGTTGTACCTAGGGGTGGAATTGGGGGCGTCACACTACTATTTTTTATATAATGTCGTGAACTCCGTTGGTCTGGAGATGGTGTCCATAAAGTAGGTATATGTTGTTTTTTATCTTTTCTAAAAATCGCGTTATTTTCTGGTGCTCTAAAGGGATCAACATCCATATGAAAAAATAGCACCTTGAGGTAAATAATTGAATAATGAAAGTTGGAAAGCCCAAATATTTACATAGATAAGGATCATAGAATTCAATCTCTTGTATCCTCTGCTGGTTAACATTATGAGAGGTGCATAATTTAGATTTTATCAAGTTGATCCTCTGTCCTGACATTCCATAGAAATTCATGCAGGAGATGGTGTCTTTATTCGTAAAACCAAACAATATGATATCATCAGCGAACAAAGAATGTGAGAGCAGTGGTCCCTTATTTCCTATTCTTACTGGCTTCCACTTTTTCTCTGTAACCGCTTTCTCAATACTCGTAGATAGGTATTAATGCATAGGATAAACAAGTATGGTGAAATGGGATTCTTTTCACGGATACTTCTTAACAGAGACTCGACTCTCAGCAGGATTCCTTACCAGATAGGACAGATTTTCTCAGGCTCCTCCACCTCGTTGCCAAAGATTGTGGATTAACAGATTTTTTTTTCTCTTTCTTTTCCCTTATTTGTCAACGAGAAGACAACAGTAATAGGATAGAATCATGTACCCTGTTTTGATTCATACATGTTATATCATTCATCTATGAGACTCATTATTTGAGATTTTTGCAGAAAGTTTTAGCAAATTTTTATTTTTTTAAAGCCATTTTGGTTTTTGATCATTGAAAATATTTGGTCTGCATTTTCTTGGGATAAGAATGTCTTGCAAGAGTTGTGGAAATTCTATTCCTTCGAAGAAGCTTATAGGAGAGTGCCAAAATCACTTTCTTATTTTACTTTTTGGTGTGTGCTTGTTTCCGTGGAATTGATCAAAAAAATTTGGCCTGCATTTTTTGTGTGCTTGTATAAAAAAATATGCAAGCCGTTCACGCTGTTGTAAAGGTTAGAAACTCTCCTAATCTTTGGCTTTTTAGTGATGTGTATGGTAGTCCTCAACAAGCTGTTAGACTTAAGTTTTGGAATCACCTGAGAAATTTAGCTTCAAGTCATGATTTTCCTTGGCTATTAATAGGGGATTTTAATGATGTTTTGCTCCAGTCGGAGAAGTTTGGTAGTAGACCTTCTAATATTATCCGTGTTATTGCTTTTAAGAACATGCTGGAAGATTTCAACTTAATTGATCTTGGTCATGAGGGGTCTCGTTTTACTTGGACAAATAAACGTGATGTGGGGTGCTGATTTTTAAAAGGAGTGATAGGGCGGTTGCGAATCGGGAATGGCGAAATCTTTTCAAAAAAGCTACTATGTTCAATTTGGTTAGGAGTAGATCCTACATTTACAACCTGGGAATCATTTTCCTATGTCTAAGCCGTTTCGATTTGAGTTTATCTGACTTACTCACCCTGGACTTAATCTTGCAGTCTAACAATCTCAGGATGGTCAAGACAATAGTTTTTATAGGGCAGCCAATAACTTAAAGAAACTAGCCTCAGATTGGAACTTGTCGGTCTTTGGCAACGTGTTTTAGAAAAAGAAGATCATTGCTCGTATTAGAGGAACTCAAAGAGCTATTGAGTTCAATCCAACTATTTTTCTGATAAACTTGGAACATGAACTTTTGACTAGTTTGGATAGTATCTACAAAGAGGAAAAACACCTTTGGGCGTTTAAATATAGCTTGGACTGGTTGTTCTGGGATAATCTTAACCTCAAATTCCTAAAAAACCATTGTCCATCCATAATAGAAAGTGTAATAGAATCATTTCGTTCAAACGACCGAATGAGGCTTGAGAGTTTGAGTTGCCATCCACGAGGAATATGGTGATCAACCACTTTTGAGGGCTTTACACTTAGTGCTGTCAAAATAGGCCTGGGCCAGCGAATCGGTCCGCCCCGCCCCGCCCGCTAATGAGACGGATATGGACTAGAGAAATACTGATATGTTGAAACACGGGTATTTTTGGCCCGGTCCGTTTAGCCCGCGAGGACCGGATCGCGGGCCAGCCCGTATTATATATATATATATATATATATATATATATATATATATATATATATATATATATATATTTATATTAAACATTTAAAACCCTAATTGAAATACCCATTCTGCCTCCAAGTCTTTGAATTTTAGCTTTGTTACTGTGGCTACTCAATCCTCCTTTCTTCTTCTAGTATACTCAGTTTTTTCACTTTAATCTCCTATTGTTCTTGCCACTCCTTATCCAGCTACTGCGTAAAGCTTTACGGCTTCCCTGTAATACCTGGTGAATACCAAAAACATTACTATCAAAATAGCCTCCAAGAAACAATTGCTCTGTTATTAATATCCTCTATTTTTGTTCTTCACACGTATTGCAAGGCAACTGTTTGAGAAGCATTGCTCGGTGATTTATTTGTTTTTTTTTTGTTTTGGCTTTCAGAAGCCATCAGGTAGAAAACTCTCAGCCCGCGGATCGACCCGTCAGTCTGTGGACTTGTAACGGGTGGGTATGGGCATATGTCTGGTTGGCCCGCAAAAAATGGGCTAGGTCCGCCCCACTCCGTTTTGAAGGAAGTCAGCGCAGCACGAGCCGGGCCGGACTGGCCCTTTTGACAATACTACTTACACTTCTAGTAAATTTCCGGTTTAGCTTGTTCCTGAACCATTCCCATTCTGTTGGTCGCCCATAAGTCCAATGATCTATCTTGTCTCGAGGCTCAACACTCTCTCAAATAGATTAATGAAGCAACGTGGGCATTTAAACCACACAAGAGCCCCAACAGATAGTCTGCACCTGGGTTTCTTCCATAAATTATGGACCATCTTGCAACCTTCAATTCTATCATTTGTCAAGAAACTCTTAAACCTGGAACCGATGTCAAATAATAATAAACTACATTCCTATGTCTTATTCCAAAAGTTGTGAATCCTAAATCTGCGGGTCAACTTCGTCCTATTAGTTTGTGTAATACTATTTACAAGCTTATTTGAAAAATCTTGGTGAATAGGATTAATCCTATCCTTCCGTCCATTATCTCTCCCCACCAAGGCAGGAGATGTGCGGAAACATTATCATCGTCCAAGAAGTTATATATTCCATAGCTAAGAAGACGGAAAAACAAGGTGTCATTGCAGTCAAACTTGATCTCGAGAAAGCATATGATAGACTGGAATGAAACTTTATCAAAGATACTCTCATGTTCTTTCAATTACCATAAAATCTGATTCATTTGATCATGAAGCGTGTTTGCTTCTAAAAAATGGCCATTCCGATGAACAAATAGCCATCTGAGTGGTTTCTTCCCTCTAAGGGCATTCGACAAAGGGACCTGTTATCACCATATCTGATTGTTATATACATGGAGTATCTGGAGCATTATGTGAGACTTGAGAAGTGGAAACCATTAAGAATTAGTAAACAAGGTCCTTTGGTATATCTCTCTCTCTCTCTCTCTCTCTCTATTTGTCGATGATATTATCCTATTATGTATGGAGGACATAGAGTATATTGCTGAGATGAAAACGGTATTAGATGAATTTAGTAGGAGATCAGACAAGAATACCAACATTACCAAATCTAAATTTTGTGCCTAAAAAACTTTATCTCAAGGGAGAATTCTTGAAATTGAAGTCTCATACAAATCATATGTACTGAGAACTTAGGGAAATACTCCCTCCATTCCTAAATTGGGTTAAAACTTAGTCTCTTTTTTATTCCAAAATAAGGTTAACATTTACAATTTCAAGGGAAATTAAATGCCCTTTTTCCACACTTTCGCTTCTCTAAATCACATACGGTTTTTCCAAATTTCAAAACTAAAGTTAAGATTTTACCTTGGAAATGAATCCAATATTCACTCCCCACTTCACAATGTATACTTTTGAGAAGAGTATTCATTTCAAAGGTTTATTAAAGAAAGTTGAAGAAGATATATCAGTGAAGTTGAAAGCCATGAAAAAAGACGCAGAAGATCACGACACAAAGGTTGAAGTACACCAGAAACTAATTGCTCTTGAAGGTGTAAATAAGAAGGCTACGTTTGATCAAGTTGGGCGAATTGAAGAGAAAACAAATGACGATAAATTTCTAGTGGATTTTGATTTGAATAAAATTCCTGAGGATGGAGAAGAAACTTTTGAAGATGAAGAAGATGAAGGAAAAAAGGCTCCTGCAAAAATGGATTTCGATTTGAATAAATTTCCCGAGGAAGGAGAAGTGGCTTTTGAAGATAAAGAACTTCAACAATTCTTCTTGCATATATTAAAAACTTATTTTCCTAAGTCCTTCTAAAATTACCATATAGTTCATGTTTGGAGAGCTTTTAATATGGCTTTAGTCTCTCTGCTTAAGATTTTGTGGAATGATGATTTATGGTGAATGAAATTTTCTTGAATGACTTGTGTTCCTAACTTATGTTTTAATGAATATTTATGAAATGGTTGCCATAGGTTCTTGGCTTTTGGTAGATTATGTGTCTTTTTTAAGCTTATGCTACTGGTTTTATAACTATGCAGAAGTTGGGCTATTCATATTACATTTTTGTTTAGTTCAATGCAATAGACAAACTAGACTATACAATCAAATTCTATTGAAGGGGATTGTCAAATTATTTTCTTTCTCTATTGTCACCCCATTACCTCATATGACTGGCCATATTGTTCACACAAAATACTCAAGGCATCATCCTACTTCTAGCCGAGATTCAACTACCATAATTTAGAACTTCTTGCACTAATGCAGGATTACACTTTATCATAGTAGCAATCTTGCCTTTGTTTTCTAGCTTTGCTTTGTTAATTTGAGGAATTTGATAGTTAATCGAACCCTTCAACTTCATTGTTTCCTTTATACACAACTGTAGGCTCACGAAAGTGTAGTTAGCTTTTGTTATTGGATAATCTTCAAATGACTTCGAAACAGAATTTATCAGTCCATGTATTGTTTTGTGCGACTCCCTCTCTTGTAAGGATTGAATAGCTCTGAAGAATCCAAGATCTAAAACATTCAAATTCGGGGAATTTGGTGGTTGACACATTAAATGAATATCAAATCCATTTTCTACAGCCACACGACAAAACATATCTTCATAAATAATTATGTGTGTCATTGCATTGTCTTGTTGGATAAATATTGTATTTCTAGTGTCCTCTCTCGGCTATTTTTCCTTAATGACAGGTAAAACTTTGTTAATCAAGACTTCTCTTATGTGCTCCCTCCTTACATAAGTCATAGCCTTGATCTCTAATGTACTCGCAACTCTGTTACGACTGCTCTTTTTGCCTGGCTCATGTGTGATAAATGTATATATACCATTTTCTTCCAAAAGAAAAGTTCATTTCCCGATTCATCAAACCTTGGACGTGCTACAACAGCTAAGAACACGACTTTTCCAATACAATTTTTACTTTTGCAGGTACATATCATATTTTTTTCATCTGGTAGAATATAATACCTTTGAGACTCATTCTTCACGTGAAACCATTTCTCGTAAATATAAATAATGCTAAATATTCCCATGAACAAGCATGGATAAGCAAAATCACAGTCGACACATTTTATTTTCTTCTGTTAATGAAGGTTTATCTGCACTTGTGTGTGCTCGTATATCTCCTAATTTTATGAGCAGATGAACTTGGGGTTTGCACATACCCAAGGCAAAATATGTAGATTGTATAGTAGTCCTTTGGTATAAAGGAATCTCAAAAAACTTAGCCTAGTCCAAATGAAACTTTTTGCAACCACAAATTTTCTTTTAGTGTGATACATCAGCGGAAAGAATTTTTTTCGCACAATCCCATATTTTGGATACAGTCTACCAACAAATCGCGTAAAGTTATGCCACATTAGTTGTAGCACCATACTTCAATTTTCCATTGACATATTTTTGAAGAAGCAAAGGTGTATGGCTTGGTGTTCATTGTCCGATAACATGATGCTCTGTTTAGCTTGCAAAAGAAAATTATCACCTACAACACAAATCGTAGTTTAGGGAGATGAGAATACTAGAAGATTATAATAAAGTATCCAGATTTCCATGCAATAGGTTAATCTAAAATTAAATTGATTGAAATAATAGTACCCGGTAAAATTTTATGAACATAAACTTCTTCTTCTTCAGGAATCGATGCAACATTTAAATCGAATGAAAAAATATTTGATGATGTCCCGTCATCTAATGGAAAATTTGAATTAATATTAGGGTATTGAATATTTTCAGTAGCATCAACATTAAGATCGATTTCAAATAAAGGTAATTGATTGCCACTAGTTGAAGCCATAGGAATGGAGTTGTAGTTTCTTCACCTTCAATGAACCAGAGATGGTTTAAATAAAAAAACATTTTGGTGGGGATTCTAAAAATGTATGAAATTTTTTGAATAAAAAATTGAAAGACAAAAAGGATTAAATATGGCGGCAGTAGTTGTGAATAGGGAAGAATGCAAATAATCATGATTTTTTTTGAAGTGTAATCAAATTCTTGATGGTGATGAAAAATAAAACTAAAAGATGGTACTCCGTATATATGGAAGTAATTATTTTGACAAAAAAAGGAAATATGAGAATTATCTTCCGTAAATCAAGAGAGAGAGAGAGATTTGAGGAAATTTATTCCTCCTTTATTTAATAAAAAAATGGTACAATAGTCTTTTGTTTTAATCTTTTATTGCTTTTAACAAATTCTTAATTCATGTGAAATACTCAAGTGTTAATCTTATTTAGGAATAGAGGGAGTTCCCTAGATTTCCCATTTTTCATAATAGACCAAAATGCTCGGACTTCCAATTTATTTGGGACAAAGTACACCAAAAGCTATATGGATGGAAATCCAATCTTTTATCCCTTGTGGGCCGTCGCACTATCATCCAAACTTTCTCCTCTCATATCCCATTGTATTATTCTCTATGCTTGCATATTCCCAACTCTATGTGTGATAAAATTGACAGTGTGAAAATGACGTTTCTTTGGGGAGGGTCGGTTAGTAAGAAGAAACTCCATCTTTTCAATTGAGATATGGTGGCTAAAAAAAAAAAAACAGAGGGGGCTTGGAAATCCGGAAGGTAATCCATATTGATCATGCGGGGTTTACAAAATTAATTTGGAGACTTAACAGAGATATGAGCAGCAAGTGGGCTTGGGCTATTAGAAAAAAATACATTAAGAGTGACAATGGTCCTTTAGTGAGCTTGAAGAAGGGTACAAATTCAATCAATCTCAAGATACTTAAGAACAGACTAGAACTATTCCACGCCTCTTCGGCTTGGATCTTGGGGATGGGAAATATATTCAGGTGCGGTATGAAGACTGGACGGGTCTAGGATCACTCAGAAATGTTATCTGAGACCCGTTCAATAAAGAAGAGAACCAGATGAAGTTGATTGAGCTTTTTGATCAGAATGGTTCTTGGAATCTCAAGACACTATCATTCTTCCTGCCCATCCATACTGTGAATTGTATTAGAGAGGTACCTAGGATGGTGGTCAAGAACCTCTCTGATCGTAGAAGATGGAATGGAAACCCGAATGGGGAGTTTAACTAAAAAGCAATACATGATGGCATTCACAGTTTGAAGGGGGAAGAAATTGAGGTTGACTGAGAACAAGAGGGAAATGGATCAATGGTGGCTAAGAGGAAAATGAGTGGAGAACGAAGTAGGAGGAGGAGTGTGAGAGAGGAAGAAGCAAAAGAACATGGGGCGACAGTGTAGCAGTGGTGGTAACTGGAGAGAGGATAAAAGAAGGTGACAAAAGTTTTTTGAATGGGTTTATTTTGATTTTTATTTATACGATAAACTTAAAGGTCAACTTTTTAATGTAAACATTTGAAAAAAAAGAAGAAGATTTTGGAGATCTAAATTGTTGTTGCTACAAGATCAATTGTATATGTTACTTTGTAGTTTCTTTTAGGAAAAAGATTTAGCTTATATAAATAAAGAGTTAATAGTTATTTATGACACTAAACTATTTACAAATTTCTTTTTATGGTACTAAACTATTTTTTTTTATCTAAATATATTACTCATCTATTTGCATTTATCAAAATATATACACCCACCAAATTTTTGGGTGTTTTCCGCACAAAAGATTGCACGTGACTTTCATAATTTAGATATAGTGTTTAATTGAAAGCAGTATTCAAGGATGTAATCATTTCAAGTGAAAGTTACGTGCAATATTTTGGCCGGAAAATACCTAAAAATTTGGTGGGTGTATATATTTTGATAAACGCAAATAGATGAGTGATATATTTAGATAAAAAATAGTTTAGTACCATAAAAAAAATTTGTAAATAATTTAGTGCCATAAATAGCTATTAACTCTATAAATAAATGTAAATTTAACTATTTTTTTAGATTGACACGATATAATAATACCAACTCAAATAATCCATGCATGTTACAGAATAGCAACCTAGTGAACATTAATACATTATAAGCCGACAACGTGGGACTTTATTCGTCCTTAATACTCCCTCCATTCCTAAATATAAGACTTTTTAGACAATTTAAGAAAATTAAAGAACATGTCATTTTCACCGAAAGTTTCATATTACCCCTCTCTCACTTCTATAGTATAAGAAAAGAAAGGAAAAAATAGGAATGCCAGAGGCCGCAAATAAAAGAAATGTGTTGACAACTAATAAAAGAGCCTTAAACGACAATTAATTTGGATACCTATAGATCTCCTAAACGATAATTAAATGGGAATGGAGGGAGTAACTCTTTTATACCAATTACTATTTTAATCTAGGACAAAGGATTTGCAAAACTTGAACTATTGAATTTCATTTTCAAAAGATATTGTTTTCAGAATGAAAAAATTGAATTAATTTGTGAGAGAAAATGCATTGTTTTGTGTTTTTTGAAAATAATTTGCAAGTATCCATTGAAGGTTCAAGCATTATCTTTGAGGGAATTCTTATCATAGTTTCTGTAATTCTTTTTGAACTATATGGAAAATTTGGATTTGACATTTCCTTTTGACTTGATGACACGATTTGATAACAGTAGCTCAGACTCCTTGTATTATAAGTAGCTCTTTACTTTAGAAATACAATTGAATTGGTTTTGATCAATAATTCGTTTATGATTGAGTATTAATCTTACCTTCTTGAGATACATTTTGGACATGGAATTGGCCAAGTCCATTTTTTTAGACCCTTTTCATATCTTAAAATTTTTAGAGTAATAAAATTTTGACAAGTTGACTAGGTAGTTGGTACTGGGTTGGATTTGTATCTCCCTTAAAAACTCTTTCTATACTGAAAATTCCTCACACTAATCATACTAGTATACAAATATAGAAGAAAGGTACAAAAAGTTTCATGTCCATGGCTCAGATTCTGTGTAACAATATTTATAATACTTTAGTTTCGAATATTCTAATACATCATCCTACATGTTATCTAGTGCACCAATAAAAATCACACATGGCGCAATTCCATTAGTCCAAGTCAATAATTTCTCTTTGGTTCAATGTACTGCTACATGTGTAGTGAAAATTATTAGTGTACTAGCTAGATAATATATTAAAGAATATACTAATAGAATGCCAACTCCTTTAGTTATGAAATTTTTTGTTCATAATTAAAGAGTATTAAAACTAGCTAATTGCATCTAAAGTTGAATTAATTTTCTTTTATAGTCCCAGACCTGGAAGGAAAAACTTTGTGGAAACAATAAATTAAGCATGATAATTATAACGTTTTACAAATTCTCTTAGACGATTAAAAATACTAAATTATAGTAAAATCCTAAACTAATAAGTGTAATACCTATAACTTTATTATTTTACTTTGCTTGAATTACTTGCTCTTATTTGTTTATTATGCTTTGTTTGGGGCTTTTTGTTTATGTTATGGAAGTAGAGGAATCTAAGTAGTGATCACTTTTGAGTTGGAAGTCAGGAATCATAAAGTTTAGGGACTTAAATGCTATCACGATTAGTTATTTGGTTGAACTAGAGGTTAAGAAGTTTTTAGAGGGGAGTTAAAGATGGTTATTTCAGGAGATTTAGAGAGAAAGAAGAGAGAATCAAGACAGGGAGAAAAAAGAGAAAAAGGAAGAAGTTACAATAGGCTAGAAATTATGTGCAACAACCTTAGAACATTTGGCAGATGGATCATTCGTGCCCTGATCATTCCCAATTTTAAACCGAGGATAGAAGACTTCTATGACTACAATATGAACGGTGGAGATTAGAATTCAACGGCTAGTTCAAGAGATACTGTTGCCATCGGAGTAGAGGTTTGCTTTTCTAGAAGAAAGGGTGATTAACAACCTTTGGAGTTTGATTAGGCGTTTAAGATAAAATTCTTACACTCTTGTGTTTTCTGTCAAAAGCATGAAAAACAGAATTTCTGTTAAAGTTGTGATTTGTGATGAAATGATGTATGCATCATTTTAAATGCATCAAAATTAGATGAAGTGTTGTAATATGTGATTTGTATGTATTGTATGTTTGTCTTCAGATTTCTACGTTGGATACTTGAATATATGTTCTGGTTTGGTTGTTTTGTAAAGTCTGAAAGTTGTACATTCCTCAATCTTGAGCTCTTACCTGTGAATGAATCCATAGCAGGATGTGTTCCAATTTTATAAAGCTTGAACCCGGGAGTTTGTGATGAAATGTGTGATGTGAGTGAGAGTGTGGCACAGACTCTAGACGTGACTAAAAAGTTAGGGGTTGCTAACAATTAATTGTGGAGCTCCCCAAGTTGAGAAATGACATAACATAACACATCATTAAACTTGGCCCAAAAGTCCGGGGATAAAATACTCGGACCAATAAGACTAGTCAGGACCGTCCCCTAATGGGACTACCAAATAAGTGACTGTTAGCAATTGCTATAGAGTCTGGAATGGACAATTGAGCCAAGTTGTATGAATTGTGAAACGAAGGGTGCCCGGAGCACCGGATTCGAAGAACGTGTGATGTGTTTGAAAGTGTATGAAGTTGTGTGAAAGTGTATGAAGTTTGTCTGTTTGAATTGTCAAAGTCTGATATTTTGGGAAATGGGGTGTTTGATTGCAGAGAATGGCATTTCCTTTGAAATTTTGAATTGAAAATGGTCATTTCTGGATGCCGCGGACGAAATTTCGTCCTAGTCTTTGTCCGCAGAGATAATGAACTTTTTGCAATCTCGTGTCCTGTGCTTCGTCATGGGCTTCATCCTAGGTTGTTTGTGAACTTGTGTAGTGTTCCAAAGTCATTTTTAAAGATTTACTTACTTCTAAAACTTATTCCAAACTTTCTAAATTGTATTTTGCATATGTTTTGAGTTAAAATTAAGTCAAAGTATGAAAATATTTTTGGGAAAATGGGAAAATATTTTTTAGTCTAACGATGATTCATCCCAAGTGTGTTTGAACCTTACTGTACTAGTGTAGCTCATTCCTTACTATTTTGCAGATGATTATGTGGAAGGTACCGTGGAGGAAACCTTGTAAGGGGAAATCGAGGAGTGAACCCTTTAATGATAACGATGTAATAGTAATAATAAGTGTGTAACACTTGATGTAAGTTATGTCTTCATGGTATGTAATGCACAATACTTAAGAAGGGTTGTAGTACTCTTTAAGTGTGATGTAGGACATTTATGTTATGTTTTAAGTTTTTAATCGAAGTTCTTTGAGAGAATTTAACTTTACCCTAGGTTAATAATGTTTTAGCAAGTATTGCAACGGATACTCATCGGAAGAATTATTAGAATAATTCGAACTCTAATCTTCTGGTTAGAAGCTTGTCTTTCTCCCATCTTATTTTCCTCTTCTTCTTCTTCTCCTCAAAGAGATAAAAATCCTAAGAAGATGTACAAACAATTTTTCAAAATCAATTAGGAAACTAGCTTAACAAACCCATCTAAGAACTCTGAATGGGCCCAAATTTTTGAGAGATCTGATACGAGCATTTCTCCTTCCTTAATAGCCGCACCTAATGTCCAAAACACTGCTCAAACTAAAGAATCAATTTGGATTAATTGAGTTTATTGATTTCATTTTTCTTGAACAACTTTAAATCTAATTATAATTTTTCTATTAATAAATCCTAAATTAATCAAGATAAATTTGAAACTTTAAAAATATATACTAAATATTTACAATACTATAATTAGATAAAGAGGATCCCGAGTTCATGTTTACCAATCACAACTGCCATCAAACCTTGCATCTAGGCTCCTAAACACATGTGATTCCAGTTTGACATGTTTGGGCTAACCCAATTATGGTACTACCATGTATTTTCTTACGCACATAAATAAATCTCAATCGTTGATTAATATTCTTACAATAGAGTTATTCCGGGTAGTACGTGCAAGTACCATACTCCCGCACGGGGTAATTGTTTTCTTAATTCTTTTAGATTGGTCTGGTAAATTCTACATCGGTCAAACCCCCTCCTCCGGTAATTCCACACAGTAATTTTTTAAACCACCCCTCCTAGTTCCCAGAACTGGTTAGTTGTTTCAAAAGTTCAATTTGTCTTTCTCTAGTATGTTTTTTTTATTGTTGGAACTTTTTTTTAAGATGGTGAAAAAAATACATTTTATAAAAACAGCTATTTTTTGGTATAATGTGACATGTTCTCGCTTTCTAAAAAAATTGTTGAAAAATTAAATAAATCTTCTTTTACAATCCATCGAGGGAAGAAATAAGAAATATAAATATGTTTATATAATTGTTTTATATTTAACATATCTTATATAATAAATTTTTAGTAAAAACAATCATTTATAAGTTGATGTTTTGGAGTAGTAGAGAACAAACATTAGTCACATAAGGAAACCTTTGCGGGAATCTGGGAAGGAATATTTTTTTTCTTCTTCATCTTTTCCTTTTTTTTCTTCACCACTCGAGTAAACATCAAGAACTCAAGCATTGGCGGATCTAGGGTGGGGCGCTTCCCTCAATTTTTTTATTTTTTATTTTTAGTTTTAGATTTGTTTCTATACCACCTTGTGCCGTGAGTTTTTTTTAATGTACCCATTTTAAATCAGTTTTCGATTTGAAATTAGATTTTGTGGTTCGTGGATTATAGAAATAACACCACTTATATTTTAACGAGTTTGGTTAAAATTTTAACAAGCTTAAATGTGTAATGAGACTATGATGTTTATTAAAAAAAAAAAGTTAACAAACTTAAGTGTAAAAATTTGAAACTTATGAAATTTTTACTATATGGTGAATATCAAAGATATTGGTGATATGACTTCTTTTCTATTCTTATTGATCAATCCCGTGATATATACATCAATAAAGGAGTAAATGTTAAAAATGGGCAAGTATTAGAGAATTTTGTTGGTGTCAGTCATGTATCAAGTACTATCCATAATGATGTAATTATAGAATATTATCAAAGTATAAAAACACGTATATGCTTTTATAAATTTGTTTTGTCAATGTTGATTTTGCCCCTCCTACCTTTAAAGTCTGCGTTCGCCACTTAACTCAAGTAATAAAGTTTGAGAGAAGTTTCATGAATAAATATATCCTTTAATTCATAAAAAATGTTATGCTTAACAATAAAAAAAAGTTTGATATTTTATGGGATTTACAAATTTAAAACCCTGGATCGAGTAGAAATACTATAAAAAAAAAAACAACAATTCAAGTCTTATTTTAACCTAAATAAAAATACATCTAATAAAACACAATTATTTTCATACATATCTTCTACCATTGTTTCGCATAAAAAAAAATATTTTTGTTGCAATCTACTGAATATTTGTGGTGCAATCTACATTCGATACCGAACCTGGTTATTTGAATTCACGATAAAGGGTGTTGCACCTAACTCAAATCTTAGTTCCTTGAGAAATATGGTTTTGGAAAGCATTGCAACGGATATTTAAATGAAGGATCATGCAAACTCTAAACTTTTTTTTAATGGTTGACGTCAGCTATAGCATACAATCGAATTTTGTCTTTCTCCCTTTTGTTTTCTTGTTCTCCTTAAACATATCAAAATAATAATAAGATGTACTCCCTCCATTCCTAAATATAAGACTCTTTAGACAATTTGAAAAAAATTAAGGAAGTTGTCATTTTCACCTAAACTTTCCAATATTACCCCACTTTCCCTCTCTCTCACTAATACATCATAAAGAAAAGAAAGGAAAATGTTGAGGGTATAATTGAAATAAATTGTTGACAACTAATAAAAGAACCTTAAACGACAATTAATTTGGATACCTAGATATCTCCTAAACGACAATTAATAGGGAATGGAGGGAGTACAAAACAATTTTCTAAAATCAGGACAAAGGGGGTAAACAAGTAAATCACTTGATGAGAACAGTAGCCAATAAATAAGTCTTGGGGACGAAAAAAGGAGAGAGTGAAAATCACGTAGAACGAAAGGTTAGGGGTTTGACAGATAGTATTCTTCAGTTTCAAATAAATTATCATAATTTCTTTTCTTTTCTTTTTATCTATTTTAAATTAATTGTCAAATTTCTAAATTAAATAACTATTTGGGAGTATATGGAGGATTATTTGAGGGAATTAGGTTCGGCTATACTGAATCTGTGGCTCCTAATATGTGATTTTAATCAAGTACTCCCTTCATTCATCAACGTAGGACGTTTTAGTCACTTTAAAAAAAATCAAGAAACTCAAATAAATAGTAATCTTTCAACCACAATTTCAATAATACCCTTTCCTTCCTCATTATCTTTCACTTTTCCAATAAAAAATATGTTGAGGGTATAATTGAAATAAATTATTGACAACTAATAAAAGACATGTAAATGACAATTAATTTGAATACATATATATCTCCTAAATGACAATTAAATGAGAATGAATGGAGTAGAAAATAATTGTGAAAAGAAGGGTGGTCCAACCAATAATTGGACTCATGCTACTAAAATGAGAGATAAATGTCAACTTTTAGACGTAGGGTTTGTTGGTAGTTATTTCACATGGATGCAGAATTGGAGTGGAGGTGAAAGAAATAATGAACGACTTGACCGGGCAATGGGTACTGAAAGTTGGAGACATTTTTTTTCTTGCGGCTATGGTTCGTCAACTCCCGAGAACTAACTCGGGTCATGTTACACTGCTTCTAGATTGTGCGGGGATGGCTCTTAGTCGTAGTATTTCTCGGTTGTTTTGTATGGAAGCAGTAAAAATAGTAGAAAAAAAGAATAAGTATAAGAAATGGAATTACGAGGTAAGGTAAGGTAGTCACAATCACTTCTTGATATTATATCAGTTTGGTCATCACGCGGCACGTCGATTGATTGTCAATTAGTTTAACTTTATTGAGTTGTTGACTAGGTGTACCAGTTGGGCCAACGACATACTTAACACACTAAAGAAGGAAAATTAAATTTGTTTATGTAATAAAATCTACAATATATAATGCACGGGTAAAGACGAGGAATACAGGGTTACAAAATCTGATGTATTAGCTTATAAAAGCAGACTATATTTGGGAGTGTCATCGTTATGTTGGTAGCGGGAGTGACAGGGCGGGTGAAGATGAATCCTAGCAACACGCCGACGACTTTGTATTTGCTCATCCGAACTTCGTAAGACTTGCTCGTGTTTTTCTTATTTAGGATATGATGTTGTGATTGGATTTACATGCACCAGTCTGAATTTCACTATTGTCTATGCAATCTTGGGTTAAGAGAAATTTGATAATTTTGCTTAAATACTTTCTATGATTATAAGATTATTTGATATTAAACGGCTCCCAGGGGTTGTTGTTACTGCTAAGGATATGTAACTTGTTAATACAAGTCAAGAAGTCTTTCATGAAGCCTATTACATGTTGTGTAGGAGATACATTGGAAAGTGTGTTAACAAGAATGCTTGTTCAGTTCTTTGGGAAGAAGATGGTACAAAATTCTCTCAAACCACTTGGGGGTCTCTCGCATATTAAAAAGCAGAAGATGAATACTATAAGAAATTTTCTGGAATTTTAAGAGAGCATAAAACACAACAATTCTTTGATTTATGCAAACTAAAAATGAACAAAGAATGGATGGACCAAAAAAGAACAGAGATGTTTTTGCAGCAACCTGAGGTAATATCTTTGCCATAGTATTAATCAGGAATATTGGGCGATTGTCATTATGCCATAACTCTCTAATCAACCACGTCCTAGTGTTTTTAAGGGTAAACTGATATAGTTCTTCAAACTCATTACTTATGCCGCTGCCTCTAATATTTTCTAAGGCATTCCTTGCCTTCTCTCTTTCTCCTCTCTCAAAGAAAAATGTTGGGCTCTCGCTAATAAACACTGGGATTGGGATAAGCAAACTAACTACCACAAGCAAAACCGCCAAGGGAACTCTCCAACCCGAATCCAAAATGCCAGATGCAATATAATTGACGAGGTATGCTAATGTGCCTCCACTAGTCATAGAAATTTGATTTAACTTTTTCCCATTTGTCTGGTGATGGAATTTCATGACATGTCAATGAAATAATCTGAAAAATAATAATACAAAATTTGTAAGATTTTTATAAGCATAATTTTCATATAATAACCTGGTGTAAATATGGAGTATTCGATAAGTCGGCTTTATATTGCATGAATTTTCAGCTTTATAACGAGTTTAACATGGAAAATTCCTTAAAGACATTCATTGAAATAAAAAGACAAAGGTTGTGACCCAATATTAATGCAAAAAAAAAAATAAAAAAATAAAAACATATTCTTCTTTAAAGCTTATCTATCATTCAGATTCTTTTTTTATGATCAAAGTACATGGTTTACAATATTTCAATCTTCTATTATTGCTATGCTGACCGAAACTATAAAGAGATTAATGCAATAAGTAAAGATAAAGGACAATTTTAACACAAAATTCAGAGGATTCCTAAATATGAGAAGCTAATTTTAAAATGCTTTTTAAGGGAATACGTAAATATTAAGGTACAAAATAGAGACTTCAAAATAGGCGCACTATGGAGTTTATTATGTTGGACCTCGCATGATCTAACTTGCAAACAAAGTTGAATAATTTATATGTATCCTCTATGGTATATTATGTTTACATACATATCTGGCGTAGAAATCCCACTCTTATTCTAGTCATCACCACCTCAACAAGCTCAATTGCACTCAAAGGAAACCATACAACGCAGGGAACTCAAACCATACAAATTATTCTTGAACTCAAAAGCGTCGGCTTCCTTCCCTACAAAAAACATAATTTGTTCCCCCATCCAAATTGATATGGAGGCCAACAGAGACACTTGCGATGAAAATACTAATATCCACTGATTGATGTAGCCACAAAAGGTGGTGCTCTCAAATCTTAGTGTCCTTATATAAACCAATTCCGAATATTCTTTTAAGTAGGGATGCATGCCAAGTAGTCCTCCTGATAAAATAGAAATAAATCAACACCATATTATTGCTTGTTTTATATGTGTTTCTAACTATGAGAAGAGTGGATAGATGATTTTTTCCGAATGTATACCAAATGCTAAGTAATACATAAAACCCTTCCGAATAAAAAAAATCCTTAAATACTAGGCTAAGAATAAAAGTTTTATATACATTAAGAAAAGTCAAAAGTTAAAAGACTTTTACAAAATTCAATTATTTGTGCAATTAATCCTTTAACTGCTCTTATTATCATTTCTAGCTGAACTTTCCAGCCCAAGTATGCCATGGACGTATTTTTTGTTTTGCCTCTTTAGTTTCTAATCATTTTAAGTTTCACCTACAATATATGTACAATACACACATGCAATGTACCTGCAATATATGTACCATACACGTGCAATATCATATGCTATATAATATATGCTAGTACTTTAATGTAGAAGGTGATTCTAGGGAAGAATATATTTAAAGACTTCATCAACAATTTCAAGCTCGGATTGCAAAGAGGAATGCTACTTATGCAAAGCATGCCAACAAAGCCCGCAAGCATATATCTTTTGAAGTTGGCGATTGGGTTTGGTTACATCTTAGGAAAGAAAGATTTCCTAATGAAAGAAAGTCTAAGTTACACCCAAGAGGAGATGGACCCTTCAAGTAGTTGCCAAGATAAATGATAATGCTTACAAGATATATTTGAAAGATAAGTATGGTATAAGTTCTACTTTCAATATTTCTGACTTGTCCCCTTTTGATTTTGGTACAGATAATGATGATTCGAGGACGAATCCTTTTCAAGGGGGAGGGAATAATGAGGACACATCTAAGGAGCTACCCTACTCAAAGGACCCCTTAATCAATATTCAAGGTCCCATGACAAGAGGAGGGATATAAAGGGTTAAACAAGCTATGTCCACATTCATCCATGAAGTTAAAGCTAAGGAGGAAACTAAGCTAAGCTTACAAGATGACATTCAAGTCAACCTCATTACTTTGAAAAGTGTCATTCACAGACCAAATCAACAAAGTGGCTAAAGGGCATTTTAGGAACTTTGTACATTAAAGTCTATTGTAGATCCGCTTCTTAGCGTTCAAATGCAACTTGAATCAGCTCCATTGAATTGCTAGATCGAATGTTATGTTCATTACACCAAACTGTCGTAATGTTGTCCAAGTCCTCATCACATGTTGATGTGCCAGTTTTGACTTGGTCCAACAGGTCCGGTCAACCAAAGAAATGATTCTCGGCCGACCAGAGTGACAAACCGGTTTGGTCGACCCGAGACAACTCTAGGTCTACTGGGTCCTGTTTTGCCCAATCTAATTGAGCACCTATATCAAATGTAAACTCCAACAAGCTCAATCTAGTTGATTATAGTGTGCGACCTTTTAGATATTTGCTATGTTGGTCATGACAACAATTGTCAACAGTAATGAGAGTATCTAGCAACATATCATTACTCCAATTCACAAATAGTCCCGGTGATTCAAGTAACCAAAAATATGATCTTTTTGTATCAATCCCTTTGTCCTCGATATCTAGATTGAACACAAGTCATGGAGAATGTCACACTTGTATAGTTCAATCAATCAGTTTCTTGATTCCCGAGTAGACTAATCAAATGACATTAATATCTCATATTAATTCATTTGTTCATGGACATGAATTAGTCTCACTCTATCAAGGAGCCCAATATATCACTCATGTTATATAGGAGGGACAAATCATCTTTCTATCACACCTCATCCTGACATGGTTCATAAATACACCAAACAAATACTTTATAGCCTATCTAGTTACAGACGACGTTTGACACCATCGAAGTATTCCGTTGGCCAAGCAGGAAATCTTGTGTGATATCAAGTCGAAGGATTTAGGTACAAACAAAATCATCATAAGAACACCGTTGACATTCATATAACAATCTATGAAGTGTTCTTATAGTCGGGTCTGTCCAGTATCAAATACCCATGTGTTTAATTTAATATAACCATATTTCATCACAACACATACTAGTCTCCACACATTATTGTTATCCTTAAAATTCCACAATAATGATTGAGTAGGGACATTTTAGAATAGTTCAATGTAAGAATTACATAACTATCTAAGCACGTTATTATGTTTTATTACATTTGCAAAGCCGTAATTAAAACACTAATAATGGAATTCATGCCTTAATATTTCATTACGTGAAAGAAAATACAACAATCTCCCAAATATACTAAAGGCATCAACCTTGCCTTTTAGTGTATACTGTATATAATAACGATCTCTTAGACACGTCCTCTTGGTATCTTATACCCATTTTACAAGTACGACGATCATGTTGCTGCTATGTTAGCGGCTTCGTCAGTGGGTCAGTCGTGTTACCGTCCGTATGAACTGATTGCGATCTAAAGTCGTCTCTATCGGTTTGGAAACTAGCATCAGTGTAATAACTTATCATAGATTAAGAACGTGTCCTTAGTCCTTCGCACGTACTTAAGGATGTTTTTTACGGCTATCGAGTGACGTTCACCGTAAGTTGACTAGTTTCTGCTCGTTATACTTAAAACATACGAGACATCTGGGCGAGTACACAACATGGCATACATGATAAATCCAATTGCCGAAGCATATGGAATCTCACTTATGCGTTGTTTCTCATCCAATGTCTTATCACACTGCTGTCTTGAAAGAATTGTACCAAGTGATATATGACAAAGGCCATTTTTTGGACTCTTGCATTTTAAACCAATTTAGCACTTTGTGTATATATGTACTCTGACTTAGTCCTAGAATTCTACGTGATCTATCTCTATAGATCTTGACTCCTAAGATGAAGCTTGCTTCACCTAAGTCCTTCATAGAGAAACATTGCCACAACCAAACCTTTACAAATTCCATGGTTGGAATGTCATTCCTATAAATAATATGTCATCTACAAACAAAAATAGAAATACATCTACAAACAAAAATAGAAATACAGCCGAGTTTCCACTAAATTTTTTGAAAACACACGGTTCATCAACATTCTTGATAAAACCGAACTCGCGTACGACTTCGTCAAAACGTCGATTCCAGTTTCTAGAATTTTGTTTTGAAGGTTGTAGGCTCATCGTGATCAATAAACATAACATCTCCATGTTATGTTACAAAAAAATTGGATTTTTCGGGTGATCTACAAATTCTACTAGACAACGCAATTCTTGTGTTTCTTGAACTGGCTCCCCAACAGCTTGTGTAGCTTGTTCCAATTTTACCTTGTCACTTGTGCCTGGAACTTCACCAAGTTCCCTTGGAATTTCACCAAGTTTCGGAACTTCATTAAGTTCCACGTGGCTCCTACTTGTTTTCCCAAAAAGGAATTCATCTTCTAGAAAAACTTCGTTACGAGCAACAAACACTTTGTTCTTGTTCAAAATGTAGTACCATTTAGTTTCCTTAGGATACCCCACAAAGGTGCACTTGACCGACTTTAGGTTGAGCTTGTCCAAAGCCGGATGTTTCACAAACGCCTCACAACCCCAAATCTTTAAGGAAGACATACTAGGACATTTCTCAGTCCATATCTAATATGGTGTCGTTTCAACAAATTTAGATGGAACTCTGTTTAGTGTTAAAGTTGCTGCTTCTAAAGAATATCCCCAAAAGGATTTTGGAAGGCTCGTGTGACTCATAATTGATCGAACCATATCTAATAGTGTTCGATTTCTCCTTTCGGATACACAATTCCATTGAGGAGTATCCGGTGGAGAAGGTTGCGAAACAATTCCACAACTTTTTACATAATCACAAAATTCTTGACTTAAAGTATTCCCCACCTCGATCGGATCGAAGCATCTTAATACTTTTGTCTAGCTGGTTTCTACTTCATTCTTATACTCTTTTCAACTTTTCAAATGCCTCAGACTTGTGTTTCATAAGAAACTCGTATCCAAAACGACTAAAATCGTCAGTAAAGTAAGGAAATATAGTCACCTCTTGCATGGATATTGAATGGACCACATACATCACTTTGTATTAGTTCCAACAAATCCTTTGCTCGTTCTCTAGTTCTAGTAAATGAGAAGTAGTCATCTTACCCATTAAACAAGGTTCGCAATTATCATATGATTCAAAATCAAATGATTCCAATAATCCATCTTTATGGAGTTTGGAAATGCAGTTTTTGTTTATATGGCCTAAGCGACAATGCCAAAGGAATGTAGGATTAGACTCTTTAATCTTTATCCTCTTTGTATTTATATTATAAATCGGTGAATCTAGATCTAACAAGTATAAACCATTCACCAAAGTAGCACTACAATAAAAGATAACATTTAACGATAACGACGTTCATTGGTTTTTAATATGAATATCTAAACCCATATTGTCCAAACAAGAGATCAAAATAATATTCTTAGTTAATGTAGGTACATAAAGACAACTGTCTAAATCTAGAAAAATTCTATAAGGCAAACTAAGACTATATGTTCCTACAGCTAATGCAACAACTCTGGCTCCATTGCCAATGCGTAGGTCCACGACTCATTTTTCCAGCTCTCTACTCCTTTGTAGTCCCTGTACATTCATGCAAATGTGAGATCCGCGTCTGGTATCTAATACCCATAAGGAAGTAGTAGTAGACAAGTTGATCTCAACAACATAAATACCTGAGCCAGAAGCAACATTTGCTCCATTTTCAAACTTTTTCCCGGCAAGAAAACTGAGGCAGTTTCTCTTCCAGTGTTCTTTCTATCCACAATGGAAACAATTTCCATCATTAGCCACATCGCCCTTGGATTTCAGTGCTTTCTCAGAATGGCTAGGTTTGCCCGAAGGCTTGCCTTTAGGCTCACCAAAACCCTTGCCCCTGTTGTTGTTGACCATGAATATGGCCTTAAACTTGCCTATTTCCTTCTCGGTTGTCCTCAACAGGTTCAAAATTCTAGGAGAGGTTTATATACCTCATTCATGTTTGTAAAACACAAGAAAGGGGGGGGGGGGTGAATTGGGTTTTAGTCGAACTTGGAAACTTTTTCGAATCTTAGCAATGCTAGTAGAAGTTTATGCAAGATGAGCAAATGCAAAACTAAACCCAACAACAAGACAAAGGATTTAGAGTGGTTCGATTCACTTAGAATCTACATCCACTACCTTGAGCCGCACCCAAGGATTTCAACAACTTCACTAAGAAGACTTTTTACAAATGTGGCTAACTCACTAAGAGTTTTACAACACAACCACAATACAAAAGCTCACTAAGAACTTGCCCACACTAAGTAGGACTTTTACAAGAATTACCCAATCACTAAGAAAGGGAATAAAGATGGGTAATTACACAAAGTTGTTCACTCTTCTAAGTGAAAGATTAATACCTTTGAAGTACATCAATTATAGCTCTTTGAACATATGAAGTCCACTCTTTGTCTTGCTTTTTGAAAGAACACCTTTGAATGATTTAGATCATGGAGATCAAGTGTTTTTGCTTTGAAGGTGTTTAGACTTGATAAGAAATCAATGTAAAATGTATGTGCAAGTCTTGGAATGATTCTCTAGCTTTGGAGTATATATACATTTCAAAATAGGCTGAAAATCGAGTCTCCAACGGTCAAATAACGGCTAGTAAAAGCAGAGTTCGGTGGACCGAACTGACCACCTCGGATGACCTTAACCAAGGTCGGTCGACCGAGTTTCCATATAGGTCGACCGAAGCAACCTTTGCAAACTCTCTGTTTGCCTTCGGTTGATCCGACCCCTGAGCTGATTTTTCACACGTTTTGAAATCTTTTGAAGTCTTTTGAAGTCTAAAAGGTTTTCCTAAAAGGTAATAAGTAAGAACACTAGGAAAACCATTTTAAAGGACTTAGACTTAGAAAACAAAGGCTTTTGAAATACGAACACTTGTAAGGATCCTTTTGAAAACTAAGCCTTTTGAAAACTTGTTTGTGTGAATGCAAGACTAGAGTGTAGAGCTTATGTTCATGAGAGCTTTGGTTAGAGCTATATAAGATAAAGACTTATAACGACAAAGCTAATCTAACCAAACCTAAGTCTTCCATCTTCAATCTTGAAAGATGAGCCTTGAATAATACGACTTTGAATCTTGATCATGGCTTGATTGAAGTACTTAGAGCTTCCAATATTAGTTCCGATATTCTATCACAAAGATATAAACATTAGACACAACATCAAGTGTTTGTCCATTATCAAAAACCGAGTTCGATCGCCCTTAGGGCTAACAATCTCCCCTTTTTTTATTATGACAAACTTTGATGTAATTAGATAGGATATGGACAATTTTAAGTACAAGGAAGCATGGCAAAAGGATATAAGAACAAATAAGTGTAAAGCTAAGTGCTTATAAGATAAACCAAGATAGAACGAGAAACATAAGCACCAGCATGTTAAGTTCTTATGCCATATACATTAGGGACTCTTTGAAGAGCCCTATTTCCCAACCAACCTCCTTGCCTCCTTCCTTCCATAATATAGCATTCTTGTGTGTAATATACATACCTTAGTTAACACAAGAAGCTAACTTACCATTTTCATCAATGTTGATGTGAGTGCTAAGGATCCTATTATAAAGAACAAGCTCACTCAAACATTAGAACTATCAATGGTTTGTTATCATCAAAACAACATAGGATATTTTGCCCTTCAGGCTAACAATGTTGTAGTTTAATACAACCTGACTGAATGATACAAACAACGATTGCATAATCAAGTCAGTGGATAGCTTCTAGCCAGAAGGAAAAACCAGTCTTTCGAGGGTCTCAATATAGAACATCATCTTCAAAACGTGAGTTTCGACTGGTGTTCCCTCTGCCATTTGCACTGAAATAGAGACTTCGACACATCGAATCTCTCCTGGCGGGCTTGACCTTGAAAGAGTTGTCTTAGATGATTAATCATATCGAAAGCTCTCATTTCCCCGTGTTCTTTCTGAAGCTCAGAGGTCATGCTCACTAACATAAGACTAGACACATCTAATGTGTCATCTAGTTGCTTACGATAAGCATCTATTTCAACGGTCGAAGCCCTCCGCAAATGGTAGATCAAGAATAAGAGTCTCGAGAACATACATCTTTTTTTCGTTCTTGAGAACAATTATCAAGTTCCTGTACCAGTCGAGGAAGTTTTCTCCCTCAAGTTTATCCTTCTCAAAGACGGATCACAATGATAATGATTAATGAGTTTGATGCAACGATTTCATTTGCCATTATATCTACAAAGAAGAGTTTGCAAAGTTTTAGTTTTCATATTTTAAAATCATTAAAACGACTTTAATTAATGATTTTCCCACTATTTTCTTTAAATGAATAACTCTCAAGTATTCATTCGGAAATTTAAAAACTTTCTAGTATTACCAAGATCCATATATCACCAATCCCGAGGCAGCTTTGGCTACAAAGCTCGAGAAATGATTGTTTAGGTAAGCAACGATTGCTAATCACATAATTTATGTGACTTTTGGTTGGTTAAGTAAGCTAAGTACATAAATGCACGTTCTCAACCCTTTGCCTCCAGACCCAATACCGAGTCAGCTTTGGCTACAAAGCTCGGTATTGGCAATCCGGTTAAGTATGACCCAAGGTTGATCGGCGGATATCACTAACTTATCTTTCGTGCCTCACCAGGATAGACAGACGCTTATTCCACTAGGAAGTTCACACTAATGTCGATCTTGGCCTTGACGAGGGCCCCGCTTGGAAGGCAATAGACTTAATATTTAAAATTGAGAGATTTTTAAATTGTCTCGCCAAACAGTGTATAATTTGATTATACGTCTAAATAAACATGCTATAAAAAGCAGTAAATCATGTATCACGTATCTCATGCAAAAGCAGGAAATAAAACCGTTGCATAGTAATTGCCCCTATACGGATTTTTCGAGCCAACGAAAAATCCTAGGTCAATCAAAAGGTGAAAAACAATAAAACCTATCTATTGTCTTATGCCTCCTTGTGGTTTCCTCCATCTGATGGACGTCTTTCTTCGTCACTTGTACATATGTAAAAACATAAAATCCTATTATATACTTTTACATAATTGAAAGATTCTCGAATTACATTCGAGATTAAAGTTACAACAAGAATGAATAGATAAGTGTCGTATTATAATAAAAACCATTGGGTCAAAGGTTATTACTATGCACCATTCTCAAGTAACACGACAATAATGCTAAAAACGCAAATACACACTGCTTGTCCTTTTCCGGTAGACCCATGCCATACTCCCGTCCGTCCGCGATATGGCAGTAACCAAAAACAGTGTAAAATTAGGCCACCTTGGTCGACCTAGAATATTTTTTATCGTCTGACCTGAAATCAAACTAGCCTTGGTCGACCATGATTCCTCATTGGTCTACTGAATTCTAGGCAGTAGCAAAATCCTATTTTCTAGAACATATCCGGTCTCCCGTGAACCTCTTCCGGCCGACCGAATTATTCCCAGAAAACATCCTAAACCACGAATAAAAAATTCGTTTCGAGATTCGTTTAACACTTAAAGAACTTCTCAGAGGCTGTACAAATTTAAATAACATCCTATGACATGCATTAACAACTACTATAACATGATAACATACAAACAAAGTGCATGGGTTCTTGTGATTGACTCTGATACCACTTGAAAGGAAAAAATCATAATCCCCAAAAAGAGCAGCGGAAAGTAAAATGGGATTACGTTCCTTTAAATGATCTACTCACGAAAAAGTACCAATACCTTGTGATAGGAAATATACCTTTTTCGATCTAATCGAATAATACGGATTATGCTACTATTATTCACCAACGGCAACCTTCAAACTCCCATATGGGTTACTAAGAAAGATCGGAAATCAAAGAGATAAGAAAATTGCATTTTCTTCTCTCAAGTGTTTTTGAAAGTGTGTAAAAATTAAGAAGAAAAATCCCAGATTTTTGGTTCTATATTTCGGCTGGAATGATGAAGAGAGAAAAAAATGATATGAGAATATTAAGAAAGTAAAAACTAATGAAGAACAATTCTTCATCAAATGTGGGGTTAGTGGAAACACACACTAACCCCTACTTTGCCCTTATTTCTCTCCTACTACAAGCAATCTCACATTGCACACACACTTTCTCACACATGTTGGTGTGCATGTTTTGACCTGGTCCAACTGGTCCGGTCGACAGGAGAAATGGTTCTCGGCCGACGGAGTGACAAACCGGTTCGGTCGACGAGAGACAGTTTTTCCCAATGTAATCGAACACCCAATCCAATTGAGTCTGCCTAATCTAGTTGAGCACCTATATCAAATGTAAACTCCAATAATAGGGAAAGCTAAACTAACAGGTGGTAGCATGGAAGTAAAATAGATTAGTTCATTTATATACTTAGTAGTAGCATAGTTTTCTATTTCTGTATAGTTAGATTAGCAGCAAGACAGTTACCTTCAGTAATCTATTCAATGGAGAAAATCTTCCTCTCAAATTCCTCTTCTCTGATCTTTCGCTTTTCTTAGTTTTCTCAGATTTGGAGTTTCTTGTGTAATTTTGATGTTTAATCCTGAGCTATGCCTCTATAAATTTTGTTTAGATAGGAAATTTATATGAAAATGCTAGTTTGTTACAAATGTTAGAATTCATGTGAACAATGCTTTTCTTCCAAATATTGAGAAAACATCAGATTTTTTTCTTCATATTGACAAAATACAAACAAACTTTGATTAAAATGATAAAATATTGAGAAAACATCAGATTTTTTTCTTCAGATTTTTGTTGCCATTGTTATTGCTTTGAACAAACTGAAGCTTAATCTTTTGAAGCCTTGAAAGAACATCTTTGATGTTGATTCTTGAATCAGGCGATTCTGAAGTGCACTCCAATGCTAATTGCATAAGAGATAAAAGACATTGTACCTTTGCGTCAAAAGAGCCTTCCCCCAACTTGATCAAATTAGAGTCTGAAACATTGATGATTTCATTTGGAACTGAATCCTTTACCCACTTTCGAAGAGACATCTCTCCAGAAAACATGTCATCGCAAGGTTTCCTTCTGGTGAAAGTTTCCATAAACATGATTCCTAAACTATAAACATCACACTTAGTAGACAAAATCCCTTCTTGTCCGTACTCTACACCAAAAAAAGGCAATTTAATTATTTACGTATTCCAACAAGTAGAATTTGAGAAACAAAATGCAAAAAGGATGTAAAAAATAAGATAATTCAAAGTTGGTTACCTGGTGCAATGTATCCAATTGTTGCTAAGGTCTTGCTTTGGGTAACATTATCTTCAGCTCCTAATAATTTGGAAATCCCGAAATCACTGACATGCGCTACCATATTTTCGTCAAGCAACACGTTGCTCGGCTTCAAATCACAATGAACCACTGACACAGAGTAACCATTGTGGAGATAATCAATGGCACTTGCTACATCTACCATTATATTTAACCTCTGGAGGATGTGTAAAAAATAGTTGTGAGCGTATAACCACTTTTCCAGGGTCCCATTGAGCATGTATTCTAGTACTAATGCTTTAAAGTCAGGGGTGGAGCAACTAGTAATGACTTTTACTAGATTTCTATGTTTAAGATTGCCTAGTACACTGCATTCTCTATCAAAGCTCTTCAAAGCTCCAGACGTATTCAAATCGAATACTTTGACAGCCACATGTGTACCATTACTAAAGATGCCTTCATATACAAAGCCACAGCTTCCTTTACCAAGAAGATTGCTCTCGTTGAATCCGTTGGTTGCTCTTCGAAGTTCATGATAAGAAATTCTTTCATGTTGTATTATGGGAGGTGGACCTGACTCTAATGCTGATTGCTTCTCTTTCTGCCTCTTTATTAAGTAAATTCCAAGAATGGCTAGCAGAATTAGTGATGAAATCCCCAGCACAACATAAATAATCACGAGTAATCTTTGTCTTCTTCTACGATGAAAATTGTTGTAACATGGGATAACATTAAATTGAGAACCACCACAGAGTGCACCGTTGGACAAGAAGGACTGACCGGTGAAGTTTAGGAAAGGACCTTTACTTGGAATTTTACCACTTAACTGATTAAAGGAAACATTGAATTTTTTTATGTATATTAGAGCCTCAAGTGATTGAGGAATCACTCCGGTTAGCCTATTATAAGACAAGTCAAGAACTTCCAAGCTCAACACTTTGCCTAATGAGTCTGGAAGTGGTCCTTCTAGCTCATTATGAGCCAAGGAAAGCTCAATCAAGTTCTTTAGACCATCTACCGAGCTAGGAATATTTCCAGAAAAGTTGTTCATTGACAGATCGACACGGATTACGGCCTCTAGATTTCCCATTTCAGTAGGTAGATGACCACTAAGAAAATTCGAGGATGCAGTAAACCTTAAAAGGTCTTTCAGTAACCACAAACTCGAAGGTAAACTTGAACTGAAACGGTTAGAATCAAGATAAATATTTCGAAAAGTAGTAATGTTTCCTATGCAAGTCGGTAGAGTGCCTGACATTTGGTTTCCAGTCAAATTTAGTTCACCAAGGTTTTTCAAATTGCAGATAGTGCTTGGAAGAGACCCTCTGAGCTTGTTGTTTTCTAAATACACTTCTTGAAGGCTTTGTAATCCTTCAAATGTTATTGGAATGACTCCATACAACTCATTACCAGATAAATCTAATATTAAAACTTTACTAAGATTACCAATTGTTTCTGGAATATTGCCTCCAATATTACTTTTGTCTGCATAAAAGTTCTCAAGTGAGGCCGACAAGTTACCAATGGAAGATGGAATGACAGTGTTCAAGGGATTTTCACCGAGAGCAAGTATGTTTAAATTTGGTAAAGAAGTGAGAAAATTCAATCCTGAAGATGAAGGTTCAACAGTTAAGTTGTTACCATACAATATCAGACGTACAAGAGAACCTAATTTTCCAAGTGAATTCGGTATTTGACCCGAGAACCTATTGTGGGATAGTAATAATGAGATTAGCTTTGAAGAATTTGAGATTGAATCAGGAATTTTTCCGCTCAAGTTATTAGTATGAATGAAAAAATGCTCAAGATTTGGTAACCCATTGCCCAAATTTGAAGGTAGGTTGCCTTCGAATCTATTCAAGTTTGCTCGAAACCATATCAAAGAGGACATATTAAAAATAGTTTGAGGAATGGAACCCCTTAGGCTATTGTTACCAGAATCAAACTCTTCTAGTCTTTGAAGATTACCGATCTCCATTGGTATTGGACCTGCAAAATAATTAAAATATTTGAAAATGGTACTTGAATATTTACTCTGAATCTTTTAAGTTTGTTCAAAATGTCCAAAAGAGAACCTCTTCTTGTGTTCTTAACGAAGTGATTTAGTTAACTAAGCAAGGATTCGTACCTTGCAAGTTGTTTCCATTGAGATTCAATGTTGTTGTAAGCATAGTCAAGTTACCAATTTCTCTTGGTATTGGACCTACAAAATAATTAAAATATATGAAAATGGTACCTGAATATTTACTCTGAATCTTTCGAGTTTGTTAAAAATGTCTTAAAGAGAATCTCTTCTCGTGTTCTTAACGAAGTGATTGTGATATGATTCAGCTAACTAAGCAAGGAATTGTACCTTGCAAGTTGTTTCTTTTGAGATACAATGTTGTAAGCATAGTCAAGTTCCCAATTTCTCTTGGTATGGTTCCCCTGAATTTATTCTCACCTATTGAAAGAACATGAAGCTGGGAGCATTTATGTAAGCTTGGAAGGATGAGACCATCTAGGTTATTATGAGCTAAATAAAGCCCTTCAAGATTTGGAAGGTTATGGCAAATATCTTCTGGAAGATTACCAGACAAATTATTCTCGGTTAAGGCGATGATGACCAAAGATGAGCTATTGAAGAGACCAGAAGGTATAGGACCTGTAAGCTGATTATATTCCAGGGATAAAAAAGTCAATGAATGAAGATTACCGATTCCCTCAGGAATGGTTCCTTGAAATAAATTGTGGTGTATAGATATCACCTCGAGCTTTGAAATGTTGGAAATTGAAGACGGAATTTTTCCTGAGAATTGGTTAATTCCGAGGTACAGAAATTGAAGATTTGGTAAGGAATTGAAAAAATCCGGAACTGTACCACTTAAATTGTTGGAATATAAACCAAGTAGTTTCAATTTGTGTAACTTAGAAATCTCTTCAGGAAGATTTCCATGGAAATTGTTGAAACTTAAATCGAGGGAATGGAGAAAAGAGAGATTTCCCAGATGATGAGGAATTTTCCCATAGAGACTCATCCTTGAAATATTCAAGGAATTCACTCTATTATGGCGCAGACCACAACTGACACCAATCCAATTGCAAACGGAGGAATATTCAGACCAATTCTTTTCCAGGACATTGTTTGGACTAAACGAAACATGGGATTTGAATGCAAGAAGGGCAGACTTGTCAGTACTAATTGTAGCTATAGAACATGAGAATAAGAGGTAGAGAATAGAGAATAAACTGTGAATTCTAGTCGTAGCCATTGAAACCATGTTACTGGTTAGGAATATGAAGTATCTGTTACTTGGATTCATTTATTATTTATAATAGATGGTGGAAATTTATGGAACAAGTTTTTTTTAGTTTTTTTTTATGAGATTTTATCTGCAATAACAAACTCAAAAAATATCCAAAGAAAATGTTGAAGAGACATTTCATTATCATATTGACTTCAACATAGACTTGGACGGTAGAGTCAACTGAGATATTTTATCGGATAGGAATCTGCTATCTGCGTTTGGTGTTTCATTCCCTATCCAATTATTAAGAAATTAATATGTGTTAATTTTTTAATTAAAAAAATTATAAGTGAAACCCGTAAAGAAAAAGTGAACACGTGACAAATATCTATTCGTGAAACATAGACCGGAACATAGAATGAAGACAACTCTTTTTGCATATTTTACTGGATATACATATGATTTTTTAGTTGAAGTAACTATTTTACCAAATATATTTTTTCTACGGTAGCTAACACTATTCATCCATATATTGTCCTTTTAGCCTTCCAAAAGGAAAAGTGAAAAGTGAATCACCTTAGAGCATGTTTAGTATACTGGATTGGAATGGTTTGTCAATTTTAACAATGAATTATAATGCGGCGGGGAAGAGATTGTCGAGTTAGTGGTTATGTCTGGTCAAATTTAAATTGGATAGGTCGAATTATGACACTTATAACACGTGAAATTTCTTTTGTGGCAGAAAATTAACCAAAAACCTATTTGTGGTAGAATTAACACATGAAACTACTTTTGTGGCAGAAATAGTTACTAGCTCTTTAGTTAATTATAGTGTTTAAATGAGAATACATTTTCTTAATAAAATTTATAGATGATAATTACATAATTTTTTTTGTTTCATTATTATTTTATTTATTCATAACTTTTAATACAAAAGATGATTGTTATATAACTATGTTTAACTTTTAAATATGCTTCAATATTAAAAAAATATGTGTGATGCGATTTGCTACAATAATATTTTTTTAAAATAAAAATTGTACGTTGTACAATTAGTTGGCCTTATTTTCGATATATATTAGAAGGCACATCTCCTGTCTTATTATTGACAAGCTACAATATGCTAATTTTTTTAAAAATACATTATCCTACATAAGATGATAAAAATCTATTAGTTCCACTAAAGTTCCAATCAACATTGTTCCTACATTGGCACTTTGCTAGGATTTTTATCTTCTTTTGTGTGTTCACGTTGAAGTTCCAATCAACGTTGTTCCAATCTACTAGATGGTCGATACACTAACGATCTTGTAGATTGTTGACTCGTAAGGAAGATGTTGAAACTTAGATTCTCTTACTACTGTTTGGTCAAGGATTGTGAAAGAAATGATGTGAATAATTTTATTATTTATTTACTAGTATTATTTGTTTATTTCAATAGCCTCAACTATTTTGTAATTAATGAATAATTTCTTATTCAACAAAAAAAAATAGAAAAAAGAAACCGATGATTTGACACCTTCCTCGGCATTAATTTACGATGCCCTTTCTAATAAGTTATGTTCTTACAAGGAATGAATTCTCAACAGATTAATGAATTACACGCTTTTTAGAATTAAATATCTCAAAATTAAGTCTAACAAATGAAAATTTGACACGTTTCATACAAATTTGGAGTTCTCTTCTCTTCCATCATATTTTTCTAAGAGGGCTCCTTGGTTTAATAGACTTGGTGTTAACTTGACTCTGATATCTTATTTTTTTAGAAAAAATTCAACTTAAATATAAAAGCCTTCAAGTCTCCGTTCGTAGGACTAATTAAGGATTTATATTAAATCATTTGCTTTTATCACAAACTCCAGATAACTAGCTTACGAGAATATTACAAATTTATTAATTCCACAAAAGTTCCAATCAACGTTGTTCCTACGTTAACTTTTTTGCTAGAATTTTTATATGTAATGTGTCCATTCATTCCCATTTAATTGTCGTTTAAGACATATATATGTACCCAAATTAATTGTCATTTACATGTCTTTTATTAGATGTCAATAATTTATTCCAATTATACCCTCAACATATTTTTTTTTGAAAAAGTGAAAGAGAATGAGGAAGGAAGAGATATTATTGGAATTGTGGTGGAAAGATTATTGTTTGTTTGAGTTCTTTAATTTTTTCAAAGTGTCCTAAACGATCTATATTAGGGAATGGAGGGAGTATTATGTAAAAAAAAATGTTTTTGAGTTAATAGTTATTTTGGCCACTAAACTATTTACGCTTGCAATTTTAATTTATGGAGATAATACTTAGTTGGAGTATTATCTTGGTATATATAACCAGGAAATAAATAGGCCATGTAATAAAGAGAAAGGAAGAATGTCAATAATTTTCAAGGGTGCTAAAATCTTTAATGAAATGAAAACGAAAAACATGTTTTTTAGTGTAAATTATATGTTATGAAGATTCAGTGTAATTTCCTTCGAATCTCCTAATTTGTTTTCATGTGGTTAAGTACAATTATACTAAATCTGTTAATATTTTTATTTCAAGTGAACGAATATTTTATAAATTCTTTATAAAGGCTAATTTTGTCATTTTTGTTAAGAGAAAAAATTTCATTTTATTAAAAGTTAATTTTGTCATTTTGCACAAGAGGCGTTTTCCCATTTTTTTTATGGGATCATTTTTTGTCTTTTTGTATTAAGGGTATTTTCGTCATTTTCATCAAAAAAAATTGAGTCATTTTTAATCATATTAATTTTAAGCTATTTTAGCCAACATTAATTTTTTTCATTTTGCGTGAGCATTTTCATCATTTTGAGCCGAGGGTATTTTCGTAATTTTTCTGTATCATGAATGTTTTGTTGATTTTATGTTATGTATTTTTTAAGATTTTTTTATAAAAAAAAATCAAAAAATCAAAAAATCGTTGTTTTATGCCAAGGGTATTATTGTAATTTTGCACTAACGGTATTTTTCGACATCGTATAAAGTCTATTTTCTCATTTAAACGAATAACATTGGCTATTTTTAATTAAGATTACTTTAGTCATTTTGTACAAGGGGTGTTTTTTATTTTACAAAAAGGGTACTTTGGTCATTTTTTACATAGTTATTTATGACAGAGAAAATAACTTGTATATGATATATTTGTAACCTACAATAAATCTTGTGGAATTGGAATTCAAATTATTTAATTATAAAATGGAATTGAAGAGGTTAAAATTGGAATTCTAATTCCAAAATTTTGTTGAGAGTCAAACAAGTGAATTGGAATTTTAATTCCGGACTTTTTTGCCTTTACAAATTTTATTGGGTTTATCTTTAGTGTGTGTGTGTGTGTGTGTGTGTGTATATATATATATATATATATATATATATATATATATATATATATAGAGAGAGAGAGAGAGAGAGAGTTAATAGCGATTTATAGCACTAAACTATTTACGAATTTCTCTTTATAGTACTAAACTATTTTTTTTTATCGAAATATGTCACTCAACTATTTACGTTTATCTAAATATATACAACCACCCATGTTTTGGGGAGTTTTCCGTACGACGATGTCACGTGAGTTGCTTGGAACATGAACAAAGCGAAATGGAAAAGAAATATTGGAAAGCGTCAGGGCGATAAGCTGCTTAATTTGTGCATCGATTTGCCCTTGCAACAACAAATTAAGCAGTTATCGCCCAACGTTTCCAATATTTCTTTTCCATTTCGCCTTTGTTCATGTTCTGACGCAACTCATTCCAATATTTTACCAAAAATGGAAATCCTCTGGCACTATTATTCTGCCATTTTCCATCGATATCCCTTTTTCTATTTCTGGGTATATAAAATAAAAATGCCCAAGGATGTCAAATTTATATATATATATATATATTTATAGTACTTTAAAAAATATATATATCTTTGTAGTAATTAAAAATATTACTCTTTTTTTATGAATAAATAAAAAATGTTACTCTTTTTTTTTATGAATAATTAAAAAATATTACTCACTGCATAATTATTTGATTGTTTCCCTTTAATATTTTGATTGTTTCAAAAGATCTGAACAAGTTCGTGGAAAAATGAGACTAGTCATCAATTATCAATCCTTGAATAAATTTTTAAAAGATGACAGTTTACTCTCCCCAGACAAAATTCTCCTTTTTAGTATCTATCAGAGGCAAAAATGCTTTTCAAATTTGATGTTAAAGCAGTATTTTGACAACTTGGAATTTTCCTCCAATGGACAATTATGCCTTTCGGTTTAAAAGTTGCTCCTTCTTATTTTCAAAAGACTATGAAATTATTTTTCCAATCTCTGGTTTTAAATACTTTAATTTATATAGATAATATTCTTTTATTTTTCAAAAATTTAGAATCTCATATTACTTATTGACGTGCCTAAGGCCCACCCAACTTTATGTCATTTTAAATGTTATGCTTTCAACTCATAAATGTAAAAGGGACCACCCCCTTATCACTCCCATTTATCCATACATGTAATTTCCTTCAGGGCGGGCAATAAATTTCTTCCACAAAATATGCGAATGTTCAAAAAATTGACATTTACTTTACTCAGACTCACTGTGGTATGACATTTATTTTATCTCATATAAAAAATAGATTTGACAATAGAGATATGGATCAACAGCAATATTTGGAACCATAAGTGACTGATTGAAGATAATTGGGATTTTAATACGTGGAATATTTTGTCACACTCTTTCTCTCATATCATTTATTTCAGTATTATAAACTACAACCTTTTAAAAAAGACAAAGAAAAAAAATCTATAGAAAAATGAGAAATTCTAAAGTAAAAAAGTGGATAGAAAATATTTAAGGTTAGGACAAAGAATGAGAAATCTAGATAAACTTGCAAGGTATTCCCTTCATTCCTTACTATAAGACTTTCAGGAAATGTAGCGAAAATTAATAAAGTAAAATTTAAGGTATTTTTGTTAATCTGAATACTAATATTATTATCTTAGATAGAACTTCTGTACCACTAATTCTATTTAAGAGGGTAATATTGATATTTTATTTTAAAAAATTATTAATTTTTATTTTCTTAATTTTCCCTAATTGTCTTAAAAGTCTTATATTTAGGAATGGAGGTAGTAGATATTTGGTAGAAATGGACAATTCCATGCTACAAATTTATGTTTTTGGATTTATATATCTTTAAGCACATGGATGTAAATGGTCATGTCTTGTATTATTGAATAATGTTCTAATTACTGCGTGTTGAGCTTTCTAACATTGGATAACTTGACTTGCAAGCTAATGTATGTCTTTCCTTCAAGCATGCTTCTATTCCAAGATTGAGCTCTCTTTTCCTCGCTCTTCCTCGATCGATCACTTTTCCATTCTTCCAATCATGCATTAAATATGATAGGCATATCATATTGAAATTATTTAGATGACACTTTTAGCAATTCTAACTTCTTACCAGCTTAATAAGCAAGTTTTTCTTTTTCCATCCATGGAAACATTTCTACACTATATTGAAACTTGGGATGTTCTAGTATATAATTCACTTTAATTTAATAATATTACTCTACTTATAATAAATTTATTAGTATTGTAGATATTTCTAAAAGATATAATGAAAAATTCAGAGTCTTATTCCAAGATTAGTCTATTAGATGGTATGCGAAAAATTAGAAGCACACCTCAACCCTAAAGTGTGTGTGTGGGTGGGGGGGGAGGATATTAATAGTTAAAAAGAATATTGAACATTCTTTTTCTTTATTTGGTGGGATGAACCGGACCAAGGTTTTAGTACAACTAGGCGACTCAGTAAGAACTTAAATAGCGAGATATCATTGAACTTTTGGTGTTTAATTCCCTATCCAATTATTAAGAAATTAATATGTGTTAATTTTTTAATTAATACAATTATAAGTGAAACCCGTAAAGAAAAAGTGAACACGTGACAAATATCTATTCGTGAAACATAGACCGGAACATAGAATGAAGACAACTCTTTGCATATTTTACTGGATATACATATGATTTTTTAGTTGAAGTAACTATTTTACCAAATATATTTTTTCTACGGTAGCTAACACTATTCATCCATATATTGTCCTTTTAGCCTTCCAAAAGGAAAAGTGAAAAGTGAATCACCTTAGAGCATGTTTAGTATACTGGATTGGAATGGTTTGTCAATTTTAACAATGAATTATAATGCGGCGGGGAAGAGAATGTCGAGTTAGTGGTTATGTCTGGTCAAATTTAAATTGGATAGGTCGAATTATGACACTTATAACACGTGACATTTCTTTTGTGGCAGAAAATTAACCAAAAACCTATTTGTGGCAGAATTAACACATGAAACTACTTTTGTGGCAGAAATAGTTACTAGCTCTTTAGTTAATTATAGTGTTTAAATGAGAATACATTTTCTTAATAAAACTTATATATGATAATTACATAATTTTTTTTGTTTCATTATTATTTTATTTATTCATAACTTTTAATACAAAAGATGATTGTTATATAACTATGTTTAACTTTTAAATATGCTTCAATATTAAAAAAATATGTGTGATGCGATTTGCTACAATAATATTTTTTTTTAAAATAAAAATTGTACGTTGTACAATTAGTTGGCCTTATTTTCGATATATATTAGAAGGCACATCTCCTGTCTTATTATTGACAAGCTGGAATATGCTAATTTTTTAAAAAATACATTATCCTACATAAGATGATAAAAATCTATTAGTTCCACTAAAGTTCCAATCAACATTGTTCCTACGTTGGCACTTTGCCAGGATTTTTATCTTCTTTTGTGTGTTCACGTTGAAGTTCCAATCAACGTTGTTTCAATCTACTAGATGGTTGATACACTAACGATCTTGTAGATTGTTGACTCGTAAGGAAGATGTTGAAACTTAGATTCTCTTACTACTGTTTGGTCAAGGATTGTGAAAGAAATGATGTGAATAATTTTATTATTTATTTACTAGTATTATTTGTTTATTTCAATAGCCTCAACTATTTTGTAATTAATGAATAATTTCTTATTCAAAAAAAAAAAAATAATAGAAAAAAGAAACCGATGATTTGACACCTTCCTCGGCATTAATTTACGATGCCCTTTCTAATAAGTTATGTTCTTACAAGGAATGAATTCTCAACAGATTAATGAATTACACGCTTTTTAGAATTAAATATCTCAAAATTAAGTCTAACAAATGAAAATTTGACACGTTTCATAAAAATTTCGAGTTCTCTTCTCTTCCATCATATTTTTCTAAGAGGGCTCCTTGGTTTATTAGAGTTGGTGTTAAATCATTTGCTTTTATCACAAACTCCAGAAATAGATATTTGGTAGAAATGGACAATTCCATGCTACAAATTTATGTTTTTGGACTTATATATCTTTAAGCACATGGATGTAAATGGTCATGTCTTGTATTATTGAATAATGTTCTAATTACTGCGTGTTGAGCTTTCTAACATTGGATAACTTGACTTGCAAGCTAATGTATGTCTTTCCTTCAAGCATGCTTCTATTCCAAGATTGAGCTCTCTTTTCCTCGCTCTTCCTCGATCGATCACTTTTCCATTCTTCCAATCATGCATTAAATATGATAGGCATATCATATTGAAATTATTTAGATGACACTTTTAGCAATTCTAACTTCTTACCAGCTTAATAAGCAAGTTTTTCTTTTTCCTTCCATGGAAACATTTCTACACTATATTGAAACTTGGGATGTTCTAGTATATAATTCACTTTAATTTAATAATATTACTCTACTTATAATAAATTTATTAGTATTGTAGATATTTCTAAAAGATATAATGAAAAATTCAGAGTCTTATTCCAAGATTAGTTTATTAGATGGTATGCGAAAAATTAGAAGCACACCTCAACCCTAAAGTGTGTGTGTGTGTGTGGGGGGGGGGGGAAGAATATTAATAGTTAAACAGAATATTGAACATTCTTTTTCTTTATTTGGTGGGATGAACAGTACAACTAGACGACTCAGTAAGAACTTAAATAGTGAGTTATCATTGAACTTTTCGTTTACAAAATTGAGATAATATTTTCGTATCTTTAAACATACTTGAGTGGGTGGGGGGAGGGGAATGAAAGTCTTGTGTTATAAGATTTTAGTATAGCGGTTAGTATGTTATTAATGATGCATTAAAGAAACAATAACTTTTGCTAAAGTACATTATTCATTAAAAATATAGCTATTAATTTCTTTTATACTTTCTATTCATTCACTTACCCATAATTTGATAAATTAATTCTTTGAATTTAGACTTTTTCTCATACCTCTTCTATTTTACATGATTTTGTAACCTGTGGTGCAAAATATCCAAAATAGCAATCAATGTTCCAGATGCCACGCTGAATATTCTCATTGCAAGAGATCCTGCAATATGCCACGTGTCGCCACTACAATTTTCTACCCGACTTTATTTATCTATATATATTTAAGAGGGCAAAAACACTAATTTCTTCCTTAATGTATTTTCTAAGGGAGTTTACGGTCTTGTTCGATTAATTTTCACTATTTTTATCCTGTTTGTTTTTACGACTTGCTGTTAGTGTCCTTCTGTGTAATTTTCTGTCAAGATACCGTCAAACTAGTCACGTGACTCACACTTGACGCACTTTTTAAGGGTATTTCAGACTTTTCAACATATTTTTCTAAAAAAACCTTGGAGACTCAATTGTTAAACAAAATAACTATAAATACTCAATTCATAAACTCTTCTTCTACCCCCTCCATCTTCAACTTCATCCACCACCACCACCGCCTACAACCACTAATTTGCAACATAAACAATCTGAGTCTGAAAAACCATAAATGAACTGAAAATTTCTACAACAAAAATGCTCAAACAATGAAATTCAGGCCAGATGCATCTTCTTTGCAGCAATTTGGTAATATTACTAGTCTAAAAAGGTACAAAAAATTTACAGCCCATAAAGATAACTAAAATCCCTTTTGACTGAAAATCAGTAATTGAAGTGGAAACAAATTACCATTTTGAGGAGTAAGGTTTGGGAACAATCCAGCAGGTGAACTATTTTGCCTCATAAGGTTTGAACCCATTTTGTGTTGCCCCTTGTTGAACCCATTTTGCAGTCGACCTTGGATATTGAGGTGGAAATTGTGAATCATAATTAGCATTAGTATTAGCCTTAACCTTATTATCCTCAAAATCTTTCAAACCATGAGAAGAAAATTGATTAGTACTACTCTCTCCATTCCCATTTAATTGTCGTTTATAAGATATATATGTATCCAAATTAATTGTCGTTTAAGGTTCTTTTATTAATTGTCAACAATTTATTGCAATTATACCCTCGATATTTATTTTATTTACCGCCTCTGTCATCCTTATTGTTTCCTTTCTTTCTTATGTTATAGAAGTGAGAGAGGTGGTAATATTAGAACTTTAGGTAAAAATGAAAAATTCCTTAATTTTCTAAAATTGTCTAAAAAGTCTTATATTTAGGAATGGAGGGAGTACTTTGTAGTAGCCCAGAAGAAGAAGAATAAAATCTTAAAATCAACCCTTGAGTTTCAACACTATTTTCTCAATCCCATCAGCAAAAGCTTGTATCAGAGTCCGTTAATAATAATAATAATAATAATAATAATAATAATAATTCCCAAAAGCTTGTATCGGTGCTGACCGAATCCCTCAAAAGCCCATAATTATTTTGGTTGGTACTTTTTTGTTTATTATGTCACTAAAATCAGGGACGAAGTTAGGAATTTGGCGTTAAGAAGCGAAAACTACAACAGTATGCCAAACTACATATAAAAACTGAAGAAGAAAGTATTGGGGAGTGAATTTGATAAAATATTCCAAACTACATATAAATTTTAATATATATATAGTAATAATTTTAGAAATCTCGGGGGCAGCCCCTCTGTCTTCGTCCATGACTAAAACTTGTCTCAGAGTCTACTAGTAATAATAATTCTCTACAATCTTTTTCAAATTTTGGCTATTCATAGTTTTTCTTATCTTTTTGCTATTTTACCTCTTATGTATTTCTAGTTGTTGTTCGTAGATCTAAGCCAAAGCCGTAATTTAGGGATTGAATTTATTGTTGAAATTGATTGGCTGAGTATTCACGGGAAAGTGTGGTTGTTGCAGGTGGTGGTGGTGGGGGAAGGGTGATGAGGCAGAGGAAGATGAAGGGAGAGGGGATGGCAATGGGGCCGGGTGGGGGCGAATACCATGATCCCCAGCCCCGTCTCAGCCCCATCACTGGGGATGGGAGGCCCACCCCCAACTGGGGAGAAGCGGGGATTTTTTTCCCTAAATTCCCACTTTCGTCTCAACCTTGACTAGAAAAAAATAGTGAATTTTTAACAAAATATCCCAAATAGATCCTTGAAACAAATGATATAGATGTCCCAGAAAGAATTTGATTCACGCGATCTTCTCCAAATTAGATGTCTATTTTATTTTTTAGGTATTTATACTCTTTCTATTTAGTATTTTAGACGGGCCATATGAGGCGGGGCGGTGATATTATTTCACCCGTCTCCGGCCCCGTCCCAGCCCCAACTTAAATTGGGGAATCACCGGCCCAACCGGATCTCCAATTCACCCGTCCCCATTGCCATCCCTAGTTTTGATGTTTCATTTTTTGGTTAATTTAAATTGAGTATTAAGAGTTATTTTGTTTAACAATTGAGTCCCCAAGTTTTTTTTTAGAGAAATATGTTGAAAAGTCTGAAATACACTTAAAAAGTGTATCACGTGTGAGGCACATGACTGGTTTGACGATATTTTGACAGAAAATTGGACGGAAGGACACTAACAGCAGGAAGTAAAAATCAACAAGATGAAATGGAGAGAATATTTTGCTTCTTTAATTTTTGTTACATGTCCTAAATAACTTACATTATGGAATGGAGAGAATATTTAACTACCGTGGGTATAAAAAAACAAATTGTTTGAAGCTCCCAAAAGAAGGGAACATGGAAATAGTAGTAGTCCAATATATACGAACAAAAGGAATGCACGTATGAGCACGGGCATGGAAAATACCCACTATTCACTTGGCATCAAGCAAGATTGAATATTGTCTTCTCTATTGAGAAATGTAGAAATGAAGGAAAGTAGGAGATATTTTGTGAAAATCTTTTGTATTGATAACTGCTTCTTGAGCTGTTTATATACATTTGTTAAAAGGGAAAGAAAAACTAACTCAATTCTTAATTAATTAGTACTTCTAATTACATTATAAATTTATTTTAATTTAGTCTTGACATCCAACAAGTAGGGGTGTCAATCAAGCTATGTGAGTCGAGTTTGGCATAGCCACACTCAACTCAAATAAAATTAGAAAGCTTAGCTAACGCTCAACCCGGAAAAGCTCACAAAACCTTGAGCTCACACTCAGCTCACATTTTAATGTGAGCTCGAGCTAACTCGTGAGCTAAATTTATATTAGAAAAAAAATTCTTATAGCAAAATTAATATAATACAATGAGTAATGCGACTAAATCTTTGCAAGAATACAAATATACATAATACAATGATACTTAATTTCTATAGCGAGATAAACTAATAAAAAATATCAAATATAGGGTTTGAAAAAGAGAGAAAAGAAATGCTGGGTTTTACCGCCAAATTTTATAAGCTTTTTAATTAGAAATTTAGTACTATATATAATATTTATAAATTATATTATTCTTATTCGGGTGCGAGCTTTAATCGGGATGAGCGGGGTCAAACTCACGCTCGGATCACATAAAATTCGAGCTTGAATATTAAGCTCACGCTCACATTTTTCTAGCTATGTGAGCCGGGTACAAAGCCGATATTTGACTTCTTTTTGAGTAAGATTCTTATCTAAAGAAAAGAATTATCTGAAAATTTTGAATAACCTTAGGCGACTTCTTTATTTATTCAACCAAACTTGTCCAACTCATGATTTATTCTTTCTGCTTACTTTCTTTCCTCGCGCATTGCTGCCAATTTTTTTTCCAATTTTCCTTGCATGCATCATTCCTTTTCTTACTTTAACACAAGTTCCAGCTTCATCTGCATATTTCTTGTTCAATTTCATCACTCTCCCACAAGTTGGAACTTCAAATAAGTTGAATAAACCAAGTGATTGAATCAGAAAGATTAACCTCGATGCTTCAAGTACTTTAGTAAAGGTATCTGCAAGCTGCAACTCAGAAGCAACATGCAATGGTTTTATCAGTCATGTTTGGTATTTCTCCATTACACTATGGCAGTCTAATTTAAAATGTTTAGTCCTCTCATGGAAGACTACATGAGTAGCGAGAGTCATTGCTCTATACTTAGTTTCTGAGCTTCTTGAGACAGTTTGAAGTTTTTTAGACCTCCATGATACCAAAGCATTTCCTATAAAGATACACATTCTTGAAACAGGTCTCCTTGTTTCAGCACAACCAGCCCAGTCACTATCTGTGTATGCTCTCAACCCTAATTCATTATTTGATAGATAAAACAAACCCAACCATGTGCATTTTTTAGATATCTTAGTACTATGTGAGCAATCTTCCAGAGCAATATGGTAGGTTTATCAAGGAATTGGCTTAACTGTTGTATAACAAATTTTATGCCAAGCCTTGTTACTATTACATAGAGTAACTTCCCAATTAACCTCATGTATGATGTAATATCTTCAAACAGTTCATAATCCTCAAGTGTAAACTTTGCCAAGGGTTCCATAGGAGCACTTACAGTTGCACAATCAGTAAAACCTTCATATTTTAGTAGGTCAAGTACATACTTCCTTTGTGATAATACTAACCCTTCTTCATTCCTGGACACCTCTATACTAAGGAAGTATTTTAATGCCCCTAGATCTTTAATCTTAAACTTCTCATGCATGAACATTTTGACTGAATCAATCTCACATTGTTTGTCACTAACTAGTATTATATCATCAACATACACTAACAAAGCACTAATTCCTTTTGTTGAACTATTTGGATACTTTATAAAAAAAAACTGTAATATTCATGCCATGACTATTCAAAACCCTTCTCAAGTAACTCAAATGTTAGTTTTGCATTCCATTATCTTCTATCTTGTTTAAGTCCATATAGTCACTTATTGAGCTTGCAGACCATATTGCTACCACATGTCACATATCCAGGTGGATAAACCATGTGTATTTCCTCATGCAAATCACCATGTAAAAAGTATTATTAATGTCTAATTGGTGGATTAACCACTATTTTGCGGCTGCCAAAACAAGCAAAACCCTATCAAAAGTCATTTTGACTAAATGTGAGAAAGTGTTCAGATAATCTATTCCCTATTCTTGTGTATATCCTTTGGCAAACAACATTGCCTTAACCTTTCTAATTCTCCATTAGATTTTAATGTAACTCTAAACACCCATTTATTTCCAATGGGATGCTTCATTTCAGATAATTCAACTAAGGTCCAGGTTTGGTTTTTCTCTAAAGTCGTAATCTCAATTATCATTGCCTCACTCCAAACCTGAGACTTAACAGATTCTAAGTAACAACTTGGTTCATTCTCTAAATCAAAAGCCATAACATATATATGTTGAGTGGGGGATAAAAGTTCATATGTTATGACATGACTTAGAGTGTGGGTTGAGGTTTTATTCAAGGTAGGACAAACAAAGACTTGAAGATGCTTAGGTGGATGACTAGGTCTATCAGACTTTCTAATAGGTATGCTAGGACTTAAAAAAGTAGAAGAAATAGAAGAAAGAAAATCTGAAGAAGGAGAAGGCATAAAAGAATAAGAAGAAGAGCTAGAGGAAGAAGAAGGCAATGTAGGAGAGGGAACTGGAAAATTAAGAGGGTCAGAATAGAAATTGGATTCTTCTTGAGGAGTTGAAATGTGATCATAGAAAGACTGTGGAAAAGGGAAAATACGTTCAGCAAAAGTCACATTTCTTGAAATAAACAGTTCAAATGTAATAATATCTAGAAGAATGTAGCATTTGTTGTTGTGGAATGACCTAGATAGATACATTGTTTGCCTCTAGGATCAAATTTCCCTCTACCATAGTCTAATGTGCATGCATATGCTAAACAACCAAACACTTTCAAATGAAAATAATCATGAATCCTTTTGTGTAATTTCGCATAAGGAGTGGAGTTTTGTAGGACAGGTGTAGGAATCAGATGGATTACGTGGACTGCATGGTTAACACAATGTACCCAATAAGAAAGTGGAAATTTAGACAGCAGTCTAATACTTATAAATATATTTAAAATGTGTTGGTGATTTCTTTCTACTAAACCATTTTGCTCAGGGATATAAACACAAGAAGTTTGATGAATAATGCCCTTGGTAGAGTAAAAATCAGGCATGTTAAACTCTCCCCCATTATCAGTTCTAATGATCTTGACAGGTAAATGAAACTGAGTGTGAACATAAGAGAATTTTTTTTGTAAGGTTTCCCTAGCAGCAGACTTATTAAGCAACATGTATACCCATATGTATCTAGAATAATCATAACAATGGTCAAGAAATATATACACAGTAGGCTCACTGAAAGGCCCCCAAATGTCAATATGTATGAGATAAAAAATGCAATGAGATTTATTCTCACTTAAAGTAAAAGGAATTTTTTGTTGTTTACAAACAGGACATACATTACAATGTTTAAGATGAGAAGAAGCTACATGAACAGGAACATGATGTAAGTTCTTTATACATTTCAATCTATTAAAGCCAAATATCCAAGCCTATAATGCAATAACAAAGATTTGATTTCATCAGAAGTAACTGGAAAAGTAACATTACAAACTAAAGGAAAAACGATAGAAGTAATGGGTAAGTTCAGTTGAAACAGATAAATGCATTGTCATCATCTAGTTGTCTTAATCAACTTTTTTGTAGTCAAGTCTTGTATGTCACAGTGATCAAAGATATACAACACAAAACATGAGTTTTTTCAGTGAGTTTTGAAACTGAAAGAATGTTGAATTTGAAGTGAGGTACATAAAGCACATTATGAAGAGTTATAGTGGGAGTAAGTTTGATTGTGCCATTTTTTAGTACTGGGATAGTGAACTTATTTGGTAGATGAACATATATGTGTGATACAATCATGTAAGTAGTAAACAATTGGTCAGACATAGTGATATGATTTGATGCACCGGAATCAAGAATCCAAGTAGATTCACTAGAGGTATTAGGAATATCTGCAGCAACTACGGAAGAATTAATTGCCATTTTGGTCCTCAATATAGTTTCGCGCAGCCGATTTCATCATTTTTCTTTTATTTTAACTTTTCACATCCCCAAATAATTTTCGAACCGCCGATTTCATCCTTCCGTCCAATAAAACTCCATTATTCGTCAAATGGAACAAGTGGGCTAACGGAATATTTTTGAAGAGGAAATCTCGAAGGGCAATTTAGTCATGGGATGTTTTATAGCTCTATTTCTTCCTGAAACAAAAGGAATACCCATTGATGAGATGAATGAAAGAGCTTGGAAGAAACATTGGTACTGGAACCGATATTTCAGAGTTAGTTATACTGATGAAGAATGCCAAAAGGTTGAGGAACAGGGGAAAATAGAGCTTCAATAGAAGAAGGAAGGATGATTTTTCTGGGTTTTTTTTAATATTTTTATTGCCATATATGGCCAGCATAGTTTCCCATTTTAGATTATTTTAATTGTTTGTGCAGTTACTAGTTAGTTTCTGGTTCTTTTCTTTTGTAAGATGGTAGACAAAAACACCATACTTTTTTTGATTTTTTTGTTCTTCCAATGTTCAGCTATGGCCGCCGCAATTGAAATTCTATTAACAATTATTCGTACATAAATTTCCATCAATTTTAGTTTAAATTCCACAAATTTTCATAAACACAATTTTTTCTGTAATCGTTGAGCCAAAATTCATGTTTTTTGGTTCACAAATCGGCTTCTTTTGCTCTTCAATCTAGGGTTTCCAACCAGTTCTTTTCCAACATTTTTAATGGAGGTTTTGTGAGGAATCAAAAGTTTGGGGATGGAATTAAAGTTCGGGCGAATAATTCCTGCGAACACGATACGGATTTAACCTAGAAAGGTGATTCGACGACGACTTCGGAAACAACCCGGAACAATCCGGGTTCAACTTTGATTTCTGCAATGGAGTGCTCAGAGGATAATTGGAAATTCGATCAAGTTTTTGAAAGCCAAATTAGGGTTTTCAGCACTCAAGTTTGGGGCATTTGTAGAAGATGGTCTATTTTGTGATATACCTTATATATTGCAAGAGGATCTTTTATCTGTTATGTCTAAATTGCCCTTCGAGATTTCCTCTTCAAAATTGTTCCGTTAGCCCACTTGTTCCATTTTAACGAATTATGGAGTTTTATTGGATGGAATGATGAAATCGGCGGTTTGAAAATTATTTGGGGATGTAAAAAGTTAAAAAAAAGGAAAAATGATGAAATCGGCTGCGCGAAACTATATTGAGGACTAAAATGGCAATTAATTCAACTTCGGAAGCATCAAAGTGTTCTTTCAGTGGCATGACTTCATTTGTTGTGTAGTCACTACATTGGCACTTATTGTTGTAAGTTGTGGATTACCTGACATATTTCCCCAACAATTCCACCATTTTACAATTTCGGATTCATGTGCACCAATTGCTCCTGTTGTTCAGGACTGAAACCTGCGAAAGGCACATTAGCGTTTCTTGCATGACAATGTCTTTGAGAATCACCATTCCCAAGATGTGGAGAGTATCCTCTAGTGTAATGCTCATAGCCCTTATAGGTATAAGGATAATTTCCATTGACATTTCCAGGATAATGATTGACATTTGCTCCAACTGCATTCACGGGCTTGTAAACATGATTTTGAAAATTTCCTTTGCCATTTCCATATTTTGGAGGTCTAGCTCCAAGCACACCAGGCCCTGGTGTATTAAGATGTCCATGCTTACCTCTGTATTGTCCATTATGTGGATACCCATGCCTTTTATAACATCTCTCAATAGTGTGTCATTGTTTTCCATAGTGTGTACATTGAAAACCCTTATTAAAAGCTTCATTTTGTAAAATTGCTATAGGCAGCATTGACTTGATTAGTAGAGCGCATTGTGGAGGTACCACTGTTTACACTATTTGTGGAGTTTGAGCCTCCCTGAATGCAAAACACTTGAGGAACTGATTATGATGCTGCATGCCTTTTCTTTTTCATGTTGGCAAACATCATTAAATACCTCATTGATACTAGGTGTAGGTGTTTTCATCAATGCATATGACCTAAAAGTGGAAAAATTGCCATTCAATCCTTTAAGGAATTTTATTACTAGGTCTAGGTCATGAAACTTCTACAATGTAGACATGGAACCACATATGCACAGGCAACAAGTGCAGTATGACATAGGTCTGATAACCAGGAATTCATCCCAAAGAATCTTCCGTTGTGTGTAATACTCAGTCATAGTTAAGTTTCCTTATTTTAATGCATAAATCTCTTCCAATAAACTGGAATACCTATATAGGTCTGCACCTTGATACCTTTCTCCCAAGTCCTTCCAGGCTTCAAAGGAAATATTCAACAACTGTATGCTTGGTGCAATAGTTTCACTTGCATTATTAAACAATAAAGTGAATACCATTTTATCTGTTTGTTGCCAAGCATGATACAATGGTTCAACAATCTTAAGTGCTACAAATCCTAGTATTTCATCAACAAAACACAGTTTATTTTTTGTGATTAAAGTTCTTCTGACAGCTCTATTACATCCAACGTAGTTTTCACCCCCAACTAGGACCTTAGAACAAAGTTTTACACTAGCATTCTCATTTGGATGCAAATATCAAGGATGTGTGACAAGTATGTCTTTTAAGGTTGATGGACGAATCAAGTCTGGCATAACTATAACAACAATGTGATAGGCTAGCAAAAAAAAAAAAAATTATCACTACAGTAGTTCCACGTACCAGAAGATAACATGTGAAGTACAACATTTTGCGTCCAATAAGGTCACCGAAAACAGTAAAAACACAATTATTCTTCAGAAAATCGAAGAACAAGATTATTCTTCAGGAAGTCAAAGAAGAACATATTGAAACTATAAAAAACAACAATCGCACCAACAGATTGAAGAAACAAATGAAAAAATACTTCGCAGAAGCAAAAGTATCTTGAATCTTAACAAATTTTCCGTATATTGACAGCTATGATACCATATTGAGAATGTAGAAATGAAGGAAAGTAGAGGATATTTTGTGAAAATTTTCCGTATATTGATAACTACTCATTGAGTTGTTTATATACATTTGTTAAAAAGGAAAGAAAAAAACTAACTATCTCAATTCTTACCTAATCCGTACTTCTAATTAAACTATAAACTTCTTTTAATTTAGTTTTGACATCCAACCGGGTACAAAATATGGATGGCAATTGGGGAGGGTGAATTGGAGATTTGGACAGGCCCAACCCGATTGAGCCGGGAATTCCCCGGTTTAAGCTGGGTTGGGGATGAATTTGGCCCTGCTAGCAAGGCCGGGGCCGGCGGCGGGTGAAATAATATCCCCGCCCTATCCCGGCCCTGACCGCCCTACCTCGTATTTTCGTCTAAAATACTAAATAGAAAGAGCATAAAATACCTAAAAAATAAAATAGACGTCTAATTTGGAGAAGATCGCGTGAATCAAATTTTTTCTGGGACTCCTCATCTCCTAAAATATATGGTGATGTTTAATCTCCTAATAGGATTGAGAAAGTTTTAAAGTCTTGCATTAATTTGTTTAATGAGTACAAGTCGAAAAATGAGAAACAACCAAATAAACCAACAAGTTTTTCGACTTCTCAATCTTTGGTTCTTGGGAAGAGGTCTCATCTCTTGCAAAGTGATCTACATTATATTGTTGGGCAGCGAATGAGCGGTGTCTACAAACTAGTATGATTTAGTGAGCAAACTAGTATCAATTTAGATTATGTTGTTTCATTTTACAAGCATTAAATATTTTATTTTATAATTCTATATCATTTTTTTCAAGTTTCTATTTGGGGATTTTTCTAGTCGAGGTTGAGCCTCCATTAGGACGATAGTGGGAATTTGGAGAAAAAATTCCCCGTTTTTCCCCAGTTAGGGGTGGGCCTCCACCTGAACTGGGGATGGGATGCCCATCCATCCCCAGTGATGGGGCTGGGCCGGGGATGGGGATACGATGGAAGAGGCGGGGCTAGAGATGGAGATCATGGTATCCGCCCCCACCCGGGCCTATTGTCATCCCTAGTACAAAACAGTATTGGACTTCTTTTACCATTTACAACAGACTGGGCCACTTCTTTATTTATTCAGCCCAAACATGTCCAGCCTATGATTTATCTTTATGCTTACTTCCTTTCCTCGCGCATTGCTCCCATTTCTATCCAATTTTCCTTGCATGCAACATTCCTTTTCTTACTTTGATACAAGTTCCAGCTTGATCTCCATCTTCCTTGTTCAATTTCATCATTCTCAAAAGTAGCAAATTCATATCGTCCATTATTTAGTAAAAATTCTCAGAAGATATTTGTGGTAATTTCCATCTAAGGCCTCTTCCCTCAAGGATCCATCTGAAAGAATAAGGTCAAGGAAAAACCACAAAGCCCAACGAAAACTATGATTCTTAAAAAATTAACAAAAGTCGAAAAATCAAAAGAATAAAAGAATCAATAATGCCAGAAGCTTCATGATTCGGGTTGTCTGAGCTGATGCCTCATTTCTATGATTTAACTCACCTGAATTTCCCTCTGCCCCCGTTATAAAAAGTATAATTTGAAGATAAACTTTAGCAAATCAATCAACAAAATGAACAGATTGATCAAACCATAGAAAAATATGATCAGACCATAAAAGAAAACATATCTTCAAATCTTTGCTTTGTAAATTATATTGCCATAAATTTATAGTTCTTTAAATGCATGGTGAAATTTTTGAAGATTGTAATTTAAAAGTAAAAGTGTTGTAAAAAAAAAAAAAATACAATTTTCGACTATAACATAAGTATTGAAAACACGTAATCTCCTCCAACAATTATGTTCCATTCTAGCTATAGTCAGGGTTAAATGCACTAAATGATCATTTAGTATTTCATTATTTGGGTTACGACCCAAAACAAATATTTCTTCGAATTTTGGCCATCAAAATCTTACGGACTGCGGATGTTAGCTTCCAACCATTTTTCCCGCCACTTTCTTATCATTTTTGCCTGAAAATGTAAAAAGACTAACATACCCCCATCTCTCCCATTATAGTCTTTTTCCTATACCTTCCTCTCTCTACACCACAACCTAAATAAGTAGCAACCCATTTTGTTTTATTTCCATTTTAAAACAAAATCTTTCAAAAACAATTGAGGGTTTTGAAATGATTCCAAGAACAGGAAATGGGTCGGTTTCGGTTATTGATTTGAATGAGTTCTTGGAAGGGGCTGATAAGGATTTGGTTTCAGAGCCTATGTTTTTGCCTAATGTGGAAAATAGTAAAATGAGGAATTGGACTTTGGAGGTTCATTCACTTTGGCCAATAAGTGTTCTTCCCAGTGAAAAACATTCAAGAACAACATAAAATCCCCAAAAATAAATTGCGGCTGATGATTAAAATACCAAGACACCACACCACCACCACCTGATCCACCCCGCACCACCACCCTTACACCCACCAACTCCATCACTCCATCACTCCAACCAATCTGTGAGGCTCATGCATATCATGGGTTATGTTGAATTTCTTTGAACTGTGCTTATGGAATTTCTCATGTGCTTACGAACTGGGCAATTTATTGAATTTCTTTGAATTGGGCTTTGTTGAAAGATTGGTTCTTTTAGTTTATTTTGATGGGTTTAATTGGGGGGGGGGAAATTTCTATCGGATTGTAGGCGGAGGCGAGGAGGATGGTGGTGGTGGTGGTCGCCTGAGCTGCTGTGTGGTGGTGTGGTGTCGGAGGAACGGGTCGGTGCCCTTAATTTGTATGTTGAGGATGTACCGGAGATGGTGACTTTGCTGGGAAGGAGAAAGGAGAAAAGAAAAGGACAAAAATGTCACGTTGGCGGCATGTGAGGAGTTTTTTTAAATTTTGGCCTGAGTCTAAAATCTATTGCCCATAAAATTTGTATGGTCAAAACCTGAAGAAACTTTGTTTATGGTCGTAACCCGAAATAGTGAAATACTATATGGTCATTTAGTGAATTTAACCCTTATAATTAATTATTAGTTAATGGGGCACACAAATCAAAGCTGCAATGATTAGGCAAATGACAAATGGCATCTTCTAATTTAACAAAGATGACTAAACTTATGCACATGACAAAACTGACAAAGTTGTCGCCTTAGCTTTATTAAGATTCAGAGGTAATGTCAGCTTTTGCAACCCAGCTACGGTGTAGAACACCAATTTGTTCTACACCATGTGGAACAAATAATGGCAGTCAGATTAAGAATTTAACGACTGATATCATTTTGGATTCTGGGAATTAAATAGTTTTTTGAATTATCTCATCCAAATAATCTCAGTCGTTCAATTTTTAATCCGACGGCCATCATTTGTTACGCACGGTGCAGCGCATTTGGTGTTCTACACTGTAGTCGCATTCCAACTTTTGTCTCTATCTTCTACAAGCTACGCCTGACAAGCCTCAAAAGCAAGCAAGGACTTTATGTATCCAATGACCATTATTTTATGTATTCATTGGGGCCAATTAACCATTTTTGAATTGAAAGGGAATTTTTATCCTATTGACCAATTTTGACCCAGTTTAGCCAATTTTTAGCAATTGGGCTTAGTCAAATCATTTCCATATATATAATATTTTATAAGTTTTTTTTTTTTTTTGATGAATAAATGATTAACCATTAATAACAAAATGGCCAGACCATTACAATTAGAGTATTCCACCAAACTCTTCCTCTAATACAACAAAAGAGGGGAGTTGAGGAAAGAAAAACATGAACAAGACAAAAAATAAAAGTTACACAAGGTAACAGATAATAACCCACACCCTAAAGATACTATAGGTGGGTAGGAACTAAAAATATTAATAATAAAAATCTAAAAAACAAACAAAAGATAGTTTTCTCTGCAACATCTTCATCGCCATCCTCGAGTCACAAAGGCAAGCACTTGGCTCCAACCCTTTTCATAGACAACGATTCAGAAGACCATGGGCGGGCGTATCAACGATCTACAAAATCTCCTAGAAAAAAGGTGAAAACTCAAGAAAAGGCCCAGATCATATCCGGGTAAACAGATCCTTACACCAAGGAAGGGGAAAAAAAGTCGATCTAATAATTTCTTCTTCTTCTTCTTCTTCTTCTTATTATTATTATTATATGACTGGACAAGTTAAGACATGGTCCTTTTGATAAAACCGAATATAAAATTTAAAGTACGAGTTAGATAATTTGTGAATTTTCAATTCTAAACTGAAGTCTTGATGCTGAAGTTTGAAAGATGAAATAATTAATATGAGATGACTATTTTTTACTAAATTGCGAATATAGATTTTTTTTTTCTAAAAGGAATTTTTTTTTATCAGTCATCTCCATTATTACTTTTAAAAATACTACATTCTTAAAAATAAAATTACAAATAGTTTTGTTTGCAACGAAGAATCGATATAAATTATTTCGAAATACTTTAACATAAACCATACAGTTTAACAATTTTGTAATTAACATACTTTTCTTTTCATTTATGAAATTCTATTATTCGGGGAAAAGAGTGTTGAAATCGAATATATTATTACAAGTCCGAAGTGTTGTGCCAACCACGTCAGTTATTTAGTTTTGTTTTCTATTTTTAATTGATCAAAGCTATTATAAATAACAAAATTCAAGAAATTGATGAAGTATTTATTTATTTACATTTAATTTATTTATTTTGTTATAGATTTTTATTATGAATCATAATGCCCATAGTATTTTATTTAAATCCATAACATATATCAAACTCTGATAAATATTCTTAAATATGATAAATAAGACTTACAAATTCTGTTATTAATCATACTTGTTTTAATAAGTGTTTAATCAATTAATTTTAAGCATTTAGTCATTTATCAAACACTACAAACTAATTTTAATTACTATATGAAGTTAGACCTCAAACATAACAATTATAAATATTATTTTTTTTTGCAATAGACCAATTATATAATTTTCTTATTTCAATACTCCCTCCATCACAAAATCTGTTTTAGTTCAGATATGTATATTAAAATTGAAATGAAATATAATTATAATACACAGACAAACACAAAGACAATGAAAGACAATGAAAATTTTCATTTCAATATAAATCCTAAGATTCAATGTGCATCTGAAAAAAAAAAAAGAAAAAAAAAAGTAGAAATTATTTGTATAGAAAATGTTTAAAAGTTGTACCGTACGTATGAGAAGAAGACAATGAAGAACAATAACCAAATAGTTGGGGAGGAAATCTTCATCTTCATCTAGTGAAAGCGATGCCGTTTATTACTTATTTTTTATATATCTGAGTTTGCAACATAGAAATGAATATTTATATTGAAGATTAATGATATACACCTCTCATTTTAAACAACCAATTTTTTTTATATGATTTGGTGTTTTATATAAAATAATCTATATACATGGAAATTACAACTATTTTAAAATTGTAAAAATCCAACTACCAGATTTTATGGTAGCTAAAATCAGTTAATCATTCAAATATATTTATCTACCCTAAATGTTTACTCTAATAAATAAAATTTAGGAAGATATACTATTAATTAAAAGATTGACTTTCAATCTTTAATTTAAATTTTCTATATAATGGATATAAGTTTTTTTATAATATGTTCACACAGAGCACATGTCAGACGGGGTTGTTGGAAATATTTTCAAAGGAATATATCTCTTACTAAAGCAATTTGGATTAAAATTACAAGATTGTTCTTCTAGTTAACTATTCATCAAATTAAATTGAAGTACGTTCCACGATTTAAAGGCCACGTGTGGGAGGTATATTGCTCTGGTAACTTATAATTATAATTAAGACAGTTTGTAATAGGTTTCTATTAAGATAAATCACACAATTTAAATGTTTCACTAACTTTAGAAACAGAGAGGTGAATGTGCTAAAGGTTGAGGCTCAATCCTCAAAATGACGTATATATATGAACTTCAACTAAAGTTTAATAAGATTTGAATCATGATTACAAGAATATTTTACACTAATTATCAATTAATAGAAAGCTTAAATAAAATTTGGCAAACTCTGAAACATCGTATCATCAATTATCAATAATTCAATGCTTTAAGGATATATTTAGGTAAATAGATTTAAACTAATTAATAATAAGTGCAAAATATATTTATATGGGGCCAAATTCCATAATATTTTAGTTAGTGCATTTATGATATACATTATTTATCAGCATTAACCTATGTCTCGCTCATTTACACTTAATATATAGCTAGCGATATTCCCAGAGCAATTTTGCTCCTCCCATAGGAAATTTCAATAAGATGACAACACTACCCTTTTCAATCAACTACCAGTAAAATGACTCGACAATTGGCATAATTCACGGCCCATTAATTAATAAACATATCATTTCTCTCCGATTCATTGTCTCTTTTTTCCTTTGTCTTTCTCTTTCTTCTTCTGCCATCTATTTCCAACCAACACCATCACCAACACAGCCAATTAATAAACAAAAAGAAAAGTATTAAAGGTTAACTTTCATTTGCAAAAATTAAATAAACATAAATTAAGATATTTTTATAATCAAAATATCAATATTACTCTCTTAAATATAATTAGTGGTATACAATTATTATTTAATAGAGTAATATTGGTATTTTGATTATAAAAACATCATAATTTTTATTTCCTTAATTTTTGCGACATGTAATAAAAATCTTATATCTAGTAATGGAGAGAGTACTATATGTGCTGCTACTTTCCTTAACTTGTGAACAAAGAACAATGAATCAAGGATTGAGAACTAGATATAATTTTTGTCTGAAAATTTATGGAGTTTGGTCAAGAATTATGTAGTTGAAATAAGACTAACATATTGGAGATAAGAATTGTTTATCATTTCAATTTTCTATGGGGAGTAGTATCCGAAACCCTTCATCAAATTGAACAATTTTCAATGGAAAATCAACACCTGAATGAGCTTGTTTGTTTTAGGAACAATTTTTTTCTTTCATGAATGCCCAGAAATAACTTCTGGATTTGGGAAGGGGACGCCACCGACCACTCGCCACTAGCAGTGGTGGTGACGGTGGCTTGGAGGTGGGTGGGGGAGGAGAAGTCTGAAAGATTGGACTTGAGTTTTGACTAGTGCAGGACTGCAGATAAGTATGGTAAAATGCGTTGATGTCTCATTTGGCATAAGGTAAATTGGGCATTGCATTAGACTGACATAGGTTGGGCAGAATGGTCATACCATGGCATGATTTTTTTTTGGAACAACATTTTACGTCCCGGGGACAGAAGTCACGGGGCAGGCGGGAGTCGGAAGTCCCACTGTCATCAGGCGACGTGGCGTTTCCCAAACGCGCCTTGCCACGTCAGCCCATGACGGAACTGGGACTTCTGTCTTGGCGACTTCCGTCCTCAACCTCCAGAGAGTTGGCCAAACAAGACATGGTTTTTTTATTCAATTCCAGAACGGATGTTCCACTTCCGTTCTGGCCTGGCAGGTTGTTTTTGCCTGAAACACTTAGTGTTTTGTATTTTGCTTACAAATTTTTGAGTTGGTATTTACAACAAAAAAAAATCACTAAAACATAATTGTTACCAAAAAATGTGTACAAAAATTACTTTGACAAAACTTGCTTTATTAATATAAAAAACAAACAAATCGTATATAACATAAATTAAACAAATTGTATGTAACATCAATTAAACAAATGTAAGAAAACAAACTAAATCCTATCTACCGCCCCGACGGTGTATATCTGTCGATCCTTCTCGGGTTAGTTCGCAGAATAGTATGTGTGGCCGTCTCTGGTTCGCAGGGCACTACCATGCTCCGTTTCGAAGATTTTCGCGCCTTCGTGTGGATATAAATCGGCTCCTCAGGTGAATCTGGTTGGAGCAGTGAAGTATGCTGCTGGTCTGCGTCTAGTCCACACCGAGGCTGAACGAGGGCATCGCACCAAAAAAGACATCCGCCTGTCCCGATGTAGAGGGACCCGCATAAGGATGCCCCGCCATCTGACTACCCGGAGTAAGAGTGTTGATGCTTGGAAATTGGTATTCATAATGGGAGGGTATATTAGCATGAGTCTGAAATTGAGTCTGCGACTGAGTCTGATCTTCCGGAAGGTGAGACGATCCCGCATCATCGCGTGTTGCCTAGTGCGCCATATCTCAGCATGTTTCTCCTGAGTAGCCTGCCGATTCCGACGAGTACTCGGCCTCCTACGCACAACCCTACCTTCAACAGCTTGCCACGGTTGTATCGCGGTCTGCAAGCTATCTTCCCAGCCGCATCCAAAGCGTCTTTGAAGGGCCTTGGTAGCCCAGGTGATGAGACTTCTATACTGGCTCACATTTCTAGTCTAGGCTTCATTCAGCCAGTATCATTCTGTTTGACTCCGTCTATAACATAAATATTAAAATTAGTACATTCAAAATGAAAAAATTTATGTTGAAAAACAAAACGAAGAAAACTTACCAAAATATCTCCAGTTGTAGCTTTGGGTTGCAAACCTATCGGGAGTGGCCTGGGATCCCTATTTCTTGGGTTCGTGAGATGCACTACAAGAAAATGGATATTTAGTGTTGACGAAAGTCGTCACTATAAGGTACATTTTATGTCACTATTATTATTTGTGACATTTTTTTGAAGTCGTCATGTGCCGTCACAAGTACCTCCATCACTGATGAAATTGTGACAACTTTTGGGGATTTATCACAATTACCCAATGCATTTGTGACAAATTTCTCGAGACTAAAAGCATTGGCATATGTGACAAATCCTTGTAGTCACAACAAATGTGAATATTTGTGACGTGTTTCAACACAACAAAAGACTAAATAGTGACAAAAAATTCGTAACAATATTATATTTTGTTGTGAGCACTTGATTGCCACCAAAAAACTCCAAAATTGTGACAAAACTTTTGTCAGTCATGGTATATTTATCGGTGACCATTACATGGTAACAATTTATTTTTGAAATATTGTCAATCGAGTTTGATCACAAAAAAAAAAAAAAAAATTACGTATTAAGAATTTTGTCACTAATATGTTTATTAAAGTCACAATAAACTATGGATTCAACAGTGAAACTAGCATTATTGAAAAATAATTTTCAATAGTTTATTTTATTTATATATAATTTTTAAACAAAGAGTCAATATCAATTAATATTATGTACAAATAATTCAAAAGTCACAAATTGCACGAAACTCAAATTTACAATATCAATAATTGGAAATCTTAAAACAAAAATTACAATCATATAATTCATAGCCATCCTAACATATTCTCCTTCCCTAAAAAAAATTATACAACTCTCCGACCCCAATACTCTTCTGCATCAATCTATTAACGAAGTCCTTGATGCAATTTTTCCTGCAAAATCAAAAAACAAAAACAAAGCAATTAATTAATTCATTTGACAAAATAAACAAAATGATGAAGCTTGAAAGGTCAAGGGAGAACTGAGATCTTAGGCACACTTATCATATTGCATCCCTTAGTAACTCATATACAAGGGGAAGAATAAAACATAAGAGAATAAAGCAAACTTAAGGTAAAAAGTGAACTTGTCAGACTTACAAAACTTTCTAGAATTAAAGAAGATACCTAAACAAATATTCCGCAATCACAATATTCATATCTAATCATGAAAATCGAAGATATAATACAAAACAGTAATTTTGAAAGAAGATAATGGATACTATGAAACCGACAATATATTTAAAGTAGTCTAGCAGATCGTACCTCGGGCTTGAGTCGGTTAAGGAGTGTACGAAAGAAGGAAAAATCTATAAGAGAGAGATCGAAGAAAAGTATACATTTATAGAGGGATAAAACTTAAGAGGCTAAATTTTAGGGTAGATGAGGAGTTGCCTAATTTTTAGGATTTCCCCTTCTAATGTAAATGGGGTGTAAAATGACTCCCCTTTTACTCTGCCCACAAGATTTTGTAATATAGGATCCGCATGGGTAGCAAATGGCAATTACAAGAAGTCAAGAAGTTTAATTGGAAACAAATTCCAATTAAGAATCCCAATTTTATCATATTTTATTTAGTTTCCTAATTAATGTGGGAGTTGCTTCAAAAGCTTGATTAGTCCCGTGAGACTAATACTTCACTCTATAGTGTTGTCTTTTTCCTTTCTTGGCGCATTATGCTTCTTGACGGGAAAATATTTCTATTACTTGTTTTACATTTCTTCACCACTAATAATAATCTGCCAAGTGTGAGTGTTTTTTAAAAAAACATATAATTTAAAAAAATGGTGGAGCCCTAAGGGAAAGTTTCCGAAAGAGATATTATTTTCCGAACTTTTATCTTATTTCCTGTCATACTAATAATAATATGCTAAATGTCAATTTTAATTTTTACCTTTGGATAGAATATAATTAGTGCGACAAAAAAAGAAATACAAATATGAGATAAAAAATATGTTTTTCCTTTCTCAACCTTCCTTTGCTCAATTGTTTTTCATCTTTGAATATATTCTCAAGATACGAAGTTCTTTCTCTATTACTAGAAAAGGAAAAAAAAAAGTTCTTCCAATCATATATATTTTTCAAAATCAAATATTAAGAATAAAATGTAAGAAAGTAAAAAATTACAGGCGAACAAAAACTAATTAATTTTTTTTTACCTTTTTTTATTATTATTGGGGGGAGGGGAATACATGAATCGATGACAGGGTCTTACCCTTGTGATGGAATATCCTTACTACTGGGCTATTTTGATTCCCATACAAAAATTAATTAATGACAAGTCATTAATATAATAGTTAGTTTTCACACGTAGCCTCCAATACTAAAATAATGACCTTTAATGTTGTAAAATAACGAAAATTCATAATATAGTAGTTAGGTTTTTTAAAAAAAAAAAATGAAAGAAAAATATAGTGGTTAAATAAAACATGTTTTTCGACTATATGTTTACTATTAATGCGTTATTTCGATAACGACAGTACCATCAACAAAAGTGATAATAATTCTCATCACATAAAATATAAATAATAGTGACCGTAGTGATATTTTTGTTTCTTGTGAAGATATTCAGTTGTCACTCTCTAATTGTCATTTTTGTTACAAAACAAATTTGCCACAAAAAAGTAAAAACAAAAGTAACAAAGCATTTTCGTTCCAATAAGAGAAATTATTTTGACAAAAATAAGTTTTGTCACAAACTAGTCTTGTTTACACAAAAAATACAATTGTCGCCTAAGCACATATGTTATCAGTGACAACAATCCAGTGACGAAAAAAACTTGTGACACAATCAATATATCAATAGTGATGACTTAATTGTGAGAGACACTAAACTGTCACAATTCACATTGTATTAGTGACCCAAAAACAAGTCATCACAATTGCTACTAACATTAGTGACCATACAACGTTTTGTCACAATTAACCTTTTATTCGTGACAAAATGCAAGTTCGTCACAGAAAAATTGTCACTAAAGATCTTAACTCTTGTAGTGATGGCGAACGGTAATATTATTGTACCAATCCATGTACTAACGGGGTTAGTGAAATAACATTACCGAGAACTGGAGCAGAGTCCACCAGTGCATTGACGCGGAGGTCCCACTGGCGGTGCAAGTCCTCCCAATTCTTTGTCGCGCCCGCCTTCACCGTGTGGAGGTCCTGACCCCTTGATAACACCCTCTGTCCCTGTCATCATTGGTACCACCTGGTGGAAGCCTAATTGTCTCGCACCCCTGTCAGGCAGGTGGTACTCCACCATCTTGAAGCAAATGAGTGGCGTTCGGGCTCGGTGATCAAATCTAGCTGATCACGAAACAACAACAATTTATTTAATTAAAATAAAAAATTTACAAGAATATCAAAATTAACTTACTTCTTGTGTCTCGGTGATCAAATCTAGCTGATCACGAAACAACAACAATTGGTTTTTCGGCGCATGTGGAAACTCCGGGTTGTATTCCATCTTGCCCCGTAAGGTCTACCCTCAACGGGAATCTCATTTGGAATCTCGCCTCGGTTCGCCGGACGGAGACAAGAAATGCGCTCCCACACCCACAACTTGTCAAAACAAACATCATCGATTATTAAATATTTCAATTACATATTAAACATAAAATGTTATATAAATTAAACAAACCTGAATGAGAAAACAACAGCCGGTCATGTCTTGGGAATCAGTCATGCAGTAGATGCACATCTAGCGGTACAAATGTGTAAGTACACTGATAACGCATGTTCCCCCGGGACCCCGACTTATCGGGAAAAAGAAAAGTAACCATCAAGATGAAAACCAAAGCCCTAGCCCTCTGTTGTATCGCCTAAGTCAGTAACATCATAGCCTAGGGGTTCACTAATGTGGGCATGAACCTCTAACAGTTGGAGAGTGTTTCCCCTAATTGAATCCTCTGCGGGTCGGAATCCTAACAGATCGAACACGCGATCAATCCACTGAGATTTTTTCAAATTGTAGTCCTCACCCAACGACACTGCATGGCCCCTAATAAGTTGTCCTAGAAGACATTCTACGTCCTCTAGAGTAATAGTCGCCTCACCGCAACGTAAGTGAAACGTATGGGTCTCCGAGCCCCATCTCTCTACTAAATAAGTCACTAGAGCGTGATCTACCTTTATATGTCCCAGCCTACAGCATCTCCCAAAACCTAATTGGTTTAGTAGGTTAATTACTCGCGGGTTAGTTTAACTTTGGTACGCGTCATAAAACTGACCTTCGCTTCTAATAAAGCTTTAATGGATTGTTTAGTGGCTCATCCCCGTGCCATATTCCTAAAGATCTATGAAATGTATGTTTGTTTAAAACACTAAGATCAAAAGGACCGGGCTGAAGATGAGCAGAAGTAGACATCTATACAAAAAAATAATAGACATACAATTTATCTGAAAAAACACATGTTATATCACCAAATTAAAAAATGCACTAAATTCACAAATTCAAAAATGACCAAATTCACAATTTACCAAATTCAACAAATTCACAATTTACCCAATTCACAAATGTCCTAAATTCACAAATTGAACAAATTACTCCAAATTCCCAAATTACTAAATTCAACAAATTCACAATTTACCCAATTCACAAATACCCTAAGTTCACAAATGACCAAAATTCACAAATTGAACAAATTACTCTAAATTCCCAATTGTTTTTAAACATTTATAAACTTAATTCTCAAAATTTATAGTTAAATTCAACAAATAAAGTTAAATTTCCCAAAACAAAATTTTTAAAAATATATAGATTTATACCTTTGAAATTGAGAGAGAGAGAGGGGCAAGGTGGTGGACATTGGTGGTGGCAGAAATGTTGTTCCAAAAAAAATAATGTCATGGTATGACCATTCTGCCCAACCAGTGTCAGTCTAATGCAGTGCCCATGTGAATTGCTACGGAAATATCACCAGACTTAATATATATTAGGGAAATTGACTTGTTTGCTCCTCAACTATTTCTCAAATAATTGAATTGTTCTCATTCTTTTTTTACTTCACATTTTGTCCTGAATACTATTTTGCGCTTCTTAATGGGTCCCAACACCATCACACACGGTGGTTTCTGGCCAATATTTGACACGCCCCAATCACATGCCCACTATTCAAGGGCAAAGTAGTCCAAATCCCTTATTCAGTATTTATACTTCCTTGATTATCCCAGAAGTATTTGTGAGCTTCTAAGATGGTCTCAACATCATCTTCTTTATCCTCCAAAATCCGTCCCCGCCTAAAAAAAAATAAAGGCAAAAAAATTGTAATCGTTCGAGGAAGAGAATAAGTTGATTAGCAATTGAAGATTGTAGGGACCTGAGAATATTGAAGAAGACACGGCCCACGGGGTTGAACAGAGAAGATTGAACCGCAAAGTTTGAGTTGATATAATTTTTTTCGTTTTTATCTAAAATAAAAATTCAGTTTATTATTTTTTTTAATTTTTCAGGTTGGATTTTAGCTTAACTCGACCAAAATGGAAAAATAGCTAACTCGGAGTTGACTCGTAGGCTCGTACGATCCTATGTTTCCATGTCCAATCCCACGAGTTTACACCGATCCTACGTAGGATCTAACACGTAAGGCCTCTTAAAACTCGTAAAATCGTATGATCCTAAGAATCAACTCACTAGTTTAACTGCCTTGGGTGAGTCTAATTTTTTTGAACCTTTTCTGATATTGTACCTTCTGTATATAATAAGGTAATAACTTAAGGGTTGTTTTGGCAAACTAAAAATGGAATAAAACAAATTGTAAATTATCTATTACCCATTATGGTATTTCTAGAATACAGTAAAATCTCTATAAATTAATATTGTTGGAACCATGATATTTTATTATTTTATAGAGATATTAATAATCCGATAAATTAATATTTATTAATTTAAAGAGAGTTTTGTAATTTATTGAAGTTAAATTTTGATTTTACCGTGGGATTTTAGAAGGCTACGAGTTGGGATAATCTAATCCATATAAGATTAATGTTTTGAATGCTATCAATCTTGGAGTCTCGGCTTGGACAGTTAATGTTCAGCAAGAGACAATAGAAAATTGTTTTCGACACTGCAAAATTCGTTCAGGGGATGAAGTCTAAAGGAATTTAGATGAAACCACTTGTGAAAACGACATTCATGAACTAGAGGTCATGATTAATTATCTCGGCTATCGCAATAAAATGGATGTCAATAGCCTATTGGACTACCCCGTGTGAAAATGATACATGTTCATAAGTCTAGAGCTTAGAAGAAATTGTGGCTACTATCCTTGAAAATAATGTTGATGATGAAGTTGAAGATAGAGTACCTTTGGAACCAGTTACGCGTAAGGAAGTACTTATGGCTCTAGAATTCTTCACAATTTTTTGGTGCAGTTCGAGAACACAAAACCAGATATTTTGGATGCAATAAGAAAAGTTAGAGATGAGCTCCAACTAGACTTAAATTTTAAGAAAAAACAAACAACACTAGAATCATATTTCAATAAATTGTCCTAGTTATGTTTGTGTAAGTTTATATAATTATTAATTTATGATATTAATGGGACCGTATATTTACATAGGGTTTTTTTGAAAATATATTATCTTATTATCTTATCGAAATTTGTTAATTTTTCAACTAGCCCAAGTCGTGACCGGAGAAAAATATTATCTTAAAGAGTTTATTAATTTACCGAATATCAATTTAAAGAGGTTTTACTGTAGTATAGATCCTCCGCAGGGTAAACCACCGCCTCTCAGGCTCCCGACTAGTTTTACCATAGAAGCCAATGATAGACAATAACTCCCCCGAACACAACTTACAACTTTCATCGATTCATGCGAGGATTGATCATTGGGGATCTCTAGAAAGTCCATTTTATGAAATTTTTGAGAGATCAACAGGGGAGTGGATGCTTTATTTGTATTGTTATTTATTATTTCCTCTATTGTACAATATAATGTTTTTAGCCGTTTTTTCTTATAATCACCTAAAAATTATTTTTTTTAAAATTACCATTATCCATAAATAAATTATCTCATTCTCAATTATGTTAATAAAATTTGTGACGGATAAAATAAAAATATCAGTTTTTTTTCTGTTTAATCTATATAAGAATATCAAAATGTTTAGTATTGTGAAACAGACAGTTGAAGAACGATTAAGTGGTGCAAAATTAGAAATTATATGATCTTTAGTTTTATCTCCCAATATCTCTGTCCATCAGCACATTTGCACATCTAAGTTTTGCTGCACATTTATTGACTAGCACCTTTCTTAGGTGATTATAACTTCTTTGGTTTAGCATCACAAATCAAAGAGAAACATGATGTTTATACAATTAACTAAAAGAAAATCAAATAGTAAAAGCAATTAATTCTTTCATGCTTCAGATATTACAACTACAACACCCAAAACTGGTGGATCTAGGAACAGAGAACAGTGGGGGCACACAACGATTTGTGCGAGTCACTTATACATCTATAATCTAAATGGAGCAAAATATACCCTATACTCTAATTATTTTTTCAGCTGGATCCGCCTCTGACCGCCAACATTGAATTTAATCCTCTATATCTAACTGTACAATACAACATAATTTCTTTTTTACCTCTAAATTCTAACTCTGGAAAAAGATTTGATAACAATGATACTAAGAGTCCGGGTAACATAGGACTCAAGTGCAACAGAGGAAAACTACAAACCCTCATAATACATCGAAACAAAAATGGTTAACTAACCTTGCAATGAGGCTTTCAGGTTCCGGTATCAAGGCAGATGTTAAACTGCTCCATAAATGAACAGTCAATGACTTTCAGAATCTTCTTTAGTAGCAAATCTTGTTTGGCTCTTTCAGTTTCCGTTGTCGGAGCAGCAAAGTACCTGTTTAGGAACAATATGAGGACATCAGCAAAGATATATCCTAAACACCCTTTGATTAGTGGATTTCAGCCTCGGAGAAAATAATTGCAAGAGATTCCATGTTTCTGAGTTAATCAACAATAACAACTTACAGGGCTTTTGAAGCAGATGATAAAGTCTAAGACAATGTTCTCTTCCTACTAGTTAGATATCCTTCAGGTATCCAACTCAAGTAAACCCCATCCCCCAGGCACAAACTGTATCAATGGTCACCCTTGCACGGCTCAACAACTCTGGATGTCGTCTTATGTAGTATCTTTCGGTAGAAACTAAGGTTGAAAACAAAGTAAATCAAACTAAACATTGTCACCTTTGACCTCGGTTCTAGTACTTATAAATGAGTTCAAATTCGATCTCAAGATGATTTAAGCTATAAATTAGGATTAAACTGAATTAGAAGATTAAAAAAAATTCAAGCTTCAATCCAAAATTCCCATTGGAAAACAAACTACTAATAAAAGAAAGAAAAATTTCCCCGCACACCATAAGGAAACTGTGAGTTTTATTAAAATAGTGACAATGACCAAGAAAACCCTAAGAGCTCAAATTTATAATCAGATACATAAAATAATCACTGGAAAAAAGAAAAAAAGAACATGTATATATCTTCTTGACATGACAGGCAAGGATAGAAGTCAATTAGTATTGCTTTCTGTCATGTTCTACTATCAATGTGCCTCTCCTTCAAAGAAAGCGCAGTCTCCTTTAGTTAGTTGGAGCTTGGTGATAATTCTATCCTTATTCCTAGAAATTGATTGATAAATAAAAGGATAAGCTTAATTAACAAAGGTGGGAGACCGTAAGAGCTTATTAAGGGTTCTGTACAAGACAAGGAGTTTGATTTTTGACATTTCTTCGTAGCAATTGTCTTGTGCCTATTCCCATACACATGGATTTCTCTTTCACATGTAAAGAGGAGCCAGGCAAGTTGCTCTCATTGTCCGATCCTTACAAATTGACTTCTTGGGTCCTCAACCTTATAGAAACCATTATAGTTAGTTAAGTGAGGAAAAGGCATAACCACAGAACAAATTCGAAGGAGACCAAGTCCTCATGAAAGAAAGAAATATCAGGCTATGGGAGATAAAGGTGGAAGACTTGGGCTTTCCATATCAACCATAAGCTATGATTCTGATGCACTCTTTGGCATCTTTACTTGAACTGAGTTTCGCTAACAGAGGAGACAATGTAAAAGGACCAATATGAAACTAGGGAAAGAAATATCATAAAATAGTAATCATATGAAAAGAGTTACAGGCATGTGACACGACACGACGTTGGTATGGGTCCTGATAATGGGTACTGATGATGGGAACTTTGACAAACTCATGAAAGCTTATCGCCGCCATAGCTAAGACACCTATTGCTGCCGTCGCTGTGAAATCGAAGGTACGACGATCGGAGATTGGAGTTTGGGCGGATGAAGGAGCTTGTACAAAATTCAAGCAATAAATAAAGGGAGGATGGAATAGAGAGGGGTATAGGAGTCTAACAAGGCATAAAATTGGCTGGTGATTTGAATCTGTACTGGATGTAAATTTGTCCGGAGGAGAAAGAGAAGAAATTAGTGTTAGAGAGAGAAGAGACGATGGGGGAGAGAATAATGGGAGACGGTTGAAATTTATTGAAGTAACCCCGTACCCGTGTCCGAAGTTAGGGAAGTATCCCCGTATCCTTTATTTTAGATGTTTAAATACCTGACACCTAACTAAATACATACCCGTACCCGAGTCCGAGTAACATAGGATTTAGAAAGCATGAGTATCACTAGGTACTCTCTACTTCCTCGATGTTCTTGTAACTTTCACTTGTAATTGGCATAGGTTTGCCCATACTACCCTTCAAAAACACCCTAGTCCAAGACTACAAGACATAGAATCAACATTCTCATATACTCACTGCGTCCCAAATTACCTGTCACCGTTGGGGGTTTCACGGAGGCTAAGAAAGTCATTAACTAGGTCAAATTTATTGGGTTAAAGGACTAAGAGATCATCTTAAAACTTTAAAACACAATTGATGTTGGTTTTGATGGATTAATAAAGTAAGGGTAAAACTAGAGAAAGAAAAGGTCAATAAAAGCTTTCTTGATTTTGACAAATTGAGAAGTATTTTGCGACAAAAAAAAGTGTTTGAAAAGTGACAACTAATTCGGGACGGATGGAGTAAGATATAACCATTATGATCATACTACCCTGCACAAATCCCCAAGTCGAGGACAAAGGAACAACACTCCCATATAACCATTCGATACATCAGCCCCATGTACTCTCTTCCAAGAAAGAACAGTGTGAACCTTCCCCCTGGGTTTAAAAAAGTGCGCCTCAGGCGCGCCTAGGAGCGAGGCGACCTGAGGCGAGGCTGAAAACGCCTCCGGGGGTCTGAGGCGAGGCGTCTTCACGAGGCGAGGTCGAGGCGAGCTTGTGGCGCACAAAAATGAAAAAAATTGCATCATAGGCTAAAAATTCATCTCTTTCTTCTTCTTCTTCAAATTTCTTTGTCCTCTTCTCTTCTTCTTTTTTTTTAATAATATTTCATCTTATTTTATTATCCTATATTTAATCCTTTTTTTCCAGATTTTTTTTTCTGACTTTTTCCGGATTCTCTGCTCCTCAGGTACGTTCTTCTTCTTCTTCTTCTTCTTTATTTTCTGATTTTTTTTTAAATAATAAAGATGTCACAAATAGAACTAATTTCACTTGTGACTTTTGTAAGAAAGTAATTAAAGGAGGAGTTCAACGAATGAAACAACATCTAGTTGGAGGATTTAGTATAAAATATATGCTTTTATCTAGTATTTATAATATTGAAATAATGTTTATAATACAAAATTGTATATATATATATATATATATATATATAATTTATGAGAATTTTTGCAAAAAAAAGAGCGCCTCGCGTCCTTGAGGCGCACGCCTCGAACGTTCGCCTCGCGCCTCATCGCCTCGGTCCCTCATCGCTTCGCGCCTTTTAAAACTAAGTCTTCCCCTCTATACGGATAAATTGAAGACAACTAAAAGTTACTCGAACACCAAGGAATTGACAAAAGAATGGTGATCTAAAGTGTGCTTGAATCACTCTATCACAACTTACTACGTTATTTGGGCTGTTGTGAAGAGCTGCACAAAACTGGAAGAGCATGAAAAATCTTAAATTGACATAAAACAGTTTATATTACCTTGAAATGTTGCTGGGACTTATTGGAAAGAAAACAAAATAAGGTAGCAAGTTCAACTCCATCTTTCTATCTAAAGAATCGTTGTTGCTTGATACATTTTGAACTACTCTACTCAAGAGATCAGCTCCATTCCATCTCAAGAGGGTATCATCATATGATGCATAAAACTCCATCAAGCATTCTTTCAGGAATGGACTGCAAGCAAGGATTAGATAAATGTTAAAATAGGGGATAATATGAATTGCTAAGGATCAATTACTAGCACCTGTAGTCATAAAAACCACAAGCAGTTCATACACCCAATTGAAAACTATTTACGAAAATTAACAAATAGTCAAATTTTATTGAAAAACTCTAACACTGTGACATCTACAGGGCTTTTATCTGACCAATGAGTAAAATCTTTCTTTTATCTGACCAATGAGTAAAATCTTTAATAAATGGTTTATGTCTACATCATTTCAGGACATGCCAAGGAATCTAGATCCTATTCAGCCCCTTCCTTCATAAGCTATTCTTTTCAGGTTACTATATCTCATCGTCATTTGTAGGCACAATGAAATCAAATGATTAAACAAAGTGCAACATTATCAATGTTACTCTCCAGGATTTTACCACTGTCAGGTTTTTGTTCCCGTTGAGAAACCATCAGAAGGTGAAAACTTCAAAACTGAAATTCGATCAAGAAACCTGAGGACCATCAATGAAAGGTTCGACGTCCTATCATCAAACGATAACATGCTAAGGAGTAGTTCACTATCTGATGAGCCTATATTTTACAAATATCTTGGATATTTTTATATTTATTTTGAGCTTAATTGAGAGAAAAATTATGTATTACCTTAGTGAATTGTATTTATATGCCTAAAAATGTTCTTATTAATTTTATTTGATTCAATTCACTAATTTCTATTATTTGATACAGGTTAAGGGCATTTTGGACAAAAAAGATTTATCCCTGTACATACCATTCCATTCGTGGAGCAGTTCTCAAAGGAGACTAGCTTCGAGCTCGTAGACCGTTTCGTCATTAGGCTACTTCTTTTATTATTTTTATTTATGTTTATTTTTAGCTAGTTTTGTTGTGACTAAGACCTTCTTTGAAGGTCGAAACTTTTATGGATATATTTGATTTTTATTAATTTATGAATCTCGACAATATAATTAATTGTTATTAATTGTTCTTAATGCTTGCGATTTTCTGATCAACTATTGCATGAATCTAAATTATTTGTAGAGGCTGAGAAGTTCTATATTTAATTGGATCACGGATAATAACAACATGACGTAAAATTGACTAGAGATAGATTCGATTTCCTTGTGTGGTTTCTAGCGAGTAGGAAACAAAAGCTAGGGAAAGTCCACGGAGTTTTATGCGGTTTTAGGCCTTAAAATCACGTAGAGATACGACTGATTTATTCTCTAAGGCTAGGAGCTTTTCGCCAAGAGATTGGGTCTAGCTTATATTCGGGAATTTCTACCATTAACCTAGTTGAGACTTAAATTGAGAAATCATTTATTTTACATAAAAGGAGTAGACTGGATTTGAGGTGTCTTAGTCCATTCGTTATATATATTTTCATCTCATAAAATTGCATCTTTACTTTATTTAATTGTTTTTCCATTATTAGTTTTACTTAATTCATTAATCCTTATTTTGGTTTAAGTTAGGTTATAAGTAAGATAATTTTCCAGTTAGATAAACAATCCTCGTTGGGAACGATCTTGTACTTACTACTTTATTACTTGTTGATATTTGTGCACTTGCAAGTTTCGCATCAAGTTTTTGGCGCCGTTGCCGGGGATTGTTTTTATCTAGTGTAGAATTATATTACTAAACCTAAGTTTAAACTTTACTTTATTTTATTATTTGCTTGATTTTTTATATATTTTATTTTTATTTATTTTATATTTTATTTTTTTATTCTCAAGAAAGAGTCTGCTAAAATTATGGAGGATTCAAACAAGATGAGCGGACGCATACAAATCTCCAAAGAGGATTTTGAGGCAGCAATAGTGTAAGCCCTAAGGGCGAACAAACTCAGGTTTTGATATTGGACAAACTTTTAATGTTGTGTCTAATGATCTTAATCTTTGGGATAGAATATCGGAACTCATTATGGAAGCTCTAAGTGCTTCAATCAAGTCATTGGTATCAAGATTCAAAGTCATATTCAAGGCTTATCTTTCAAGATTGAAGATTGAAGACTTAGGTTTGGTTAGATTAGCTTTGCCGTTATTAGTCGTTATCTTATAAGCTCTAACCAATGCTCTTATGAACATAAGCTCTACACTCAAGTCTTGCATGTTTTCATAAACACGTTTTCAAAAGGCTAAGTTTTCAAAAGGATTCTTAAATGTGTTCGTATCTTCAAAGCCTTTGTTTTCTACGTCTAAGTCCTTTAAAATGGTTTTCCAAGTGTTCTTACTTGTTACCTTTTGGGAAAACCTTTTAGACTTCTAAAGACTTCAAAAGATTTCAAAACGTGTGAAAAATCAGCTCAGAGGTCGGATCATCCGAGTTTTCCTCGGATCAACCGAAGCTAGACAGAGAGTTGAGCCAAAACTGGTCGGTCGACCTATGGCCAACTTCGGTCGACCGAGATGGTGCAAAGTGGATCCGAACTCTAGTTCGGTCAACCGAACTCTGTGTTGAACTAGCCGTTATTTGACCGTTAAAGAGTCGTTTTTCAGCCATATTTTGAAATGTATATATACTCCAAAGCTTTAGAATGACTCTAACACTTACATGGGCTTGCAAAACATATTCTCATTGATTTCTCATCAAGTCTAAACACCTTCAAAGAAAAATGCACTTCATTGCCATGATCTAAATCATTCAAAGGTGAATTTCAAAAGCAAGACAAAGAGTGTGCTTCATATGTTCTAAGAGCTGAAATTGTTTGTGCTTCAAAGGTATATCTTTCACTTAGAAGAGTGAACAACCTTGTTCTTTAAACATTCTTAATTCCCTTTCTTAGTGATAGGGTTATTTGTTTAAATCCTACTTAGTGTGGGCAATTGTAAAAGTCCTACTTTGTGTGGGCAAGCTCTTTGTGAGTTTTGAGTTGTGGTTGTGTTGTAAAACTCTTAGTGAGTTAGCCACAAGTGTAAACATTCTTCTTAGTGAAGTTGTTTAAAATCCTTGGGTGCGGCTCAAGGTAGTGGATGTAGATTCTGAGTGAATCGAACCACTCTAAATCCTTTGTCTTGTTGTTGGGTTTTGCTTTAGCTTTTGTTCATCTTGTTCAAACTCTCACTAGCATTGAAAAGATTCGAAATAGTTTGCAAGATCGATTAAAACCCAATTCACCCCCTCCTCCTCTTGTGTTTTACAAATAGCAACCATGGGAGCTCAATTGGGATATACATTTGATTTTATTAAAGAAGACCTTCCATGTGATACAGATGAGCATCCTAATGAGTTGGAGGAAACCACAGTAATAGATGAAAGTACATTAGAGCAAAATCTAGAGATTGAGCCTACTACGCTTGAGGAAGATGATGAAATCGAGCATTATCCACTTATCCAAAATCCACAAGGTGAAAGAGGTAAGGAAGGTAAGAAAGAAAATAATAATAATATTGATATTAAATCTCTTCCTTTTTCATTTAATGTTGAAGTAGATTATGTGCCTTTTAATACCTTTGAATCTTTAAATAATTTTTCAAAAGGGAAATTCTTATCTATTGATGCTATTGACGTGTTTATGGATGATTCTTCTTCTAAGTATATAGCATGAAAAATAGGTGGAGAATGGCATAAACCTTTCAAAGAGAGAAAAAGAAATTTAGCAAAGAGTTTTAAAGATAGTATAAAGCAAAAGAGGTTTGCTTTTAAAGGCCACAAAGTGAAGAATCGTTTCAAAGTGGTGAATGTTGGAGGAAACACTTGCCTTCTTGATCATCCTCCTGATTGATTGAGCATATAAAGGAAGTCAAGCTCGAGACTATAAACGAGAATTATTACTAATCCTTCTCTTTGAGTCTTTTTATTGTAGGAGGGTCATGTTTTTTTTCTTCTTGGAAATCTAAATTTATTTTAGATTTCTTTGATTTTTCTTGATTCTTCTTGTCCCCAACAAAAGTTAAAAAATTAAAAAACTCGAAAAATTATTTTAGTTAGTTTTTTTTATTTACTTATTTATTTTTTCTATCTTTTGTAGGAAATTGCTTGAGCCTTGGTGGTGTTACGATTGCGTTCTTTTCATAATCCGCTCTCCAAAATGCTTCAATTATCCGGCTAAGTTTCTTAACCCTTCCTTTGTGTTTTCTTACTTTCGAATATTGAGGACAATGTTTATTCTTAAGTGGGGGGTGGAGATTTAGTTTATTGCTGAAATTTTTCAAAATTCAGAATTTTATGTTCTTAAAGTTTTATTTCTGGAAAAATATCTGAAAAATTAAGAGATTTTTTTGAGCATGAATTCTTCTTGATATTCTTGGAGCTTGTTGATATGATTCTCTAATGATATAGATTAAAATGTGATTGATGAATATAATCTTGAATATTTCCTTGCTAATTTAATCTTAGTATGGAACTTGAGTTAACTTTGTCATGACCCTTGTGAATTGATGAAGATACTTAGACTCATATTACGTGGTTAATTGCATATTTTGGTCAATATCTTCACAAACTAGAACTTGTTGAATTACATACTCGAGGCGAAATTTTTAAGACTTTTCGATTTGCTTGTTGGATGATATTAGACATATCTTTGAATCATTTGAGCCTTTCAAGTTTTTCCATCTACATTATATCCCTAGTACCCCCAAGCTTTCTCAGTTCTGTTGATAATAATGGTTGAGACCGCCATTCAATTAATTATCATATCGTTAGCTTCATTAACTCACCTTGAACCCACAAATATTATTTTCCATTCCCATATGAGAGAGGAAAGTGCATGCTTATTTTACAAGAAATTCTTATATTTGAAAGTAAAGTTGTTATGAGACTTGAGATTTGTTGTGCAACGAATTTGAAATTGGTTGTGGAAGTTATGAGTTTGTCTGAAGAAAAAAAAAAAGAGATGGAAAAAGAAAAAAGAAAAAAAAAGAAAAGGAGGAAAAAAAATAAAATAAAAAGAAGAAGACGAGTTCATACATTGAGATATTATGTAGTCTTCTTTTGGATTGGTGATAAAGTGGAAAAAAAATATCTTATGCCTTCTCAATGAGTTTTCTTCTTTAATTCCCAAAATACATGGAGATAAATTGTGAATTTGAGTATGTTTTAGGAAGGAAAAAATACTACATGGTAAAATCTTGTCATTATAAGCGCGTTTCTCTTTTCTTTCTCTCTCTCAATTTTGAATATCCTATCCCTTCGTTTCATAGCCAATTCCCTAGCCTAACGTTATAAGCCGAAACGTCCTAATAGACTCAAGTGAATTGATTTGACTTCATTAGTGGAGAGTATGTAAGTTAACAAGGCTAGCATTGTTTTATTATTATCAAAAAAGTGTTTTTGACTGCATAATACTTGTTTAAGTGTTGATTCAAGTCCTTGGTATTGTCATAGTAAGTCTCAACTCTTCATAATAAGAGTCTATTAGCTTTGTTATATTTATTGTTATATTTGGATTGAAACTTTTTGGTTGATATCTGTGGCGAATTTTTGAAGCTAGTAACGTGAACGTTGAGATTAATGGAAAGATAAATATTTCTAAGTGATTCTTTTTCCTGTGAATTGTTCTCTTTGCTCGAGGACGATCAAAATCTGAAGTGGAGGGTAGTTGATGAGCCTATATTTTACAAATATCTTGGATATTTTTATATTTGTTTTGAGCTTAATTGAGAGAAAAATTATGTATTACCTTAGTGAATTGTATTTATATGCCTAAAAATGTTCTTATTAATTTTATTTGATTCAATTCACTAATTTCTATTATTTGATACAGGTTAAGAGCATTTTGGACAAAAAAGATTTATCCCTGTACATACCATTCCATCCGTGGAGCAGTTCTCAAAGGAGACTAGCTTCGAGCTCGTAGACCGTTTCGTCATTAGGCTACTTCTTTTATTATTTTTATTTATGTTTATTTTTAGCTAGTTTTGTTGTGACTAAGACCTTCTTTGAAGGTCGAAACTTTTATGGATATATTTGATTTTTATTAATTTATGAATCTCGACAATATGGTTAATTGTTATTATTTGTTCTTAATGCTTGCGATTTTCTGATCAACTATTGCATGAATCTAAATTATTTGTAGAGGCTGAGAAGTTCTATATTTAATTGGATCACGGATAATAACAACATGACGTAAAATTGACTAGAGATAGATTCGATTTCCTTGTGTGGTTTCTAGCGAGTAGGAAACAAAAGCTAGGGAAAGTCCACGGAGTTTTATGCGGTTTTAGGTCTTAAAATCACGTAGAGATACGACTGATTTATTCTCTAAGGCTAGGAGCTTTTCGCCAAGAGATTGGGTCTAGCTTATATTCGGGAATTTCTACCATTAACCTAGTTGAGACTTAAATTGAGAAATCATTTATTTTACATAAAAGGAGTAGACTGGATTTGAGGTGTCTTAGTCCATTCGTTATATATATTTTCATCTCATAAAATTGCATCTTTACTTTATTTAATTGTTTTTCCATTATTAGTTTTACTTAATTCATTTATCCTTATTTCGGTTTATGTTAGGTTATAAGTAAGATAATGTTTCAGTTAGATAAACAATCCTCGTTGGGAACGATCTTGTACTTACTACTTTATTACTTGTTGATATTTGTGCACTTGCAAATTTGCATCACTATCCAAAAACAGTGGATCACCAAAGCAATGGATACTGATATTGTGGGTATGGTCTACACGCTTCCGGAGTCATTCACATCAACGCAAACTCGTAAAATAGTGTTGCTTGACGAAATGGATGACGAAGAAGTTGCAATCCTCATGCTTGATGATCTTAGGCCAACCAAGTAAAGAAAATGTGAAGTTCTCATTATCAAAAGGGAAGACGTGGCTGACAGAGTCTAGCTAACCCAACCACTGGAAAACTCAATGAAATATTTGAAACCATTATACAATTACGAAATCATTTAAAGAATACTTGTGCCTAGAATCTTGGTGGACAATGACACAACTATCAGTATCCTCCCGACTTACATGATTATAAAGTTTGAGTTTTAAACTTGTGTTTTTTTGGAATGCATTGGTATAACTTTTGAGGATTCTATTTTTGGTTGTATAATTGTGATTCTCTATAATGCATTGGTATAGCTTTTGGGGATGCTATTTTTGGTTGTATAATCGTGGTTCTTTAGAATGCATTGGTACAGCTTTTGAAGATACTATTTTTGGTTGTATAATCGTTGTTCTTTACAATAGATTGGTATATCTTTTGGAGTACTATTTTTTGTTGTATAATCGTGAATTTTTCAGTGTTTTTAGGGAATTTATTCATATATCACGGTTTTTGGTTTATATTGTTTTTTGTGGCACAAACTATTGACTTTTCAAATTTTATTTTTTTTAAATAAACTTAGTTTAGAGATCAATTCGAGAAAATGATTAATCGAAATCGTTATCAAAACGGTTGCTAATTAGAAACCGAAAATTTTCGTCTCTAAATCAATGGTCTCTAATCAATCGCTAATTAGAAACTGAATAGTCAGTCTATAAGTAGCGACCAGAAATCCGGTCTCTATATAGCGATTGAATCTTCAGTCTCTAATTTGAGACCGTAAATACGGTTGGTAATTATCAACTGAAAACCCAGTCCCTGATTTGAGACCGAAATTCTGGTCATTGTTTAGAGATAGAAATATAAATCGCTATTTAGAGACCAGAATTTCAGTCACTGTTTATAGACCGAAAAGACAGTCGCTATTTAGAGTGATTTTCTATCGCTAGCCAGAGACCGAATTTTCAGTCTCTGATTGGAGACCGAATATTCCGTCGCAAAATAGAGACTACAAATTCAGTTGCTATATATTCGGTCGCTAAGCAGTTGCTAAGATTCGGTCTCTATTTTATGTAACACCCCATTCCATGAGCATTTTTTTACGTGCACCAATCTTGAGTTAATCCTCGTTTTAATGTTCGATTTTCTGGTATGAGACATATAGGAATGATTATACTCTTATCTTAACAAGTTGGGTTAAATTTTTAACAAGTTTAAGTGTGCAATTGAGACGATTTATATATAATTTATGATAATTTACGGTTTAGTAATTGCTAATGGGTAGTGAAATTAGTTTTTGGTATATAATTTCTTCTCTGGAAATAATAACTATAAGGATCCTTTCGACTTTAATAGTTTTCTTGTAGATAAAATTTGAGTAGATTTATACCAATATATTTATAATTTAAACTTTATTTTGAAAATGGATTTTAGATTTAGTAAACTTTTACTTGTAGATAAATATGCTTACTATATTAATATTTGAGATTTTGGTTTCGAACTAGATTATTGTATCTACACAAATATTTGCTAAATACCGTAAAATTGAAGTATAAAGATTGATTTACTTTATTTTAGTAAAACTATTGAGTTATACTTTACTATGTAACATTTTAAACAAAAAATAAAAATAAATAAGTTACTCTATTATTATTAGGGAAGACAATGGAACCGATTAAATTGGAGATCCGGTTCGATCTAACCTGGTTGGGCCGGGAATTTTTCGGTTTAGGTTAGAGGTGGGGATGAATTTGGCCCTGCTAACGGGAGCGGGACCGAAGGCGGAAGAAATAATATCCCGTCCCCATCTCGCCCCGACCCGTATGGCCCGTCTAAAATACTAAATAGAAAGAGTATAAAATACCTAACAAATTGAAATAGACGTCAAATTTGGAGAAGATAACGTGAATCAAATTCTCTTCGGGACTTCTCCTCCTCCTGAACCTTATAGTAACCCCATTGCTCATCGCCTCTTCCACCCTACTGCAGTTACTCCTTCTCGCATCAGGTACAATCATGATGTTTAGATATTTTTGTGTTTGTCTTTCTTTAAATTCATTAGAATTAGAATTTAGATATTAGTGTTAGATTCACGATCTAAGATGAGTTTAGTTAATTCTGTGTTTCCAAAATATTTGGTGAAATTGAATCAATTTCGTTTTACAGGCATTAAATATCAAGGTTCTGTTTTGGGACTTTTGTTAAAATTTCACTAATTGTTTCTAGTCAAGGTTGATCCTCTGTTGGGACGAAAGTGGAAATTTGGGAAAAACAATTCCCGCTTTTCCCCAGTTGGGGCTGGGCCTCTACCGGAGCTGGGATGAGATCCACATCCATCCCCATTAATATGACTGGGTCGAGGATGGGGATGCGATAGAAGAGACGAGGCTGGAGATCGTAGTATCCGCCCCACCCGGCCCCATTTCCATCCCTAATTATTATAAGGTAAATTAGTGAAATCATGGCTTTAACATATTACGATTGGTGAGTTAGGTCCCTAAACATTATTTTTTTAAGGTTCCAGAACAACTTACGTGTTGGTTCCAAAGGTTCTTTCGCTAAAAAAAAAAATGTTAGTCAACCTTTAAAAAAATATCCCACTAAAAAAGGCAGTCAAACTCGCGATCCTACATAAGATCGGAAGGGCATATAAGGATCGTAGAATCGTAACTCGGATCGTAGATCCTACTTACTTTAAAAAAATATTTAAAAATATATATGTACTCTTAGAAACACATTTCAATCACAAATTTAAAGTGTCTTAAAGAAAAAAAAGATAATCAAATACTCAAAGTAAATCATTCAAGTTATTAGCATGTTTATTAATTATAAAGATAAAAGTACAAATATCATGTACTAAAATTAAACATGTTTATTAAATTTAATTTGAAGTTAAAAAAATTAAATAAAGGCAATGTAAAAAGATTCTGTAAAAATAGCTGAGATTATTGTGAAACAACTAAATTTTTCAAAGAAAATGTGAGAATTGAAACAGTCAATTACCGGAGTTAATGACTAAGTAAAGAATTTGCCTGTTGCTGAAACATGATTCAAATGGTAAAACTTCATTTTAAATGACTAAGTATTCAGCAAAAAAGTCAATCGGAGTTAATTTAATTGGTAAAATGTGCGTAATTTCTATTTTTAATTAAGATTCAAATATCTCCTGAGATATATAAATTTGTATACTCTTAAAGTATCATTTATGAGTATAAGAAATGATAAAAAAAATTAGAAAAAATATAAAGTGTTTCAGCAAAAAAAAAAATTAAAAATTTTAGTTTTGAGTGGACTCGTAGGATCGGTAGGATCGTACCGATCCTACCAGATTACCGATTCTACGTAGGATCTAACTCGGGAGACCCTTTAAAACTCGTAGGATCGTACGATCCTACGAGTCAACTCGCGAGTTTGACTGCTATGCTCAAAACACTAGGGGTATTTTTGGTAATTCATATACCTAACCCACCCCAACCCCAACCCCATTTTCTAACACATTTCAAAACCCCACACCATTTTTGGAAAGCAAATGGGTGTATCCTAGTTCATAACTGAATATGATTGTCTAATTTAGTTCAAAAGGTATTGATGGGATAAAATGACTTGATGAAGAAATGGAGGTTGAAGAACATGGGATAAGGACATTATTTGTGTGGAACACCGTCTTTGTGATGTTTGGCTGCTCCACGGCGAGTCAAGAGGGGTTCGACGTTGGGGTTAGTCACCATGTGCGGGTTGGTAGGTGCCCCAGGTCGTGTAGACTGGTTTTGTGTTTGAGGAGGCATAAAGGTAGGAAAAATCGAGCTCATACTGGTGTGAGGCTGGTGAAGACTTCGGGATCCAAACTTGTCTTCGTTGAGCTCGACTTCGGTTTTGGAACTATTTTGGAAATTCAGTTTTAGAGGCTGCACTGATATGTCTTGATTCACTCAGATTTTTCGATTGCGCCTCAACCCTTGATGTGTTTCTTTTGCATTTGTTTTTTAAACTCAATGTAAAATGGATTAGTTTGCACTGAGAATATTTCCGAAAAGCATTTGCATGCATTAAATAAAAGAATTTGAAAATACAATGGCACACACACGAGCTCACTGCTTTTTGGCTCACAACTGTTTTATGACATGTTTAAGATAAGATAGTCCAGGAACCTTGTGGTAGTCTCTACTTGGAGCTTGAGGAAGTCGTTGGCAATATACTAAGATACTTTTGAAAACTTTATTTATAATATCCACCCATGAAAATTATGTTTTTAAATTGTTTTTCTTTTAATAGTTAACTCCTCTATATTATGTGTTCTCGATTTGCTGTCTTTGCCTCCGAACATTCAAGTTTTTTTTATTTATGTTAGTGCCGAGAGGCATGTAGATACCCTACTCATCTACAGTGGACCCTAGTGGAGGGTTGGGGTGTCATAATTTATTTTTGTCTCTAACTGCCTTAGTGACGAAAAATATTGAACTAAGAGATTTTATCTCTAAACTGGGTTTAGAGACCTATTAGAGACCGAAGAGTTGGTCTCTAACCGACTGGTTTCTAGTAGTGGATATGGGTTGGGTTATAGGGAAGGTGGGAAGGAGAAAGAGATTGGTTGGGTGAAATAGAGTATATGTCGTCTAGGCTGCATGGAAGGGAAAAGCTAAAACAGTGAGATGGGCATAATGTTCGAATACAGAAATGGAGAGAGGATAGAGGATAGAGGGAAATGGGAAGAGAAGATGTATGGTGGGACGAGTAAGGGTGATTGACAACGGGTCTAAAAGCTTCGCAGCAACAACACCTGATTCGATGTCGAATCTTACTGCAATGGCATGGCTAACGACTAGGGTTGCGTTTGTGCTGGGTTGAAAAAGAAGATGACATTTAGGATTGGAGATTTTAGGGTTAGAATGTTAGAAGTTCAAAGGGTAATTTTGGTAAAATAAAAATGTTATTCTTAAAAGTTCAAAATGAAATTGCTAACGTTCGTCAAGTTGAGGTTGGAATTTGGATTTAGGTTTCCAATTGAAAAAATTAAAATAATTGATATCCAAGTGAAAATCAATCCACACTTCGTAGACTGAAGTTTATAATGCATATACCATGAAATTTTCTAAATTCATGGAGAAAGGTGAGGCAATGGACCCATTTGATTCCTATGTGGCTCCTCCAGTATGAACAAGGGAAACACGCGTCATAAGCTTATAGTTCAATTGCTCAAATAGATTCTTATTGGCCCCTAAATATTTGATCCAACCTGAAATATCCAAAGGGGAGAACTTAAGAGAGGGTGAATTAGATTCTCAAACCTTTTCGTTTTTCTACCAAATTTGTTTCCTAAGTGATAACCTTAACAACAATTATGTAGATTAAGTAAATAAGGTGAGCTAAAGGATTAACAATTTAGATGACTAGCGTGTTTAGATGCAGCACATATGAACCCAAGACAATGAATATGATCAATAATAAGCTAAGTCAAGATTCCTATATGAAAATCTTGTATGTTCAAACAACCCAAGTCATAAGACCAACACTAAGCAAGATATATATAAAGTTGTTAAGATCACTTAGTGCAAGTCAAATCGTCAAGCCAAGGCAAGATATAACAAGCAAACAATTTAACTCAGTATAGACAAATAGAGTTCATACAAACAAGTTCTTATGGAATATGAGCACAATTAATAATGTAAGAACTTGAAAGTAAAAATGTAGAGTTAGAAGATCAAACACGAGGATTAAGAGTGGTTCGATCACAAAGATTTACATCCACTACCTTAGGACGCACCCAAGGATTTTGGCAACTTCACTAGCTTCCCAACAAATGAAGGTGGGATAAACCTCTTTTACATAAGGGGACAACTCACAAAGAGTTTTTCTTGAACCACTTCACTAGCTCACACAGAGCCTAACTTACACGGAGCTATATCTAGTCTCACACAGAGAACACGCTCACAAAGAGCTTTTATAACTCACTAAGAACTAAGCTCACAAAGAGTGAATCTCATAGAGAAAAAATATCACTAAGAGACAAACTCTCAAAGAGCTAAGCTCACTAAGAGATAATCTCACAAAGAGAATGTTTAACCTAAAAAACGAGACTTTACAATTAAGGCTCAATACAACAAATCCCTGTATGGATTGGATAATAGAAATGATAGCTCTAATTCAAATTAAAGAGTATGTACTAAAAATGATGTATTTTGATAAAGATGAAAGAATTAAGCTCTTGAAAGTGTTTGGTTGCTTGTTTAAAGTGTATATAACAAAGTCCCTCTTATAGCATCGTTAACTATGAAAAATCAGACTTAAAGGCTTTATATATAGGAAAAAAATGACAAGAAAAAAATGTTACAACGTACTATATTATTGCATGTGATGGGACACTCCGGTCGACCGAACTAGCGGGTAGGTCGCCCGGGGTGCTTCCGAATTAGTATAGACGTGCTATTGGACACATTGGGGTCAACTGCAAAGGGTGGTCCGGTCGTCCAGAGCAAGGGTTCGGTCGACTAACCTAAAACATGGTCGTCCGTACAATATAGTTGTTGGAGTTTTGGAACATTCAAAATTGACCAAGTGTAAAAGACACTTCGGTCGACCGGACATCACATGTCGGTCGACCAACCTTCATCAGGTCTTCCAAGGTTTAGGATCCGGTCAATCGGAGTGAAGGCCAAAAGTGGTTTTTCCACTTGGTCACATTTCTAATGTTCCCAAACTTAGGCCCAAGTGTTTTTCAAAGTCTTTTAAAACAATTTTAAGATCTTATGCATAAGCCATCACTAACATGTGTTTTCAAAAACTTTTTCAAAGATCAAATCAAAGTATGTATGATGGTTTTGAAAACATGCAAGAGCTTTACATACTATAAACCAGTATTCTCAAATATGATTAGTTACAAGGGATATACCTATGTAGAACATGACTAATCTTTTTAGGTCTTCAAGATGTAATCTTCTTTGAGCTTGTCTTGAGACCCTAATCAATCTCTTCATGTGGTGAAGTCCTTTTGCAATCTTCTAAGTGTAGCACCATGGACTTCATCACTTCCTTTATTAAGAGCTTACTTCATTATGAACTTCACATGAGATTGAGTAGTGGATCTACTTCAAGTTTGTGCCATGGAGCATTGCATAGTGTAGTTTCTTCTTGATGAATCCTTCAAAGTGATCCTTGATGTGGTGGCATCTTCAATGTTGTAGGATTGTCACCTTTGATATTCATAGAAGCCTCCTTACCATTTTCATCAATGTAGGTGTGAGTGAAATATCTTATCATCAAAACACAATCCCACACAAATATGAGAACTTCTCAATGGTTTGTTATCATTAAAACTAGGTTGATCGCATTTGGCCTTAGGCTTACACAACTCATATTCCTTGTCAAATATTAAAACAAAATAAAATATATAGCCAATGAGAAGTTGTATTATATTACTTTTAAAATAAATCAACACTCGAATGATGTTGGAATTTGTTCCTTTTAATAAAAATCAAGGACATTTTTCATTTAAAAATAAAAGAAACATAAGAAACACAAAACTCTTTTTGTTTTAATTTTTTACTTTTGAAAATATTCAAAATGTAACCAAAAGTATATATCTATCTATATTACAGAGACTGTTTTTAGTTTCAGCCAATCACATTCTTCTAAATCCTACGTGTAATTTCCATGAATTTTGGTTCAATTAATTATTTTATAAAAGCTTGATTGGTTGGTTAAATTTTACTTTGGTTGTAAACTCTTGATTGGCTTATAAGAGTATCCCACATTGAAAAGTTACATTGTTTTTTGAGGTTGACAATACTACAAAAGAGAGTACTGTGACATGTTTTGAGTGAGAAATTGGGCTGACATTTCAGCCCATCAAATTAGGGAAGCCCACTTATTTGATTCTTATATTTTTTATTTATATAAATATAAATAGTTAAAGCTTTAACAAATAATGGGTAATTTGGATGACCGGGTCCTCTGAATTCCGATTGAGCTTACAATCAAGTTCGATTTAGCTAAGACTTATGCAATGTTCATTTGTTGTTTTTTTATTCTTATGCATCATTTTTATTTTCATAATATCTTTTTAAAAATAAATAAATATGGATATTTAAAAATTAAAAAAAAATCATTTCCCTTCGTTTATACTGCAAAAATCAAGTGAATCTTCTTTAAACTCACAAAAACTAAAGTATTAAATTTTATAAATTTTAATTTCTAATAAAATAAAAAAGTAGAAAATATTAATTTAAAGTCATATAAGAGAATTAACAACAATAAAGACTCCCACATAAAAAAAAATAGTGTATAAAATTAATGTGTATAAAATTTATACTCCTTTTCGAACCCGTAACATTCGGGATGAATGCTACACCACATTGCCAGCTACTCTGGCAAGTTTTTGACAACTATTTTATTTAACTCTTTTAATGTAATGCTAATTTAAGTAAACTTTTCCATGATCTCTAACAAATCTAAACTAATAGTATTCTTGGTATGATATAACAATCTACATTAAATATATTATCTTCCTCAATTTCAAGATTCAAACTATCTATCTATATTTATATTACGGGGCACTGTTTTTAGTTTCGAGTCAATCATATTCTTCTAAATCCTACGTGTAATTTCCATGAATTTTAGTTCAATTAATTATTTTATAAAAAATTTGATTGGTTGGTTAAATTTTACTTTGGTTGTAAACTCTTGATTGGCTTATAACGAGTATCCCACATTGTTTTTTGAGGTTGACAATACTATAAAAGAGAGTACTTTGACATGTTTTGAGTGAGAAATTGGGCTGACATTTTATCCCATCAAATTAGGGAAGCCCACTTATTTGATTCTTATATTCTTTATTTATATAAATATAAATAGTTAAAACTTTAACAAATAACGGGTAATTCGGATGACCGGGTCCTCTGAATTCCGATTGAGCTTCCAATTAAGTTCGATTTAGCTAAGACTTACGCAATGTTCATTTGTTGTTTTTTATTCTTATGCATCATTTTTTATTTTCATAATATCTTTTTAAAAATAAATAAATATGGATATTTAGAAATGAAAAAAAATCAATTCGCTTCGTTTATACTGCAAAAATCAAGTGATAGAACTGCTTCAAAATTTTAAGAGTATATAAAAGAAGAAGTCTTCATAACCTACTTTGAACCAGATTAAAACTGCTTCAAAATTTTAAACTCAAGTATTTCAAAATTCTGCTAACAATAATTTTTTTGATAGATTTATGATATTTTTTCATTATATTAATAGATTAAACAAAAATTTAATAGTATTAACTAAGCAAATGCACTTAGAGTTCTACATATTGATAATTAAAAGGTTAAAAGGTAATAATCAAACTTATAGTAAAAAAAAGTTCTTTTTGCTAACATTACAAAAACTCTTTTTCCTTGCATATGCATTTTTTAAGAAATAATGTATGTCCCGTGCATAGCACAGATTTTTTGCTAGTGTATATATATATATATATTACAGAAACCTTATACATACATATATTTGTATCTATATATTTCTTCCATCATTTTTCTTAGATTTTCACATTTTTTATTTAATTTACTAATTTTTATTGGTTGAGAATATTTAGGTTAATTAAATTAATTGAAAATTAACTTATCTTAATAAAAATTAAATATCAACTTTTATTGGTGCAAAAATGTTAAACTATTTTATTTAAATTGGGAGAGGGGGGAATCTATCCCCCGACCTGCAAGTCGGATGCTACGCCACATTACCAACTACTCTGGCAGGTATTTGACAACTATTTTCTTTAATTTTTTTAATGTAATGCTAATTTAAATTTTATTTTGGTTGTAAACTCTTAATTGTCTTATAAGAGTATCCCACATTGAAAAGTTACATTGTTTTTTTAGTTTGACAATACTATAAAAGATGATACTTTGACATGTTTTTAGTTACAAAATTGGGCTGACATTTTAGCCCATCAAATTAAGGAAGCCCGATTCTTTGCTTCTTATATTTTTTATTTATATAAATATAAATAGTTAAAGTTTTAACAAATAACGGGTAATTCAGATGACCGGGTCCTCTGAATTCCGATTGAACTTATAATCAAGTTCGATTTAGCTCAGACTTATGCAATGTTCATTTTTTTTTATTCTAATGGAGAATTTTTATTTTCATAATATATTTTTAAAAATAAATAAATATGGATATTTAAAAAAAATCAATTCGCTTCGTTTATACTGCAAAAATCAAGTGAATCTTTTTCTAAACTCTCTAAAACTAAATTATTAATTTGTATAAATTTTAATTTATAATAAAAGTTAAAAATATTAATCTAAAGTCAAATAAGAGAATTAACAACAATAAAAACTCCCACATAAAAATAATAGTTATTATTTTTAAAATTTGACAAATGACAAGACTATAAAAGAAAATTAATGTGCATAAAATTTATACTTCCTCCGATACAAAATAGAAGTTTTTTTAAGAGTTATTTTTTGTTGCAAAATATAGGTCTTTTTACAAGAATGGTGCATTTATTGGCTAATTTACCCTTACATTATTTTCTCCATATATTCATTTTTGTCAAAATGTATAGTTCTCATGCAACTCTTCATTAATTTATTTGTTCTTTTGGAGTATTATTTAGGGGTACTTTAGTCATCTTGATTAGTATATTAATTTGTGTGAAAACTCCTAAAAAGACTTATATTTTGAATCGGAAGGAGTATCTATCTATATTTATATTACAGAGTCTGTTTTCAGTTTCAGCCAATCACATCCTTCTAAATCCTACGTGTAATTTCAATGAATTTTTGTTCAATTAATTATTTTATAAAATTTTGATTGGTTGGTTAGATTTTACTTTGGTTGTAAATCCTTAATTTTCATACAAGAGTATCCCACATTGAAAAGTTACATTGTTTTTTGAGTTTGACAATACTATAAATGAGTGTTCTTTGACATTTTTTCTTTCATTAAACATTACGTTTCCATGCATAGCACGGGTATTTTTGCTAGTCTATATATATTACAGAAGCTCGTTTTTCCTTTTACACCACGTTGCCAGCTACTCCAGCAGGCATTTGACAACTATTTTCTTTAATCATTTAATGAAATGCTAATTATATTATGTTCCTTAATTTCATATTTCAAAACTCATCACATTATTCTAAATCTTACATGTAATTTCCATAAATTTTGGTTCAATTATTTATTTAATTTCTATTGGTTGGTTAAATTTTACTTTTATTGTAAACTTTTAATTGGCTCATAAGAGTATCCCACGTTGAAAAGTTAGATTTTTGTTTGAGTTTGAGAATACTATAAAAGAGAGTACTTTCACAAGTTTTGAGTGGGAAATTGGGCTGACATTTCACCCCATCAAATTAGGGAAAGCACACTCATTTGTTTCTTATATTTTTTATTTATATAAATATAAATAATTAAAGTTTTAAAAAATAACGGGTAATTTAAATGGCTGGATTCTCTGAATTCCGAACGAGCTTAAAATCAAGTTCGATTTAGCTTAGATTTATGCAATGTTCATTTTATGTTTTTTATTCTTATGCAATATTTTTATTTTCGTAATATGTTTTGAAAAATAAATAAATATGGAAATTTTAAAATGAATAAAAATCAATTCGCTTCGTTTATACTGGAAACAAGTGAATATCTTTCTAAACTCTCTAAAACTAAAGTTTTAATTTGTAGAAATTTTAATTTTTAATAAAATAAAAATAAGTAAAAAATATTAATCTAAAGTTATGGTTTTTAATATATTAATGTCGTTTCTTCTATTCTAATTTTCTAGATTTTTGTTTTTGTTTTTCAATATTATTCAAGAACCCACATTGAAAGTGTACGAAATTTTTGGAGTTTGACAACATTATAAATAAAGGTGTTGAGCATGTTTTTTCAATTGAATGAATTGGTGGGTTGATATTTAGCCATTAAATTAAGTGGCAAGCTCAATTTGCTTTTCAACTTTTTCATTCCAATAGTCAAATTTATTTATTTTAAAAAAAATATATAAAAATTTAGCTAACAGAGCCATTTGATTTTTGGTATAACCTGCGAGAAAACCTGCTTATTATTGTTTTTCATTTAAAGAGTCAAAACTTAAAAACAAAATTTTGCAGAGCCATTGTTTTCATATACTATTAATTATATGATAAAATGGAATCCCGAGAATAGCACATGTTATTAGACTATCTTTTTTTTTTTAATAGTAAATTCGTACATATCATTAACGAATATCATGTAGTACATTTGGTAGGAGAAATCCCAGTTGGTCTCCAAACCATTGATTGGAAGCTCTAAGCTTCAATGCGTATTTTGCCAATTTATCAGCAGTATGATTACAAGATCTGTGCGCAAAAACTAAATTGGCTACTCTACTCCCCAACAAATTCTGAATTTGACTAACAATGTGGCCTAAAGGGGAAAGATCCTCCTCAAAGTGATGGATTTGGTTAACAAGTGATTGACAATCACTTTCAATGACGATGGCATAGTGACCTTGAGCTAAAGCGAACCGAATTCCTTCCAGTAGAGCTATCGCTTCTGTGTATGCAGGGCTGGAAGATTGAGAAATAAACTTTGTCGCTCCTGCTATAAATCTGCCTTCATGATTGCGTATGATAAAACCTATTCCTCCCTCATGATTAGACCAAGCTCCATCAACGTTGAGCTTTATGAGCCCTTCATCAGGGGGCTTCCATTTAAAATATGGTGGTTGTTTTGCAGCTGTTTGTGTCTTCTCTTTTTCGGATGGTGCAAACATTGGTGCTTTCCCCTTTAACGTGTATTTTATTTTTTCAGAGTTGGGTAAAGGTTGGCGAACTCCTGATGGCCTTGAGTATGATAAGTGAATATTACTGTATTCAGCAGCATTGACCATAACGAGATTTCCTACTTCCTCTGGAGGTCTCCGTGTGCCTTCAAAGACAGTCATGTTTCGGTTGCACCATATATGCCATGTAATGTAAGCGAAAGGAGCAGAATATTCCTTGCTATCTGCCAGGATAGGTATCAGACTATATGGGAAGATATCCTTTTTAATTATGGTCTGGATGTCGAAACTAGTGCAGTTCCATACTTCCAAAGCTGATGGGCATGTAAAAAGGGCATGTGCCTCAGTTTCAATCTCATATTGACAGATAGGGCATTGTGAGTTTATGGTATGCATCCACTTTGACAAATTTTTACAAGTAGGTAATATTCTTTGGAAGATCTTCCAGATAAAGACTTGCAGTTTTGGGAGGATAGATAATTTCCAAATACCTTTCCAGTGGTTCTTAGCCTTGTTCGTGGAGGCGGAAGGGCTATTCTGTTTTCCAAGTCTTGATATCCCGGACTTGACGAGCATAGTCCATTTTTTTGTGTATCCCCAGTACAAGACGGTCAGGCGGCCAAGTATCACAAAGTGGTACTTTAAGAATTTCATCCCTCTCATAAGATGAGAAGAACTCATTAAACATGTGCATATCCCATGTACATCTTTGGTGATCAATGAGGCTAGAGACTGCCATCATTTTCTTGAACAGATCCATACAGACTATCGAATATATTTAATATAATCTAACTATATTTATATTACATAAGGTTTTTTTTTGTTTTTTAACCAATCACATTCTCTAGAAATCTACGTGTAATTTTTTAGAGTTCTGTATTTTTTTTAATAAAATAAAAAGGAGAAGACTAAGAACTCTTATAAAAGGAGTAAATGCATGTCCACATTGAAAAGTTAGATTGTTTTGTTGGGTTTGACAACACAAAAAGAGAATATTTTCACATGTTGTTTTGATGGGAAATTTGGCTGACATTTTCATCCCATCAAATTATGGAAACACACTTTTGTTTCTTATATTTTTTATTTATACAAATATAAATGGTTAAAGTTTTAACAAATAACGAGTGATTCGGATGACCGGGGTCTTCTGAATCCCGATTGAACTTACAATGAAGTTCGATTTAGCTTTGACTTATGCAATGTTCATTATTTTCTTTTTTATTTATTCTTATGCATCATTTTTATTTGCATAATATATTTTGAAAAATAAATAAATATGGATATTTAAAAATGAAAAAAATCAACTCGCTTCGTTTATACTGCAAAAATCAAGTGAATATTCTTCTAAACTCTCTAAAACTAAAGTATTTAATTTGTAAAATTTTTTTTTTTTTAATAAAATAAAAAAATAAAAAATTATTAATCTAAAGTCTCATAAGAAAATTAACAACAATAAAGACTCTCACCTAAAAAAATAGTTATTATTTTTATAACTTGACAAATGACAAGACATTTGCTATTTTTTAGCACTATACAATTCTCGGGTCGGGTCCTCAATCTAATTTCCATTTTTTTTTAAATTTTTTTTATAATTATTTTAAAAGTATTGATTGACATCTTTAACTTAATCAAATTAAATTGTATAATTTAATATATTTATAGTTTTTCTTTTCTCTATTCTAATTTTCTAGATCTTTATTTTTCATTTTCAATATTATTCAAAATCCACATTGAAAATGTACGAAATTTGTGGTGTTTGACCACATTATAAATAGAGAGGTTGAGCATGCTTTTCAATTGAGTGAATTGGTGGGTTGGTATTTAGCACATTAAATTCAGTGAAAAACTCAATTTGCTTTTCAACTTTTTCATTTCAACAGTCAATATTTTTTCAAAAAATAAAATTGGCTCACAGAGTCATTTAATTTTCATATACTCTTAATTATATAGTAAAATGGAACCCCGTGCATAGCACGGGTTATTAGACTAGTATATATATATATAAAAATATTTAGGTTAATTAAATTAATTTATCTTAATAAAAATTAAAGCTGAGAGTACTTATCTTATAGGCCTTTTAACCATTTATTATTTAATAAATTATCTAAACTTGATAAGTGATATGAAATCAAACTTCTCTTTACAATTAGCTTTTTCTTTTTTCTTTTTTCTTTGATTTCAAAATAAAATTATTATCATCTTCTCATTTCAATCTATATTTATATTATAAAGTCTGTTTTCAAGTTTTAACCAATCCAAAACTTCCAAATTTCTATTCTAATTTTCTGGTAATTTTGACTTTTTTATAATTTAATAATTTTAATTGGTTAATATGGATCTTTATCTATTTAATTAATTTGAACGTTTAAGAATATGTTTTAATGGTTAAGAGATAAAATCAATATCTTAATTCATTATTATTAAAAGATATTAAAAATTATCTTAATTAATTGTCATTATCAATAATATGTTAAAAAAATATTGTTTGGTTAGTTCATCAAATCAGAGATCCATTAAGTTAATAAGAAATTAGAAGGATAACGTAGTAAAAGTTAATCCTAATAATTGTCAGATAAATATTTTGAATTCAATGATGATATATCTGATAAGATTAAGTGCTAAACTACTACAGCATCTTATAAGTAAAGAGATAATAGTTTCAAAATTCAAATGAAGATAAAGAAGAGGCGGATAATCACATGGTTAATGAGATAATAGAGACATGATCGAATTTTAATTATTTGAAGTTATATATTTCAGTTTCTCTTCTTTTCCTTTAAATACCCTCTAACCCACTTTATGTATTCTTTGAGTACTTCATAGCATATATATTGCATTCGCGTGACCTATAAATGACGGGTTTTGTTTCTTCTTAACTCACAACTCACAAGCAAACATCATTAACTACCATAGGCACACAGACTCTTTTTTTATGTATATAGATAGACAAATTTCAGGGTTTTTTATTTGTAGAGCTCTCTCTCCATTTTGTGCTTTTTTAATGTTAAATGTAATATTGTTTCTTATATACTAATGCATCTTCAACTATTTTCAGGTTCTAAAGACCAATTCTTCATCAATATAATCCAATCCATTAAAGTAAGAAATTCATATGTGATAAATATTTTAAATTAGCAGGATATTAATTTAAACTAAATATCTTTAACCAAGTGTATTTATCTCCTAGATTATTTAGTTAAATTGAAATTGAAATTCTTTTACAGCACACAACTCAAAATAACTATTCTAAGAATTTTCATCGAACACAACCGGAATTTGCCCCATCAACTAATTTTGTCTATAATTTTTTTGTTATCGTTGATCATTGCTTCATTAAAAAATAACACAATTTTGTTGTTTCTCTATAACAGGTACTACAAAATGGAGGCATATCAAATTCTATTTTGCATCTTATTGTTTAACAGGAAAGAAATATAGTTATGAAAGTTTTGGTATATTATTATTAAGATCATGATATTTTGGTCTCAAAATTTTGAATGGAACAAAAGGGTTTCTTAGCTTTTTGTGTTTTTTTTTTTCAGTTTTGTGGACATCATTGCTTCTGATTCTACAACAATCTCCTTTGCTTAGACCGGGCCTTCCTATGTGTTTAGTCCGGGTCCCCACAGACCATATTTTGTTATTAAAAGTTTCACTGCAGAAAGTTATTGTATTTTTCAATTTTGTGTAATTTATATATTACTTTCTTCTTTTGTATTCCACCAGAAAATTCTATTTGAGGTTTTGCAAGACTATGCAGGAGATCAATTGGTAATGGAGGTGAGGATCTTTATTTATTTGTTTTATTTCCTAAGAAATTGTTATTGATGATTACTAATCTTTTCTTTCCTAAAAAAAATCTTCTCCAGATTATCTTTCCATTAGTTTTTCATTCTTACTATAAGCTGATTTTGTTCTTTTCCCTTCAGATTCTATGTTCAACAGCAGAGGTAAACTTTTATACTTTATGAATTTATTAATAGCATAGTTTATGCAATTTTATGATCAATTTGCGCATACAATGCTGATATTTTGTTTGTTAAACTTTGGTCATATTCCATAAAAATACCAATTTTTAAAGTGGATATGTTACTTGAGTACCAAATTATTGATAAAGGTACGAAATCTAAAAATGTTCGGCTCAACATTATTCTTTTTTATTTTTCATTTTTCTCTTCTTTTCCTCTCCGTCTTTTTTGTCAAGTTTAATCTCCTCCCTCTCTAATGCATGATAGAGATCAAAGCTATTAACCGTTTTTTCTTTTTGGGCTAAAAATTAAAATTGCACATTTCTGAATTCCCAGAGATGAGAGAAATTATGTAGGAATAGCCACTTATAGAAGCAAGTTTCGTTGAAAACAAAAGCCATTGTCGACTGCCTTCCCTTTTTAGTTTGCATACGAAAAATCTAACGCATCGTGACAAGTTTTCATACTTCTTTTTCCAAGCAATTTTTATTATATTTGTTTGTTTTTTTTTCACTTATTTTGCTTCAATTCTTCCTTTTCTAATTTCATGTATGAGTTGATTGAGTTATAGGTTTAGAATTTCCTTAGTTAATAAGAGAAAAATAACGATAACCATGGTCTTTTTTCCATTCATCAAACTCTATATGAAGGTATCAAACTCATGGTTTTGGCATTTGTTTCGTGATATATATTTTCTTATGGATATTTAGTTTTTATAACTCATTTTATTTATATTTATTTCCCCTTAGTTGCATTTTCAGTGTTGAATAGAGATGGGAGTAGTTGAACTTAGCTTGGTGTAAGCCGCCTATCAATATCTCGATAGGTATTTTCTAAGAGTGTTTATATCACTTTTTACATGGAACCTAAAGCTAACACCTTCTTTCAAGCTAACACTTCTTTAGGAATATATACGATTTTAGACTTTCTCGAGTTACCAACTGGGATAGTCATCTAAACTATTTTAGGAAAATATTAATTGTATTGAAAAATTACTTTGAAACAATGATTTTTTTTAGAATATATTCTTTTGAAGCTTTATGTCTAAAGAACTATTGCTATCTTTTGGAGTTAGGTTTAAAATAATGCTGATAATGAACAACAATTTTAAGGAAAACTAATGAAAAAATATGATCAAGGACCAGAAATAGATTCGAGCAAGGAATCCTACAAAAATCTGAACTAAGAACCTTGAAATATGTGATGAAAGATCCTAAAAATTTGATGCGGAAACTTCACAGCATCGCTTCACAATCAATGCTACTCTGATACCATGAAGAAAAGTAAGAAATAGAATAAATGCAGAGAAAACTAGAGAGGAAGCATTAGAGAATTTGTGGAAATTTTCTGTTTTTTCTTATTAATGAAAAAGAAGCTCAAAGCTTCTATTTATACAGAGAAATCACAAAGCGGGGAAGTTGGTTACATTTCTAACTGCTCATTGATGAGCTGTAATCCACTACTCTAATCTAATTAGGATATTTATACAATATATCTAATTAATTAAATAAGAAAAAAGAACTTGGATTTTTGGAGCATTGGACTTCTCCCTCTTTTCCCGTGTATTCCTTTTGTTTGATTTGGGCCTATTACTTCACAATAAATTCGCAGCCAACCCATTTACTTTGCCTTATCCAAAATCTTCAGTCCAGAATACAGGCAACTGATGCCTTCTTGCTTTCATTTTCTTCATTAATCTTCCAATGCATACTTTGATCCTTTCCAGCTTCAGCATTCATTTTCTTCTTGCATTTTATCACACGGAGGGGTGTTCATTTTGAAAGGACTAAAATCTGAAAGGATTTCCGTATCTCTTAAACAATTCTTTGTTAATCAATCCATCAATTAGGATGAAAATCGTCTGTCCTTATTCCTGTACCAAACCAGTCAAAATTCGCATGTGTACATTTATTCCAATTATACATACACATGGCATGTTGTGATTGGTTGAGTATAGGAGTGATGAAATACACGGGGACAGAGAATATTTTGCCCATTAATCACCGTTAAAAATAACAAATTCGAGCGGAGTGCATCTAGCAAATATTTATTGAACTTCTTTTACCACCTAACAATTATTTCTTTCGTTAACCAAGCAAAATCTTGAGTTTTCAATATAATAAATATATTTATTTAATTTGTGTATAACTCTCTATTTGTTGAAATGAATAATATTGATTAAAGGAAATAACTATTCTAAGAAACCAAAAATAATACTCCCTGCATAGCATGAAACATACATATGTATACATATATATATATATATATATATATATATATATATATATATATATATATATATATATATATATATATATATATAATACAAATGGAAAGTTGTTTCCGGTAACTGAAAGCACAAAAATAATTTCCATTAAACATGAATTAATGTCTTTAACAATATGAACTAAAAATGGGCTGACACAAAACGTTGACTTATTTGCAATGCCTGGTGCACAGTCGTAACGGTTGGGATTTCCAGCTAGGAATCATCTATCACACTATAGTTTATCCTTCGTTCTTTTCATAAAACAAATGTTATATTTATCACTTTTCCTCTTAGAATTCAACCACTACAAGTAGGTTATTACATTTTCCCCTTGAGTAAATTAAAAATACAGATACATCCCTCACTTTTCAATAAACTATATAAGAGTACTTCAAATAAGAAGGACGTACGATAACAATCCAATCCTAGCAGTTAGTCAATGAACATTGATTGTTAAAATATAAGAGACATCACATTAAAACATAATGAATATTCAAATTTACCCTTAAAAAATTATATGCTTTTTTGCTAAACTTTTAATTCTCACATTTTATTTTAATTTTTTGAAGAAAACCTTAATCACTGCAGAAAATTTATTAACTTGAATTGATCACTGTCATAATGCATAATAGAGAAACGAAGATGACATGTTCTATGCTTCATTGTTGTTGTACATATGGTGTACCAAGCCAATCTAAACGACATAAACCCCTCACAAAGTGATGCAAAAATTTGAGAAGTTCAGTTATCAAACACATGATTTGTAAGAGAATTCACAATCTTTTTAATCTCTAAAAAAAATATGAGACGGTGGAAGTGATTCCAATAAAAGAAGACAATGGTTGGAACAGTGAATCTAATCTCAAAGAAGAAATAGAACATCTACAAATGATGAATCACCAAACCCTAGAAGAAAACGAATTTAAAAGTTTACGACCACTTTTGGTGAAGCAGAGAGGAAGCAAAGCAAAAGAAAATGATCGAGGAAGGGTGGAAAGAACAGAAAATTGAAAGAAGCAAAAAAATAAGAAAAATAAGGGATTTTGTTGGTGGTGGAACGAAGTCACGAAATATCAACCAATTATTTTGCATTGATAAGATACAAAGATGAAATGGGCACTTAAATATTTTCGTCATGTTAAAATAAGGGTATTTTTGTCATTTTACTTCAAAATTACTCTGGCTATTTGTATTAGGATAATATTAGCATTTTTCACACTAGAGGCATTTTGTTCATTTTATTTTTAATTATGTAAATTTTTAGGTGTTTCAAAAAAAAAAAAACATTAGAATTAGAATTGAATTCAACATCAATTACATAATTTTACCAAAAAAATGAATTCAATTATTTGAAATTTCTTAGAATTCTAATTCTTGGAATTCCATAGATTTAGAAACCTTTAGAATTCCAATTCCATATAATTCCAATTTTCGAGAACAAACACCTTAGAGTGTTTTGTTTTTTTTTCTTTTTTTCTTTTTTTCTTTTAGGGAGATAAAAGAATATATAGTTTTGTTTACACAAGGTTTTGGTATAATTTATTAATAAGAAGGATATACAAGTCCTTTTTTCGTTATCTTAATAACTTTTCTGCAAATGAAAATAAGTATTTTGTAATTTACTTGATAAGGAAGGATAACAAATTTAGAGGGGATAATCGAAAAATACCACAATGTGTTAGTTTGATATATAATAAAAGGGGTGAAAATCCTCTATCCCCATCTCTGTCCCCAACCAATCAGAATTTACTATATAAATATTTTTTCCAATTATATATACACAAATGAATTGTGATTGGTTGAGGATAGAAATGGGGACAAGGACGGGACGGAGACAGAGGATTTTTTGCCTAATAAAAGGACAGAACATGGGCTACATTGTGAAACATAAAATTTAGACCGCTAAATGCCTTACAATGTTTGCAAATGAGGAAGATTTTCTTATTGCCTCTAATTATTTACCAATTTCAGCTATCTTTACCAAAAGTCATTCGAGTTCTTTTCCAATTTTCTTCTCAAGCTGAGCAAACGGTGAATTTTTTTTATAGTATTTATGGTATATTTTACTCTATTTAATTGATAAATGTATAGATGACTCATATACAAAAAAAAAAAAATTTATTGACCCCACTAATAAAATAAAACTCTCCAAAATATTTACCAGTGTCGTATGCCCTAATATTCTGTCGTACTGGATCCGTCACTGGTCGTCAACTATCACTTGTTGTATGAAATTTTGAATGTCTTTTGTTAAAGGGATTGAAGAGAAGAATGTGGGCGGATAAGCTGTTTTGATGAATAGTAAGGTGTGTATCCTAACCATGAGTGTGGCGTGATGGTAACTTGCCTCGTCCCTTAACCATGAGGCCAGGAGTTCGATTCCTGCCCATGGGAATTGAGCGCATTTTGTGGTCAGCCATTTACCTCTTCGGAGAGCCCCAGTGGTGAGGGAGATTTAGTCACTGCTATCGGCTGTGGACACCCTCGGTCTAACAAAAAAAAAGTGTGTGTATCCTCGGAAGAGGAGAATTAGGGTGCGGGGTGGCGGCTGGTTACCCCCTTCATATTTAAAATGTCACATTTAATTTAGGAAACAATTTTTGGTGGAAAGCTTTAGACAAAACTCTTTTTCTCCGAAATGTTTTTATGCAAAATTATACCTTGATCTCCCAAATGTTTTCGAGGTTTTAGTTCAGCCCTTTGGGTGTGTTTGTTCTATAGGCTTGGAGCTTTGGAATTGGAGTTGGTTTTTCAATTCCAATTTTCTTGTTTGGCTATCAACAAAATTATGGAATTGGAATTGGAATTTCAATTTTCTCTTTTGTGCCTCGATAAAATCAATTCCACAAAATCAATTCAATTATATAAAATTCCAATCCCATAATTAAATAGAAAATTGGAATTAATTATGTTGATTAATTAGTTGAAAATTAATTGTATCATAGTTGCAAGGGTTTCAAACCTTAACTACTTAAATACCAAAGGCTACTTTCGATTGGTTTTATAAGGGGGCTGTTCACTACAAGCTATTAGCGCTGAGTGCTGTCTTAGATTGAAGGTCGACTTTTCTTATTTCTGTTCAATCTCTAAGGTAGGTTTCCTCTGAGAACGGAATAATGTTCGTGTCCAAAGATGAACAAAGCCCTAGCTTTCTAGAGTTCGCTGCTTTTCCCAGGCTGGAGAAGGGCTTATACTGCTAGCCTTTGTTTGATATGTTCATTCAGTACCAATACAAACAAAAACAACACCAAAATGGAAGGGCCACTATAGAAGCTAGAAGTAGTAGCCTTATAGTAGTCGGCTTAACCAAAGCGTCACGACAACATCAAATTAGCCTTATGAAAGGAATCTTAAGTAGGAGGCTTAGCCCGCCCGCCTACCAGGCTCGCGTAGTTTGTTACATCAGCTCCAAAAGGATAAGTTGCGTTGGAATTGATAAAGTTCTGTGGAGTTCATAATTGCATAAAAGGAGTCAAAGTAGTGGCTGCGGCGCGTTGAGGCACTTCTTCACCGGCCCTGCACCATCAGAGTTCTCCCAGTTCTTTCCTAACCCCTCTTCGTCTCTCCCTTTCCTTGAAAGATCTGTCAGTGGTTCTTCTGTTGTGTTGGTAAAATCTTTAGGGCTTGGCCCATCCCCTTAGACAATTGGGCTTCCTGGGTAAAGCGTCTGAGTCTCCACAAGGGAGAGGATTTGAAAAAATTAGGTCTTTTTGATGCTATTATGATGAGCCTGAACACCCCTCCGAGTCACAAACCGCGGATCTCCGCTACTCTTATGTTTTGGTGTCCGGCTGAACATGCATTCCACTTTCGTGTGGGTTCATGGTTCCGACGATGACTATATTCTACTATATTTGCTTTATGTTATAAATATATCACACCTACAAGTTATTTTCTCCCTCATAAATAAATATATAAAATGACTTAAATACCTCTAGTACAAAATGACTAAACTGCCCTCAATTTAATAGAACAAATGTTCTTTGCTTAAATGACAAAAATATCTTTAGTACGATTTCGAAATATATGGTTAATGCAAAATTAAAAAAAAATGCCCTTGACACAAAACAACGATTTTGTTTTTAAAAAAATAAAAACAAAAACCATAAACACAGATAGCATAAAATTACAAAAATACATTTGGTGCAAAAGTATGAAGATATTTTTTATGCAAAATGACGAAAATACCATCGGCTCAAAATGATGAAAAATACCTTCGCGCAAAATGAAAAAATGCCTTTGGCTCAAATATCTGAAAAATTCTTATGATACAAAATAACTCAAATACCCTAGATGAAAAATGTTGAAAATACCTTGGCGTAAAATGACAAAAATGCCCTTAATACAAAAAGACGAAAACGCTTCCATAAAGAAATAGGGAAAATGCCTCTTATACTAAATGACGGAATGAACTTTGAATAAAATAAAATAAAAATCTTAGCAAAAAATGAAAAATAACCCTTGGTACAAAATGACAACAATTTCATTTAGATGAAATGCCTAAAATACTATCGGTATACAATGACGAAAATAGACTTGTTGAGAAATAATGAAAATGTTATATTTACCAAATGCAAAGACTAAACATAATGAAAATGATGAAAATAACACTTGTATTTAAAAAGAGAAAAACACTATTTCTACCCATTAAGTATCTTTCAAAGGCAAGTTATGACCCTTAATTTTTTTAGGTGCCAAAATTGCACTTGATAATTTACTATGTGCTATTTATAGACAAAATCGGCGGAATCCGGCGACCCGTGGTGGCGTAACACACGTGCTGCACACATGCACAAAATTCTGAGGGCAATTTTGTCCATTCAACTTTTTTAATTAAAAGAAAAAAACAAAAATTCCTTTTTCATCAAAACCCATTTCATATCCATTAATGGAGCTTCAAAGCTTCAACCACCAATAAATCCAAGAGCAGCCCACTCTCCGCCATGTCAAACAGTCCAAAACTCTCCACCACTCACCACTCTCTCAGCCATCCCCTCCACCTCCATCCCTCCGCCATCTCCACCACCACTCACCTCTCCCTCCCTCCCTCCTCCATCTCCTCGGTAGAAAGCAAGGAGGCACTTACCATATGCTCTTCATCCATGGACATGGAGATGGGGATCCCATAATTGCTCTCCTTCTCACTGTGAAGAAGAAGACGATTGGATTCTTCCGAGTCCAAGGAATCCCATCCGTCAATTTCCCTTTCAGAATCCTCAAAATCCTCTCAGATTTCTTTCTAACAGTCAGCCCCAATTGAATTTGCATTCTCATATACCAAAAAAAAAAATCAATGAAAAATCTTGAAAATGAAATATGTTAAAAGCTTCCTATTTTTGCAATCACGTCTCTATCACTTTGAAACTCCTCTCCAAAACTCTCAGGTCCATGAGTTAACAAGTGCTCTAGCACAATCACAGCCTTGTATAAAATCCACCAATATTTTCTATCGAAACTCACAAATCTGAACCATAAAATCAACAACAAACATCTAAAAGTTCATTTCTTTCTTTAATATTTTTTAATTCTATAAATTCCGAGTAAGAAGTACTTCAGCTAATCTACAACCAAATTGGTTCAACCCGAGAATCTGCCTGCAAATTCCCTATTTCCAATTGCTCATTGGGGACGGATTCAACCCGACCCGGTGACTGTAAATCACCATTCTCCCTTGCCGGCACATCCACCGCCCCGATCTGCTTCCACTATCTATTCCGCAAACTCCTTAAGCGAATTCACCATATGTTCCATTCCCACCGCTCATCTTTAAGTGACTAAGCGAATTCACCGCTCATCTGTTCCATTCAGTGACTTGAGCTGCTTCCACCATCTGTTCCGCAAAAAATGGAAGTAGAGAAAGATGAATTTCAGATGTCGGAGATGAAGGAGGTGGAGATCGGGGTGAGTGATGGAGAGTGGGGTGGAGATCAAGAGGGAGGGTGGTGTGGGGTGAGTGGTGGAGGGTGGGATGAGTGATGGAGAAGGGGGTGAGTGGCGGAGAAGAAGGATGGAAAATTCTAGGGTTCTCTTTTCTTTTTTCTTTTTTTTTTTTTTTGGAGAAGAAGGATGGAAATTTGTCATGACTAATATACCCCTCAAAATGTGCATGTGCGGGCCGCACATGTGGGACGCCGCCCCCTCTCGCCGGATTCCGCCCATTTTGTTTACAAATAGCACATTGTAAATTATCAAGTGCAATTTTGGCACCTAAAAAATTAAGGGTCATAACTTGCCTCTCAAAGATACTTAATGGGCATAAATAGTGCTTTTCTCATTTAAAAATAATGTTTTACAATAAGGGAATTTTCATCATTTAAAAAAAGTGTATTTTCACCATTTTAAACCAAAGGTATTTTCTTCATTTCCACCAGAGTATTTTTATCATTTTGTAACTATTGACATTGATTTTATTCTAGAACAATGGTGTTTTATTAATTTTAAGAAGGGGCATTTTCGTCATTTTCTACTAAGGGTATTTTCGTTATTTTTCATCAAGTAAATTTTTGTTTTTCAAGGCATTTTCTTCAATTCATACTAGAAATATTTTCTTGACGACTATGATTATTTTTTAAATTGTGCACGTAAATATTTCGTCATGTTAAAACAAAAATATTTTTGTCATTTTACTTCAAAGGTACTTCAACTATTTGTATTAGAGGAATATTAGTCTTTTCGCACTAGAGACATTTTTATTATTAATTATGTTAATTTTTTTGTGTTTCAAATAACAAATTATTGTTTGAATTGAATTCCACATCAATTCTATAATTTTACCAAACAAAGGAATTCAATGATTTGGAATTAGAATGTCTTGGGATTCTAATTCTTGTAATTCTATAGAACTGGAAAACCTTATTGTCACACCCCCGTATCCCGGGTGATGACATGCGATACTTTCAAGTCAATGAAGGACCGAACCAACTAACATATGACATAAAAAGGGAATGATTTATTATAAAACTTAAACGGTTCAACGGTTATACAAGTAATTAAATAAGTATTTAACGGTAAATAAATCTTATTAGAAGTCATTCCTCATAGTACCCATCACAAGCACCAACATCATCATAGAAAGGCTCGACTCCATCTACATCCGCAAAAAAAATAAAAGTAAAGGAATGAGCCAGTGAAACTCGAGTAAGGATCAAACAACCCCACGGGATGAAGCATCGAGATAAGACTCAAAAGCTTTCCCGTTTCCCAAAAATACCTCATTCGAAAATACGTTTTTGACACGACACAATACAAACCTCACGAGACTCAAAAAGCATTACGGAGATGGTACATTGCAGAGCAAAACATAATAGAATAATGGACTGCACCCATCGCGGAAATAAGAAAAAACAAGTGCAAAACTTATACACAAATGTACTATCTTGCACCAATTCAAACCCAACCCAAAATTCAATTTAAAATGACTCAATACCAAGTATCAGATACGACCCGAACAAATGTTTGACTATAATTATCAAATCTGACATCTCATATCGGAATTCATGCCATGAGCATCCCATACTACTCAAACACTACAAACCAATAGTTATGTCAGACAATCGAGTATAGAACGAACAAGACCAAACAAGTGAAAAGCAACAACTAAGCTAAACAACTATATTCTTCATGTCTAAGCATTTCACACAACCGAATCCACATCAAGCACGTCTGCCCTACAGTATTCTCGATTACACAATTTACTTAGACATTACGAACATAGTTATCACTATGACACACAAATCCCACGATTGAGCTCAATTATCTATTCACGACTCTATACCAATATCTGTAATGGCCCTAGCAGCGGGCCTGATAAGAAGCCCCAGACTTATATTAACTCATGAGTTCAGTATAACCCCCTGAACGAACGGGTCCAGGCTTTTAAGGATCCATTCTTATTGTGTCATAGTTCATCACCATGAACTCCACAACAACCATTACGAGTCCCCAATGATGGCCTCATCAGATGAAGACCCAAAACTTCTTAACATATCACATGAACTCACGGGTTCAACAGACAGAAATAATCAAATGAATCCTGCTACAAAGTAGATTCTAGACAAGAGTTCAAAACCGGGGCGACGTCATCGGCCGACAACAACAAAATACACAACAATGTTAAGGACCCCAATTAGACAACCATCAATTAATAACCAGTACAATATAAAATTAACAATTAATAATAATTACAATTTATGGGTAGCAAGGAAATAACAATACAATTACATATCGATAATCAAATAGAATGCAACTAAATCCAACGCTTCATCCATTTTATGCAAGGAAAACATGTATAAACATTTTAACAATTCCATAACTTTAGATACTGAAATCATGCATTTTATGGACTGAAAAACAGAGGTGTAAGTTCCTTACATGATAGAATAGCAATTTAAGCAAGCAAAAGAAACGCAGAAAAATCTGTCCAGAAAAATCAGCAACCTTCCGGAGGCAATAACTTTCTGTACAGACCTCGGAATTGCAATCCGCCACCTCCCACGCTTAGCTCTTTCGATTCTCTTCAAAATGCACTATTTGAACTCCTAAATCCGTCAATTTTTACCCCTCCAAATGCTCTCTCAAAGTTCTGCCCAGAATTTCCGTCAACCCAAAAAAACACTGAACTTCAAACTTACATTACTCGTGGCACAGAAATTCAAACGCTGATCCGTCAACTCCCAGACGTAGCCTTTCCAGCCCTCTTTCTAACCCAATAAGAATCACTCGATTCCGACATCGATTACTATGTCAAAAGTTGAATCTCCCACATACTATCTATTCTGCCAGATTTCTATTCTCACCCATTTTCCTCTCTTTTATTCATTCCAACACTTGTAACCCCCATCCCATTATCTCCCCACTAAAGAGCTTCCATAACACCCATAAAAGCCAGCCACAACCCCTCTATCTTCCCCTACAATCAAGTCCCTAAAATTTCTGTCTTTAACAATTGTGTCCTCACACTTCCAATCACAAAAAGTAACACATAACATGGTTTAAGAGCAACAAATAACACTTAAATCATATGATAAAATTACTAAAACATACTAATCATGCAAATTTAAATATGAAGTATGCAAACCACATAAGAAAAATGTCCTGGGTATCACATACTTAACCCTTACAGAAGTTTCGTCCCCTAAACTTGCACCATCTTAAAAACATGGATACTAGATCCCCTAGATGCAATGAATCTATAGACGTTCACAAGACAAGTATAGTATTGTATTGCAATCTATGAAGTGCAAAAAGAACATATGACACCATATATAAATAACAAACAAAAAGGTATGCATATTGACACAAGTGTACCTCGTTACCACCACGCTTCTGTTGCACCACTCTGATATACCAACAACAACCAAAACATCATTCTAATACAATCTCATACGCATCATATCTCATTTAACACATAGTACTAAAGATAGATATATGGATACATAAAGCAGTAAAAGTCATGCCATCAACTGACGTAATTAAATGTACCAAAACCTAGTTAGCATGGTATTACAGTTAAAACAATTAAAACGTAGCTAGAAAGTTAGTACAGTTCATGCTACACACGTTGCAAAATAGTAAACACTTTATGTAAGCATATTGTAATAACTAAATAACAAGGTATAACTATGTTGCAATATAACTCTATGCACATGTGAATATGTTTCAAATACAGTTTGATTATGTTTTGAAATTGAAGTCAATGTGATGTAATTATAATATAATGTTGTAAAAATGAGAAAATTAATAGCACTTCACCTAATACACAATATTATCATGAATAAAAATAGTACATGTTGATGCAAGATTTATACATTAAATGTTATATACAAATACAAAAGAAACATGTTACAATAAGTGATAATTGTAATATAAAATTATTGTGTTAAAATTTAACCATATACACAAGCATGTTACAATATGTATGTATACACAATAATAAAAAATTATATTACGTACTCAAATGTTCACTATGATCCATACCATATTTTTAACGTCCATAATATATTAGAGGCTTACTTATATGTCATACATGTATTAATACTACCTAACAAAAGTGTGCAACAAAGGTGAAAAATATAAATAATATAACATTTATGCTTTAACATGTTTGTGATTTGGATAAATCATACTAACCAAAACACGAATTTAATATAACAAAACTAATAACGTGTACCAACAAGTAAAATAAAAGAAAATGTAGGATAACATCAAAGCATTTATTATTTAATTTTTAATACTATGCGGTGCACCCATTAAGTCAAAATTTTATCATGTAGATCCATATATACTTAAAATTGTGTAAATCACTATATAATTGATTAGTAAGTGAAATAGACTTGCATAAGAACAAATAGTGTAACATATGTTTGTTTTGTCTAAATAATAAAAACATCCTTATGCACGTAACAACTTGTACCAGAAATCTTACGCACGTAAATCTTTATAAAATTAAAATAAGAAACTCTGATAAAATATGAGTTGCTGCTAAACAAAACTATTAACCATAACCAATGCATATCAATGCAATTGAGGAAGAAAAAAAAATTGCTAAAAGATTTTTGTGTTTATGTATAAAAATGTTGAACCAAAATAGTATTATGACAATTCAGGTTGTAAGGTAATGATAAAATAATATTTGTATTTAAAACAAATTTAAATATGTAACAACATTATAAAAAAAAAATTCTTATGTTAAAAAAAAAACAGTCATGATAAGATATATGATGGTCATTAAATTGTGTCATTAAATGATATGCAAATTAAATGAACTATAAAAATATATAGAGATCTTAATATAACAATTACTGCATTTCATGTTGAATACATGATGTGTCGTGTGGAGTTAGCCAATTGATACTATAGTTACTGTTGACGTTGAATGTGTTACAAAAAAACCCGTTTGTATAGTAAAATTACATAGTGAATTTGGATGAATGAAATGACATGCCAGATATATGATGTAAATCCATTTATAGAGGGTAAATGTGTGTGCCACAACAAAAGAGGCGCGCAAAAAAGTACTGTATAATATAAATAAAAAAAATTGAAAAAAAATCATTTATATTGTAACATAATATGTAGATTAATAAACATTTTAAATATGGATACTTGATACTGCAAAATAACTTATCAACAAGCGAAGAGTACAAAATTACGGGTTTATAAACTATCAACGCACTTTCAAATATTATATTGTTACATATAACTTAGTTAATCAACAAATTTTATATACAAGTGCTCAAGCGTTCATACTATAAAAAGATATTAACAAAAATCTATTGACTCCTATATAACATTAACATATATAAATACAACCACATGCAAACAAATAGTTAAGTAATACAATTATGTACATATACAGAAATAAAATATTTAAATGCATTCACATACTTTTCAAGAGAGCGATAATTTATGTGAACAAATTATATACCCAACACACATAAATTATTAAACTTATTATAACAAAATTCACAATAACGTATAAAATATTACGGTTGTAAAACACAAGAGGGGGGTGAATTGGGTTTTAACTAATCTTGTAAACTTTTTCTAAGCTTTGCAATGCAAGTGTATGTTTGAGCAAGATGATTAAAAGCAAAGCAAAACCCAATAACAAGACAAAGGATTTATAGTGGTTCGACTCACTCAGAATCTACATCCACTACCTTGAGCCGCACCCAAGGATTTTAAACAACTTCACTAAGAAGAATGTTTACACTTGTGGCTAACTCACTAAGAGTTTTACAACACAACCACAACTCAAAACTCACAAAGAGCTTGCCCACACAAAGTAGGACTTTTACAACTTGCCCACACTAAGTAGGACTTTCACAATTGCCCACACTAAGTAGGACTTAAACAAATAACCCTATCACTAAGAAAGGGAATGAGATAGGTTAAGTACAAAGTTGTTCACTCTTCTAAGTGAAAGATAGATACCTTTTAAGTACAAGAAATTCAGCTCTTGAACATATGAAGCACACTCTTTGTCTTGCTTTTGAAAGAATACTCTTGAATGATTTAGATCATAGAGATGAAGAGTATTTTGCTTTGAAAGTCTTTAGACTTGATAAGATATGAATGTTTATTGTATCTCAAAGTCTTGGAGTCATTCTCTAGCTTAAGAGTATATATACATTTCAAAATAGGCTGAAAAACGACTCTTTAACGGTCAAATAACGGCTAGTTTCTCGCAGAGTTCGGTTGACCGAACACAGACCTCGGATGACCGAAAGGCCACCTCGGTTGAGCCGAACCTAGGTCGGTCGACCGACCAAGACCCTTAGGTCGACCGAACTTGACTTTTGGTCGACCGAAGCTGATTATCACACCTCTCTGTTTGTGCTCGGTTGATCCGAGGAAAAACTCGGTCGACCGACCTCCTGAGCTTTGAGAGATGTTGATTTTTCACACGTTTTGAAATCTATTGAAGTCTAAAAGGTTTTCTCAATATGTAACAAGTAAGAGCATTTAGAAAACCATTTTAAAAGACTTATACATTGAAATCAAAGGCTTTTGAGATATGAACACATATGAGAATCATTTTGAAACTTTAGCCTTTTGAAAACGTGTTTATGAAAACATGCAAGACTTGAGTGTAGAGCTTATGTTCATGAGAGCTTTGGTTAGTGCTTTATAAGATAACGACTAATGACGACAAAGCTAAACTAACCAAACCTAAGTCTTCAATCTTCAATCTTGATAGATGAGCCTTGAATAACTTTGAATCTTGATACCAATGGCTTGATTGAAGTACTTAGAGCTTCCATAATGAGTTCCGATATTCTATCACAAAGATTAAGATCATTAGACACCACATCAAAAGTTTGTCCAATATAAAAAACTGAGTTTGTTCGCCCTTAGGGCTTACAATCTCCACCTTTTTGATTATGACAAACTTTTATGTAATAAGATAGAATATGGAAAAAAAATAAGAACAAGGAAGCATGAGGAAGCATGGCAAAAAGATCTTAGAACAAATAAGAGCAAAGACTAGTGCTTTCAAGATAAAACCAATGAAGACTAAAGCACTAGCATGATAACTTCTTTTTGCCAAATGCATCTAGGGACTCTTAGAAGAGCCCTATTTCCCAACCAACCTCCTTTCCTCCTTCCTTCCATTTAATATGTTTTGAGACATAAGATATATAAAAAGCTCCCCCTCAAAACATGCCGGAAAGGAAAAAAAAACATGATTAATACACTAAGATTAATACACCATTTTAGCAAGATTAATACACTATTTTTCTCCCCCTTTGGCATAATCAAAAAGACTTCAAACTCCAAAGATATAAGGGTGTACTTGCAAAAACATAAACAGTTCATAGCACAAGTAAATTTAATACACCAATTTCTGAAGAATGATCTTTTTGAATAAGCTTGGTTGATTTCAAAATACAAAGAGTCCATAATGACACATAAATATAAAGATGGTTATATATGGCTCAAAAAGAATACCAACCTAAGCTAAAAACAAAGAAGATAAGGAATATAACCTTTAAGCATAATCTCCCCATTTATAAAACATACGATGTTAGCTATTTGAGATAAAACCAAGTTTGAAACCAATTGACCAATTGTAAAACATGATACCAATTGTAAATATAGCCAATTGTAACACACGTTTGAAAATATAGCTAACAAAGTACTAGTAGAAGTGGTACCATGAATTCATAAGTTAAGCACATGTATCACAACCAAAAGAAGTAGAGGAAGTGTAAGATAACACTTTGAGTACATTCCTCTAACAAGTTAATGGTTAGCTAAATGAGTGTAGCAACTCTTAAAGTGATACTAACCAAAAACTATAATGAGATCACAATGGATAAGAAAATGAAGAATATGATCTCAAAGTTATTAAGGTAGAGTATATGTGATACCAATTAAAGACATAAACACATATTACTTCCAAAATAACTAACAAAAGTTGGCTATAAGATATAAAAGATGAAAGGCAAGCCAACAAGTGATGTGATGATGTAAAATAAGACAATTTGAGCATACATCACATATAGAGTTTACATCCTAAGTCAAGCATCTAGACGATCAACCACATAAGATTAATGCTATAGACTTGAATATAAACACAACAACACCCTATATGCAATAAAGATCAAGTAAAAACTAAGCATAGCATTTACAAACTCCCCAAAGCATAAGACACTAAATAATAGAGGGGAGGGGGTTTTAAAAGGAGATTTCATCACAAAGATCAAATCATTAAGCTCACTAATAACATGCTCAAAAGAATCAAAAACATATGAAGAGCAAGCATGTTATAAAATCTCCAAGGTGCCCATTTCCAAAAAACAATTGATACATGATATGGAAAGTAAGATCAATAATTGTTTAAGGAAATGAAAGAGATTGAGTTTAGTAATATCTCATTGAATTTGATGAATGCTTTTGCACTTTGAGTTCCTTCAATGAGTTCTTTGAGCTTCTCAATCTTCTTTATCATACTCATCTTTAGCTTTATCACCAAAGTGATATTTCCATTGCAAAGAGATTTGACACCTTTCATAAGCACTACTTCTTCTCCGGTTATGTGATAAAATCATACACATTGAAACATCATATAGCCGGAGCTTCCCTTTAACTAACAAGAACCTATAAGAGCAAGGGAAGAGTAACTTTTGGTACCCACTTTTGTTTGGGTCCATGGGGATTAGTTAAAATACGCTTAACTCTCCAAATGGTTTTAACTCCCCTTTCAATCTTCTTCTTCACAAAGCATCTACCACTTGTGTGACCATATTTACCACAATAAGTGCAAAAAGTAGATGGCTTAGCAAATTTGTGAATATGCTCATGATATCTAATTTGCTTATGTGAAGTACTAGCATGCACAAATTGATTTCTAGGTGCCTTAGAAGAGCTAGCAATATCAACATGATTAGCAATATAACCTAATCCATGTTTAACATTTGAAGCACGTTGCACACAAAGAAGTTGATCAAGATTTTTTGTTCCTTTGGAGAACTTATCAACAAGAGAGGTGAGATCAACAACTTTGGTTTTTAAGCCATCAAACTCAACAAGTTTGCATTCAAGAGAAGACAATTTATCATAGGCTTCTAGATACTTTAATGAGGAAGTGTTGCATGTAGCAATAAGCTTTTCATTTTCAATTTTCATGCAATCAACCTCATCACAAAGCTTTTTGTTATCAACAAGCAAAGATTCAATTTTAAGCTTCATAGCTTTGTTTTGCTTTGCACATTTTCTCAATTGATCATACATATCAATTAAAAGCTCATTAGAATCATCCTCATCATCATCAAAAGAATTTGAAGTGGAGGGAGAAAGATGTACCTCATTACCCAATGCCATGAAGCAAATATTTGCATTTTCCTCTTCTTCTTCATCGCCACTCCCATCTTGATTGACTTCAAGCATTTTCCACATAGAGTGGGCGGATTTGCTTCCAAGGACACGGTTGTACTCATCCGGATTCAAGGCACAACTAAGAATGTTCATTGCCTTATAATTTTGAGTCATTTTTTTGGACTCAACTTCATTTAGCTCATTATCCGGTTTTGGCACTAGAACACCATCCACCATCTTCATAGGTACATATGGACCTTCTTCAAATATATGCCATAAAGAATAATCTATGGAGCACACATATATCTTGAATCGGTCTTTCCAAGCATCAAAATTATTTCCATAAAAAAGTGGTGGTCTATCGGTGGAAGACCCCTCTTGGTATGCTAAAACGGAATATTCGGCCATTAATCTTTTCTTCAAGCTATTAAGCTAAAGATGAAGACGAGGCTCTGATACCAATTGTAAAACACAAGGGGGGAGGGGGAGGGGGTGAATTGGGTTTTAACTAATCTTGCAAACTTTTTCTAAGCTTTGCAATGCAAGTGTAAGTTTGAGCAAGATGATTAAAAGCAAAGCAAAACCCAATAACAAGACAAAGGATTTATAGTGGTTCGACTCACTCAGAATCTACATCCACTACCTTGAGCCGCACCCAAGGATTTTAAACAACTTCACTAAGAAGAATGTTTACACTTGTGGCTAACTCACTAAGAGTTTTACAACACAACCACAACTCAAAACTCACAAAGAGCTTGCCCACACAAAGTAGGACTTTTACAACTTGCCCACACTAAGTAGGACTTTCACAATTGCCCACACTAAGTAGGACTTAAACAAATAACCCTATCACTAAGAAAGGGAATGAGATAGGTTAAGTACAAAGTTGTTCACTCTTCTAAGTGAAAGATAGATACCTTTTAAGTACAAGAAATTCAGCTCTTGAACATATGAAGCACACTCTTTGTCTTGCTTTTGAAAGAATACTCTTGAATGATTTAGATCATAGATATGAAGAGTATTTTGCTTTGAAAGTCTTTAGACCTGATAAGATGTGAATGTTTATTGTATCTCAAAGTCTTGGAGTCATTCTCTAGCTTAAGAGTATATATACATTTCAAAATAGAGTGAAAAACGACTCTTTAACGGTCAAATAACGGCTAGTTTCGCATGAGTTCGGTTGACCGAACACAGACCTCGGATGACCGAAAGGCCACCTCGATTGAGCCGAACCTAGGTCGGTCGACCGACCAAGACCCTTAGGTCGACCGAACTTGACTTTTGGTCGACCGAAGCTGATTATCACACCTCTCTGTTTGTGCTCGGTTGATCCGAGGAAAAACTTCGATCGACCGACCTCCCGAGCTTTGAGAGATGTTGATTTTTCACACGTTTTGAAATCTATTGAAGTCTAAAAGGTTTTCTCAATATGTAACAAGTAAGAGCATTTAGAAAACCATTTTAAACGACTTATACATTTAAATCGGTAATATAAATTAGAATAAGCATAAGACAGAATTCCCAAAATATATGCAAACTTATCTAGTGTTGAATAAAATAAAATACAACTACCATGTTAATACAGTTAAAGCGATTAAAACGTGGCTAGCATGTTAATACATTTCATACATGATACATCGATCTTCAAATAAATATGATAAGCAAATACGTAAACACATGACCCACATAACAAGTTCATATATTACGTTAACATAGCATAGTAAAACTTAACAAATATACAGCATAGTAAAACAATTAACATAGTATGACACAACGTATCAACAATAGCATATAAAGTAGTAAATAAACATATATGTCTTAATCCCGAGTCTCTACCCATCTCTCACCTTACATTACGTTTCATATTTTCCTAGGTTCATTCCATACTTAATGTTTTTATCCAAATCTTAGCGCCTAAGGTTCGAACTGCTCTGATACCATGTGTGATATTCCGAATCCTCATATTTGAGATCTTTCTCTTTGAATAAGATCTCAATTCCAGTGACGGTTTCATTAGATATCTTACAACTAGAATCCCTCTTTTTTCCGATCCAGTTCCTCCACCACCGCGAACCCCAGTTAGATTCAGGGATGCTACACTGGCAACTGCCTTTACTGGTCGAAAGAAGACTGAAGGCCCTTTTGATGCGGATGATACGCCGCCAGCGTTCATCCTGAGCCAGGATCGAACGATACAGCAAAATCATTCTATTAGATCGAATAAGTACATTCGATCTAATAAGTACCTTGTGTCAGAATTGAGAAATTCTATGGCTCGGATCTTTAGTATTCTCTTATTTATTACCTGTGTCTACTATTTAGGCAGAATACCGTCACCCATTCTTACTAAGAAACTGAAAGAAACCTCAAAAACGGAAGAAAGGGTGGAAAGTGAGGAAGAAAGAGATGTAGAAATAGAAACAACTTCCGAAATGAAGGGGATTAAACAGGAACAAGAGGGATCAACCGAATAAGATCCTTTTTCTTCCCCTTTTTCGGAAGAAAAGGAGGATCCGGACAAAATCGATGAAACGGAAGAAATCCGAGTGAATGGAAAGGAAAAAACAATCCCGGGTGATGACATGGCAGTACTTCAAGTCAATGAAGGACCGAACCAACTAACATATGACATAAAAAGGGAATGATTTATTATAAAACTTAAACGGTTCAACGGCTATACAAGTAATTAAATAAGTATTTAACGGTAAATAAATCTTATTACATGGAAAAGTGTAAATTACTAGTTCATTAGAAGTCACTCCTCATAGTACCCATCCCAAGCACCAACATCATCATAGAAAGGCTCGACTCCATCTACATCTCCAAAAAAATAAAAGTAAAAGAATGAGCCGTGAAACTCAGTAAGGATCAAACAACCCCTGGGATGAAGCATCAGATAAGACTCAAAAGCTTTCCCGTTTCCCAAAAATACCCCTTTCGAAAATACGTTTTTGACACGACACAATACAAACCTCACGAGACTCAGAAAGCATTACAGGACAGTACATTGCAGAGCAGAACAGAGCAGAGCAGAAACATAACAGAATAATGGACTGCACCACTGCGGAAATAAGAAAAACAAGTGCAAAACTTGTACACAAATGTACCATCTTGCACCAATTCAAACCCAACCCAAAATTCAATTTAAAATGACTCAATACCAAGTATTAGATACGACCCGAACAAATGTTTGACTATAATTATCAAATCTGACATCTCAGATCGGAATTCATGCCATGAGCATCCCATACTACTCATACACTACAAACCAATAGTTATGTTAGACAATCGAGTATTGAACGAACAAGACCAAACAAGTGAAAAGCAACAACTAAGCTAAACAACTATATTCTTCATGTCTAAGCATTTCACACAACCGAATCCACATCAAGCACGTCCCGCCTCTACGGTATTCTCGATTACACAATTTACTTAGACATTACGAACATAGTTATCACTATGACACACAAATCCCACGATTGAGCTCAATTATCTATTCACGACTCTATACCAATATCTGTAATGGCCCTAGCAGCGGGCCTGATAAGAAGCCCCAGACTTATATTAACTCATGAGTTCAGTATAACCCCCTGAACGAACGGGTCCAGGCTTTTAAGGATCCATTCTTATTGTGTCATAGTTCATCACCATGAACTCCACAACAACCATTACAGTCCCAATGATGGCCTCATCAGATGAAGGCCCAAAACTTCTTAACATATCACATGAACTCACGGGTTCAACAGACAGAAATAATCAAATGAATCCTGCTACAAAGTAGATTCTAGACAAGAGTTCAAAACCGGGGCGACGTCATCGGCTGACAACAACAAAATAGACAACAATGTTAAGGACCCCAATTAGACAACCATCAATTAATAACAAGTACAATATAAAATTAACAATTAACAATAATTACAATTTATGGGTAGCAAGGAAATAACAATACAATTACATATCGATAATCAAATAGAATGCAACTAAATCCAACGCTTCATCCATTTTATGCAAGGAAAACATGTATAAACATTTTAACAATTCCATAACTTTAGATACTGAAATCATGCATTTTATGGACTGAAAAACAGAGGTGTAAGTTCCTTACATGATAGAATAGCAATTTAAGCAAGCAATAGAAACGCAGAAAAATCTGTCTAGAAATATCAGCAACCTTCCGGAGGCAATAACTTTCTGTACAGACCTCGGAATTGCAATCCGCCACCTCCCACGCGTAGCTCTTTCGATTCTCTTCGAAATGCACTATTTGAACTCCTAAATCCGACAATTTTTACCCCTCCAAATGCTCTCTCAAAGTTCTGCTCAGAATTTCCGTCAACCCAAAAAAACACTGAACTTCAAACTTACATTACTCATGGCACAGAAATTCAAACGCTGATCCGTCAACTCCCAGACGTAGCCTTTCCAGCCCTCTTTCTAACCCAATAAGAATCACTCGATTCCGACAACGATTACTATGTCAAAAGTTGAATCTCCCACATACTATCTATTCTGCCAGATTTCTATTCTCACCCATTTTCCTCTCTTTTATTCATTCCAACACTTGTAACCCCCATCCAATTATCTCCCCACTAAAAAGCTTCCATAACACCCATAAAAGCCAGCCACAACCCCTCTATCTTCCCCTACAATCAAGTCCCTAAACTTTCTATCTTTAACAATTGTGTCCTCACACTTCCAATCACAAAAAGTAACACATAACATGGTTTAAGAGCAACAAATAACACTTAAATCATATGATAAAATTACTAAAACATACTAATCATGCAAATTTAAATATGAAGTATGCAAACCACATAAGTAAAAATGTCCCGGGTATCACATACTTCACCCCTTACGAAGTTTCGTCCCCCTAAACTTGCACCATCTTAAAAAACATGGATACTAGATCCCCTAGATGCAATGAATCTATAGACGTTCACAAGACAAGTATAGTATTGTATTGCAATCTATGAAGTGCAAAAAGAACATATGACACCATATATAAATAACAAACAAAAAGGTATGCATATTGACACAAGTGTACCTCGTTACCACCACGCTTCTGTTGCACCACTCTGATATACCAACAACAGCCAAAACATCATTCTAATACAATCTCATACGCATCATATCTCATTTAACACATAGTACTAAAGATAGATATATGGATACATAAAGCAGTAAAAGTCATGCCATCAACTGACGTAATTAAATGTACCAAAACCAAGTTAGCATGGTATTACAGTTAAAACAATTAAAACGTAGCTAGAAAGTTAGTGTATGCTACTAGTTCATGAAGAGTATGAATTAGTTAAAAATAATTGTTTTTCTTCAAATTTTGGCCTCTAAAATTGGCGGGAGATGTTCAAATTCCAATTTTTTGCAAAAGAAATTTGGAATTGAACGATTATTTGAAAAAAAAATTTGAATTTGAATTTTTCCCGCCCATTTTTTAGCCTCTCCCGCCAAAACTCAAACCCAAACTCAATCAAAGTAGCGTGGTAAGCCGCTACTTTGATTGGTTTCAATTTGGAAAGTTTGATTGTCCCACATTGGAGGGAAAAAAATCCTTTGTTCCAGTTCCTATCCTATCCCTTTCCCCAATCAATCACAATTCACCCTGTGTATATATATAATTGAAAAAAATGTTTATATAGTAAATTCTGATTAGTTGGAGATAGAGATGAGGACAGAAGATTTTCAACCATATTGGAGTCTAGCTTCACCTCTCATCGAAACCCGCATGAATTTGGATTGAAAGGAAAATTAGTCAACTAAGACATTTCTGTCTAGAATGAATGGAGGGAAATAAATCGACTTGACATATTTACATTCAAAGTGATTGAATATGATTTGCGAAAAAAGAGTATTAATCGAAATTTTCCCATAGATAGAAAGTGAAGACTATATTTTATAAATAAAAAGATATCTGGCTTGAATTATTGAAATAAAATTTATGAGATATTCTTGGAAACAACATGTTAGGAAATTAATTTTCTATTTACCGACTTCACTCTTCTTTGTTCTTTTTTGAATATAGTATAAAAATTCCATATGTAGATAATAATTTGTAATTGTTTTACATTTATTAAGTCAAAGGAGGTGATAAGCATGATTCCTGGCGGCATTCAAATGAAAACAATAGCCTCTAGGTTTAGGGTGCAAATTATGAGAATTCTTAACAACAATCTTTGATCTCCATGTATATTACGATCTCCACAATGACGTCAACAGATATTAAAAGAAAAGTTCGAGCAACAAAGAATGATAACCTTAAGCAGTTGAATTTGTTACGTGGCTTTGTCTTTTGGCTGAAGGTAAATAAATTTCTCATTTTTATATGCTTCTGCGATTATCTAGAATGAACTATTTTCTTATTTTTATTTTCTAATTTATTTTTAGCAACTCGCAGAAGTGATTTAAATGAAGCATTTTTTTAGTTTTGATTGTACACGTGAATACTATTTACTAGGCCATGTCACGATCCAAAGTTAGAGTGCGACACATAAACACCATGAAGGGAGTTGAACTTCCAAGCCTTTAGCATACACCAATAACGTTATAGTAAACTCATATGCTTAATAGTACTATTGTTAATTAAATCATTAACTTTAGTACGATCTAAGATAATCTCTAAACTCAAATCACTATATTCCACAAGCTTTACCACAATCCTCTTCGAACCACTCATTCAGTTGGTCCTCGTATAACATTCACTCTGCAAAAGTAGAACATGATGACCTCACTAGCTTAGTAAGAAACACAACTCACCTATGAATGAGCATGACCAAACCGGTGTAATAAGTTAGATTCCTCCTAAGATTATAAAGAATAATCATGAAAACGTAAATAACACAATAAAGAGTAAATTTTTATAGACCAAACCGGTGTAATAAGGTAGATTCTGTAACGCCCCGTGCCCGCACTCCCGGAACGCGACACATGGGCCCGGTAACACCCACGACCATCTCTACTTGGCAACCGAACTCACTATGCCAAAAAGAATATCCCGAGATGATAATGAATGATTAGGCCCATGCTTATATATAAGTCAAAACTTTCAGAGTTATCCCATTTGGGATGAGGTTTCACATCCACCCCTTTTTAAGGCCCTAGCGGCCTCGCTAGGTGTCCCAAACATACTTAGCTCAGGACCAATCAGGCGTGCAGGATTCTAGAGGTGGCCCCACCCTTACGGTGTGGCACTTAGTTCCATCAGGATTCTAGAGGTGGCCCCACTGCATACGGCGTGAGACTTAATTCCCACATGTCCGCCCGGTCACCGGCTCTGATACCATAAAATGTGACGCCCCATGCCCATGGGCCCGAAATGCGACATGGGTCTGGCAGCACCCAGAACTATTTACTTGACAATCGAACTCGCTATGCCAAAAGGAATATCTCGGGATGATAATGAATGATTAGGCCCATGCTTATATATCAGTCAGAACTTTCGAGTTATCCCATGTGGGATGGAGTTTCACGCATTCCTCGTGAGATTGATCTTCCTATATCATTCCAAGATTTAGTAGTTCCCTAATATGTAAATGATTTTCTATTCCGTAAGGAATTCTAAATCGGCATGGGGATCAAAGTCGGACGGTGGCCCTCCATGCCCAAAACATACTTACCCGCTAATCATTCTTGCCGGAATATCCTCCAACTCGAGAATAAGCAATTTGCCACCATGAGCTCGAGATCAGATCACTCCCTGATCTCCAACTACATAATCTACCCTCCACAAATCCTAACTCTCGAGCGCTTTGTGAGAAAGATAACGTTGTCGATAACAACTTGGATTAGGGTATTTATTAATTTTCATATTCCATTGTAACTTCTTTTGTTTCTGTAAGCCCTAAGGGCGAACAAACTCAGTTTTTGATATTGGACAAACTTTTAATGTTGTGTCTAATGATCTTAATCTTTGTGATAGAATATCGGAACTCATTATGGAAGCTCTAAGTACTTCAATCAAGCCATTGGTATCAAGATTCAAAGTTATATTCAAGGCTTATCTTTCAAGATTGAAGACTTAGGTTTGGTTAGATTAGCTTTGCCGTTATTAGTCGTTATCTTATAAAGCTCTAACCAAAGCTCTCATGAACATAAGTTCTACACTCTAGTCTTGCATGTTTTCATAAACACGTTTTCAAAAGGCTAAGTTTTCAAAAAGGATTCTTAAATGTGTTCGTATCTTCAAAGCCTTTGTTTTCTAAGTCTAAGTCCTTTAAAATGGTTTTCCAAGTGTTCTTACTTGTTACCTTTTGGGAAAACTTTTTAGACTTCTAAAGATTTCAAAAGATTTGAAAACGTGTGAAAAATCAGCTCAGAGGTCGGATCATCCGAGTTTACCTCGGATCAACCGAAAGCACAAACAGAGACTTGGAAAGATGGACTTGGTCGACCTAGGGGCTAGGGTCGGTCGACCGACTTGGTGCTCGGTCATCCGAGGTGCCTTGTTCGGTCCACCGAACTCTGTGTTTTCTAGCCGTTATTTGACCGTTGGAGAGTCATTTTTCAGCCAATTTTGAAATGTATAAATACTACAAAGCTCTAGAATGACTCTAAGACTTGGATATACGATATAGATTGATTTCTTATCAAGTCTAAACACTCTCAAAGTAAATGCTCTTCATTTCTATGATCTAAATCATTCAAGAGCAATCTTTCAAAAGCAAGACAAAGAGTGGAATTCATATGTTCAAAGAGCTTATCATTGTTGTACTTCAAAGGTAATATCTTTCACTTAGAAGAGTGAACAATCTTTGTATTAAACATTCTTATTCCCTTTCTTAGTGATTGGGTAATTGTTGTAAAAGTCCTACTTAGTGTGGGCAAGCTCTTAGTGAGTTTTGTGGTTGTTGTGTAAAACTCTTAGTGAGTTGTCCACAAGTGTAAAGTTCTTCTTAGTGAAGTTGATGAAATCCTTGGGTGCGGCTCAAGGTAGTGGATGTAGATTCTAAGTGAATCGAACCACTCTAAATCCTTTGTCTTGTTGTTGGGTTTTGCTTTTGGTTTTGTTCATCTTGGTTAAACTCTCACGTGCATTGAATAGATTCGAAAAAGTTAGCAAGATTAGTTAAAACCCAATTCACCCCCCCACCCTCTTGTGTTTTTCAGTTTCTTAATGAAATTTTAGAATTTCTCCCAAATTCTTCTTATTTCAAATAATGTTTTGGGATTTCTGTTCTTTTTCTTAGGATCATTCCCCTCGAGTTTCCCCTTAAGATATCACCTTATCAAAGCAGGGATCTGGTCCCTTGAGATTTAAGCCAATGAAATATATCTAAGGCTTCATCCCTTAAATAAAACTGAGTACTCATTAATAAAATATTTCCTAAGGGACTCATCTCGAGTCTTAGCTATTTGTTTTGGCATATATGTGCTTAACCTTAGAATTTTCCCGAGTCCAAACCTTTTATTTGTACATCAGGTGTGATAAATGGTTGACTCTTCCCAAGTCGAAACTTTTTATTTAGGCATTTTTATGCCAAACTATGGACTCTTCCAGAGTCGAAACCTTTTATTTGGGCATCACCATTCTAAATTGTGGATTATTCCCGAGTCGAAACTTTTTTCAGTACCCTCTCACAGGCCCTGTTCATAGACGTTTACTTTTCCAAGAAAATAAATAGACAACGATTCTATTGAGCCACCTATGATGGTCCAACTTCCATATTCCCTTTTAAGAGGGATCTCTTTCCCTACCAGTTAGGTTCACCATTCAAATTATCTTTTTTAGGAACTATGTCATCAAACAAACCTTCATTGTCATCAAAAGGTTCTTCGGAGGAAGTAATCCCTCATCCCTACTAACTTAGGCCAAGCTTTTTCCAACTTTGGGATGTTTTAGTCCCTAATCTAGTAGCACAAAACCTAACATTTCCAAATTTCAAGAAGGTTTATTCCCTAAACCTCGTGGCCTTCTTGTCCAAACTGAAGACAAACCAAATTATCCATTTGCATCCAAGGATGCTGACATTATTAAATTTCTTGAAAAAATAATCCTCTCGTTTCATCGACCGGTTTCATCTCCGACTGGGTCCCTGTGAGGGGGATAAATAATCCGTTGTAGAGGCTCTCGAAATTACACGCATTCGGAGGGGATTACCTACATTCCATGGCTATTTTGCAGCTGCATCGGTGGGTCCTTTATTTTTTTGGTCGATTTTGTGTTCCTGGATTTTATCAAGAAAATTTCAGGAATCATGAAATTTAAAGATTCTCCTAGGTGCTCGAGCGCATGCTGACCATCTGTAAGGCCCACACTGGGAGTGTAACCTGCTCGTGTATTTAGTATACGCTTCTCTTATGGATACTCCCCCGATCATCCAATATGACTTTGACCATCTTGACATTCATAACTCGACCATCCGTGGACATGTATCTTGTTTGGAAGATGAGTTTATGTGCATGGAATCCCTCAGCGTGATGAAGCATTTTGCTTTAACTTTCCTGACGCAATAACTATCTATGAAAGCAAGGACAAGTTCGCTCGGTTTTTATGCTAAACGGAGGCGCATGAGATTTCATTCCGAGTCTTTGGTAAGAAGTTAACAAAAAATTTCTCCTATAAATATCTCCCACTTTTTTTTATTTTTTTATGTATTTCCCTTTTATTTTCTTAATAAAATAAAAACACACTATCATTTTCCTTTATCTTGTTAACTAATTGTTGCTGATGCATGGTCGGGTTGTCTCGCCCAACCGGGTATTGTTCCACCCGACTTACATTGGCCTCTATTCTCCCCTTTCGAGAAAGTGACATTTTGCCCTTATGGATGACCCCTTATTGCCCACTTTGTCCTTGACCGATTCCTATCCCCGGGATAGTGTAATTGATATGACCAAGCCGTATCGAATTCTTTTTCGGATTTACAATCTTCATCGTGATCGTCCTCCTTTGGTATATAGTAATCCCTCCACCAAGCAACGATTATTCTTCTTCTTAAATTCTCTCTTGAAGCTGGAGCGCTGGTTCAAATCACCAATTATTTCCCTCTATAAGGCTTCCATTCTCTACCCTTAGTTTTATCCCAGATTTTTTTCCTTCTTTCTTTCTATGGGGTTTCTCTCAAATTCTCTAATAGTTGGGTTTGATCCTTATTTTGGTTCTATATTCCTGAATTTTCGGACAACCTTTCCCATTGAACTCTCATATTCCTTTCTCGGCACACTCAAATTCCCTACCTCCTATCCCTCCATCTCTCATTCTATTATTAGTTAAGCTTATTCTTGCAAAGTGGCTCGGAGAAATGAGCATATCATCTAGCGGGCACTTGAAGATATTTCGATGGTTGTAAAATCCTGATCATTGCCTTAAGAGTTCGTAATAAGCACCCAAAAGATTGGAAATGCAAGCTTGAGAGGGACTTCTATATGCTTTAAGTATATAATTCCATTTTGGCTACTAAAGTTGTCATAAAGTATGACCCATACTATATCAACTGCTATAATCGCTAATAGAAGGGTGCAACTCATTCATTTGATGATGAGAGCCTTTCCCAGCCATCCACGTGAAGGGATTCATGGGCGGAAACTCGTTCCAAAACACCCATGGATCCTCCCCTGAAGGATCCGCTCATACGTAAACGAATAGAAAAACGAGAAAAGAACTTACAATTTTGGATTCAAGAAACTACTTCTTGAATGGAGGATGACGATTCTTGGAAGCTTTCTTTTCACCAACGGAATTCCCTTTGCGGAGTATCCCTCTACCGGTATCCACGCGACGAAACGGGCGGCGATTGCTAGCTCTTCGTCTTTCTGAAGTTCGGAATATAGAGAGAAAAGGGAGACCGAATCTGAAATCTAATTTCAGAGAATAGATAATATTTCGGCTGAAAAATCTTACTCTAGGGTTTCGGCCAAGAGATCATTATATAGGGTGTGAGAGTTTGTTCCCAGAACTAACTCTCACGTCCTCAACTCCTCTCGGCAATGGGAGTCCTTAACTCCCATGTCCCTTAGACTTCCGCTGGTAGTGGGAGTCCTTATCGGATAATAACTCCCACGTAATTCCAGCTAAAGGTAAAATACCGAAATTGCCCCTATCTCTAATTCGAATAATAAACACTTTATTATTTTCAGAAAGACAAATGTTAGATACAATGAACCTAGACACATTCTAGATTCATTGAATCTGGACATAAAGCTCGTTAGCTCGTCTATGCGTGTGACCCTGTAGGTTCATCTCACGATGGCAATGAAAACACACTTAGTAGTAGTGTGAGTCCATAAATCACAAGCGGTCCCTAGCAGGACATTGTGACTACCCAAAGTGAATGAATATACAACGGAACCTAATATCAATCCACTATTTAATCCCTTTGTCTCGCGATATCCTAATTAAGCATAAGGCATGGTGGTCGTCACCCTTATTAAGCTTAATTGTATTTATGCTCGATCTCCGTGTAGATCTGTTTCGACAAATAGCATTTGATAACCACTTTATCAAATACATTTGAGCACGGCCATGCATTTAAACAGTCTTTCCCTATCGAGGGGCCCATGGATATCTCTCTCTAATAATAGAGAGGGACAAATTCCTTACAATGTCTCTCACATTCAAGCAATGATAGGACACTACATCCGATCTCAGTCGTATTGATTACTCTGTTACAAGTAACGTCCGACTGAGTCAAAACGTGGCTCCATTCATACTAGAATCAATGAAGACATAAGGTCTAAGGATTCTAAAATAGTATTGAGGAAGTAATACTTATGACTTAAGACCATGTAGTATTACTTCTCTGACGGATCACGTCCAATACAATGTATCCCTATATATTGCATCTATGATGTGATTTGTATCCATTATGAAGGAACCCAAGAGGGGGGGGGGGTGAATTGGGTTTATATAAATCTTGCAAACTATTTCCAATCTTTTCTAGGTAAGTGCAAGTTTAACAAAAGCTAAAGCAAAACCCAATGCAAATCACAAGACAAGAGATTTAGAGTGGTTCGATTCACTAAGAATCTACCTCCACTACCTTGAGCCGCACCCAAGGATTTTGCCAACTTCACTAAGAAGAATGTGCCCACACAAAGTAGGACTTTACACTAGTGGCTAACTCACAAAGAGTTTTACAAACAACCACTATAAACAATTGCCCACACTAAGTAGGACTTATACAACAATAACCCTATCACTAAGAAAGGGGATAAGATGAAAGGTTTAGAGAACAAAGTTGTTCACTCTTCTAAGTGAAAGATACATACATTTGAAGCTCATCAATTGTTGGCTCTTTGAACATAAGAAGCACACTCTTTGTCTTGCTTTTATGAAATGCACTTTTGAATCATTTAGATTTTGCAATGAAGTGCATTTTACTTTGAAAGTGTTTTGGCTTGATAAGAAATCAATATAACTTTGTTGTGCAAGCCTTAGAATGTTTCTCTAGCTTTGGAGTATTTATACATTTCAAAATAGGCTGAAAATCGAGTCTCCAACGGTCAAAAAACGGCTAGTAGAAACAGAGTTCGGTGGACCGAAACAGAGCAGTTCGGATCCACTTAACAGGGTTCGGTCGACCGAACCCCTTCATGGTCGACCGAAGCTCACTTTTCCAAGTCTCAGTTTCTCGACGGTTCAACCGAACTTGAGCTCGGTTGACCGAACTTCCAAAGTGATTTTTCACACGTTTTGAAATCTTTTAAAGTCTTTTAAAGTCTAAAAAGGTTTTCCTAAAAGATAACAAATAAGAATACTTGGAAAACTTTTCTAAAAGACTTATACTTGAAATCAAAGGCTTTTTGGATAAGAACACATTTGAAACTTTTGCCTTTTGAAAACGTGTTTATGAAATCATGTATGCAAGACTAGAGTGAGAAGCTTATGTTCATAAGAGCTTTGGTTAGAGCTTTAAAGATTACGACTAATGACGACAAAGCTAAACTAACCAAACTAAGTCTTCAATCTTCAATCTTCATAGATGAACCTTGAATAGTATGACTTTGAATCTTGAACATGGCTTGATTGAAGTACTTAGAGCTTCCTACAAGATTTCCAATATTCTATCACAAAGATTAAGATCATTAGACACAACATCAAATGTTTGTCCAATATCAAAAAACAGAGTTCGTTACGCCCTGTGGCTTACACATTACACATGATCAGTAAAACAAGATCATCAATCAACAATCATACTAGTTTTATTTCGTAGTAATTAAGCATTACATAAAACTAGGGACTACTAGAATAGTAATTACATAAGCTAATGAGTTTCACTATCAAATCACACATTTGATAATCAAAAGCGAAATTAACTATTCAATTACATGCTCAAAAGATAATAAGACGCACAACATGTGCTAATGGTCCTAGGGCACTACTAACACCACGAGCAGAGGCGGTATTTATTTTTATTTTTTCCTAAGACTGAAGAGAACTTCAGCTCTGTTCGTCTGGCTCAGATTTACAACAAGGGGCATGCTAGTGTTGGTCAAGAAGATAGTGATTCTTACTATTCTTCAGATAATAGGGATTGTGAGAATAATCTTGAATATTCTTCAAATTTTGGTGCCTTGCCCGAAGGCCTTTGATAGTCCTTCTGGCTATCACTTTAGTATTTTTCATAGTTCCATTATCTACCTTTTTCTTTTAATAAAGTTCAATTTCATTTTTTTTTTCAATTTTCTCTTAATAATTTTATCATGTACCCATTGAGATTTTCACTATACTTTTCCCTGTTTGATTCTCCAAATAAAAAAGAAACCGAGTAACTTTTTACTGCCCTCATTTCCCAAGCAATTCCCATAAGAAGCTTTATTATTCCAAAGAAAAATTTAAAATAACTTCATTAAATAAAGAAAAAAGTCATGACTAAATGATGCTACCGACCTTCAAGCCTTAGGAGTACAATTTATTTAGATTATGTTCCACGAAAGAGTTGTTTCATGCCCTTTCTCAACCTTGAGGGTAAAGAACTCGACCCTAGTCCGTTGAGAGATTGTATAGGTCCTCGCCAAGTAGCTTCCAACTTCATCAAAGAGTCATGCATGCTGGCCTAATTCCTCTTGAGCGCCAAATCACCACTTGGATCCGTACACACACGACTTTATTATTATGGCCCTTAGCGACATGTCACTTGTAGTGTGGTTCTCATTTTGAGCTGTTTTAGCTCAAGTTTCTTCCAATAAGACAAAATTCTATGCAATCATCTAACCGTTGGTTGGTTTCTCGAAGATCTCCATTCTTAAATTTGTCAGACCAAGCTCCACGAGAATAACGATCGCGATCCTCGAAGCACAAGTTGAAAGGTGACTCCCGGTCTCCTTCTTGGTTGTTGTTATGTATGTCCACGGAATACTATGTAGTTCATCATACCATCTCTCTTGACTTTCTCTAGCCACTTTTTTAACTCTTATAATATACTTGTGTTGGTTACTTCAACCAACCCCTTAGTTTCAGGGTAAGCTACCGCCGTAAATATTTGCTCGATATCCAAACCCTCGCAGAATTTCTTAAATTCCTTAGCTTCAAATTGTTTTCCATTATAAGTTATCAAAATCATTATGGTCTAGAACAGGTAAATAAGTTCCTTTCAAAAGAAGTCTTTGATCTTCCTAATAGTCATGGTGGCTAACTCTCGAGTTTCCACCAATTTGGAGAAATAGTCAATCATCACTACCTATATATATTCTCTCCTGACCACATTTAAGAAGTAGCCTACTATATCCATCCCCTATTGGGCGAAAGACCGCATTCTTGAATATATGATATTATGTTGTCAGGAAGGCATACATATTACGTTTGCTCAATAAGTTTTCTTACTAGAATTTGTGCGCCTATGTTTGGTCAATATATCCCCTCGTAGACCTTCCGTATTGCATAATGCCCATCCTCGAGGATCGCACTCTTCTAAAGAGGACATGAATATGGCATTCGTTATAACTCATCTCCAATCAAGACATGCCGGGAGGAAGAGGTTCTCAATGTTTTCGCCTCGCCCTCCTCATCAAGTAGAATGTCTGATTGCATATAACTAATGTTCGAGGTCATCCACCTTCTGTCTCTTTTGATCTCTATGAAATCTAAATCAATGCTTTAGGCTTTTATAATTAGACATTTAAGAAAATTCTCTGTCTATGCCGTCATTACCTTATGCCTCCATTGTCGCGAATATACGTTTTTTCTATAAAACTAAAGTCACACCTGGTCGTATCCCCAACATGTGCTATGGAATAACACACGATATCATCCCCAAATCAACACTACTCCATGAGAATACATTCTGATATTCTGTTAGGAAATCTTTTGGCCTCTATGTTGTTGGGTTTTGGCCCATATTCACAGGATTACTAATTAGATATAAATTAGGATAAGAATTAGTAATTAGGTAAATTACTAATTAGGTGGATTCCTAATTGGATACTAATTAGGTTAAGAATGAGTAATTATGTGAATTACTAATTATGTGAACTCCTAATCCATTTAGCAAAAGGTTTACTACTCCTCTATATATGTGCCTCTTATATGGTTTGGAGTAGTAAGGCGGGGAGAGCTAATGGGTTGGAGGAATCTCCATTGTATTCTTGTTTCTCCATTATAATGAGAGTATGCGCCCGCCTTACCCGTGGATGTAGGTCAGTTGACCGAACCACGTAAATCATTGTGTCCCTTTATCATTTGCCTCACTTGATATTTGCTTGTGTGCTAGAATTGGGAGAGGATTAATTTCCTAACAACTGGTATCAGAGCGAGGTTCAAAACAGAAGAAAAGTTGTTTTGGTTCATCGATTTCTCCAGAGATTGGAGGAGAGTGTTGGATATAATCGAAAGCGGACTCTTTCGATTGGTTAAGCCAAGGTGGGAACGCAGCGCTGCTACACCAGAAATTGGCGTTACTCTCCAGTTAAAGATCGACCAATTATCTACTCAGAGTTCTGTGCAATTCTAGCTATCGTCACCAGAAACCTTTAACACAAGTGAAAAGATTTTTATGTATGTCCTCCAAAGATGGAAGAGATCCGTCAGAGATGGTAGTAGAGACCCATCAAAGATGGAAGAGAGATCCATTGGGGGTGGAGCGCACGTGCCGATAGAGGTTTGACAGAGAAGATGTGTCGTTGAAAGAGATAAAAATCTAGTGTGTTTGGTGTACAAGTCAAGCAAATAAGAAGGATTAAATCTAGACGGTTGAATTGGAAGGGTGGAGGATTGATCCGGTACATTTCGGGTGCATGGACCCAGAGGTGCATCGAGTGTCCTAAACCAGAGTGTGTTTGGTGGACTTTGAACGTTGAGCCGTTTATTCCGTTATTGATGTTGCCGTGTTTGACTGTTGATCAAAGTTGACTAAACTCATCTTAGTCAAATTCCCCTTAATTCAATGTGCTGATTCGAAAATTCAAGTGTAGAGCATGGGGCATATGAGACGTGGAGCATTTGGGACGCGGATCGTACTAGTTGGAGATTGGGTGAATACGTGCCAGGGTGGAGATTGTTGGGTTTTGGCCCATATTCACTGGATTACTAATTAGATATAAATTAGGATAAGAATTAGTAATTAGGTAAATTACTAATTAGGTGGATTCCTAATTGGATACTAATTAGGTTAAGAATGAGTAATTATGTGAATTACTAATTATGTGAACTCCTAATCCATTTAGCAAAAGGTTTACTACTCCTCTATATATGTGCCTCTTATATGGTTTGGAGTAGTAAGGCGGGGAGAGCTAATGGGTTGGAGGAATCTCCATTGTATTCTTGTTTCTCCATTATAATGAGAGTATGCGCCCGCCTTACCCGTGGATGTAGGTCAGTTGACCGAACCACGTAAATCATTGTGTCCCTTTATCATTTGCCTCACTTGATATTTGCTTGTGTGCTAGAATTGGGAGAGGATTAATTTCCCAACAACTGGTATCAGAGCGAGGTTCAAAACAGAAGAAAAGTTGTTTTGGTTCATCGATTTCTCCAGAGATTGGAGGAGAGTGTTGGATATAATCGAAAGCGGACTCTTTCGATTGGTTAAGCCAAGGTGGGAACGCAGCGCTGCTACACCAGAAATTGGCGTTACTCTCCAGTTAAAGATCGACCAATTATCTACTCAGAGTTCTGTGCAATTCTAGCTATCGTCACCAGAAACCTTTAACACAAGTGAAAAGATTTTTATGTATGTCCTCCAAAGATGGAAGAGATCCGTCAGAGATGGTAGTAGAGACCCATCAAAGATGGAAGAGAGATCCATTGGGGGTGGAGCGCACGTGCCGATAGAGGTTTGACAGAGAAGATGTGTCGTTGAAAGAGATAAAAATCTAGTGTGTTTGGTGTACAAGTCAAGCAAATAAGAAGGATTAAATCTAGACGGTTGAATTGGAAGGGTGGAGGATTGATCCGGTACATTTCGGGTGCATGGACCCAGAGGTGCATCGAGTGTCCTAAACCAGAGTGTGTTTGGTGGACTTTGAACGTTGAGCCGTTTATTCCGTTATTGATGTTGCCGTGTTTGACTGTTGATCAAAGTTGACTAAACTCATCTTAGTCAAATTCCCCTTAATTCAATGTGCTGATTCGAAAATTCAAGTGTAGAGCATGGGGCATATGAGACGTGGAGCATTTGGGACGCGGATCGTACTAGTTGGAGATTGGGTGAATACGTGCCGGGGTGGAGATTGTTGGGTTTTGGCCCATATTCACTGGATTACTAATTAGATATAAATTAGGATAAGAATTAGTAATTAGGTGAATTAGTAATTAGGTGGATTCCTAATTGGATACTAATTAGGTTAAGAATGAGTAATTATGTGAATTACTAATTATGTGAACTCCTAATCCATTTAGCAAAAGGTTTACTACTCCTATATATATGTGCCTCTTATATGGTTTGGAGTAGTAAGGCGGGGAGAGCTAATGGATTGGAGGAATCTCCATTGTATTCTTGTTTCTCCATTATAATGAGAGTATGAGCTCGCCTTACCCGTGGATGTAGGTCAGTTGACCTAACCACGTAAATCGTTTGTGTCCTTTTATCGCTTGCTTCACTTGATATTTGCTTGTGGGCTAGAATTGGACGAAGATTTATTTCTCAACATATGTCTCCTCCTATGTGATTCTAATTTTAATCTCGAAATATTCCTAAATTTTTTTGTCGGTTTCGTATCTACGGATCCTCAAATCATTTGTAGTCATCGCTTGTTTTTTTTGTGCAGAAAAATATTGCACAAACTTACTTTTCAACTAAGTGAAACTGGTTATGGCTTTGTCTGGGAGATGAGTAAAAGACTCAAGGACCACATATTTCAATGTCTGTCAGGAAATCCTGCACATGATCCCTCTATAGGCTCCATCCCGAGCATCATTGTGTCAAAATGCGCCACTTAGTCTTGCGTGTCTCTCTTGCCATCATATTGGGAAACTACATCTTAAGCCAAACTACGAGTCATTGTTAACCCAATAGGCTTGCCCCCAATGTGTTAAGTTCTTTGCGATAGAGCGTATGAAAGCCAATCCACGCTTGTCTGGTAAGAAATTGCTATATGTTTAGGTGCTTCTAAAATGAAACTATATTAATTTAGCAAAAAAAAAAAAATGAAACTATATTCTCTTCACAAATTTAAAAGTAGAAATGTTTTCCATAATTTTCATATTGAGATAATAAAATTGATAACTAGAGTGTGAGTATGAAATTTTCGAAATTGACCAACTCAATAATCAATAATGGTAAATCCATTATATTATTTCTAAACAACATAAATAGAAGCACGTGTTTCCTTTTACCATTCGTGAGTTCTATTATTTTTCTTTTGTTTTTATAAGAAAATGTGCATTAATAAATAATAGAAAAATGCGGGATCCTTAAAAAGAAGTCTAAAAACAGTAGCCTCATGGGCATCCCAGCCGCTACTCTCCTAACGAAAGGGGGAGGATAGTGAAAAAATCAAAAAAGAAGAGGAGTCAACAAATTCACCAACTTTAGCTAATGCATCAGTAGCGACATTAGCTTCCATGTAGATATGTGAGATCCTAGATCGGGGGACCACTAAGCAACTCTCTGCAATCAGTAACAATGACAATTAAGAATTCAAGAATGCCTTAGCATCATCCACTTCAAATTCAAAATTTGGTTATTTAATTCATTGGCTTGTTGTAATCCATCCCTTAACCCCCAAAGACCTCGTGACAGTGTTTGTGGTTGTTACAATACAACGAAAGAAGCCCCATATCCAATTCCCATGTTAGTCCCTTAAGACGCCTCCCCACCCTCCTTTACTGAATTTCCCAAAATTGAACCATTGGTTTTCAATTTGATCTAGCTAGGTGGTGGTGGGATACAACCAATAGATAACTCATCTTTTTTCCCTCAAAGTTCTACTATTTTTTATATAATGTCGTGAACTCCGTTGCTCTGGAGATGGTGTCCATAAAGTAGGTATATGTTGTTTTTTTATATTTTCTAAAAATTGCGTTATTTCTGGTGCTCTAAAGGGATCAACATCCATATGAAAAAATAGTACCTCAAGGGAAATAATTGAATAATGAAAGTTGGAAAGCCCAATTATTTACATAGATGAGGAGGATAGAATTCAATCTCTTGTATCCTCTGATGGTTAACATTATGAGAGGCGCATAATTTAGATTTTATCAAGTTGATTCTCTGTCCTGACCTTCCATAGAAATTCATGCAGGAGATGGTGTCTTTATTCGTAAAACCAGACAATATGATATCATCAGCGAACAAAGAATGTGAGAGCAGTGGTCCCTTATTTCCTATTCTGACTGGCTTCCACTTTTTCTCTGTTACCGCTTTCTCAATACCCGCAGATAGGTATTAATGCATAGGATAAACAAGTATGGTGAAATGGGATTCTCTTCACGGATATGAAGGATAAAATCTTTTTGAAGGTTCCCATTTAATCAAAATGGCCATGGAAGGGATATAAATACAATTCATTATGATTTGAATTAGGTTGCTCGGGAAATCGAGAAAAAAAAAAGGTTTCTTTTATGAAATCTCATTCAAGTCTATCTTAGGCCTTTTCCAAGTCCAGCTTGATAGCATTGGCGCCCTCATTGCCCTGTATTTTTTAGATTGTGTACACGTCTTCCTGAACAAGGATAGATTTTCGGGAGTGTTATAATCGAGGTAGATTGAATTAAGAAGCATCCTGAAAATGTTTTTTCACTATTGGTTACAGACTGATCTATTCAATCTTTCGAGAATTAGAGGACGGTTAATTTAGGATCAAGCCCAAGTGAATCTGGAGCCCTCACAACCTAGGTATAACAAATCACATCACTTTGTTCCATGGTCCTATATATGGTCTTTTGGATGTTATCAAAATATGTAGTATTATTTTCCATGACAACATCTCATGGAGACTTATCCTAAATATTGACTGGCATAATTGTTTTTTCATATGTAGCTTTACATTCCCCTTCCGAGATAATACCACATTTATTAGTTACATATATCTCTACCCAATCTTAGTCGAAGGTATTAGTCGTTAATCCATGTTAACTTGCACACATAGGTATGCGTACCTGCCTCGTTCATTGTTTGCAGTCCGATTATCAATTTTGAGGAGTTTTCCCAACTGATCTCCCACCCTTTGTAGGATATATCCGCAATAGAAATCCACAGGTAAGTAGAGCAGGTGTGCCCAAACATCGGTGGTTGTTATGCTATCTTTGAACGGATTAAACTATGGTTGCCAGAGTCTTATAATAAGATATTGACCATTGGTGAACCAACCCCCGAAATTACCCTTACAAAGTCCTATTCTAAAGTGAATCTGGCTATGAAGAAACCTCGAGCAAGATCTATTAAGGACATGTCCCCCATATTCCTCCATAATTGTCTAACTTTATACTCTAGGTGCTCATCCCCACATTGGATAACTCTGAAAATTCTGGCTGATATATAAGCATGAGTCTAAGTATCTACCATCGTCTCTCATATTCCTTTTGGCATAGCGAGTTGGATTGCCAAATAAATGGTCGTAAATGGTCGTGGGTGATGTCAGACCCATGTGTTGCATTTTGGGTACACGGGCATGGGCGTGACACTAGGAACTGGGTGTTTAATGGAGAACTGTATGGTTTTGTGTGCTGGATCTCAATATTTCCATGTTTAACCTTTTTAGAGCTACGCCAGACAATTTTCTTCTTCAGTAGAAATGTCCGGAGTTGTCGGTTCCAATGTTCTTGTCTTAGAGAGCATTTGTTTCCTAGAAATGTCCGGAGTATTTATTTACTAGATGGAAATGTGGATATTCATGAGTTCTATTTGCTGAACAACAAAATACAAAGTATAAATTATATGTCCCCCAAATTTTATAAAAAAAGAAATCCACCGTTTTTTCACTATAAAGCTTAGTAAAATGCAAAAACAAAAAACAAATGAAGAAAAAAAAAAGATCTGCCCTGTCAAAAGCAAGAGGTGCAAAGCTTGAACCGCGTGCAAATGTTTGCGCATACCCTTTTTTTCCTTTTTTTTAATTTGTTTACAATTTTTGCATTATTCTTGCATAATGTCTCTAAAATTTGTGTTTTGGTATGATTAGAGATAGAGTTTTCCTAATAGAAAATAACAGAATTTTACTTGAAATTTTACCTAGCTTTCGGTATCACTACCCCTACCATTTCAGGTCTCACCTAATCGGGATGTAAGATAAAGGGGGGGTGGCGATCGTCCCCCGGATATTTCTAAAAATACTCAACCATTATACTGGCATATATTAAAAAATTATTTTCCCAAGTATTTCTAAAATTACCATATAGTTCATGTTTGGATAGCTTTTTAATATGGCTTTAGTCTCTTTGCTTAAGATTTTGTTGAATAAAATTTTCTTTAATGATTTATGTCCCTAACTTTCTGTTTCAATTTTCCTATTCTATTAGATACCCTTCTCCGCCTCGCGTATGACTACCCTTGATGCTATGTGAAAGCCCTTTCTACCTAATACCCTCTTTCAACATAAGTTTGTTCATTCGAATTGGCTTGCCAAACTCCCAATGGCCCTCCCCGGCACTTCGGTGGGAAACATTGGCTACGATGCTCGACCTTTTACAACCTTATGTTTTCACTTAGGATTCCTTCAACTTCATTGTTTCCTTTATACACAACTGCAGGCTCATGAAAGTGTAGTTAGCTTTTGTTATTGGATAATCTTCAAATGACTTCGAAACAGAATTTATAAGTCCATCTATTGTTTTGTGCAACTCCCTCTCTATTATGGATTGAATAGCTCAAAAGAATTCAAGATCTAAAACATTCAATTTCGGGAATTTGGCGGTTGACACATTAGCGTAATATCAAATCCATCTTATACAGCCGCACGACAAAACTTATCTTCATCAATAACTATGTGTGTCCTTGCATTGTCTTGTTGGATAAATATTATATTTCTAGTGTCCTCTCTTGATCATTTTTCCTTAATGGCAGGTAAAACTTTGTTAATCAAGACTTCTCTTATGTGCTCCCTCCTTACAGAAGTCATCGCCTTGGTCTCTAATGTACCTGCAACTCTGTTACGACTGCTCTTTTTGGCTGGCTCATGTGTGATAAATGGATATATACCAATTTTTACCAATTTTTCCAGAAAAAAGTTAATTTCCTCATTCATCAAACCTTGGACGTGCTACAACAGCTAAGAACACAACTTTTCCAATACAATTTTTACTTTTGCAGGTACGTATCAGGTTGTTTTCATATGGTAAAATATAATGCCTTCGAGACTCATTCTTCATGCGAAACCATTTCTCGTAAATATGAATAATGTTAAATATTCTCATGAAAATGGGGTCGCGTGGTATGCTTCTTTGATGAAGCATGGATAAGCAAAGTCGCAATCGACACATTTTATTTTCTTCTGTTAACGAAGGTTTATTTGCACTTGTGTGTGCTCTTATATCTCCTGATTTTATGAACCGGTGAACTTGGATTTTGCATATACCCCAGGAAAAATATGTAGATTGTATAGTAGTCCTTTGGTGTAAAGGAATCTCAGAAAACTTAGTCAAGTCCAACTGAAGCTTTTTGCAACTACAAGTTTTCTTTTAGTGTGATACATCAGCGGAAAGAATTTTTTTCTCACAATCCCATATTTTGGATACAGTCTACCAACAAACCGCATAAAGTGTTGCCACATTAGTTATAGCACCATACTTCAATTTTCCATTGACATATTTTTGAAGAAGTAAATGTGTATGGCTTGGCGTTCATTGTCCGATAACATGCTGCTCTGTTTAACTTGCAAAGGAAAATTATCACCTACAACACAAATTGTAGTTTAGGGAGATAAGATTACTAGAAGATTATAATAAAGCATCCAGATTTCCATGCAATAGGTTAATCAAAAATTAAATTGATTGAAACAATAGTACTCGGTAAAATTTCATGAACATAAACTTCTTCTTCTTCAGGAATTGGTGCATCGTTTAAATCGAATGAAAAAATATTTGATGATGTCCCGTCATCTAATGGAAATTTTTAATTAATATTAGGGTAATTGTATTGAATATTTTCAGTAGCATCAACATTAAGATCGATTTCAAATAAAGGTAATTGATTGCCATTAGTTGAAGCCATAGGAATATAGTTGTAGTTTCTTCACCTTCAATGAACCATAGATGGTTTAAATAGAAAAACATTTTGGTGGGGATTCTAAAAATCTATGAAATTTTTTGAATTAAAATTTGAAAGACAAAGGATTAAATATGGCGGTAGTAGTTGTGAATAAGGCAGAATGCAAAGAATCATGAATTTTTTTGAAGTGTAATCAAATTCTTGATGGTGATGAAAAACAAAACTGAAAGATGGTACTCCGTAAATATGGAAGTAATTATTTTGACAAAAAAAGGAAATATGAGAATTATCTTCCGTAAATCAAGAGAGGAGAGAGAGAGAGAGAGAGAGAGAGATTTGAGGAAATTTATTCCTCATTTATTTAATAGAAAAGGGTACAATAGTCTTTTTGTTTTAATATTTTATTGCTTTTAGCTAATTCTTAATTCATGTGAAATACTCAAGTGTTAATCTTACTTAGGAATGGAGGGAGTACCCTGGGTTTCCCATTTTTCATAATAGACCAAAATGCGTGGACTTTCAATTTATTTTGGACAAAGTACACCAAAAGCTATCTAGATGGAAATCCAATCTCTTATCGACCGTCGCACTGTCATCCAAACTTGCTCTTCTCATATCCTATCGTATTATTTTATGTGCTTGCATATTCTCGCCTCTATTTGTGATAAAATTGACAGAGTGAAAATGACGTTTCTTTGGGGAGGGTCGGTTAGTAAGAAGAAACTCCATCTTTACAATTGAGATATGGTGGCTAAAAACAGAGGGGGCTTGAAAATCCGAAAGGTAATCCATATTAATCAGGTGGGACTTACAGAATTAATTTGGAGACTTAACAGAGATAAGAGCAGCAAGTGGGATTGGGCAATTAGAAAGAAATACATTAAGAGTGACAATGGTCCTTTAGTAAACTTGAAAGGGTACAAATTCAATCAATCTCAAGCCACTTAAGAACGGACTAGAACTATTCCACGCCTCTTCGGCTTGAATCCTGGGGACGAGAAATATTATTCGGGTGCGGTATGATGACTGGACGGGTCTAGGATCACTTAGAAATGTTATCTGAGACCCGTTCAATAAATAGGAGAACAAGATGAAGTTGATTGAGCTTTTTAGTCAGAATGGTTCTCAAGACACTATTATTCTTCCTACCCATCCATACTGTGAATTGTATTAGAGTGCTACCTAGGATGGTGGTCAAGAACCTCTCTGATCGTAGAAGATGGAATGGAAATCCGAATGGGGACTTTAACTCAAAAGCAAAACATGATGCCATTCAATATTCGAAGGGGGAAAAAATTGAGGTTTCCCTGAGAACAAGAGGGAAATGGATCGATGGTGGCTAAGAGGAAAAGAAGTGGATAACGAAATAGTAGGAGTGTGAGAGAGGAGGAAGCAAAAGAACATGGGGCGACATTGTAGTAGTGGTGGCAACTGGAAGGAGGATAAAATTAGGCGACAAAAGTTTTTTGGATGAGTTTATTTTGATTTTTATTTATTCGATAAACTTAAAGGTCAACTTTTTAATGTAAACATTTGAAAAAAAAAAGAGAAGATTTTTGGAGATCTAAATTGTTGTTGCTACAAGATCAATGGTATATGTTACTTTGCAGTTTTTAGCCCCGAAGCGATTGCCCCCGAAGGGGAAGAGCGGAGAGTACCCTAGATAGGGAAGATTGAAGCATGCCCCATGCCTGGGGAGGGAAGATAAGACTCATAAGGAGGAGGAATTATTTGCCCCATTATGGGGAGATATAGGAATCGAACACGGGACCTCTGCCCCGTGTTCGGGTAGCCTTACCACTTGAGCTACCCGATTCCCATTGTTACTTTGCAGTTTCTTTTAGGAAAAAGATTTAGCTTATATGAATAAATGTAAATTTAACTCTTTTTCTTTAGATTGACATGGTATAATAATACCAACTCAAATAATCCACGCATCTTACGGGATAGCAACCTAGTGAACATTAATACATTATAAGCCGACAACATGGGACTTTATTCGTCCTTCACTAATCTCACTGCTAGCTCGTGTTTAATAACTCTTTTATACCAATTACCATTTTAAACTAGGGAAAATGATTTACAAAACTTGAAATGCATTTCTATTGAATTATTGAATTTCATTTTCAAAAGATATTGTTTTCAGAATGAAAAAATTGAATTAATGTAATTCTTTGAGGGAATTCTTACCATAGTTTCTGTAATTCTTTTTGAACTATATGGAAAATTTGGATTTGACATTTCCTTTTGACTTGATGACACAATTTGATAACAGTAGCCCAGACTCCTTGTATTATAAGTAGCTCTTTACTTTATAAATACAATTGAATTGGTTTTGATCAATAGTTCGTTTATGATTGAGTATTAATCTTACCCTTCTTGAGATACATTTTGGACATGGAATTTTTTCCAAGTCTATTTTTTTTAGTCCCTTTTCATATCTTAAAAGTTTTAGAGTATTAAAATTCTGACAAGTTGACTAGGTAGTTGGTAATGGGTTGGATTTGTATACTGAAAATTCCTTACACTAATCATACTAGTATACAAATATAGAACAAAGGTACAAAAAGTTTCATGTCCACTGCTCAGATTTCTCTGTAACACTATTTATAATACTTTAGTTTCGAATATTCTAATACATCATCCTACATGTTATCTAGTGCACCAATAAAAATCACACGTGGAGCAATTCCATTAGTCCAAGTCAATAATTTCTCTTTGGTCCAATGTACTGCTACATGTGAAGTGAAAATTATTAGTGTACTAGCTAGATAATATATTAAAGAAATTTTTTTGTTCATATTTAACGGGTATCAAAACTAGCTAATTGCATCTAAAGTTGAATTAATTTTCTTTTGCAGTCCCAGATCTGGAAGGAAAAACTTTGTGGAAACAATAAATTAAGCATGATATTCATAACATTTTACAAATTCTCTTAGACGATTAAAAATACTAAATTTATAGTAAAAGCCTAAATTAATAAGTGAAATACCTATAACTTTTTGATTTTACTTTGTTTGAATTACTTGCTCTTATTTTTTTTATTATGCTTTGTTTGGGGCGGTTTGTTTATGTTATGGAAGTAGAGGGATATAAGTAGTGATCACTTTTGAGTTGGAAGTCATGAATCATAAAGTTCAGGGACTTAAATGCTATTACAATTAGTTATTTGGTTGAACTAGAGGTTAAGAAATTTTTAGAGGGGAGCTGAAGATGGTTATTTCAGGAGATTTAGAGAGAAAGAAAAGAGAATCAAGAGAGGGAGAAAAGAGAGAAAAAGGAAGAAGTTACAATAGGCTAGAAATTATGTTATTAAAAACATTAAAACGTCATTCGTGCCCTGATCATTCCCAATTTTAAACCAAGGATAGAAGACTTCTATGACTACAATCTGAACGGTGGAGATTAGAATTCAACGGCTAGTTCCAAAGATACTGTAGCCATCGGAGTAGAGGTCTGCTTTTCTAGGAGAAAGGGTGATTAACAACCTTTGGAGTTTGATTAGGCGTTTAAGATAAAGTTCTTACACTGTTGTGTTTTCTGTCAAAAGCATGAAAAACGGAATTTCTGTCAAACTTGTGATTTGTGATTAAATGATGTATGCAACCTTTTAAATGCATCAAAATTAGATGAAGTGTTGTAATATGTGATTTGTATGAACTCGTATGTTTGTCTTCGATTTCGCGTTTGATACTTGAATATATGTTCCGGTTTGGTTGTTTTGTAAAGTTTGAAAGTTGTACATTCCTCAATCTTGAGCTCTTGCCTGTGAATGAATCTATAGTAGGATGTGTTCCAATTTTATAAAGCTTGAACCCGGGAGTTTGTGATGAAATGTGTGATGTGAGTGAGAGTATGGCACAGACTCTAGACGTGACTAAAAAGATAGGGGTTGCTAACAATTAATTGTGGAGCTCCCCAAGTTGAGCAATGACATAACATAACACATAATTAAACTCGGCCCAATAGTCCGGGGGTAAAATACCCGGACCAATAAGACTAGTCAGGTCCGTCCCCTAGTGAGACTACCAAATAAGTGACTGTTAGCAGTTGCTATAGAGTCTAGAACGGACAATTGAGCTTAGTTGTATGAATTGTGAAACAAATGGTGCTCGGAGAACCGGATTAGAAGAACGTGTGATGTGTTTGAAAGTGTATGAAGTTGTGTGAAAGTTTTTGAAGTTTGTCTATTTGAATTGTCAAAGAAAGTTTTTGAAGTTTGTCTGTTTGAATTGTCAAAGTCAGAGATTTTGAGAAATTGGGTGATTGATTGCAGAGAATGACATTTCCTTTGAAATTTTGAATTGAAAATGGTCATTTCTAGATGCCGTGGAAGAAGTTTCATCCTAGGCTTCATTCGCAGAGATATTGGACTTTCTGAAATCTCACGGACAAATGCTTCCTCCTGCGCTTCATCCTAGGTTGTCTATGAACTTGTGTAGTGTTCCAAAGTCATTTTTAAAGATTTACTTACTTCTAAAACTTATTCCAAACTTTCTAAATTGTATTTTGCATATGTTTTGAGTTGAAATTAAGTCAAAGTATGAAAATATTTTTGGGAAAATGGGGAAACAATTTTTAGTCTAACGATGACTCATCCCAAGTGTGTTTGAACCTTACTGTACTAGTGCAGATGATTATGTGGAAGGTACCGTGGAGGAAACCTTGTACGGGGAATTCGAGAAGTGAACCCGTTAATGATAACGATGTAATAGTAATAATAAGTGTGTAACACTTGATGTAAGTTATGTCTTCATGGTATGTAATGCACAATACTTAAGAAGGGTTGTAGTACTCTTTAAGTGTGATGTAGGACATTTATGTTATGTTTTAAGTTTTTAATCGAAGTTCTTTGAGAGAATTTAACTTTACCCTCTGTTAATAATGTTTTAGCAAGTATTGCAACGGATACTCATCGGAAGAATTATTCGAACTCTAATCTGTTGGTTAGAAACTTGTCTTTCTCCCATCTTATTTTCTTCTTCTTCTCCTCATAGAGATAAAAATCCTAAGAAGATGTACAAGCAAATTTTAAAAAATTAGTATGGAAGCTTTAGAAATTAAATCACTCACAAAAAGTAAATCAAAATTTTGGAAGGCAGAGATCAAATAATACCTCTATTAACGAGAGCCCAAGCCAACCAACAAACAAATTTTACGGACGAGAGAGAGAAAGAGAAAAAAAAGAGTGACTCTCACAGAACAAACTTCTCAGACATGTATATAGACCATAAAAGCAACTGACTCTATTTAGGAAACAAAAACAAACTAGGGAAAGAAAATTTAACTAGGTATGTCGGTAAAAAGAAGAAAAAAAACAAGAAAGAAAACTAGCTTAACAAACCCAACTAAAAACTCTGAATGGGCCCCAATTTTTGAGAGGTCTGATACAGGCATCTCGTCTTCTTTAATAGTCGCACCTGATGTCCAACACACTGCTCAAACTAAATAATCAATTTTGATTAATTGAGTTGATTGATTTCATTTTTCTTGAACATTTTTTAAATATAATTATAAATTTTCTATTAATAAATCCTAAATTAATCAAGATAAATTTGAAACTTTAAAAATATATACTACATATTAACAATACTATAATTAGATACAGAGGATCCCGAGTTCATGTTCACCAATCACCACTGCCATTAATCCTTGCATCTAGGCTTCTGTACACATCTGATTCTGGTTTGACAAGTTTGGGCTAACCCACTTATTGTACTACCATTTATTTTCTTCTGCACATTAATAAATTTCAATAATTGATTTTTAATTTTACAGTAGACTTATTCCGCCTAGTACGTGCAACTACCATATTTCCGCATGGGAGTAATTTGTTTTTCTCAATTCTTTTAGAATGGTCTGGTAAATTCTACATCGGTCAAACCCTCTCCTCCGGTAAATCCCACACAGGAATAATTGGGTTACGACTAGTAGTTTTTTTAAACCACCCCTCCCAGTTCCCAGAACTGGTTAGATGTTTCAAAAGTTGAATTTGTCTTTCTAGAGTATGATTTTTTTACTGTTTGAACTTTTTTTAAGACGGTGAAAAAAAATACCTTTGGTAAAAACAGCTATTTGTTGGTATACTGCAACCTGTTCTCACTTTCTAAACAAAATGTTGAAAAATTAAATAAATTTTCTTTTACGATCCAATCGAGGGAGAAATAAGAAATACAAATATGTTTATATGATTGTTTTATATTTTACATATCTTATATTATAAAAATTTTGTAAAAACAATAATTTATAAGTAGATGTTTTCAAGCAGTAGAGAACAAACATTAGTCACATAAGAAAAACTTTGCGGGAAAATGAAACAATATACCGACATACCTATAAAAACTGCAAAAAAAATTTGGGGGCGAATTTGATAAAAATTTCCGAACTACATATAAAAATTACTATATCTAGTAATATTTTTAAAAATCTCGCTATCTAGTAATATTTTTAAAAATCTCGCTAAAATCGTCCCTGAATAATTCCCGATGTGCGCAACTCCTCAGGGAATCTGGGAAGGAATATTTTTTTTATTCTTCATCTTTTCCTCTTTTTTTTTTCAACCACTCGAGTAAACATCAAGAACTCAAATAATAAAGTTTGAGAGAAGTTGTATGAATAAATATATCCTTTAATTCATAAAAAAGGTTATGCTTAACAATAAACAAAGTTTGTTATCATATGGGATTTACAAATTTATGACCCTGGATCGAGTAGAAATACTAAAAATAAAAAAAAATCAAGTATTTTAACCTAAATAACAATATATCTAATAAAACACAATTATTTTTGAGAATTTTGTACCTTCTTCTTCCCCAAGAACTGAACAAGCGTTCTTTTTACCACACTTTCCAATATGTCTCTTACACAACATGTTTTTAGACTTCATGAAAGACTTCTTGACTTGCATTAACAAGTTGCATATCTTTAAAACAGAGACTTGGTTTCTGCTGCTTTTAAAGAAATCAAAATGAAATGCTAATAACAAGCTGCGAGTTCCCTTAACCCTAATTTCATCCCATTAACAGAAAAGCCCAAAAAATGGCTTGGAGGCAGCCGCCCCCGAAACCCTAACCAACTCACCGGCAAGTTGAATCATCGAGAGTAATCCGATTATGAACAGTAATCCGATTATGAACAGTAAAACCATCACAAATTGCAGCTGCTGGGCGTGATTTTGAGTGGTTTCTTCTGCTATCTTGAGCTTCTCCACTCGCGGATTTGGCTCCAGTAGAAGAACTCTGCTCCTTTTTGGTTGCTGCTCTTCAACAGGTTTGGTGATTATATTTTGGGGGTTTTTCTTGCTTTTTCATTGTGAATCTTGTTCTCTTTGAGGAATAGATTCATTATATCCTGCTGTTTCACTTTTATGGGGCTTAATTAGCTCAGATTTTAAAAATCGATAGCAATTTATTGGCGATTTTTCACATTCGTGGCTGCCATGGCTGCCGCCCCTGTGGCTGCTGTGGCTCCCGCCACTGATCCTTCACCATGGAAAGCCAAAAGCTTTGCGGAGCTCTTGACCAGCCCTTCAATTGCATCGATAAACCTCCCAACCACAAAATTGGAGGTTTTTTAGAGGGGAACCTCATCTAATCATCCCAGCGGATGAAATTGAAACTTTGATTCGGCCTTGGCGTTTTGCTTTGGTTGGAAAATTTCGCAAATATGCCCCGACTCTTGACTCGTTGAGGAAATCCTTTCACAAAATTGGGTTTAAAGGGAACTTTACTATTGGAATGATGGATCAACGTCACGTGTTAATCAAATTTGACCTTGAAGAAGATTATTGTCGTTTTTGGCGACAAGGATTATGGAATTTCAATGAGGGTCTTCAAATGGACCTATGACTTCAATGTCGATGAAGAACCATCAATAGTACCCATATGGATTGGTTTTGAGGGTCTACCGATCCATTTGTTTAACAAATCCAAAATATTTTCACTCGCAAAGGCGGTTGGACAACCGCTAGCTTTGGACGCCCCTACAGCCGCTGCCACAAGACCGGGAATTGCGAAGGTATGTGTAGAGGTTGATTTATTATCAGAATTACCTAAACGTATCCGTATTACTCATGCTCATACGGGTAAGGGGTTTTGGCAATCGATTGTATATGATAACTTGCCGGAATATTGTGTGAAATGTAAAAGAATTGGACATCATATTCAGCAATGTTATTCACAAGTAATCTCTCAAAAACCAGTTGAATTGGAAAAACATGTTGCTCAAGTGGACCAGCCGAGAAAAAACAAAGGCAAGCAAGCCATGGCTTCGGAGCCCCGCATACTCAAGTCTGGAATTGTGGTTACAGCACCCCAAAATCAGTGGGTTCCGGTGCGATCGCGGCGAGAACCGGGTCCGTCGGGAACTGCGTTGATAATAAGGGATGGGGAAACGATCCGGCACACTGCTGTTGAGCCTCTGGCAGCGGTCAGTGCCACTGCAGCAACATCACAACAGTTTGGGGCGCGGGAACAGGAGCTGGCGCTGGAAACAGGGGAAACAGCGGATTTAACACTGCCTACTGCAGCGGTAATCTGCCCAGAAACAGGGGAAACGGATTTAACACTGCCTACTGCAGCGGTAATCTGCCCAGAAACTGAGCTGCCAGTGGCGCTGAAAACAGGGGAAACGGGGGATTTTACACTGCCTATTGCAGCGGTAATCTGCCCAGAAATTGCTGAGCTGCCAGTGGCGCTGAAAACAGGGGAAACGGGGGATTTTACACTGCCTATTGCAGCGGTAATCTGCCCAGAAATTGCTGAGCTGCCAGTGGCGCTGAAAACAGGGGAAACAGGGGATTTAACACTGCCTACTGCAGCAGTAATCTGCCCAGAAATTGCTGAGCTGCCAGAAATTGCAAAAACAGTCCCAAATGACAAATACAGTCTAGAAATTGAGCCGGTTATGTTGAGTCCAACCCGGTTATCAAATTCGTGTTCAAACAGCCCGAAGGTGCTATGGCCATATCAATTTGCACCATCTAAAGAAGATATGAATATTCTAGAGGCTTCTTTTGAGAACAGACACAAACTTTTTGACAGTTTTCGGGACCTCAATAAAAGACTTAAGGGAGTGCAAATGATACCCACAAGTGACATGAATGAATTTGAAATCGCCGCACGGGCAAAGGAACAAGAAGATGAGGCTAAAATTATTGCGCGCAAAGAAGTGGCGGCCGCAGAAATTGACTTATCATCCTATGACATCTTTAAAGAAGATCTACCAGAGATTGAACCAGCGCCGACCAAGGATGCTTTGAGCGACGATTTTTCGGAGACGGAATTAGTCGATGATGAAGATTTTATTCGTGTACGCTCACGTAAAAATAAGAAAAATGCTAAAAAAATGCTTATCGACCATCACATGAGTACTAGATATAAAGCATTTTTAAAAGGCCTTAGTGTTTTTTTTTAAATATAGCCGTTTGGCGGAACTCGATTACTTATAGCTCATTCGGTGAGCTACCTTTACAACCAAAAGGACTATGCCTTGTACCCGCCTATCCTTTTGGTAAGGCTCTTTTGCTGTTTTTGTTTCGGTATGGAGTGGATTTGTTTCCACCTTCTTGGAGGTTTTGGTTTAGTCCCCCTCCATGTACTTATGTTTATTTTGGTTTTATCTATAATAAATAATATTATTTAAAAAAAAATAAAATAAAAAAAAAAAAGTTGCATATCTTTAGCAGTTATAAAACATATGGGAGTGGGACATGGAAAAATCAAAGAGGAATTTGGACCTTAGGGCAGCATTTTCTGCAGTTGAAACAATGGATGAACTTGGTACGTCTTGTTGCCTCCTCACTTCCTTCGCTTGAACGCCTGTAACCAAAATCAAAATAAAAAACAAGTTTCAGCAAGTGGCTACTAATTCAGATCAATGAATAATTAAACTTAAAATGCGATCGAATAATCGGAAGATTTACCATGTTGTTCTTCCTAGAAGAGGTAGATCTTATCTGAGACGAAATTAGGGCTTATCGCAAGCAGGAGATGAGTACGTGAAAGAAATATGTGAAGAGAGATTTATTGGGTCCCTAATGCTTTTCAACCGGGCCTGAACCACCAAGTCCGACAAACTAAATATTGGGTCAATCTGGCCCTTTCATTACTCCCTCCATTATTTAATATAAGGCTGAAATTTAATACTCTATCCGTTCCTTAATATAAGACTTTCAATACACGTATTGAAAATTAAAAAATCAAAATCCAAGATTTTGATAAGCTTAATCAGCATATAATAACCTTGTGTAAATATGAAGCATTAGATAAGTCGGCTTCTCATTGCATTAGTTTTCAATTGTATAGTGAGTTTAACTAGGGAAATTCCGTAAAGACATTAATTGAAAAAAAGATAAAAGTTGTAGTAAAATATTAATGCAAAAAAAATAAAAATTCTTTAAAGCTTGTCTATCATCCAGATTCTTTTTATCAAAATATATGGTTTACAACAATCCTCTATTATTGCTATACTGAGTGAAACTATAAAAAGATTAATGCAATAAGTAAAAATAAAAGATAATTTTAATAAAAGATTAAGAGGATTCCTAAATATGAGAAGCTGATTTTAAAATGATTTTTAACGTAATGCATACATATTAAGGTGCAAAATAGAGACTTCAAAAGAGGTGCACTATGAAGTTTCCTATGTTGGACCTCGCATGATCTAATTTGCAAACAAAGTTGAATAATTTATATGTATCATGTAAGATATATTATGTTTTCATACATACTTGCCGTAGAAATCCCACATCTATTCCAGTCATCACCATCCCAGCAATCTCAATTGCACTCAAAGGAAACCATACAATGCAGCCAACTCAAACCATATAAATTATTGTGGAACTTAAAAGCATCAGCTTCCTTCCCCATGAAATACATTATTTGTGCCCCCAACCAAATTGATTTGGAGGCCAATAGAGGCACTAGCAATGAAAATACTAAGATCCACTGATTGATGTAGCCAAAAAAGGGAGTGCTCTCAGATCTTAGTGTCCTCATATAAACTGATTCAGAATTTTTTTTTCCAGTAGAGATTCATGCAAAGTATTCATCCTAATATAATAGAAATAAATCAACACCATATTATTGCATGTTTTATATGTGTTTCTAACTATGAGAGGTAACACATTTCCGAATAAAATAAAACAAAACAAAACCTTTAAATACTAGAATAACAATAAAAGTTTGAGTAAGTGGCTATTTGTGGCACTAAACTATTTTACGTATTTCTATTTATGATATTAAAATATATTTTTAGTTAATTATACCACTCATCTATTTGCGGGTGTCAAATAATATAAAAATACCATTTTTAGGTGTTTTCCAGTCAAAGTTGCCACGTGACTTTCATTTGAAAATTATTGATGGGCAAAATTGGAACGTCGCAATAACCTAGTGATTTGTGGGGTTAGATTTGACCCAATTTTGACCAGTGACCCGATTTTTAACTCTTTCACTCAAATCTTTAACTCACTGGCTAAAATCGGGTCAAATCTTTAACTCACGGATCACTTAGTTATTGCGAAGTTCCAAGTTTTCCCTTCAATAATTTGCACATGAAAGTCACGTGCCAACTTTGGCTGGAAAACACTAAAAAATTATGTCTGTATATTATTTGACACTCGCAAATAGATGAGTGATATAATTAGTTAAAAAAATAGTTTAGTATCATAAATAGAAACAGTGTTGTAAAAATCGGCCTAGTCGCCGATTAGTCAGGGACTAGTCTGTAGTCGGCCGGTGGGCCGCCTAGAAATCCAAAAAACAGGCAAAAAAATTGGATCTTTGAAAAAATTGGTCAAAAGTCGAATCTAGTAGGTCAAAAATCGGGGGAAAAAGAATAGAGTGAGAGAAAGACACATACCTGGAAGCACACGGGCGGCGGTGATGGTGACGGTGACGGTGACGGGAAGGAGCATTGGCGGGGAGGAGGCAGTGAGGTGCTTTGTGGCTGAGGAAGGGGAGAACGGAGAGAGAGAAGAAGAGGGAAGAAAGGGAGAATCGGCGCTGGAGAAGTGAGAGAGAGAGAGAGAGAGAGAGAGAGAGAGAGAGAGAGAGAGAAGATGAGGCGCCGAGGAAGAAGAGGCGCTGAGGAAGAAGTGGCAATGATATCAGGGGCTAAGAGAATATATATATATATATATATATATATATAAAGGACTAAAATAGAAATATAAATAATTATCACATAAATCCTATAAAATACTTATATTACAAACAAGTCCTAAATTTAGAAATAACTTGTATTCAAAATCCAAATTAATTTTTGAAATTACATTTTAGTCCTTATAACTTTATATTTTAAAAAATATATTATAATTTAGGGTCTCCGACTAATCCCCGACTATTCCGACTAGTAGCTAGTCCCCTATCTCTCGACCGATTAGCGACTTCTGCAACATTGAATAGAAATACGTAAATAATTTAGTGGCACAAATAGCTATTTACTCATAAAAGTTTTATATACATTAAGAAAAGTCAGAAGTTAAATGACTTAAACAATTCAATTATTAGTGCAATTAATCATTTAACTGCTCTCATTATCATTTCTAGCTGAACTTTAAAGCCCATGTATGCCATGGACGTATTCTTTGTTTTGCCTTTTTATTTTCTAGTCATTTTAAGTTTCACCAACAATTTACGTACCATACACGTGCAATGTACGTGCAAAACATGTACCATACACTTGCAACTTCTTTGTTTTGCCCCTTTTATTTTCTAATAATTTTGAGTTTCACCAACAATATACGTATCATACACGGACAATACAAGTACTAAACTTTTTAAAGATTATACTGAAATTCCAGGTTTTACTTGTATTATAATTTTCTCATGTTCATTTATTTTTTTGGTAAAATAACAATGTCTTTATATTTTAACCTGAGTCTCTTCCAACATAACCATATTTTCACCATTAACTAAACTAAAACATATATTGCAGAATTGATATCCCTATATGGATTCCGATGGGGGAGCTTTCGTGCTCAACAACTCAAGCAGTACCTCAACACCTTCTCATGTAAAGAACATTAGTTATCATTATCTTTGATTTTTTTTTCTTCATAATCGGAACCATAGAAATTATTCTGGAACTCAAAAGTGTCGGCTTCCTTCCCCACGAAAAACATAATTTGTACCCCCATCCAAATTGATATGGAGGCCAACAGAGACACTTGCGATTAAAATACTAATATCCATTGATTGATGTAGCCACAAAAGGTGGTGCTCTCAAATCTTAGTGTCCTTATATAAACCAATTCAGAATATTCTTTTAAGTAAGGATGCATGCCAAGTAGTCCTCCTGATAAAATAGAAATAAATCAACACCATATTATTGCATGTTTTATATGTGTTTCTAACTATTTGAAGAGTGGATAAATGAACTTTGCCAAATGTATACCAAAAGCTAGGTAATACATAAAACCATTCCGAATAAAATAAAATAAAATAAAATCCTTAAATACTAGGCAAACCATAAAAGTTTTATATACATTAAGAAAAGTCAAAAGTTAAAGGACTTTTACAAAATTCAATTATTTGTGCAATTAATACTTTAACTGCTCTTATTATCATTTCTAGCTGAACTTTCAAGCCCATGTATGCCATGGACGTATTTTTTGTTTTGCCTCTTTAGTTTCTAATCATTTTAAATTTCACCTACAATATACGTACAATACACGTGCAATGTAGGTGCAATATATGTACCATACACGTGTAATATCAGATGCTATATAATTGACGAGGTATGCTAGGTGATTCTTGGGCAGAATATATTCAAAGACTTCATCAACAAGTTCAAGTTCGAATTGCAAAGAGGAATGCTACTTTTGCAAAGCATGCCAACAAAGGCCGCAAGCATATATCTTTTGAAGGATTGGGTTTGGTTGCATCTTAGGAAAGAAAGATTTCCTAATGAAACAAAGTCTAAGTTACACCCAAGAGGAGATGGACCCTTTCAAGTAGTTGCCAAGATAAATGACAATGCTTACAAGCTCGATTTGAAAGGTAAGTATGGTGTAAGTTCTACTTTCAATGTTTCTGACTTGTCTCCTTTTGATTTTGATCCAGATAATGATGATGATGATGATTCGAGGACGAATCCTTTTCAAGGGGGAGGGAATGATGAGGACACATCTAAGGGGTTGCCCTACTCAAAGGACCTCTTAATCAATATTCAAGGTCCCATGACAAGAGGAAGGATAAAGAGGGTTAAAAACGCTATGTCTACATTCATCTGTGAAGTTAAAGCTAAGGAGGAAGCCAAGCTAAGTTTCAAGATGATATTCAAGTCAACCTCATTGTCACACCCCGTCTCCGGAGTGATGACATGGCAGTGTCTCATTGGTTAATGAAACACCTAAGACACAATCAGAGATTACTAATTAAGGCAGTTCAATTATGAAATCCATAATAGTAATAAAAACACTAGCAGAAGTATTATTCTGAAAAGGAAATTATTTCTAAGTTATTACAACTGAAAATGGAACTAATCGTACCAACATAAATAACTAGAAGGGAAAATAAAGTTCATTAACTAAGCCGGTTATGATCACTCTTCGTAATCCCCCTCTCAGATGCCATCATCATAATACTTGTCCTCACCCATATCATCTGGAAAAAATAAAAGCGAATGGACTGAGCTCCGGTGCTCAGTAGGGACAAAAAATAGTAATACATATAATAAAGACAGAACAGCAGAAATAGATACAGATAATGCAGATGCCCGTTTCCCAAAATACCCTTATGGAAGTATATGCAAACGACTCAATCCAAGTCTCGCAAGACTCAGAACTCCGTGCAAGACAGTACAATGCAGTACAGAACAGAACAGAGAGTTCAGAACAGAACAATGGACTGCACAGTTGCGGATTTCAGAAAAATGAGATGCAAACTTATGCCAAAAATGCACTAAACAATAACTAACTCTACCAACTCATGCGACCAAAATGATTCCAACAACCAGCAATCAAAGACCCCAAACAAGGACGAACACATTTAATGCAACAATTAAGCAATTAACAGTATTATTTGCACCTAAACGATTCCATAACCGAGTGTACGACAAGCACCAAGCATTGCCCATCCAGTACACCCAATCACATACTCGTCTTAGATACTTAGAACAACGCTAAGGCTATGACACACAATCCTACCACATGAGCTCAATTATCTATTCACTACTACTCAGCAATAACGGTAGTGGTCCCCGTTATAAACCAAACTTGAACGGTTCAGTAAAACTCGTGGGTTCGGGATGCCCCCCAAACGACGGGGCACAGATTTTAAGGTTCAATCCATTACATTGTCTCATCATCCCCTCATCAGGGACTCCACAAAACCTCTATCGTATCTAATGATTGGTCCCACTAGATGAAGACCCAGTACATAACATAGCAGAAGACCTGCAAAAGTCGGACGGAACCTGCTAACTAGTGATCCTAGACAAGAGCTCAAAAAGGGGGCGACGACTCGGTTGACCATAACCAATTAGGATTGAAACAATGACGCTAATTAAGACGACTCAAATAAGGCATTTACAAAAAGGACTCCATAATCCGCAGAACAGTACCGGTACATTGCATAGACTGTTTATAAGATTTTAGTAATTAATTAAAACAATTGAAATCAATCATGCATGCTCAAATCAACCAACAATTCCGTAATTCAAATTAAACAATAAGGATTTAGATAATCTAAGAATTAATTGCCGAGCAGTTTATACCATTGAATATCCCCAAATTCAGTAAAAACAAGTCAGAACAGTATATCAGTATTAATCAAAATTACGGAACAGAAATCAACAAACGAAAGCGTGTCCCTACCATTACGGTGATAAAAGATGGAAAAGAATCCGAAAATCAGTCTTGACGCGAAACGTTTCCAGAGCAATAACTCGCGATCCAGGTACTCGGTTGGCAATTCGTATGCGTTGCCTCGAAGCCCCTTTGAATATGTTCGATTCAGTATATCCCGCGATGAAAACTTAATCCCGAAACCTCTTCAATTATCGTGTTGAAGCTGTTTCGAATATTTAAACGCACAAATAAAAATAATCTGGTTCTGTCCTCCACATCTAACATACATTACGAAAAATCTAACGGTTAAAATCTCAATCCCTCCGGTCATATTATAGATCTATCAGTCTAGTTTACAAATAAAAAGGAATTACTCCGGTTGGAGTTTGTATGTTACCTATACGACGATTCTACCGGAACTGCACAGAAAACGAAATTCTGAAAAACAGCCCCCGTTCTTGGTGTGATACCTTCCAACTCCGAATTCGAAATGTGAATCCTCTTCCACGCCCTCGTAACTTGTTTCGTCGTGATCAATTTCCATATAAGGTTCGTCGAAATCCAACAAGGATTGCCCTCTCAAAGTTGCTAGAAAAACATAGCTCTCAAAGCTTTTTTTTTCTTTCTTTCTCTTGCTTCTCACCCTGCCCAGGAGCTGGTTCTTGTTTTTCTTGCATTTTGGCACATTTCCCACGAGATAGGCCACCCAGCCATGATGCCCCTTAATCCCACGATGTTCTCTTATTTTAATTTTTTTTCTTTTTTTAGTTTTCCTATCCTTATTCCCCCCTGACCCACGAAATCCTTTTTCGTTTAATTCTTTTCTTTTATTTTTTTTTATTACTTATTTTATGCACCAATCCTTGTAATTCCTATTCATTTCAATTCCAATCAATTATCTAATTAAATTAATCATCTATGTGAATTACAATTAAGTCTCTTAATTACGTTACGCGTGCGAAATGTCCCTCGATAAAAGTATACAAACATAACATGTAATATGTTATAAAAATAAAATAGACATGTAGTCAAATAGTTACACGAAATAAATTATACCTACATCGTTAATCGCGAAAAATTAATTGTACGTCAAATATCGCGTATGCAAAAGTCATGGGTTTTACATTCTTCCCCCCTTACAAAAGTTTCGTCCTCGAAACTTGCTAACACTGGTCTTTAAAAGGATGAGGATAATTCAACCAGATTCTTCTTCCAACTCTCAAGTGGATTTCTGCTTTGAACGGTTGGACCACTGAATCCGAGAACGTTAGGATGATTGAGAATGAAATCATGGCAAATGTCAATAACAACATGAAGGATGTTCTAGCGAAAAGATGATGAACAACATTCTAAGCTCTCTGACAGAAAATTTTGAGTAAAAGTGTGCTTCATTGAAGAACCAAGGATTATGCTAACATGATAGTTGGTGAACTTATTAGTTCTCTACAGACCTATGAAATGTCGAAAGAAAATCAAAGCTTAAGAAAACGAGTTTGGCTTTAAAATTTAAAGCATCAATATTCACAAAAAAACTAAGTGAGAATGACAGGCAAAGATGATAAATCATACTCCTCCCATCTGAGATGATTAGAAGGATCATGCTAAAGTGAAGAAAGACTATAAACAAATGCAAGTGATGGGGATCCAGATTGTTAAACCAAATGGTAAACTAAAGAATATGAATTAGGAATTGGGCAACGAAAGTTAATTCACTTGAAAGGAAAATTGCAATTCGCGAGCAAACATTGTCCAAACAAAACGATGAAACTGAAAGTAGCTAAAGGGTGGATAAAAAAAATGGAATTTACCAATTCTGGTGATCTATCATTAATAGGTCAACAAGGTGGAGATCACCGGTGATTCTGAAATGATGGCAGGAATCAAGGTTCGACAAGAAAACATCTTGATTCTCAACAAAGGTCGTTAAGGAAGTAAAAACAACCAAAAGTTTATAAAGGATGATTTTATTATGATGAACACGATCATTACCAAAAAGACGAAAAGAAACAATTCATCGGAGATCACATGACGACCATCCACATCCACAAGCAGAATGTAAAAATGTGTGGGTGGAGCTACAAGGGTAAAAATAGATAAGATTATGTGATACTCTAACCCAGTCGGGAAACAAACAGATCCTGATTTGGCATCTCCATTTAGATCAAGCGACGTACCTATGGAAAAATGGAGGAATACGTCGAAAAGGCTCAGAATTGACTTAAGACATACAATAAACAAAATAAGTGTATTAAGTTCGAGTTAAGAAAAAGATGCGGGTGATGTCTCCTCAGGTCGCAAAGCAACTGATAAATAGGAATCCAAAAGAACAACAGTGAGGAAACCAAGAAGGTCAGCACATAGAAGATGGAAGATAACAAGCGCGCGCAAATAGCAGCAGAATAAGCACTTTTGAGAAAGGACCGATGAAGGAAGATTTTTGGGATACTCCAACAGAAGGTATACAACAAAAGAACATCTGAAGAGATGGAAACTATCAATGTAATAATACAAATTTGCAGGAAAAGAAGAGCAGTCGAACAGAACTTGATGAGAGTGCCCTTATTGAGCGGATAAAATCTCAATAACAAGAGCCAAGAAGATCTCACCACTACAACGAGTGAACATGATGATTTGTGATACTCACTCAGATTTAGGGGTGCAGCAATTGAACATGTATCAACCGAGTAAATAAAAGAAATCATCTGGTTAAGCATAAAATTGAAAAAATGATCATTTCGATCCAAAAATAATTTCAACAGTTTCGAAGAAATAATGTTCAGAAATTGGTTCCAAGAGTAGATGATGTGAACATCATTACATTTGAAAGGGTGTTTAGAAACAAGCCCAATGAGTTAAGAGATTTTGTTAGAGACGAATCTGAAATGGTAGAGGAAGGATAAACTCATGTACAGGGAACGAATTTTGGTGAGACGTTTGCTCGTGTAGCAAGACTTGAGTCTTTAAGACTTATGTTGACGGTGCATTTTCGGAGCGCTTTATCAGATGGATGTTAATATGACTTTTCCGAATGGGTGGTAAAAGAAAGAGTACACGTGGAACAACATCACAGAATATGAAAACTCGGATTATTCAAACTATGTATACAAATTGAAAAAGCTCTTTGTGGATTGAAGCAAAACTCGAGAGCTTGGTATAAGAAGCTAACAAAGTTCTTGTTGAAGCATGGACGCACATGAGGTTGAGTTGATAAGAAAGTGTTCTTTAAGAGTTGAAAAAATTCAATTAATGATAACTCAAGTTGAGGATATTAAGTTTGGATCAACAAACAGAGGTTATAAAAAAAACTTATCAGCTAAATCAAATTGAATTTGAGATGAGTATGGTAAGTTAATTAACATTCTCTTTGGGATTACAAATCAAAATAAGGAAAGAAGAGGTATTCATCCCTCAAACAGATATGCAACAGATATTGTGAAGAAGTTCAACATGAAAAGAACTCTAAGGCATTCAAACTCCTATAGGTGTGAACACCAATCAATGAAAATGATAAGAATGGAGTTGTTGTGAATATATGGGGGAAGAAAGAATTTATCTTGACGTCTTCCACCTCGATACCCTCGGCGAGCGAAAACGGCAATAGGTAAGTCACAATCGTCACTGCTTCCTCGGTTCGGATCCATTCTAATTCCCCCACAAGTATATATCAGATAACGTAAGATATGCGATAAAGCACTTAACCAGCAAAACATGTGAGGCAAAGGCAGGTAAATCATGACATAGTATAATCATAATACATGGAATCATATATTATGTTTAACATACATAATAATGTGACATAACATATATCAAACAAATAAGATATGCGATAAAACAATTAACAAGTTAAACATGGAAGGTATAGACAAGTAGAGCATGATATCACATAATACAATAAATCTCATAACGTATATCACATATAAGAAAAATGATTATATGCATGCATATAACAGATATCAGTTGGATATAAAGTGCTAGGTAATCAAAAGCATCCTAGTCCATGGTCTCTACCCATCACACACCTCACATTACGTGTTCTTGTTATCCTATGTTCATTGCCGATTTTATCCCTAAGGTTCGACCTGCTCTGATACCACTTCTGTCACACCCCTGTCTCCGGAGTGATGACATGGCAGTGTCCCATTGGTTAATGAAACACCTAAGCCACAATCAGAAATTACTAATTAAGGCAGTTCAATTATGAAATCTATATTAGTAATAAAAACACTAGCAGAAGTATTATTCTGAAAAGGAAATTATTTCTAAGTTATTACAACTGAAAATGGAACTAATCGTACCAACATAAATAACTAGAAGGGAAAATAAAGTTCATTAACTAAGCCGGTTATGATCACTCTTCGTAATCCCCCTCTCAGATGCCATCATCATAATACTTGTCCTCACCCATATCATCTGGAAAAAATAAAAGCGAATGGACTGAGCTCCGGTGCTCAGTAGGGACATAAAACAGTAATGAATATAATAAAGACAAAACAGCAAAAACAGATACAGACAATGCAGATGCCCGTTTCCCAAAATACCCTTATGGAAGTATATGCAAACGACTCAATCCAAGTCTCACAAGACTCATAACTCCATGCGGATGACGATACAGGCAAGATGCAATGCAGCAGAGTTCGAATGCAAACAATGGGACTGCACAGTTGCGGATTTCAGAAAAATGAGATGCAAACTTGTGCCAAAAATGAACTAAACAATACCCAACTCTACCAACTCATGCGACCAAAATGATTGCAACAACCAGCAATCAAAGACCCCAAACAAGGACGAACACATTTAATGCAACAATTAAGCAATTAACAACATTCTTTGCACCTAAACGATTCCATAACCGAGTGTACGACAAGCACCACGCGTTGCACATCCGGTACACCCAATCACATACTCGTCTTAGATACTTAGAACATCGCTAAGGCTATGACACACAATCCCACCACATGAGCTCAATTATCTATTTACTACTACTCAGCAATAACGGTAGTGGTCCCCGTTATAAACCAAACTAGGACGGTTCAGTTAAACTCGTGGGTTCACAGATTTTAAGGTTCAATCCATTACATTGTCTCATCATCCCCTCATTAGGGACTCCACAAAACCACTACCGTATCTAATGATTGGTCCCACTAGATGAAGACCCAGTACAGAACATAGTAGAAGACCTCTCGGGGTCATATATCAGAACAGACCAGAGCAGAAGTCGGACGGAACCTGCTAACTAGTGATCCTAGACAAGAGCTCAAAAAGGGGGCGACGACTCGGTTGGCCATAACCAATTAGGACTGAAACAATGACGCTAATTAAGACGACTCAAATAAGGCAATTACAAAAAGGACTCCATAATCTGCAAAACAGCACCGGTACAGTGCATAGACTGTTTATAAGATTTTAGCAATTAATTAAAACAATTGAAATCAATCATGCATGCTCAAATCAACCAACAATTCCGTAATTCAAATTAAACAATAAGAATTTAGATAATCTAAGAATTAATTGCCGACCAGTTTATACCATTGAATATCCCCAAATTCAGTAAAAACAAGTCAGAACAGTATATCAGTATTAATCAAAATTACGGAACAGAAATCAACAAAGGAAAGCGTGTCCTACCGTTACTGTGATAAAAGATGGAAAAGAATCCGAAAATCAGCCTTGACGCGAAACGTTTCCAGGGCAATAACTCGCGATCTAGGTACTCGGTTGGCAATCTGTCTGCGTTGCCTCGAACCCCCTTTGAATATCTTCGATTCAGTATATCCCGCGATGAAAACTTAATCCCGAAACCTCTTCAATTATCGTGTTGAAGCTGTTTCGAAAATTTAAACGCACAAATAAAAATAATCTGGTTCTGTCCTCCACTTCTGACATACATTACGAAAAATCTAACGGTTAAAATCTCAATCCCTCCAGTCATATTATAGATCTATCAGTCTTGTTTACAAATAAAAAGGAATTACTCCGGTTGGAGTTTGTATGTTACCTATACGACGATTCTACCGGAACTGCACAGAAAACGAAATTCTGAAAAACAGTCCCCGTTCTTGGTGCGATACCTTCCAACTCCGAATTCGAAATGCGAATCCTCTTCCACGCCCTCGTAACTTGTTTCGTCGTGATCAATTTCCATATAAGGTTCGTCGAAATCCAACAAGGATTGCCCTCTCAAAGTTGCTAGAAAAACATAGCTCTCAAAGCTTTTTTTTCTTTCTTTCTCTTGCTTCTCACCCTGCCCAGGAGCTGGTTCTTGTTTTTCTTGCATTTTGGCACATTTCCCACGAGATAGGCCCCCCAGCCATGATGCCCCTTAATCCCACGATGTTCTCTTATTTTAATTTTTTTTTCTTTTTTTAGTTTTCCTATCCTTATTCCCCTGACCCACGAAATCCTTTTTCGTTTAATTCTTTTCTTTTATTTTTTTTATTACTTATTTTATGCACCAATCCTTGTAATTCCTATTCATTTCAATTCCAATCAATTATCTAATTAAATTAATCATCTATGTGAATTACAATTAAGTCTCTTAATTACGTTACGCGTGCGAAATGTCCCTCGATAAAAGTATACAAACATAACATGTAATATGTTGTAAAAATAAAATAGTCATGTAGTCAAATAGTTACACGAAATAAATTATACCTACATCGTTAATCGCAAAAAATTAATTATACGTCAAATATCGCGTAAGCAAAAGTCACGAGTTTTACACTCGTTACTTTGGAAAGTGTCATTCACAGACCAAATCAACAAAGTGGCCAAAAGGCATTTTAGGAACTTTGTACATTAAAGTCTATTCTGGACTTTAATTAGTTTTCAGCTTTATATTTATTATTTTAAAGTCTTTTATCTTAGTTAAGGCCGAGTGGAGCTAGTGGTGCTAGAATAAATGACATGTTGTCCATTTATTTAGGTAGTGTTTCTTTTATAGCAAGTTTATTACTCTAGAGATTATAGAGCCCTAAATCAATTAGGACTCTTGATTTGTAAGGCTAAGATAGCCAAATTCCACCTCTATATAAAGGGGAATTCGGCCACCTTATTACTTAAGTTAGTAGTGTCCTATCATAGCTTGAATGTGAGAGGCATTGTAAGGAATTTGTCACTCTTTTATTAGAGAGAGATATCCATTGGCCCCTCGATAAGGAAGACTTTCTAAATGCATGACCATGCTCAAATGTCTTTGATAAAGTGGTTATCAAATACTATTTGTTGGAACAGTCTACCTGGAGATCGAGCATAAATACAATTAAGCTTAATAAGGGTGACGACTACCATGCCTTATGCTTAATTAGGATATCGCGAGACAAAGGGATTAAATAGTAGATTGATATTAGGTTCCACTGTAAACTCATTCACTTTGGGTAGTTGCAATGTCCTGCTAGGGACCGCTTGTGATTTATGAACTCACACTACTACTAAGTGAGTTTTCATTGCCATTGTGATATGAACCTACAGGATCACACGCATAGACGAGTTAACGAGCTTCATGTCCATATTCAATAAATCTAGAATGTGTCTAGGTTCATTGTATCTGACATTTATTTTTTGAGAATCATAAAACGTTATTATTTGAATTATAGATTAAAGATGGGCATTTTTGGTATTTGGCTATAGCTGGGATTACGTGGGAGTGATTATGCGATAAAGACTCCCACTTCCTGCAGAAGTCTAGGGGACGTGGGAGTGATAGACTCCCATTACCGGAAGAGGTTGAGGACGTGGGAGTTGGTTCTGGGAACAAACTCTCATATCCTATATAAATCTCTTTTGGCCGAAACCCTAGAAAACTAATGCTTAAGCCGCAACAATACTAAAACCAAGAAATCAGATTTCTTGTTCTCTGCCTCTCCTTTTCTCTCTAATTCCCGAAACTCAAAAAAGGAAGAGCTAGCAATCGCTATTCGTTTCTTTTCGTGGATACCGGTAGGGAGTAATTCCGCAAGGGAGGACTCAAGGTGATCGTTGTTAAGAGCCCAAAGACAGAATCTTTCACTCAAGAATCAAATTCTTGAACCAAGAAACGTAAGTTTTTCTTTGCATTTTTCGATTCGTTTTGTAAGAGCGGATCCTTCAGGAGATGACTCATGGGTGTTTAGAACGAGTTTCTGCCCATGAATCCCTTCACTATATGCTCGGCTTCGGTTATAGTTTAGGCAAGACACATATCCTGATTGCAGTCTAAAGTCGTCTCTATCGGTTTGGAAACTAGCATCAGTGTAACCACTTACAATGAGCTCGTCTTCCTCACCATAGATTACTAATGTGTCCTTAGTCCTTCGTAAGTACTTAAGGATGTTCTTGACGGATATCCAGTGATGTTCACCGTAAGTTAACTGGTATCTTCTCGTTATACTCCAAAACATACGAGACATCTGGGCGAGTACACAACATAGCATACATGATAGATCCAATTGCCGAAGCATATGGAATCTCACTCAAGCATTTTTTCTCATCCAGTGTCTTCGCATACTGTTGTCTTGAAAGAATTGTACCAAGTGATATAGGACAAAGATCTTTTTTTAGACTGTTGCATTTTAAACCAATTTAGCACTTTGTCTATATATGTACTCTGATTTAGTCCTAGGAGTCTACGTCATCTATCTCTATAGATCTTTACTCCTAAGATGAAGCTTGCTTCACCTATGTCCTTCATAGAGAAACATTACAGATTCCAAGGTTGGAATGTCATTCCCTATAAGTAGAATGTCATCTAAATACAAAACTAGAAATACAACCGAGTTTCCACTAAACTTTTTTAAGCACAAGGTTCATCAACATTCTTGGTAAAACTAAACTCGCGTACGGCTTCATCAAAACATCGATTCTAGCTACTAGAAGCTTGTTTTGTAGGTTGTAGGCTCATCGTGATCAATAAACATAACATCTCCATGTTCTGTTACGAAAAATCCAAATTTTTCGGGTGATTTACGAACTCTACTAGACCACGCAATTCTTGTGTTTCGGAAACTTGCTCCACAACAGCTTATGTAGCTTGTTCCAATTCCACCTAGTCACTTGTGTCTGGAACTTCACCAAGTTCCCTTGGAATTTCACCAAGTTTCGGAACTTCATTAAGTTCCCGTGGCTCCCACTTTTTTTCCCAGAAAAGAATTTCTCTTCTAGAAAAACTTCGTTACAAGCAACAAACACTTCTTTCTCATTTTGGATTTTGAAGTAGTACTATTTAGTTTCCTTAGGATACCCCACAAAGGTGGACTTGACTAACTTTGGACTGAGCTTGTCCAAAGATGGACATTTCACAAATGCCTCACAACCCCAAATCTTTAAGAAAGACATACTAGGACATTTCTCAGTCCATATCTGTTATGGTGTCGTTTCAACATATTTAGATGGAACTCTATTTAGTGTTAAAGTTGCTGCTTCTAAAGAATATCCTGAAAAGGAGTTTGGAAGGCTCGCGTGACTCATAATTGATCGAACCATATCTAATAGAGTTCTATTTTTGCTTTCGGATACACCATTCCATTGAGAAGTATCCTGTGGAGAAGGTTGTGAAACAATTCCACAACTTTTTATATAGTCATGAAAATTTTGAGTTAAGTATTCCCCAGCTCGATCGGATCGAAGCATCTTAATACTTTTGTCAAGCTAGTTTCTACTTCATTCTTATACTCTTTGAACTTTTCAAAGACCTCATACTTGTGTTTCATAAGAAACACGTATCCAAAATGACTAAAATCGTCAGTAAAGTAATGAAATATAGTCACCTCTTGCATGGATATTGAATGGACCACATACATCACTATGTATTAGTTCCAACAAATCCTTTGCTCATTCTCCAGTTCTTGTAAAATGAGAAGCAATCATCTTACCCATTAAACAAGGTTCGCATGTATCATATGATTCAATATCAAATGATTCTAATAATCCATCTTTATGGAGTTTGGAAATGCGGTTTTCGTTTATATGGTCTAAGCGACAATGTTAGAGGTATGTAGGATTAGACTCTTTAGTCTTTATCCTCTTTGTATTTATATTATAAACCGGTGAATCTAGATCTAACAAGTATAAACCATTCACCAAAGTAGCACTACAATAAAAGATAACATTTAACGATAACGACGTTCGTTGGTTTTTAATATGAATATCAAAACCCATCTTTTCCAAACAAGAGATCGAAATAATATTCTTAGTTAATGTAAGTACATAAAGACAACTGTCTAAATCTAGAACAATTCTAGAAGGCAAACTAAGACAATATGTTCCTACAAAACCTATCAGTGCTTTCTCAGAATGGCTAAGTTTGCCCGAAGGCTTGCCTTTAGGCTTACCAAAACCCTTGCCCCTGTTGTTGTTGATCATGTAAATAGCCTTGGACTTGCCTATATCCTTCTCGGCTGTCCTCAACATGTTAAGAAAATCTAGGAGAGGTTTGTATATCTCATTCATGTTGTAGTTTAATACAACCTGACTGAATGATTCAAACAATGATTTCAGAATCAAGTCAGTGGATATCTTCTGGCCAAGAGGAAATCCAGTCTTTCGAGGGTCTCAATATAGCCTATCATCTTCAGAACGCGAGTTCTGAATGGTGTTCCCTCTGCCATTTTGCACTGAAATAGAGACTTCGACACATTGAATACCTCCTGGCGGGCTTGACCCTGAAAGAGTTGTCTTAGATAATTAATCATATCGAAAGCTCCCATTTCCCCGTGTTTCTTCTGAAGCTCAGAGGTCATGGTCACTAACATGAGACTAGACACATCTAATGCGTCATCTGATTGCTTACGATAATAATTTCTTTCAGCGGCCGAAGCCCTCCGCGGCTGGTGGATCAGGAATAGGAGTCTCAAGAACATACATCTTTTTCTCGTTCTTGAGAACGATTCTCAAGTTCCTGTACCAGTCAAGGAAGTTTTCTCCCTCAAGTTTGTCCTTCTCAAAGACGGATCACAATGATAACGAGTTTGATGCAACGATTGCATTTGCCATTATTTCTACAAAGAAGAGTTTGCAAAGTTTTAGTTGTCATATTTTAAAATCATTAAAAGGGCTTTAATTACTGATTCTCTCATTATTTTCTTCAAATGAATAACCTTCAAGTATTCATTCAGAAATTTCAAAACTTTGTAGTAGGACCAAGATCCATATATCACCAATCCCGAGGCAGCTTTGGCTACAAAGCTCGAGAAATAGTTGTTTAGGTAAGCAACGTTTTCTATTCACATAATTTATGTGACTCTTGGTTGGTTAAGTAAGTAATGCTTACCCTAAATACATAAATGCACATCTCAACCCTTTGCCTCCAGACCCAATACCGAGGCATCTTTGGCTACAGAACTCGGTATTGGCAATCCGGTTAAGTATGACCCATGGTTGACAGACGGATATCACTAACTTATCTTTCGCACCTCACCAGGATAGACAAGAGTTTATTCCACTCGAAAGTTCACACTAATGTCAATCTTGGCCTTGACGAGGGCCACGCTTGGAAGGCAATAGACTTAATATTTAAAATTGAGGGATTTTCAAATTGTCTCACCAAACGGTGTATAATTTGATTATATGTCTGAATAAACATGCTGTAAAAAGGAGTAAATCATGCATCACGTATCTCATGCAAAAGCAGGAAATAAAACCGTGACATAGTAATTGCCCCTAAACGAATTTTTTCAGCCAAAGGAAAATCCTAATGTAAAGGTGAAAAACAATAAAACCTATGTATTGTCTTCTGCTTCCTTGTGGTTTCCTCCATCTAATAGACGCCTTTCTTCATCACTTGTTACATATGTAACAACATAAAATCATATTATATACTTTTACATAATTGAAAGAATTCTCGAGTTATATTCGAGATTAAAGTTACAAGAAGAATGAATAGATAAGGCACGACACGCATGCCGTATTATAATAAAACCCATTGGGTCAAAGGTTATTACTATGCACCATGCTCAAATAACATGACAATCATGCTAAATGCGCAAATACACACTGATTGTCCCTTTCCGGTCGATCCATGCCATACTCTCGGTCGATTGCGATAAGGCAGTAATAAAAAATAGTGTAAAATTAGGCCACCTCGGTCGACCCAGAATATTTCTGATCGACCGACATGGAATCAAACAAGTCTCGGTCGACCATAATTGCTCACCGGTCGACCGAATTCTATGCAGTAGCAAAATTCTATTTTCTAGAACATATCCGGTCTGCCGCGAACCTCTTCCGGTCGACTGAATTATTCCTAGAAGACAGAAAACATCCAAAACCTCGAATAAAAAATTCGTTCCGAGATTTCCTTAACAAGTAAACGACTTCCCAGAGGCTGTACAAAGTTAAATAACATCCTATGACATGCATTAACGACTATTATAGCAAGATAACACATAAACAAAGTGCATGGGTTCTCGTGATTGGCTCCGATACCACTTGAAGGAAAAATTTCGTAATCCCCAAAAAGAGCAGTGAAAAGTAAAATGGGATTACGTTCCTTTAAAGGATCTACTCACGAAAAAGTACCAATACCTTGTGATAGGAAATATACCTTTTTCGATCTAATCGAATAATACGGATTCTGCTATTATGATTCCCCAACGGCAACCTTCAGATTCACGTCTCTACCGGTGTCACACCCCAACCTTTGGACTTATTCTTCGTGTTTCAGATGCTAGTCCAAAGAGCTCCGAAGATTAGAAACACCTTTCTCCGGAATTCACAAAGTATAGGTTACTAAGAAAGATCGGAAATCAAAGAGATAAGAAAATCGCATTTCTTCTCTGAAGTGTTCTTGAAAGTGTGTAAAAATCAAGAAGAAAAATCCCAAATGTTTGGTTCTATATTTCGGGTGGAATGATGAAGAGAGCAAAAAATGATAAGAGAAAATTAAGAAAGTAAAAACTAATGAAGAACAATTCTTCATCAAATGTGGTGTTAGTGGAATCACCCACTAACCCCCACTCTCCCCTTATTTCTCTCCCACTACAAGCACTCTCACATTGCACACACACTCCCTCACAGATGTTGATGTGCATGTTTTGACCTGGTCTAACTGGTCCGGTCGACCGGAGAAATGGTTCTCGGTCAACCGGAGTGAGGGAAAAATCTGCACGTGCGGAACAATCTCAGCCGTCGGATTACAGTTTGAACGGCCCAAATCTGGAGAGAGAAAAGTTGATGCTGACTTAAAAAATAAAAATAAAAAATTTCTCGCTCCAGATCTGGGCCATTAAAAAATCTCATCCGACAGGTGAGATAGTGTCTCATACGTCCCGCACCAAAGCTGTCCCGCATAGGAGCCGGGAGCAAAAAAAAAGTGTACTACTAAATTCCTATATTGCTTCATCAATTGACTTGACTGACTTTTTTTTTTTTGCTAAGTGTGACTTGACTTGACTGACTTTCCATTGTCTTTCCGCGTGGAAGGGGATACAGTTTACTTGAGTTGACTGACTTTTCCACATGAGATCACTTTCAATACTAATGTCCAAGACAGTCAAACTCGAATTTCTACGTAGGATCGGAAAGGTGTAGAAGGATCGTAGAATCGTAACTCGGATCGTAGATCCTATTTAATTTTTAAAAAATATTAATTAATTCAGTACTCTCCTAATTCTTCTAGATGAAATCTAAAATTTTCCAGAATATTATGATATTTGCTAGTATTAAATAAATATTTATCACATGAAAGAGTCATATGAAAATGATATTATATTCCGTATCTCAGAATTATAAACTTAAATTTCTACTATCAAAATTTTTACCAAAAAAAAACTACTCGGGCCTCGACCAATTGGAGCAATCTAAATTCAATAACATTGATTATTTGACTAAATAACTTCATTTATCAAATAAGAGTTTAGGGTTTCAAATTACCTTTTAGTTGTTCTTGGCGATGATATAGAAAGAGCTCGGAGACAAAAAAAAAAATAGAGGCAAAAAAGGAAATTGGTATCAATCGAGGAAGAGAAGAATTTGGTCGGCAGTTGAAGATTGGAGAGACTTGAGAATATTGAATAAACCACGGAGTTGAACAGAGATTTTTTTTTTTATCTAAAATTAAATTGTTTTTAAAAATATTCGGGTCGGGTTGAGCTAAAAACGACCCGGAAAAGAAAATTGTTAACTCGTAGGATCGTCCCACGAGTTTACCTTAATCCTACTTGATTACCGATCCTACGTAGGATCTAACATGTAAGGCGCCTTAAAATTCGTAGAATCGTACAATCATACGAGTCAACTCGCGAGTTTGACTGCCATGCTTATGTCCTTTGCCATCAAAGTTATAGCAATGAAAAAACACCAGAAATAGAAAATTCATTTTATTTTATATTTTTTGCTTGGAAAGTTATGAAAAAAAATTTAATACTTTTGACACACACACATATATATATATATATATATATATATATATATTCTGGATGCTTTAACATTAAATGTTAAGACTCATGGTTATAATTATGCTTCAGGATCTGAAGTAATTTGTATCTGTTATAGGATTTATTTTAAGCCTTTATATACTTTAAATCCTCATTGCAAATTAGCAGATAAAAAGCTAAATGAAACAATTATAATTGAGACTAATTTTAGTAGATCTAATAAAACTACTAGAAGATCTATTAAATGGGATGAAATAACTTTCCCTGATAATTGGCAAATAGAATAGCTATGAGACCTCAGCCTGTTATACAGACAAATTTATTGAATATAGTTCAGACTCCAGAAGGATCTGTAACCTTAAATTTTGGAAAAATAATAATAGATTGAAAGATATTTCTAGATCAACAACCCCAAAATCTTATAGATCTTTTATATCTCCATTAGATCCAGATATACCTGGACCCTCAAGAATTTTTGAAGAAAATCTTGGACCATCTAGGTTATCTACCTCTTATATTAGAGAGGATAGAAAAGATGATAGTAGCAATGAATCTGTCAAAGATAATAAAATTGATGGGTTAAAACTACATGATGATAATATACTAAGAGCCTTTAATAATAAGAAGGATGTAGAGACTCTATCTCAAATGAGTTATAATTTAGGTAATGGATAGTAAACCTAAAATTGATTTTAGTTTTGGCTCAGAAGCCAGAAAAATAATCATGAATGAATTTAAATTACCCAAATGGGAACTCTTTAGAACATGGTTCTTTGATAATTTTGATAAAATCAGACAGAAGGAATTTCAAAAAGAATTCTATGAATTTTGTGAATTACATGACAAAATAATATATTTTGTTCCTTGGTTTTATTCTACCTATATTCAAAATTATATAAATGTCATAGAAATAAATTTTAAACTATTAAATGGTGAAATAGTAAAGGATGTTAATCCTCCATTACAATCTTTTAAAATGGAAAAATGTGATTTTTTAGCTTTGTCAAAGATATTTGAAGATGAAGCTATTAGTGTTACTACTAAACACATAAATGGGTTGATTCAACAAAATAATTTTGCAAATCTTAATTTGAATATATTAGGAGAGCAAATGGTTTCTTTACATAAGAAAATTGACAATGTTATAACATTAATGAATAGTCATATAACACTGGTTAAACCAGAAACTGTTGAACCAATTAAAATAGAGGCAAATTTACAAAGCCCTCCTGAAATAAAAGATTTTAAGTCTAGAAAATCTTCTCCTTGGGACGAAGAAGTAACTAAACAATTAGCAGAAATCCTGAGAGGGAAAATAGCTAATTTAAGTTTAAATACTTTAAGTGATAATGAGATAAATCCTTTTGGAAGGGATTCTGATGAATCATCAAGTGAAGATAATATTAATATTATAATAAAGGAATCTGATGATAATATTAATACAGTAGTAAATGAGAAATGGGCATCTAAGCCTACTCAAAAGATGTATTATTATACTAGACCATCCCCTATGGATACTCTTCAAGAAGAAGATTATTTTGAGCTAAATAATAGCTATGGTGGGAAATATATCTATGAATGGAATATAGATAATTTTACCCAGAACCAAATTTTTAGTCATATGCATAGAATGCTTATGTATTCTACTATTTGTAAAAATGAAGGTAATAGATACCTTAATATTGCAAAAATGATAATTGCAGGATTTACAGGCCAATTAAAAGGTTGGTGGGATAATTATTTAAAACCTGAAACTAGAGAAGGTATTTTAAGAACAGTAAAACTGGAAAATGGTGAAACCAAAGAAAATGTTGTTTATACACTTGTAGTTCAGATTATTGAACATTTTACAGGAACATTTTCTGAAAATTATGATACTATTAGAACTTTATTGCAAAATCTTAGGTGTAAAACACTTACTGATTTTAGATGGTATAAAGACACCTTTCTTAATAGAGTTTTACAATTACCGAGAGTGATAGTACTCACTGGAAAGCTAAATTTATAGATGGCTTACCCCATTTATTTGCGGAAAGAATTAGGAAATCCTTAAAAGGTAATAAACCTACAATTCCTTATCAGGAATATACTTATGGGAAGTTAATAGGAACTTGTACCCAGGAAGGATTAAATCTTTGTAATGAAATTAAATTGAATCAACAATTAAAGAACCAAAGAATTGTTGAAAGAAAACAATTAGGTGAATTTTGTGGTCAATTTGGTATGGATATGCCTGCTTATAAGCATAAAGGTAAAAAGAAAATTGATGATAAACCTCCTTATTATAGAAAGAAGAAAAGAAAATATTCTAAAAAGAAGTTAGAAGATAAAGCTGATAGAAAAGAAAAGAGGAAATCCTCTAAAAAATATAAGAATTATAATAAGAAAAAAGACAAAATAATTGTCTGTAACAAATGTCATAAGGTTGGACATATTGCTAAGAATTGTTGGACTAAAAAAGAGATTAAAAATCTTGAATTTGATGATGAAATCAAAGATAAATTGTGTAAACTATTATTAGATTCAACTGATAGTTCAGAACAATCTGATAGTTTAGATATGATAGAAAGTGACTATTATACTAGTTCTTCAAGTGAATCTGAATGTGGACCTTGTCGGATAGGACAAGCTTGTATAAAATCTCCTAAAAAGGATGAACAACTTTATAAGATAATATCACAATTTCAGGATGAAGATCATGAAATTAATGTATTGGAATCTGATAATTGGATAGAATTGTTAAAAACAATTAAGGATCCAGAATTAAGATTAAAAATAATAGATCAGATGGGTAATACTCCTAGTACCTCGAAAGGTAAAAATAATAAAAAAGAATTTGATATTGACAAATATAAAGAAGAATATAGTATGTCTGAAGTTCATAAAATGATCTTAGAAAATAAGAATTCAAAGGAAAAACCAACTTCCATAACTGATATTCTTAAAGAGATTGATAATCTTAAATCTGAAATTAAAGACTTAAAAAAGAAAAATATAGAAAATGATACCCGGATTTCTAATTTAGAAACCTTAACAATTATAGAAAAAATTGATAAGAAATCTAAGAAGAAATCAAAAGAAGAAATTCTTAAAGAATCTTATGAGAATGAAAAAGAAGAATTTTTACAAATTCTAGAGTATGTCACTATACAAAAATGGCATATTAAAATTACTTTATTAATAGGGAATTATTATTCTCAGGAATTTACTGCTTTATTTGATAGTGGTGCAGATCTGAATATTATTCAAGAAGGAGTAATACCTACCAAATATTTTGAAAAAACCACCCATAATATCAAACATGCAGGTGGAGAAAAAATGGATATTAAATATAAATTATCCAAAACTATGGTTTGTACTGATGGTAAATGTATACCATTAAGCTTTTTATTAACTAAAAATAAATTGTCTGTCCCTGTTATATTAGGACAACCATTTATAAATAAAATTTATCATTTTAGATGGATAGATAAGGAAAAAATGGTAGCAACTTATAAGAATGAACCAATTACATTTAAGTTCATAACTAAACCTTTTACTAAGGTATTAAATAATTTGTATGATGATATTTTATACAAAGAAAAACAATTAGGATTTTTAAAATATGAAGTTAATATGCTGACTATTGAAGAAAAACTGGAAAATCCTAAATTAAAGGAAAAGATAGTTAATATAACTAATCAGTTTGCTTTAGAAATTTGTAATGACCATCCTAATGCTTTTTGGGATAGGAAAAAACATATGGTAAGTTTACCTTACGAAGAAACTTTTAATGAGAAAGATATTCCTACAAAGGCTAGACCTTGTCAGATGAATTCTGAATATTTAAATTTATGTAAAAAAGAGATTGAATCTCTATTAGAAAGAAAAATTATAGGACCATCTAATTCTCCTTGGTCTTGTACTGCTTTTTATGTTAATAAACATTCAGAAATAGAAAGAGGTGTACCAAGATTGGTAATTAATTATAAACCTTTAAATAAGGTATTAAAATGGGCCAGATATCCCATTCCCAATAAAAAAGATTTATTGGATAGATTATACAATGCTTTGATATTCTCTAAATTTGATTTAAAATCAGGATATTGGCAAATACAAATAAATCCAGTAGATAGGTATAAAACTGCCTTTAATGTACCTTTTGGTCAATATGAATGGTATGTTATGCCTTTTGGATTAAAAAATGCTCCCTCTGATTTTCAGAGAATTATGAATGATATTTTCATGAATTATACTGATTTTATAATTGTTTATATTGATGATATCTTAGTATTTTCTAAGACAATAGAGGATCATTTTAAACACTTGGAAATGTTCAAGAAATTAGTAATAGCTAATGGGTTAGTAATTTCTAAACCTAAAATGGTCTTATTTCAGACTAAGATAAGATTCTTAGGTCATAATATTGAAAAAGGTGAAATAATACCTATAAATAGAAGTATAGAATTTGGATCGAAATTTCCAGATATAATTACTGATAAAACTCAGTTACAAAGATTTTTAGGAAGTTTAAATTATATTCTACCCTATTACAAGAATTTGGCAGAAGATACTGCAATCTTATATGATAGATTAAAAAAGAATCCAAAACCTTGGACTGAAAGTCATACTAAGGTTATACAAAAGATTAAGGAAAAAGTAAAAACTTTGCCTTGTCTAATGATATCTAATCCCAATTGGGATAAGATTATAGAAACTGATGCCTCTGATATAGGGCATGGTGGAATCTTAAAACAGGTTAACCCTGAAAATAAACAAGAAAATCTGATTAGATTTCATTCAGGAAAATGGAATATTAGTCAAAAGAATTATGCAACTATAGCTAAGGAAATCCTAGCCATAGTCAAATGTGTTTTAAAATTTTCAAGATGATTTATACAATCAGAAATTTGTAATAAAAACAGACTGTCAATCAGCTAAATATATGTTTAATAAAGATTTTAAACATGATGTTTCTAAGCAAATGTTTGCTAGATGGCAAGCTAATTTAGCTCCTTTTGATTTTGAAATTGTTTATAAAAAAGGTGAAGATAATAGTCTTCCAGATTTTTTAACTCGTGAATATTTATGATACATTTAAATCCAATAGTGGAAGAAATGTATTATGATCAAAGATCATATGATTTTCTAAAAAATGAGTTAAATACTTATTTTAAATATGATAATTTTACACCTGGTAATATTGATTTAAGGTGTTATGAATCATCTGAAGAAGTAATGCAAGATCAGATTGAAACATTTGAGGAAATTAAAAGATTAGATACAGAAATATTCTCTGAAGATTTAAAATCTAATCGTTATGAATTTGATCAAGTAAATTATAATTATAGATTATATGATGATCCTTATAGTTTTTATATGAGAAATCATTTGATGATTGGTTTTATGTACATCATTGTACAGCTATGTCAGGTTACAGAGGTAATTCCTCTTATAGAGGAAGAGGAGGTAGATGTAGAGGATCTGAAAGGATTCTTGCTCAACATGGAAATAAGAAGTTAATAGTTTCTGATATTTCTGGTTTATCCAGAGATAAAGATGAATTTGAACAATTCAGAGCTTGGAAAGAAGCTCAGAAAGGTGATACCTCTAGCAGCTCAAATGCTCAATCCTTGGCCAGAATAGTGGAAGAAGGAAAACAGAAAGATGAACTGATGGTTAAAAACCGAGAAGAAAGAGTTATTTTACTCTTAAATGATGATGATATCAAATGGGAAGATCAGCCCTGGATAATATATGAGAAATATCTCAATAATATGGGTAATACCTTTGAGACTTATAAATCTCAGAAATATTATGAAATGATACTTTCTGATAATGAATGTGAGTTTAACCACTTCACAGGAACTAATAAAGAGATTTATAATTTCTCCAAAATTATAATAAAGAAGATTATATCTATTGAGGATTGGGGTATATCTCCATTACAGAGAAATCGTTCTTTATAAAGAATGTCCAGTTAAAATACAATTGTTGGGATTATATTCAGGCATTTGATAAAGTCTTTTTATATGAGAATGGCAAGAGGAGCCATACATGGTTTATTAAACTATGTTCTCAGATTTATAATCGAAAAATTCCAAACTGGTTTATAAACTGGTGGCAGTTCTATGGAGCTTCTGAGGAAATTTTACCTCAAATATTTAAGGAGTATTATATGGAATATATTCAAGTTACTCCTAATACGTCTAAAAGGGCTAATCCTGGTTATAACCAGATGAATTTCTTTATAGAGTTTTCAATTCCGTATATATGGCGGAATGATCCTAAAATTAGTAATGATCATAATAATTTATTATGTTTAAAAAGATGTTCATATACAAGATTTTGGGATACGATGATGAAAGGAGGATCCCAAGACAAAGCAATTAAATTGCTTGGATACTCTTGATTATATCAAACAGATGCTTGATAAGTATAATGATACGAGACTTCAAGAAAGTCTTACATTCAGATTTGGAGGTGATACTCAAAAGGTGGAAGAAATGAATCTTTCAAACCAAGAAATTGTTGCTAAGTATATTAAAGACTTAGGAAAAGTCTTAATAGAAAAGAAGCATATGGAAAGATTGGAAAAAGAGAAAAGATCTGCAACAGGAAGTGATACTTCAATGACAAGTGTCAATAAATTTCAAGAATTGGATGATTTTGAGGATGCTCAGGATCTAGATGATATTGAAATTAATCTTGATGATATATTAAAGACATCAGCAGAGTTCATAACAGGAAACTTGGACAAATCCAAGAAAGGTAAAGATAAGATAGAGGAGTAAAAGGAATCCTTACTTTTTAAATTATTGCCGACAGGATTATATTCTTTACTTTTATAAAGTAGAAAATATTCGCACCTTTTTAAAAAAGGAGATGCTTTAATAAAGCAGCAATTATGTAAAGTACTGTAGAATTTTCAGTTTTTGATTATAGTTTGAAGTCCGCATATCTCTATAAATAGCGGATTAGTTTTCTTTAGTAGGTACGCTTTTCTTTACCCGCTCTCTTCTTACTTTGTAAAAATCACATATCAATAAGAATTCCCTTCAAGTTTGCTGTACATAAGGCTTCTCTTTAAATCTTTGTAAGTTTTTTTTTATTTTTGTTTTTATTTTGTTTAATTTTGATTTTATTTTGTTTATGAGCCTTATAGGCTAAACTCTCTTGTGTTAAATTATGGCTGATTAATAAAATTATAGAAACTCCATGACAAAGATGTCTTAGGACTAGGGGTTTCTGAGAAATCTGACGTTATGGTTAGAATATGATTAAGTATGAAGGTTGGTTTTAGAAAACTATGGCCGAACTACTGTTAAGCATGTTTAGCCCGCTAAGTCGTTGAGAGGATAAAGGCGTTAGGGCGTTGAGGCGCTGTGTAGTGGCTGTTGAGTTCTGAAATGGCTTCTCATACTAGGCATAATCTGTAAAACCCCACCATATATGCTGGTAGCTTAAAGATCCTGACCCCCTGAACTCTTGATTATATCAAACAGATGATTGATAAGTATAATGATATGAGACTTCAAGAAAGTCTTACATTCAGATTTGGAGGTGATACTCAAAAGGTGGAAGAAATGAATCTTTCAAACCAAGAAATTGTTGCTAAGTATATTAAAGACTTAGGAAAAGTCTTAATAGAAAAGAAGCAAATGGAAAGATTGGAAAAAGAGAAAAGATCTGCAACAGGAAGTGATAGTTCAATGACAAGTGTCAATAAATTTCAAGAATTGGATGATTTTGAGGAAGCTCAGGATCCAGATGATATTGAAATTAATCTTGATGATATATTAAAGACATCAGCAGAGTTCATATATTAGCCTAATAACTCGTGTTATACACAGTATTCCATTTTACTATATAATTAAGAGTATATGAAAATCAAATGGCTTTGTGAGCTAAATTGTTTTTAAAAAAAAATTAACTATTGGAATAAAAAAGTTGAAAAGCAAATTGAGTTTGTCATTGAATTTAATTGGCTAAATACCACTCCACCAATTCATTCAATTGAAAAGCATACTCAACCCCTTTATTTATAATGTTAAATTTCCAACTACTAAATTCTGTATACGATTGTCAAAATTTATTTCACACGTACAAAAAATAAATATATTTTTCACGAAACCGTGACCGCGAGAGTCCTCCGCTCATCATTCTGACCTGTTATAGTCCTTTTATTTATTATACATTTTCTCATTGAAATGAAATGCATCATCATTATGAATTGAGTGTACTACTAAATTATTCACCCCAAAAAAAAAAAATGTACTACTTAAATTCTTATATTGCTTCATCAGTTGACTTGACTGACTTTTTTATTTTTGCTAAGTGTAACTTGACTTAACTGACTTTGCATTGTCTTTCCGCGTTGAAGGGGATACAGTTTACTTGAGTTGACTGACTTTTCCACATGAGATCACTTTCAATACTAATGTCCAAGACAGTCAAATTCGAGTTTTTATGTAGGATCGGAAGGGTGTAGAAGGATCGTAGGATCATAGAATCGTAATTCGGATCATAGATCCTATTTAATTTTTAAAAAATATTAATTAATTCAGTAGTCTCCTAATTCTTCTAGATGAAATCTAAAATTTTCCAGAATATTATGATATTTGCTAGTATTAAATAAATATTTATCAGATGAAAGAGTCATATGAAAATGATATTATATTCCGTGTCTCAGAATTATGAACTTAAATTTCTACTATCAAAATTTTTACCAAAAAAAATAAATAAATACTCGGGCCTCGACCAATTGGAGCAATCTAAATTCAATAACATTGATTATTTGACTAAATAACTTCATTTATAAAATAAGAGTTTAGGGTTTCGAATTACCTTTTAGTTGTTCTTGGCGATGATATAGGAAGAGCTCGGAGACAAAAAAAATAGAGGCAAAAAAGGAAATTGGTATCGATCGAGGAAGAGAAGAAATTGGTCGGCAGTTGAAGATCGGAGAGACTTGAGAATATTAAATAAGCCACAGAGTTGAACAGAGAATTTTTTTTATCTAAAATTAATTTTTTTTAAAAACATTCGGGTCGGGTTGAGCTAAAAACCCGACCCGGAAGAGAAAATAGTTAACTCGTAGGATCGTACGAGTTAACTCGTGCTATACACGGTATTCTATTTTACTATATAATTAAGAGTATATGAAAATCAAATGGCTATGTGAGCTAAATTGTTTTTTAAAAAATATTAACTATTGGAATAAAAAAGTTGAAAAGCAAATTGAGTTTGTCACTGGATTTAATTGGTTAAATACCAACCCACCAATTCATTCAATTGAAAATCTACTCAACCCCTTTATTTATAATGTTGTCAAAATCCAAAAATTTCGTACATTTTCAATGTGGGATCTTGAATAATATTAAAAAGGAAAAAGAAAATTCTAGAAAATTAGAATAGAAAAAAAGAAAAACCATAAATATATTAAATTATAAAAAATAAATACTTTTAAAATAATTATAAAAAATAAAAAAAATTGAAATTATATTGAGGACCTGAAAAATCTATAATGCTGAAAAACTGCAAATGTCTTTGCTGATATCCTATATAAATTTTATACACATTAACTTTCTTTTATAGTCTTGTCATTTGTCAAGTTTTAAAAATAATGACTATTTTTTTTATGTGGAAGTCTTTATTGTTGTTAATTCTCTTATGTGACTTTAGATTAATATTTTTTACTTTTTATTTTATTAAAAATTAAAATTTCTACAAATTAATACTTTAGTTTTAGAGAGTTTAGAAGAAGATTCACTTGATTTTTGCAGTATAAACGAAGCGAATTGATTTTTTTTTTCATTTTTAAATATCTACATTTATTTATTTTTAAAAAGATATTATTAAAATAAAATGCTGCATAATAATAAGAGACATTCACCAATTTTAGACCTGAACAATTTATGCTTTTCTTTTTTTAGACTTAAGGTTTTATTTTATCCAGGCATGGATTTGAACATTTTACGATTAGCTATTTATGGATTTTTTTTGCATTTTCCGACAAAAAAGTCATCTGAAACCAAAATGGGGACGTTTTGCACAAGGACAAAATTGTCCTTACACCATCTCCCTCTCCACCATCACCATCACCATCTCCTCCACCTCCCCTTCCTTCCCCACCTCCGCCATCACCACCACCTCCCTCTCCACCATCACCATCTCCACACAAATGTAGTACCAAAAACCCACACAAATGTAATTTTATCCCAAATTCTTGCAAACACATTGGACCACCACCATCACCCCCTCCTCCTCCTCCGCCATCCCCACCACCTCCCCCTCTACCATCACCATCTCCTCCACCTCCTCCTCATTCCCCTCCTCTGCCATCACCACCACCTACCACTCCACCTTCACCATATCCTCCACCTCCTTCGAGAACTTCCCAGAAATCGCCATATTTGAAAGCTTCCCAAGAACAGCAAACACAAAAAAAAACCCATCTTTTCTGCTTTCTTCAAAAAAAAAAACCCATGAGACCAATTAAAAAGCCACAAAATCTCTATTAATCTAGTCGCTATTTGTTAATAGTGGCTGGAGATGAAGAAAACCACCAAATTTGGCTTCTTTTGGTGGCTGGTTTTTGGGAAGAAGAAGAAGATGATGATAGTGGAGAGGGAGGTGGTGGTGATGGAGGAGGAGGGGAAGGAGGTGGTGGTGGTCCAATGTGTTTCCAGGAATTTGGGATAAAATTACATTTGTGTGGATTTTTGGTACTACATTTGTGTGGAGATGCGATGAGCGGGAGAGGAGTGCGGTGATGGCGTAGGTGGAGGAGATGGTGATGGTGGAGAGGGAGAGGAGATGGTGTAAGGACATTTTTGCCCTTGTGCAAAACGTCCCCGTTTTGGTTTAAGATGACTTTTTTTGTCAGAAAATGCAAAAAAAATCCGTAAATAGCTAATCGTAAAATGTTCAAATCCATGCCTGGATAAAATAAAACCTTAAGTCTAAAAAAAGAAAAGCATAAATTGTTCAGGTCTAAAATTGGCGAATGTCTCTAATAATAAAGAACAAAAAATGAACATTGCATAAGTCTAAGCTAAATCGAACTTGATTGTAAGTTCAATCGGAATTCAGAGAACCCGGTCATTTGAATTACCCGTTATTTGTTAAAACTTTAACTATTTATATTTATATAAATAAAAAATATAAGAAGCAAATAAGTGGGCTTAACTAATTTGATGGGCTGAAATGTCATCCCAATTTCTCACTCAAAACATGTCAAAGTACTCTCTTTTATAGTATTGTTGAACTCAAAAAACAATGTAACTTTTCAATGTGGGATACTCTTATAAGCCAATCAAGAGTTTACAACCATAGTAAAATTTAACCAACCAATCAAAATTTTATAAAATAATTAATTGAACAAAATTCATTGAAATTACACGTAGGATTTAGAAGAATGTGATTGGCTGAAACTGAAAACAGGCTTATATTACAGAGTCTGTTTTCATTTTTTAAGCCACGTGTCATTTTCTAGGATTTTATGTTTTTAATTAGTTATAAAACTTTTGATTAGTGCAAAAAAATTGAACTATTTTATTTAATTTAAAATTGGGGAGGGGATTTGAACCCACAACATGTAGGTCAAATACCACACCACATTGCCAGCTACTCTGGCAAGTGTTGGCAACTATTTTATTCTAATTTAAGTAAACTTTTTCACGATCTTTAACAAATCTAAACTAACAGTATTTTTTGCAACTATTTTATTTAATTATCTAATGGAATTTTTTTGGAGTTTTGGAGTTTTTTAAATTAGTTTACTAATTTTCATTGGTTCAGGAGAATTAAGATTAAATAAATTAATTGAAAAATAAATCTTATCTTAATAAATTTTAAACATCAAATTACTTCTTCAATTATCTCTACAAATCCTTTTTTTTCTCTAATAATCTTAAATAATTTGTAAGAATTTAATTGGTCAATATTTTTGGGCTTTGCATTAGACTGACACTGTTTGGGCAGAATGGTCATACCATGGCATGATTTTTATTTTGGAACAAAATTTTTGTCCAGAACAAAAGTGGGACTTCCGTCTTGGTCTGACGTGGCGTTTCCCAGATGCGCCTTTCCACGTCAGACCAGAACGGAAGTGGGACTTTCGCACTTCCGTCTTCAAACCAAAACCTACAAACCATAAAAAAAATCCGTGACTTTGAGGATGGAATTGCCACTCCCGTCCTCATATTGCAGTGGATAAATCAGTATCTAGTCTTTTCTCACTTTTTCATTTTTGACTATGAATAATTGAAGAGATAAATTCAGAACTGATTCGGCATTTTCGTTCTCATTTCTGACCAATTTTTAGAGACTTGTAAATTCAAAAATTTAATTTTTGAATTTTTGAAAAACTAATTTTATCTATAAATAACCTCACCACAATCTACAACATTCACAACTGACGGGAGTGGCAAGGCGCTTCTGGGAAACGCCACGTCAGACCAAGACGGAAGTGGGACTTCCGTTTTGGACAAAAAATTTGTTCAAAAAACAAATCATGCCATGGTATGACCATTCTACCCAAACAGTGTCAGTCTAATCCAAAGCCCAATATTTTTGTAGTAATTATAAATTCAATCTCTATTTTGAACTTTATCTCAATCAATATTTTTGTTTAAATTAAACTCCTAAAAACTACCCAGTACTTCCATACAACACTTAATACATAACAATCTCACACACACGATACACAATCTTTATTTGTATCATCATCTTCCAGCAAGAGTTGTTTTGTGAAAGTAATTTTTCCTGTTCTTCCTACAATTTGAATGGTAACCTTTCGCGTTTGCCAATTTTTTTTTATTTATTATTATTTTCATTGCATTTGATTTTTTCTCCTGCTCTCACTTTCCGTAATTTGTACAAACATTTTTTGTAGATCTTTTTCTAACTCTATTTGTTTTCAGAAGGCAATTTCATTATCGATATTCTTTCCCAAATTGTGAGGTAATCTTTGAGTTAATATATATTCCCTAATTCTTTTCTTTTGTATAATGCATATACATCGTACTAAGATCTCAAAAAAATTGTACTCCTTACAACCCAAACATGAGTGGTTAGGAAACCATCCGTCTTCTTTTGATTTGTAAGTAGTTAATGTTCTTTTCCAAATACTGATTCTTTGCCTTTTTGCTAATTAATATTAATCTGCATGTTTTTCTTGAAGAGAGATTATGTTGATTACTTAGGCTTCCATTTTTTTTTTCATTTCTTTTTTCTTTAATATTACCGTGAAAGAATTGGCGATCAACAAATTTCAAAGTACAATTTTTTTTTTTTATTTTCATGCATTGCTTCACTCTTATTATTACTATTATTATTACTATTGTGCTTCATAATTTTATTTATTAAATCATTTTTCCCTCAGTCGTATTGGTAATTTTAAATATTTAATCTTTCCAAGCTTTTTAGATTTATTTATTCGACGAATGATGATATGAATTCTGCTTAAAAAGGTTTATTTTTTAAAAATTTAATCTGGTTATATTCTATACAGATATCAACATTTGGTAACTTTTTCTGGGATTCCATTGTGATTTTCTTTTTCCACTCCGTATTGTTTAAGTTCATATATTTGAGAAAATTAATGGAGACAAACCCTGATAACAAATAATATTTCATTACCTTTTCAAGATTTTCTACTCCTAATGACAATTTGGAAAGTTACTTCGTATTTTTCTTTAATATTTAGCTATATATTACATGAAATGTTTTCAAAATTTACTTTTTTTTTTCCTCTTTTGAAAATCTATTTTAAGTTTTAACTCTTTGCAATTTCTTGATTCTATACATATATTTTGTTTGTTAAAGATATTCTCGATTATATTTTTTCATTTGATCAAAGTGTGAAATATTTATTATTTTTGTCTTTTAGTTCTCCAACGTCAAAATGTACTATTATTTAGCTATTTTTCTTCTCTGAATTCTATTTTGAGTTTCACATATCTATAATATTCTTGATTATAATGATAGATTGTTTGTTCCCCTATGATCAGACCACTCAAGGTTATTTATTTTAGATCTTTTATCTATTTGTAAGTCTACAACTTTATATTTTATATTTTTCAATGGATTTAATTTATCTGGTGTCGGTTGGTTATGGAACAAATTATTATATTTTTAATTTATTTGGAGCTTTTACACTGAATCTAATGACATTTTATTTTGATTTTGTATTTTTTTCGTAATGGATAATTAAACTCTAATTTTAAATTTTTTTATTGCAACTGGGATAGAGGTTGGTGATAAAATTAAGCAATCTATTGAAAGAAGCAAACTCACATATACAAGGATTTAAAGATGCCATGAGATATAATATGCAAGCAATTCTTTGCAAACATAAACACGCTCTAAATGTTTGTAGACATATGATAATGAACGGCGGGATAAAAGGTTTTTGCCTTCATGGACTTGGGACCTTCTGTTGGGAGGTCTTTGAAATGCGTTGTATTCTTCTATTTATTTAATCTATAGTTAGTAGGATAATGTTACTTTTTAACATCCTTTTATCTCTTCTATTCTTTCCTCATTCATATTAATTTAAAAATCTTATGCCTTTTTTCAATTCCGAGTTGAAATTTATATGTTTATTTTATAGATTACGTGCATGATTATGAAGCAAGAATTCTGAATTTTCACTCCTTTAACTTATCCCTTCATAATTGAAGTTTATATGCTTTTTTGTATAGATTAGGTGCACGGTTATGAAGTAAGAACCTTTAGTTTATTCCCATTTCATTATTATTATTTTTTATTTTTTTATTTTCAGTAACTAGATAAAGGAAAAACTGTTTGAGTTAGTTTAGACACATAAAAAACCGGGAATTATATTTCAAATAGAAGAATAAGTTTGTAAGAGGTAGATGAAGACAATAGAAGGTTTTGACTGAAATAATAAAGAGTGATATGATTGTATTAGGTTTGAATGGTTTATAGTCTTGGACATAAAGCAATGATGGGAATGTATTCATGTTAACGACCACACGTAATTCTATCTTTGATTCATGTAGGCGACCTTAATTACTTTGAATTAATACTTCGTTCATGTTGTTGTTATATTTCGTTAATCACGTAAAGTTGTGTTGGAACTAGTCCTTGATAAATAGTGTATTAATGCAAAAGATAGACAATAGATAAATAATTATTTTATTATCGATAAATATACAAGTAGAACATATACCTTGTTCTCTTAACCAGAAATAAAACAATTACAAAGTACCAAAGATTATCGAGTGAGGTATGCCGAAGAAAATCTCCTTAAAGTTGAATTCACCCCTGCTATGGTGTCAACAGTTGGTAGACGGTCGCTTCCCAAGATACAAAACTCGTAGTGTAAGAAATGACACTATTATCTAACACTCTCAATCGAACCAAATCAAAATTTCACTCAAAGACTTTATGGAATTATCAAGAGAGAGACACAAAACTTTACTAGAAGAATTGTTCTTGTTTTTGCTAAGTGAAGAATTGTTCTTGTTACTTGTATATAACTTATATAACTTGATATTACGAAGTGAATGAAGAAGTCTTATTTATAGAGTCTAGGAATGACCCACATCAAAGGACACTAGTAACATTCACGAATAAGAATTGAATGGATGGATCTTCATTAAACCTCTATACATGAACCATATAATACATTCATCTTATCTCATTAGATTATTTGAACCAAATGTTCATCTCATGAATGTATTTAATATGTGATTCATGACTCAGAGAGATTAACACACATACATGTACCTCAAGAATCTATCTACAAGATTCATACATGTATTTGGATTTATACAATGTATTGTATTTTTCCATTCAAACATCCAATAAATCCCCCACATGAATGGAAAAAGACGACAAGATGGACACGGAAAAAATCAAAGAGTGCAAGCGAAAAGATACTGCATCGAGATAGGTAGGTCTTAACCTTGAACCTTCCCTAGTTAAAAAGTATCAGACATACTTAACTAGTCAGTGGACTGAAGCCAACCTAGACAATACTCTTCACACAGTACCAATCCAATTCTTCATTGGTTCTCAATTGTGTTCATTATTTCGGCCCTGAACTTCTTGGGTTCTGCGAATCCTTTTAGAAAATATTGCCTTAGAAAAAATTTCAGAGAGTCGGCCTTACTCTTCACTCACATAGGTGGTGCCCTATCAAGAGTATCCTATTATACTCTACTTGTAAATTACAATATATAGGCACCATTAAAGCATATAGCATAACCTAATCATTCTCATATAGACAGCACTTAGTGTATCCAATGAATGGTATGGAGTTGAACTCCAAAGTGTTCATGTCTGAGTTACACAAAACTTTTGTTTTCCTATTGAACCTAGTCTGTGGGGTCTACAATCACCTAGGTTAGGTTTTGATCAAGGTAACTCAATTATTTAAGGCTTTTAAGCCCATTCCTCTCGATGCGCAGTTAATTTGCTCTTTGCTCAAACCTTTAGTAAACGGATCCGCAATATTATCTTTTGATTTCACAAAATCAATAGATATTGTAACACTTGAGAGAAACTGCTTAATGACATTATGTCTACGACGAATATGTCGAGACTTTCCATTGTAAATGAAGTTTTGTGCCCTTGCAATCACTGCTTGATTGTCACAATGTGTGCAAATTGCAGACACGGGCTTTGGCCACAAAGGAATATTCTCTAAGAAATGGCGAAGCCACTCAACTTCCTCACCAGCCTTGTCCAGCGCAATGAATTCAGATTCCATTGTTGAACGTGCTATTAGAGTTTGTTTTGAGGATTTCCAAGAAACAACACCCCTAAGGGTGACTACATAGCCACCTTAGCAAGACACCCCCACACTTTAAAAAAATTAAAAGATGATGCTTTTTCTTTCCACAACTCATATGGAATTTTACCTGTCTTTTTACGGGGTATCCGATTAAGGATGTAGTTAGCAGTTAAAATTGTTTCCCCCACAAATTTTGAGGCAAACTAGAACTTATAAGCATGGCATTGACCATTTCCTTTAAAGTTCGATTTTTTATTTCAGCAATTCTATTTTGCTGGAGTTGTTGTTTGGTGCACAATTCCAAACCTCTCATATAACTTATTGAAGGAATTTGATTCATATTCCCCTCCTATATCAGTCCTTAGAGTTTTTATCTTTTTCCCAAGTTGATTTTCAACTTCATTTTTGTATTTAATGAAAATGTTCATCGCTTCATTTTTTCTAGCTAGTAAATAGACATAGCAAAAGCGGGTACAATCATCTAAAAATATAATAAAGTACTTCTTACCTCCTCTACTTTGTATGGATTTCAAGTCACACAAATCACTATGAACTAATGCAAGAGGTTCAGTACTTCTCTCAATTGAATTGAATGGTTTCTTAGCAAACTTTGCTTCAACACAAGTTTCACATTTGTGACCATCATCCAAATTTAATTTGAGAATCGAACCTAAGTTTGACAATTTTCTCATGCTTCTAAATTTTACGTGTCCTAATCTACCATGCCATAGAAGAGGACAGACAACAGTGTAAACAATAGCATTATTCTCATTATTTATAATTTTTGGATACATAAATTTGGATTTGTTGTCAACCACAACAACATTGGCCTTAAAAAGAACATCACAAAGATATCATTTCCCAACATACATCCCACCCTTGGAAAGTATGAACTTATCAGATTCAAACACCATCTTGAACATTTCTTACTCAATATTGGCCCAGAAATTAAATTCTTGCAAATGGCCGGTGAGTGCAACACATCAAGAAAAGCAAGAAAAGCTACATCTTTTCCAGAAGTGAACTTCAATATTACTTTCCCTATGACTTCAACATTGACATCGAATGAATCAGCCATAAAAAGATTCTCTCTATCAGGCATCTTCTCATAAAAGGAAAATAGGTGCTTGTCAGAATAGATATGACGAGTAGCACCGATATCCAACCACCAATCCCTTACGTTGGTCACCATATTCACTTGAGAGACCACAACAGTTAAATCCATAGTATCATCAACCATGTTGGATGGTTGGCTGCTTTGTTGTTAGCTTTGTTAGGACGTTTTCTACAGTCCTCAGCCCGATGCCCGGGTTTATTACACACAAAGCAATTCCCATTGAACTTTTGGAACTGAGATTTAAATCTCCCCTTTCCTTTGCCATTATCAGCCTTCTTCCTTTTTCCAAATGCCTTGGATTTTGAAGATTCCACCAATTTTTCTTTGACTTCTTTTGGCTCAGAAAGAGGATTAGAACTTTTCCAATTGTCTTCCTCTATTCTCAAGTGAACAATCAAGTCCTCGAAACTCATCTCTTTTCTCTTGTGCTTCAAGTAGTTCTTGAAGTCTTTCCACCCATGTGGTAATTTCTCAATTATTGCTGCAACTTGAAATGACTCACTAAGAGACATCCCCTCAGCCACAATATCATGTAAGATAATCTGAATCTCTTGAATCTGACTGATTACAGTTTTGGTGTCAACCATTTTGTAATCCAGAAATTTGGCCACCACAAATTTCTTAGTACTGGCATCCTTGGTTTTATACTTCTTTTCAAGTGATTCCCACAACTCCTTGGTTGACCCAATATTACAATAAATATTGTAAAGTGTATCAGACAACCCATTGAGTATGTAGTTTCTACACAGGAAGTCAGAATGCTTCCAAGCAACAACTGCAGCAATCGTCGTAACATCCGACTCATCTGTGCTAAGCACAAGTTCAACCTCTTTGAGATTTTTAGCAAGACTTATGGTGGTCAAATAAAATAACATCTTATGTTTCCACATTTTAAAGTCATTTCCAGAGAATTTCTCTGGCTTCTCATGCGCAGGAAGTGGATGAGGAACAACCACTTGTGGTGCAACAGAAGGAAAAGAATTTGAAGTAGGCAAAGAAGTCTCATTTCCAGAAGTTGACATTTCTGCAAATACACTAAATTCAGCTTTAAGATTGTTGGAACTAGTCCTTGATAAATAGTGTATTAATGCAAAAGATAGACAATAGATAAATAATTATTTTATTATCGATGAATATACAAGTAGAACATATAGTTTGTTCTCTTAAACAGAAATAAAACAATTACAAAGTACCAAAGATTATCGAGTGAGGTATGCCGAAAATCTCCTTAAAGCTGAATTCGCCCATGCCATGGTGTCAACAGTTGATAGATGATCGCTTCCCAAGATACAACACTCGTAGTGTAAGAAATGACACTATTATCTCACACTCTCAATCGAACCAAATCAAAATTGCACTAAAAAACTTTATGGAATTATCAAGAGAGAGACACAAAACTTTACTAGAAGAATTGTTCTTGTTACTTGTATATAACTTGATATTAGGAAGTGAATGAAGAAGTCTTATTTATAGAGTCTAAGAATGACCCACATCAAAGGACACTAGTAACATTCATGAATAATAATTGAATGGATGAATCTTCATTAAACCTCTATACATAAACCATAAATACATTCATCTTATCTCATTAGATTATTTGAACCAAATGTTCATCTCATGAATGTATTTAATATGTGATTCATGACTCAAAGAGATTAACACACATACATGTACCTCAAGAATCTATCTACAAGATTCATACATGTACTTGGATTTATACAATGTATTGTTAGGGGTGAGCACCGAATTCGAATTGGCCAATTCGGTCAATTGAATTCGGTTTTTTCATTTTTTCATACCTCAAAAAACCGACCGAATACGAATCCGAATTCGATTTCACCGAATTCGAATTGGCCGAATTGGAGCAGATTTAGTTCATAATTTACACAGTTCATAATCTTTCCAAATGCAAACCAAAATCAGTCTAAATAATTGTCCAACATCAGTCCAAAATTTACACAAAACAGCTCCAAATCAATCAGTCCCAAAAAACAGTCCCATCTTACAACATGAAATGCTAAAAAAATGTTAAATAAATTAAAAAAGTCCCCCTTCAAGCCGTTTGTTTTTTTTATCAAATACTCATGCCTCCTCTGACAAAAAAAAATTAAAAATCTCTGTGATTCTGAGATTGGTAGTTTGAATATGTAGTTTGAAAAATTAAAAATACCGTTTGAATATGTAGTTTCTCAGAGGCGGCGGCAGATGGATGGAGGAGAGGCGGCGGCGGTGGATGGAGGAGAGGAGAGGCAGCGAACGGAGAGGGAGAGGGAGGGAGGCGGTGATGGATGGAAGAGAGGAGATGCGGCGCCGGTTGAGGGAGGCGATGGATGGAGAGAGGAGAGTCGGCGCCGGTGGAGGGAGGCGGTGGAACAGGTATTGAGTGGGAGAGGTAGGGCGGTGGAACCAAGAGGGAGGAGGGAGGCGGAGAGGGAGTTGTGAGTGTGAGGTGAGATGTAGGTTAGGGTTAGGGTTAGGGTTTTTTTTTTTTTTTTTTTATAACTTACTTTATATATTTATTATATTATAATATTATTAATTTATTTAAAAAATTGAATTCGAATTCGGTCAGACCGAATTCAAAATTGGTCTAACCGAAACCGCACCAATTTCGCCCAATTCGAATTCGGTCATGTCCGAATTACCGAAACCAAATTGCCAAATTCAATTCGAATTCGGTCGGAATTCGGCAAAAACCGAATTTGCTCACCCCTATGTATTGTGTTTTTCCATTCAAACATCCAACAGTTGTGTCCCCGTGATTAGCACGGGTCCTTAGGCTAGTATATATATTATAGAGCATGTTTTAAGTTTCAACAAATCACAAGTCTTCAAAACTCTAATCTAATTTTATGGGAGTTTTGAAGTTTTTAATTAGTTTAATAATTTTGATTGGTTGAGAAATTTTAAATTACTTATCTTAATAAATTTCAAAAAACAAATTACTTTCTCTCAAATTTTTAAATAGTTTAAAATGTTTTTATTGGTGGACACTATTTTTTATCTATTAAATTAATTAAATAACTTTACATATTTTGACCTTTTCAAACTAAATTTATTTAATTTAGCAAAAAAAAACTAAATTTATTTAGATAAATATAATTTAAATTTTAAAAATTGTGATTGGTTGATTGAATTTTAAAAATAATTAAATTATTTAGAAATCAATTATTTTCTTAAAATTCAAGATAAGCTGAAGGCGTAGTCTCTCCCAACACGGGAGTCTTCTAAGAAATCTCCACAGGGAGTTTTTCTTCTTCTTCCCTCAAGAATCTTACAGAGGCTAGTCCTCTTTAGAAAAAACTTCCCGAGTCTATCCCCTCTGATACACAGTATCATTAGAATATCTCTCAAAGAAGGCAGTCTTTCACAACACATTGAAGCAAGGCAGTCAAACTCGCGATTCTACGTAGAATCGGAAGGCATATGAGGACCGTAGGATCGTAGGATCGTAACTCGGATCGCCGATCCTACTTACATTAAAAACTTATTTGAAAATATATATGTACTCTTTGAAAAACATTTCAATCACAATTTTAAAATATAAAAGCACAATTCTCTACCCAAATTACCTTAGTTGAAATTAAATAGTTATTTCCAAATCATCTCTAAAGTGTCTTAAAGGAAAATAAGATAATCAAATACTTCAAGCAAATCATTCAAGTTATTAATATCATGTACTAAAATTAAACATGTTTATTAAATTTAATTTGAAGTTAACAAAATTAAATAAAGTATTCAGATGTTTATTAAACATGATTCAAATGGCGAAACTTCATTTTTAATGACTAAGTATTCAGCAAAAAAGTCAATCGGAGTTAATTTAATTGCTAAAATGTGCTTATTTTTTATTTTTAATTAAGATTCAAATATCTCGTGAGATATATAAATTTAGTATACACCTTAAAGATCGGGCTCGAGGATAAGAAATGATAAAAAAAAATTTAAAAAAATATAAAGTGTTTTCGCAAAAATTTGTGAATAGGAGTCTGAGTCCGATTCTACCGAGTTTACTCCGATTCTACCAGATTCCGATTCTATATAGAATCTAACTCGATTTACCCCTTAAAACTCGTAGAATCGTACGACTCGCGATTTTGACTGCCTTGCATTGAAGGATTATCTCTAATATCTACTAAAAAGACATGGGAATCTAAATTTTTTCCATTCAATCATAACCGGTTTTCTTTACTAAAATTTATATCTAATATCTAATATTGTAATAGGACTCGTAAAATTTATAGGCTTTTCACGACGCCGACCGTATTATAACCGGTTTTCTTTACTATCTCATGCTCACAATCTCATTGAGCATTCAACTATCCTATTCACTATTTTTTTCCAGGAAAAAATCCCAATGGAGAACGTATCTAACCTTGTCTCACGATTGAAAAGTTTTACTATCCGAGGGGCTGAAAAGCGCACCATGGTATTCGACAAGGCTGATGTTCAAGGCTGCCTGCCCGGCGCAAAAGCCTCGCTGGTGGGTTGTTTTGTTCAAATCACCAATCACCTGCCACCATTTTTTACTACTATGTTATGTCGTTCTTGGTAGAGCAAAACCACCTATCAAAAGCTGGGTAAAAATACATACAGATTTTTTCTTCCAAGTGAAAAAGACTTTGATCGCGTTCTTAGGGATGGGCCTTGTTGCTTTGACAGTATATTTCTTGTGGCAAAACTGATTAGTACGAACACAGGCGGGGACAATTCTTGTTTCTTGGCCGACCTGCAACAGGCGGGGAGATATGGAGGAGGAAGAAGACCCGCGTCGGGTCGGGGCAAATGTAACTGGGTCTCAAGGACGGGCTTGGCTAGGACAAGAGATAATGGACAAAAGAGGGCTGTGGATGGAGGTACAAGAAGTTCTCCGGCCGTTAAGAAACAAGAAGTTGATCGGCGGGAGCCAAAATGGCGGCGACGGGGAAAGGGATCTTCTGCGGCGGGGTTAGCTAATAGAAGGAGGGGGCTAGGGCTCTTGTGAATGAAGACCCCAAATCCGTCCACCTCTCTCCTGGGCTGGACTCCAACATTGGGCCGAATAAAGATCTGGGCTGGGCAAAGCCCTACTGCCTGTTGTGACAGGAAAGGAGGCAAATCAGTATAATGGCTCCGAGTCAGGCCATATGGTCATACACACTGAGGCTTATAATGAGGCTGATTTTGGACCGAGCCCACTAGCGGGTTGTCCTATTAATTTTAACTAGTCCATGATGAGGCCGAGAGGCTGGAAATTAAAAATAAAATTCTCTTCCAAGATGGGCCTACTATAAATGAAATAAAAAATGAGGACTCTGATTTTTCCCCAGATTGTAAGCACAAGTCCACGCAATTGGATCATGATGACTTTGATGATTTATTTATGGTTGATATTTTTACCATTGAGGATTTATTTCCTTCGGGGGCTCCTGTCGAAAATCAGGGTAAGGTGGAGGTTGCTAAGTGACCCCACTAGGATCAATGAGTTATTTAGCTTGGAATTGTCGAGGAATTAACAACTCCAAGACAATTCAAGAGCTAGTGCTCTTATGTAAAGTGCACAATCCAACTATAGTTTTTCTTTCTGAAACAAAGGTTTTGACTCGTTCAATGGATTTTGTTCGTATTAAGTTAGTTTTTTCTTTTCATTTTTCTGTAAGCCGTGATGGCCTTAGTGGTGGTTTATGTTTATTTTGAAATTCATCAATAAAGCTGGATATTTTATCTTACTCTCCTGGGCATATTGATTCTTGTGTAACATCTAGCGACAAAAAAATTCAATGTCGCTTTACTGGTTTCTATGGAAATCCAGAAGATACTTTGCGAATTCATTCGTGGAAACTCCTCAAAAGGCTACATTCAATTAACTCACTTCATTGGCTTTGCATTGGGGACTTTAACGAAATTTTAAACCTCGATGAAAAAATTGGTTTTTCCCCAAAGAACCAAAAGCAAATAAATAATTTTCGTGAAGTACTTTCTGAATGCGGATTACATGATCTGGGTGTTGGGAAATTAATCTCCTTCCAATTCTAGCACACAAGCAAATATCAACAGTAAAGCAATAAAGAGACACAATGATTTACGTGGTTCGGTCAACTGACCTACATCCACGGGTAAGGCGAGTTCATACTCTCATTATAATGGAGAACCAATCATACAAGGGAGATTCCTCCAACCCATTAGCTCTCCCCGCCTTACTACTCCAAACCATATAAGAGGCACATATATATAGGAGTAGTAAACCTTTTGCTAAATGGATTAGGAGTTCACATAATTAGTAATTCACCTAATTACTAATTCTTAACCTAATTAGTATCCAATTAGGAATCCACCTAATTAGTAATTTACCTAATTACTAATTCTTATCCTAATTTATATCTAATTAGTAATCCAGTGAATATGGGCCAAAACCCAACAATCTCCACCCTGGCACGTATTCACCCAATCTCCAGCTAGTACGCTTCGCGTCCCAAATGCCCCACGTGTCATATGCCCCATGCACAAATTCACTGCTCTGCACTTGAACCTTCAAATCAGCACGTTGAATTAAGGGGAATTTGACTAAGATGAGTTTAGTCAACTTTGATCAACGGTCAAACACGGCAACACCAATAACGGAACAAACAGCTCAACGTTCAAAGTCCACCTGGTTTAGGACACTCGATGCATCTCTGGGTCCATGCACCCGAAACATACCGGATCAATCCTCCACCCTTCCAATTCAATCGTCTAGATTTAATCCTTCTTATTTGCTTGACTTGTACACCAACCACACTAGATTTTTATCTCTTTCAACAACACATCTTATCTGCCAAACCTCTATCGGCAAGTGTGCTCCACCCTTAATGGACCTCTCTTCCATCTTTGAGGGTCTCTACTACCATCTCGGACGGATCTCTTCCATCTTTTGAGGACATACATAAAAATCTTTCCACCTGTGTTAATGGTTTCTGGTGACGAAATTGCACAGAACTCTGAGTTGACAATTGTCGATCTTTAACTGGATAGTAACGCCAAATTCTGATATAGCAGCGCTGCGTTCCCACCTTGGCTTAACCAATCGAAACAATCCGCTTTCGATTATATCCAACACTCTCCTCCAATCTTTGGAGAAACCGATGAACCAAAACAACTCCTCTTCTGTTCTGAACCTCGCTCTGATACCAGTTGTTGAGAAATAAATCCTCTCTATTATAGCCCACAAGCAAATATCAATCAGCAAAGCAATAAAGAGGGACACAACGATTTACGTGGTGCTCAATACGATCAAAGCAAAAACTACCAAGGAGATGTTGGAGACATTATCGGAGATGTACGAGAAGCCATCAGCAGCAAACAAGGTTTTTTCTGATGCGACGTCTGTTTAACCTAAAGATTGCAGATAGTACTGCGATTTCCAATCACCTCAATGAGTTCAATGTGATAATAGCTCAATTGAGCTCAATTGAGATTGATTTCGATGATAAGGTACGAGCCTTAATTTTCATCTGCCTTCTACTAGTAGAGTCAGTGGGAATGAGCCATCGCTTCAACAGAAAGGTGAAGCTTAGGTTTGACGAAGTCGAGACCCTGATTATGAGTGAAGAAATTCGCAGAAAGAATCGGGTATAGCTCCTGGATCAACCCCGAGTACGTAAAAATAAAGGGCGATCGTAATCAAGGCTCTAAATTCTACCGAGGTAGATCAAAGTCGAGAGACAGAAGCATAAGAGAGACAAGAGCACAATTAAATGTTTTAATTGTGGGCAATATGGGCACAACAAGAGAGAGTGCACAACACCGCCGAAGGAAGATAACAAATCAAACGAATTGCAGCAGTGGAACAAATCTCGATGCATTAATTTTGAGTGTGAGCAAATCCCATCGAATCACGGGTTTTGGATTCTGAGCATCGCTTCATTCATGCAATAGTATTGATGTAATGGAACGTTACACTTCTCGAGATTTTGGTAAGGTTTATCTTGTCGATGATGAGCCTTTGGAAATCGTGGGGAAGAGAGATGTTCGATCAAAACACCACACGGAACTCGTATTGCAACCGAGTAATGTCGATATGTTCCTAGGTTAAAGAGGAATTTGCTTTCTGCTGGACAATCGATGATGACGGTTATTATTTTACATTCGGGCGGTGGTTCTGGAAGATAACCAAAGGAGCTATGGTAGTAGCTCGAGGAAAGAAGGAAGGTACGTTGTATTTGACAAATAACACTCATGAAAGTATTGCTTTTGCAGTGCAATTAGTGATACGCATTTGTGGCATAGTCGCCTTGGCCACATGAGTGAGTAAGGGGGATGAAAGTGTTGTGTTCGAAGGATAAACCGCTGCACCTCAAGACTATTGATGTCTGGCTTTATGTGAGGATTATGTTTTCGGGAGACAGAAAAGGGTGAGTTTCTCGAAGTGTGACAGAACTTTGAAAAATCATAAGTTAGAGCTGGGACATAGTGACTTATGGGGACCAGCACCGGTTACATCTCTTGGTGGTGCGTCATATTCCATGACCTTCATTGATGACTCCACAAGAAAGTGTTTGAGATCAGACAATAGTAGAGAGTATAAGCTCTGTGAGTTCAACCAGTTTTGTGCTGCGAATGGTATTCGCATGGAAAAGACTCTGAGAGGAACTCCTCAGCAGAATGATGTTGCTGATAGAAGGAAGCTGGATGCTAAATATCGGATATGGTGGTGACGAATTTGGTTATAGATTTTGGGATGAGCAAAATCGGAAAGTAATTCGTAGTCGATATGTCATATTCAATGAGCAGGTATTGTACAAAGAGAGGTTTGGTGCACCAGAGGCTCAGGTTGAGAGACTCGAAGTTGTCGAGTTAGATATTTCGAACTCAGGTGGGAGCAAGATTATTCAGAAGGATCAAGTGGTTCCAACAACCCAGCGGCGGAGATCCACTCGGAATTGGGGACCAACGGACAAGTTTTCGCCTTCAAGGTATAATAACTATCTTTTGTTGACTGATAGTGGTGAACCTGAGTATTATGCAGAGGCTACACTAAGTGATCAAGGAGGCAAGTGGAAGCTTGCAATGGACGATGCGATGAATTCACTATTGTCCAATGATACTTGGGAACTAGTTAAGCTCCCAAAGGGAAAGAAGGCACTGCATTGTAAATGGGTCTTCAGAATTAAAAAGAGGAAGGTCTTCATGACTTACTGAAGATTCGAGGAAGTGAAAATCCCGGGCTGATATGTTGACTAAGGTTGTGACCTTTAGAGAAGTTGAAGCTATGCATGACTTCAACTAGCCTTAGAGCTTGAGATGGAGGTCAGGGCGCTACTACACAAATGGCATGGATTACGTAAGAAAGGGGTGGTTACATTAGAGTTAGTCTCCAGGTGGGAGATTGTTAGGTTATGTAGCCTAATGCTACAAGGATTAGGAAATAAGAAAGGAGTAGGACTCTTTCGCATATGACATCCTAATGTTAAGTGGAATTGGATATTGAATCCAATTAGGAGTCAGGGTTTTTCTTTTCCTATAAATAGCTCATCTATGTAACCTTAATATTGTATCTCATCACATAGTAACATCCTGGCTTGGTAGTGCCCCCAGACGTAGTCAATTCTTTGACGAACTGGGTAAACAATTTCTTGTGTCTTTCTTTATTGTTCTTTCGATCTAGTTTTCTATCCCAAATATTGTTGTTTATTTCTCAACAATTGGTATCAGAGCCTGGTTCAGGGGCAACAGAAATAAACATGATGGGTGAAGGGAAATTGCCGATCGAAAAATTTGACAGAGCACAACAATTGGTATCAGAGCTCCATATTGTTGGAGACTTAGGCTCCATATTGTTAGGTTATGGAGCCTAAGTCTACAAGGATTAGGAAATAAGAAAGGAATGGAAGAGTCCCATTCCTTTCTTATTTCCTAATCCTTGTAGACTTAGGCTCCATAACCTAACAATCTCCCACCTCGAGACTGACTCTAATGTAACCACCAATTTCTTCAAGCAATCCATAGCCGTGGTAGTAGTGCCAACCTCCATCTCAAGCTTTCTAAGGCCGCTGAAGCCATGCATAACTCTCAACTTCTAAGGTCACAACCTTAGTCAACATATCAGTGGATTTTCACTTCTCGAATCTTCATAAGCCGCAAGACCTTCCTCTTTTTAATTCTCAAGACCCATTTACAATGCAAAGGCCTTCTTTCCTCTTTGGGAGCTTAACTAGTTCCCGAGTATCATTGGACAATAGTGAATTCATCTCATCCATTGAAAGCTTCCACTTGCCTTCTTGATTGCTTTCAGTATAGCCTCCCGCATAACACCCGAGTTCACCACTATCACCAACCAAAGATAGTTATTATACCTTGAAGGCGAAAACCCTGTCCGATGGTCCCCACTCCGGTGGACCTCCGCCGCTGGTTGTCTGGGAGGTGGTGTTTGTAGTTCTCGCCTCAACAACCACTTGATCATTCTCGAATAATCTTGCTCCCACCTGAGTTCGAAATATCTAACTCGACAACTTCGAGCCTCTCAACCTGAGCTTCTGGTGCACCCAACCTCTCTTTGTACAATACCTGCTCATTGAATATGACATCTCGACTACGAATTACTTTCCGATTTTGCTCATCCCAAAATCTATAACCAAATTCGTCACCACCATATCCGATAAATGTACACTTGACAGATTTAGCATCCAACTTCCTTCTATCAGCAACATCATTCTGCTGAGGAGTTCTTCTCAGGGTCTTTTCCATGTGAATACCATTCGCATCACAAAAATGGTTGAACTCATAGAGCTTATACTCTCCACCATTGTCTGATCTCAAACACTTTCTTGTGGAGTCATCAATGAAGGTCATGTAATATGACGCACCACCAAGAGATGTCACCGGTGCTGGTCCCCATAAGTCATTATGTCCCAACTTTAGCTTATGACTTTTCAAAGTTCTGCCACCCAAAGAAACTCACCCTTTTCTGTTTCCCGAAAACACAATCCTCACATAAACCGACTTCAACAGTCTTGAGGTCTGGCAGTTTACCCTTCGAACACAAGACTTTCATCCCCTTCTCACTCATGTGGCCAAGACGACTATGCCATAAATCTGTATCACTAATTGCACCTGCAAGAGCAATACTTTCATGAGTGTTATTCGTCAAATACAACGTACCTTCCTTCTTTCCTCGAGCTACTACCATAGCTCCTTTGGTTATCTTCCAAGAACCACCGCCGAATGTAAAATAATAACCGTCATCATCCAATTGTCCAACAGAAAGCAAATTCCTCTTTAACCTAGGAACATATCTGACATAACTCAGCTGCAGTACAATTCCATGTGGTGTTTTGATCCGAACATCTCCCTTCCCCACGATTTCCAAATGCTCATCATCAGCAAGATAAACCTTACCAAAATCTCCAGAAGTGTAACGTTCCATTATATCAATACTATTGCATGAATGAAACGATGCTCCAGAATCCAAAACACATGATTCCAATGGACTGCTCACACTCAAAATTAATGCATCTGAGATTTCTTCCACTGCTGCAATTGTTGATTTGTTATCTTCCTTCGACGGTGTTGTGCACTCTCTCTTGTTTACCCAAGAAATTGGGAGAGAAAACTAGATCGAAAAACAATAAAGAAAGACACAAGAAATTGTTTACCCAGTTCGTCAAAGAATTGACTACGTCTGGGGGCACTACCAAGCTAGGATATTACCATGTGATGAGATACGAGCCTTAATTTTGCTGTCTTCTCTACCAGAGAGTTGGGGCGGAACAGTTACTGCTGTTAGCGCTTCAGCAGGGAAGGTGAAGCTTAGGTTTGACGAAGTCAGAGACCTAATTATTAGTGAAGAAATTCGCAGGAAAGAATCGGGTATAGCTTCGAGATCAGCCCTAAGTACAGTAAATAGGGGCAGATCAGAATCAAGATCGAAATTCTACCGAGGTAGATCAAAGTCGAGAGACAAGAAGCATAAGAGAGACAAGAGCACAATTATAATGAGAACCAATAATACAAGGGAGATTCCTCCAACCCATTAGCTCTCCCCGCCTTACTACTCCAAACCATATAAGAGGCACATATATATAGGAGTAGTAAACCTTTTGCTAAATGGATTAGGAGTTCACATAATTAGTAATTCACCTAATTACTAATTCTTAACCTAATTAGTATCCAATTAGGAATCCACCTAATTACTAATTTACCTAATTACTAATTCTTATCCTAATTTATATCTAATTAGTAATCCAGTGAATATGGGCCAAAACCTAACACTGGGCTATATTGGTAGCCCCTATACTTGGTGCAATTTTCGAGATAATGTTGGGGAAATTTTTGTTAGAATGGATAGAGGCCTAGCCAACCAAGCCTGGCAGAGTCTTTTTCCAAAACTAAGAATACAACATTTAGCCACGAAAGATAGTGACCATATTCCTATCTTACTTGGTATACCCCCTCCAGCAAAGAAAAAGCGAAAGAAAGGTAGTAAAAAACCTAGACCCCTCCACTTTGAACCTCTTTGGTTCAAAGAGCTTGAGTTTCTCGAATATGCAAACCAAATATGGGCTTCTCGTACAACAGCTACGCAGAAAGCCCTAGTACAGCTCTCTCAAATTTTAGGGATGATCTTTTAAAATGGATCAGTAAGGTTATAGGCGACTTAGAGAAAAAATTTGAAACAAAGCAATGTGAGCTTGAAACAATTTAGAAGAATCGAGGTTTCCGTGGATACTCTCTCTCAAAAGAGCTTGAAATTTCCAAGGACTTGGAAAAAGCTCAGGAACTTCCAGAATGCTACTGGAAAGTAAGAAATAGAGCAACATGGCTAGCTGAGGGTGACAGGAACACAACTTATTTCCACAACAAGGCTTCACAAAGAAAAGATAGGAACTATATTAAAGAAATTGTGGATCCTAATGGCTACATTCCCAATGAAGAGGAAGACATAGAAAAAGTCGCCGTTGATTTTTTTGAGAAACTTTTTACACCAAATTCTGGCGGAGCTAATCCCTAGCCTAATCTACTCACTAATAAGTTAAATGCCCATAAGATTGATGGACTAGAGCGACTTTTTACTCAGGATGAAATATTGAAAGCTCTTAAGCAAATGCTTCCTTACAAAGCCCCGGGCCCTGACGGGATGCATGTCCTCTTCCTCCAGAAGCTATGGCATATCTTGGTAGAATCGGTAACTAGGTTTATTCTTGGGGTGTTGAACAATGGAGATAGTAAATCAGCTATAAATTCTACGCACATTACTCTCATACCCAAAATATAAAAGCCTATCTCTGTGGCGCACTTTAGACCAATTAGTCTATGGAATGTCATATATAAACTCATTTCAAAAAATTTGACAAATAGGCGAAAGCTTGTTATGGACTTCCTGATCGATGAGCCCAAAGTGCTTTTCTAAAAAAAAGGCTCATAACGAACAATGATGTTATTTCTTTTGAAGTATTTCATAGCCTTGACACAGTCAAACCAAACGGCTCTCATCAACTGAACCTCCATCTAGATATGGGCAAAGCTTTTGACAAAGTTGAATGGAACTATCTAGAAATGGTGATGTCATGTATGGATTTCCCCTCCAAAGTTCCTCTCTCTTGTGATGAACTGCATTAGGATTGTGAAATACTCCATCTTACTCAATGGATCACCAACAAGTTATTTCACTCCAACTACGGGAATCAGACAGGGAGATCTTTTATCTCCTTTTCTCTTTCTCATCTGCACAGCCGGACTTTCATCGTTGGTACATTCAGCCGAGGAAAGGGGGCTCCTTCAAGGGTTCCAATTCAGTATGAGTGCTTCTGTCACACATTTACGGTTTGCGGATGACTCTCTCTTTTTCGCCAAAGCGGAGGAATCTCGCTTGAGGCGGCTTAAGGACATACAGAGTACATATGAAAAATGCCCTGGCCAATTGATAAACTATGACAAGTCAAACTTGTTTTATAGTAAAGGAACCCCTGAGGATATTAAAGATCTTGCCTTCTCCATATTACAAATTCCAGAGGGAGACGGGAAAGGGAAATATCTCGGCCTACCATATATGACAGTACGATAAAAAAATGAGGTTTTTCAGTTTGTTGTTGACAAAGTTTGGAAAAAACTAAGCAATTGGAAAGGAAAAACTTTGTCCTTTGCAGCCAGAGTAGTTCTTATCAAATCTGTAATCCAGGCCCTCCCAACATATGTAATGTCATGTTTTGTTCTCCCTCCATATATCATTGATTTACTCACAAGCATGATGCGTACATTCTTATGGGGAAGAATAGAGAATAAATAGAAAATATGCTGGCGGGATTGGGCTACCCTCTGCAATCCCAAAGACCAAGGAGGGCTAGGTTTTCGTGATTTAGCAGCTTTTAATAAAGCTCTTGTCGCTAAACAAGGTTAGCGTACTATTCATCAACCGCTCTCGCATTGCTCCAGGATATTACAAGCAAAGTATTTCCCTCAAGAACGATTCCTATATGTCCAACTTAAAGGACGAACTTCTATAGTCTGGCAAGGAATCCTGAAAGGACGAGAATTACTCAAGGCCGTACTAAAACGGAGAATAGGTGATGGCTAAGAGTCAATATATGGGGGAATAAATGGTTAAACACCCCGAACTCTTTCCAGCTGTCCGAACCTCCTGACCTAGGACTATGGAAGAAGTATATGGCTGTTTCCAGACTTATTGACCATCAACGAGGTGTATGGAACATCGAACTTTTGAGAGAATTTTTCTCCTCATATGAGATTGGGGAAATGCTTAAAGTTTCACTCTGCGATGAATGGCCACCAGATCGCCTTGTTTGGGGATATTCTAAAAATGGATTGTATTCTGTCAAATCCGGATACCACCTTCAAGTAGATATCCAAAATGGTAAACATGAAAATCCTTCGACATCATCGAACAATGCAGTCGATCACTGGAAAAACATTTGGAAGCTGGCTATTCCCCCAAAAATAAAAAGCGTTGTATGGAAAATCTTCTAACAAATTTTGTCAACTTGCCAAAATCTATTAAAGAGGATAAAATCCATTAACTCGCAATGTCATGTCTGTCATGAGGCTATTGAAACTGCAATACATGCTCTTTTTCTATGCCCATCAGTTTTAGACGTATGGAACAACAACACTTTCGACATTCAGGCAATACTCAATAGTGATGTTTTCCTTTTTTTGCCTCTTGCCTATCATCAAAGCTAGCAAAGAGGTTTCTACTCCTTTTGCATACATTGGATGGAAAATATGGTGTAATCGTAATAAAACTGTTTTTGAAGGGAAACGGCAACTGCCAGAAGAAATTTCCAATCTTGCCCTCATCTATGCTGCTTAATATAGTAGAATTTTTGCTTCATCTTTAGGGTTGAATGGAAATGGCCGATCACTACCCAATGCTGACCAGATACGATATATACTAAAGGGAAAGACAAAATTGTTTTCGCCAGATGCTACGGAAGGAATCCCCGAAAGACCTAAGGAAAAACCTAAGTAGGCTCCCAACGAAGGTTTCTTTAAATTCAATATTGATGGAGCCTGGTATGAGAACTATGGAGGAATGGGATTTGTCATCAGGGATCATGAAGGATCATTTGTCACAGGGGCTGCAAAAATTGCCCCAAACTCCCCTAGCCCTGAATACAGTAACATGTTATAAATATTAAATAGGCACGTACTAACATAATTAACACAAAAAATCATATCAATGCAATTATTCAGGTAAACATTAGTTACACGCAAAATAATACGTAAGTAAAAAATTACGAGTATTACAATTTTGATGAGAAATAAACGTTGGGTGATGTTTTTGTGGTACGTATATTAATTTCAATTTTTATTTATTTATTGGGGTAATTTATATTGCTATAGTTGAGATCAAATGAGTTTTGGGGATGAATTTGGATATGCTTGGAATATGGACTAACGGTAATAAAATATAGATCGGTGCTAAATTTAGAATAACTAAAGTACCAGCAAGTATTAAAAGTTCTTATTAGTTTATAGTGTGCTACTAGTAAGAAAAAGGCAAAAAATTGTCTGTCCCTATTCTGTGTCCCCACGAATAGATATTTGTCACGTGTATATTTTTTCTCTGTGGGTTTTACTATTTCTTTTAGGTTAAATTTTTTTAATTACAAATTTAATACATGTCATTTTCTTATTGGTGTGACATGGAAGAGAACATCGAATGGGGATAGAGGATTCTTAGCCGTAAGAAAAGAACTAGTATGGTTGCATAAATAATGATCTCTCTCTCTCTCTCTCTCTCTCTCTCTCTCTCTATATATATATATATATATATATATATATATATATATATCCCTTTTCATTTTTTTATTCTCAACAAACTCTAGAGATGCCACGTGTAATTATGTGGATTTTTTTTGAGTTTTAATTAGTGTCCACAACTTGTGATTGGTTAAGACATTTTCACTTCTTAAAGAAAGAGGATATTGTGTTTTTAATCAACTCCTAATTGAAACCCACTACACCATGATCCCTCAAAGCTAGCCCATCTTAACCGAACTATCCCTCAACCCTCAAAAACCTCTCCATTATCATTCTCAGAGATACATAGCTCTCTACCTCTTACTTCTTTATCTATCCTTAATCTTCCCAGTAAGTATAATTTTTTACTCTCAGGTAATCTTTTTTTTTTTTTACTCTAATTAGAAAGATATAGAGAATTTCGGTTTAGTCTCATAATGAAATTAAGGCAATATTTGCTTTGTGTAATCATATCGTTCTCCATTTCCCCATTATTTTCAGTTCTTTTGGCATTGATAGAAGAATGATATATTGATTCATTAGTCGATCCCAGTTATTTAGGATTAAGGATTTGTTGTAGTCTATTCAACAAAATACAGTAATTACTACTAATAATTATAGAAAGAAAGAAGAAGAAGAATAGATTCTTAATAAAATTTCCTATTAAATTGAAAGAATTTCCAAAAATATTTTTTTCCTGCGACTTTAAATGGTTACTAATGTTTTTATTTATTTATTAATATTTAAAAATATTATTTTCTTGCAGTTCCAATCTTGTTGCCGCAGTTGCAATTCAAAAAGAATTTTGCATTGGAAAAGATTTCTGCTATTATTAGTTAATGGACTACGGGTTTCCTGATAGTAACAGTGAGTTCTTCTTTGATTAAAATCTTTTTTTATTTCTGTTTTTTTTAGTATTTTTCCTGCATTTTGTAACAATTTATTAATTTTTTTTCCCTAAGTCAATGGGGTTTTATTTAATTAATTAATTAATCAATTTCCGAACAATAATTTAAAAGTGACTTTGTTGAATGTGTATTGAATTTGCTGAAGTCCATTTCAACTGATACTTGGAATGTTCTGGAATGTAGTAAATGCTACTACATTCGTTCTATAATATAAGTACTTTAAAACATTTAGCAAAAAATAAGGAAGCAAAATGTAGAGTACTTTGTTAGTCAAAATATCAATATTACTCTCTTAAATAAATTAGTAGTATACAAGTACTATGGCTAAATCCACATTACAATATGATCGAATCCACGTTATTACTGCACGTCAAACTTGAATTTTGCTTTACAAGTATGTTGACCAAAGGATATAGAGATGTTTACAATAGCTTCGGCGATATTTGAGCTCTTTGAACTTTCGGCATTGGGTTGTTCTCCAGCCGACTCCGACATAAGTTAATAGGATCATCATAATCGATTTAACAATCTTTTTAAAAAGCATGATTAGTTTATTTTAGTTTATATTACTTCATGTATTTGACAAGAGAATGGAATAATAGAATTTTGCAAAATAAATGGAAAGAGTTGGTTGATGAAGAGAATGTGACATCTCTATCTCATGCCTCAATACGTGTACTTTTTCTCTTAAAAATTCAGTCTGTGCCCATTTATCTTATGTATGCATGCAATTCGTAGGTTTTCCTCACTTTTTCCAAACTTTTAACAATATGTCTTCTTTTGGGTAATTAGCTTCACGGATATGAGATTACGCAGCCTCTTTTAACATTTTTTCCTTTCGAACATAAATCTTCTTTTAGCTCCAATATTTGATTTATTAGTCTACTTTTGATTTTAGTTTGACCCACTAGGATGACTGGGTGCATACCTTGACATGAGAAGTGAACTGAACAAAATGACATTGCTGAATTTTATATGCAAAGTTCATCATTCCGCATCTTCTTGGAAATTGACATCAAACCATGATTTGATATTTTTTTATTGTAGGGGAACCTATGTTGGAGAAAAAAATTAACGTTATATGAATGACTCGATAAGAGAATTATAAGAGTCGGAATGAAATTCAAGTACAAAGCAATTGGCAAGGCCAATCAGAGGTTCTTTTTCCCCTTCCTTTTATTTTCTAGATTATGTAAATTTGTGACTCTTTGTTGCGGATAAACTAACTTTACATAGAATGACTTGATTAAAGTAATGTAATTGTACAAGATTTCAATAAATTAATTTGTTAAAAAGTTAATGATTGTTTCATCATTGATGTAGCCTTTAAATATTCTCTAACTAACAATGGTAATTTTACATCTCATGAAAGCAAGGCGAATGAAATAGTATGTGCACGAGAGAGGTTGCTCTTCTTCTCTCATGCACAACCTTCGTTTTCTTCTTCTTTTTTAAATAGTAAAATTTTCCATGAATCCATGTAATTTCACTAATATATTGATATAGCATCCAATTTTTCCTTCTAATTTTCACCAAGAACTTTTCCTTTTAATAAGCGACGAGGAGCTCTGACTGAGAGTGAGTATTCTTTCCATGTTCATTCTGGTTTTTTCGGTGTGTATAGCATTCTTGAATTGTCCATTTCTTTTTTGCCAATTAATCTCTAATAATTCTTTTGATTCTTTTGTGTAGAAAACTTATCTGATTAAATCAGTTTTCCTGATTAATGTTTCCATATTATTATTTTAAGCTACTCAAAGGAAGAGGAAATGAAGTATACGACATAAATTGCTTCAAGGTAAGAGACTCTTCGTCATTCTTGACATGTCATGCCACCATGCCATATTAACATGTTGCAATTTTCTACTTTAGAGTCATAATAAGTTAAGTGAGATTAATGAATATTTTACTGAAGACGTCCTCCGATCGTTCCTGTAAATATCAATTAATGATTTGAAGTTTAAAGAGTGAATATGAAGATAAATGATGCTCGAAGTTATGAGTGTAAAAAATAGTAGTTTGTTTTAAATTTTATTTTCATACTTATGTAGCTCCATCTCCTTTTCCTTTTTTCTTCAATATTCTTTTGATGTGATGAGTAATACAAGCCATTTTTCTTTCATCATTTACGGTTTATGAGATTTGATACTTAAACCTTATATCTTATTTTCACATGATAGTTATTATTATTTTTATTAACGTTGTGTCCCCGTGAATTGCATGGGTTTTAGGCTAGTGTGTGTGTGTATATATATATATATATATATATATATATATATATATATATATATATATATATATATATAGAACTTCAAAATTGGAAAATGTTTCTAAAGATTTTAGAAAAGACAAAGAAAAAAAAAAATTACTTCCTTAGAAGATGAACATTTGAATAAATCTCAAAATGATAATTTTCTTAATACTTTAGAAATGATAATTTCTCAAAAATGGTATATAAAAATTACTCTTTTAATTGATAATTATTTTTCTAAAGAGTTTATTGCATTCGTTAATAGCGGTGCATTAGTTAAAAATATTTCAAATCAAGTTATATTTGGCACTCCTTTTATTCTTAAGATATATCCTTTTACTAAAGTAGATAAGGATGGTATTATTGGAACATATGAAGGTGAATATATTACCTTTAATTTTATAACAAAACCTTTTACAAAGGCACTGCATAGTATTTATGATAATTTAAAAAATAAAGAAAATCAATTAAATTTTCTTAAAAGTGAAATCAATGTTTTAACTATTGAAGAAAAACTTCAAAATCCTAAATTACAGGAGGATTTGGTGTATATCTGATCTTGAAGAAGCTTTAACTTGTAAGTTCTTTTAATTTTTCTGTAATTTTATTTTTTATTTTTTATTTTTATTTTTATTAAGGATGAGCCTAATAGGCTAAATCCTTTATGTTGAATTATGTCTAAACTAATGAATTAAGGCATGGTAAAATTATTATTATGAATTTAGGTGATTCAAAAATCTTGAGTTTGGTGTGAGTAAAGTTGTTTTGATAATAAACTGGCTAGCGATATTTTTTATGAAATCTGGGACCGAACTACTGTTTAGCTCGCTGAAGCCGATGAATAGGCATTAAGGGTGTTTGTTGGTTTCTGAAAAATATTTCTATGACGGATTATCTATCATGTAAAAAGAAATATGAAGTTGTGGAGACCTTTGCAAAAGTATCCTTTGAGAGAAATTGGGGTTTACTCAACTAATGTTTCTAGATTTAATACTCAGTAATATCCAATATTCAAGAAGTTAGAAATCCTGTTTCGTTTTAGTAATCATGGTAATGTTAGGTACCAATGATAATGAACGACAAGATTAGTTGTTGAATGTTAGAGTTCTTTTGGGTTCAAACTCCCCAGATTCACTATCACTTCATATTTTTGAATCCATATAGACTCAAATGCTTACATACATAAATTGCTACAATCCACTTCAAAATTCATGTCATTTTCATTTGTAGCCTTTAGATTAGACAAATAAATGGTCGATACATCGAATCGAAAAAAGTTTGTAGGGCCCTTGAAGTTGAAACTTGCAGCAGTTTTCTTGATAATGGAAAATCAAGGGCTTTGATTAGACTAACCATGGTTTAGCAGAAAGGATTAATTATGGCAGTCAAATTTTTGGAGAGAACATTTTTGTCCAGGACGAAAGTCATCGTCCTGGGGGAAGGACTGAAGTCGGAAGTGGGACTTCCGTCCTGGGCTGACGTGGCAAGACTCCTAACAAGGCTTGCCATGTTAGTCCAGGACGGAAGTGGGACTTTCGTCTTCAAACCAACCCTAATAAATTCCTGATAACCCTACAAGTCCTAAAAATCCCGTGACTTGAGGACGGAATTGCCACTTCCGTCCTCCAAATGCTGTGGATAAATCCTATGAACCTTCCTTTAATACTCTATATATACATAAATATTTATCCTTCCAAAATCATATCAATTTTAATATTTCTCTTCAAATTTCCTTCCAAACTTAGGTAATTACTCTGAAACTTAACATTTTGAAAATGAATAGCGAAATGGATCCCGATCTGGAAGAATATTTCAGACACCAATTCAAAATTGTTGTCGGAAATCAGGCCAATATAAAAATGGTAATATCTTATTTTGTAATGTGTAATTTTTTTTTGATCAAATGTTTTGAGCTATCTAACTAATATGATTTTTTGTAGCATCTTCCATCAATCTACACAAATTGGTTACAGCGAACTGGTCTCGGCTTAGCAAGTTGTGTCTATCTGAAGGACGCCATTGGGAATCAATGGTGCGTTTATGTAACCAAAATAGATGACAAGTATTACCTAGACGGTGGTTTACAAGAATTTTTGCTGACAACAATCTTCGGCTGACAAATACAATTCATTTTATCCCTTCTCCGATGAACCTACTAGATATTTATTTTAAGGGAGGGTTATTGATAAGGCTTGGGATCGGTTACCTGAAGGGAGAATTATCATATCCCTCCGACAGGGCTTTTTTTCGACAGAGTTTTCGAATAGACATAGACAAAACCTACTCGGGACTTTCAAAACCGGTAAGTTTGTTATTAATATTAAATTTTTGGAAAAAGATTTATTTTTTTTAAAGTTATTTATTATAATTTATTTATATGTGTACAGTGGATTGGTTGTAATTACATGAAATGGCGCGTAAGAATGCAATTTGGAATCCCTGAAGTACTACACATGCATAATAGTCGCGGGAACAAATTGACACTCCGCGTAGCTGTAGATGGAGACGATTACTATTTGTTGGGGTGGTCTGATTTTTGTTGAGTTTTCGAGATTGTAACCCGGTGACTATGTACAAATCCATCCAGCCCCTTACGATATACTTGATTATAGAGCTGAGAATGATGTTTTCAATTATTTATTTGATTAAATTTAATAATACATCATTGTAATATTTGCAATGTTTTCTTACTGAATGAAATAAAATTAAAATAATTTGATATGATTGCAGACAATTAAAATAAGTGATAATTGATACATTCTAAAATATTACAAGTTACAAAATATAAATACATTTAATTAAAAGTTACAAAATATAAATAAAATTAATTACAAGTTACAAAATTTAAATACAATTAATTAGGAGGTGGTTGGTTAGGATTTTCTTGGTTGGGGCAAGTCTTCCGGTTGTTCCCGATCTCTTTATAGTTGCCGCACTTCTTTGGTCTTGGATTTCCCCGGTTCTCTATGTCCATTGGCATTTGAAATCTCCGCATTTGAGGTCGACCCACATGTGAACCTTTTATGTTAGGAGGGCGATGTGTCATATCAAAAGAAGCTTGCCTCTAATGAATGAGATCAAATACAGGATATAAAATGAACTTGTATGTATTCCTGTAGTATTCCAGAGAATACAAAGGGTGTATATACTTTGAAGCATCCTCCATGACCGATATGGACATTGCAATTACAGCGTGCATGGAGTTGTATAAGTAGACCATTTATTGCAGTTACACTCATGAGTTGATAAGTCGACTGAGTATATTTTACCACCTTCACCAGGTCCTCTATGTCGGGACATGATCCTATATAATCCTTGGTCTTTGTGGTGTCTTTACACAGTCAAACTTTGAGATTTATGTTCTTAAGCGAAGTACTAATCCCGTATTCTCTTAGGGAATGACGTTTTACAAGTATTAGCGTCTTTACAAGTATTAGCGTCTTCCCTGTGCAAGTCGAAATAGTGAACAAGCTTGTAAAAAACCATCTCCACAAGACCTTTCAAAGGCAGCGCCCTAGACTGTTTCAAAACACTATTAAGCGCTTCAGACATATTAGTCGTCATGCACCCGAAGCGCTTCCCCCGATTGTACGCCAATATTTGGTCAATAGATTCTGATTATCTCTCGGCTTTATCACTCTTTTTTTAAACCGAGCTAGGGATTGGAACACTCATGTTTTTGGAGATACTTTTTAAAAGAAAAAAAATTAATTCTAGCACATATTCACAGTATTCAAAAATATTTAGCTAATAAATTCAGTTCTTTTCTCATCAAGTTAGAAGCAGAACTTCAAAGTGAATATATTAATACTAAGACGAAAATGAATTTTGCAAATTAAAATCACGTATCTAATAGCTTCAAGATGGAGATACTAATAGAAAGTGTTTTCATATTTGGACACTTAATCGACGAAGAAAAAATAAAATCATTATGCTAAAAGATAATGGAGGTAATGGGATCACGAAGTTACATCAAACTACTACATTAATTCTTGATCACTTCAAAGCCATCTATAGTACTGACCATATATCAAGTTCTTGGTACACAAAAAAATGATATTAATATTTCTTCCAGCATGATGCCTCCTAGATTCACTTCCAACTTCTTCCGAAATTCGTTCAGCCATATTTTCCTTTCAACCTTATAAATCGCCTAGACCTGATGGATTACACCCCATTTTCTTTCAAAAATACTAGTCCTGCACCCCATTTTTTTTCAAAAATACTATAATAATATAAAGCCTAGCACGGAAAAACTTATTTATGATTTCTTCAGTATGGGAATCCTTCCTCATGAAATTAACAAAACTAATATCTGTCTTATTCCTAAAATTAAAAAATCTGAAACGATTACACAATATAGACAAATCATCCTCTGTAACACTTCATACACAAATTATTTCAAAAATTATCGTGAACCGTATTAACCTATACTTCCCAATATCATTAGCCCAAATCAAAATAGCTTCCTTTGTAATCGCAGAGCTTCTAATAACATAACCATTAGTCAAGAAATCATACACTATTTTCACCATAAAAAAGGAAAAATTGCACTATGGCTATAAAATTTGATTTGGAAAAAACTTTTGATCGTCTTGAATGGTCCTTTATCCATAATATTACTTCGATTTTCCTAATCACCTTAATAAACTTATCAAGGTATGTATCACAACTCAAACGCTCTCTATTCTCGTAAATGGTAAGCCTTCGCCTTTTTTACACCAACAAGAGGACTTAGACAAGGTGATCCACTTTCTTCATATCTATTTATTTTAAGTCTGGAATACCTTACGATTACCATTAATAAAGTTGTTCATAACTCTCTTTGGTCACCTATAAAACTTTCTAGGAACTATCTTGATATCACTCATATGATGTTTGTTGACGACATAATTTTACTTGCTAAAGCAGACTATAAAACGCTGATACTATCTTACAAGTTTTAAACCACTTCTATCTCATTTCGGGACAAAAAATAAACTTTAGCAAATCTCGGATTGTTTTCTCCAATAAAATTTCCCCTTCACTAGCAAACACAATCTGCAATAATTTCCAGGTAGCACGAGCATACAACTTTGGTAAATATCTAGGGTTCCCTTCACACCATTCAAGCCTAAAATCTAGTCAACTTCAGTTCATCCTAGATAACTTACGGAATAAACTATCTTCCTGGAAGTCTAAGTTTCTATCATATGCAGGAAGATTACCCTAATCAAATCATCCCTTGCCTCAGTCCCAACTAACATCATGTAGATTCATCAACTTTCTGTCAAAATTAATTCTTCAATTGATTCTATTAACCAATTTTCTTTGGGGACGCAGGACTGATAAGAGAAAAGTGCACCTTCTCTCTTGGCAAAATATTTGCTTACCCTATACAAATGGAGGGCTTAATATTCGCCAATCAAAATACAATAATTTAGCTCTTTTAGCTAACCTAGCATGGAGATGCTTTGTTTCTCAAAAAATTCACTTTGGGCCCAAATCGCCATCTCTAAACTCAATAAATCCTTTACATGACCTCAATACTAACCACAGCTTACCTTCTCCTATTTGGAGGTGTATTATCAAAGGCTGGAATTCCTGTAAACATAATATTAAATGGAAAATTGGTGATGGAAAAAATATTTCAGTTTATTATGACAACTGATCAAATCTAGTTTTGATTCGCTCTATTATTCATGGACCTCTTACTAAAGAAGATTCTTTCTTACTGTTAACAAACTTTTCAACAATAATAGAATATGTTTAGATAATTTGTCCGTTGCTTTAACTGATGATGTTAGCTAGTTTATTATTTCTACTGCTTATCTGAACTATACACACTCTACAGACCATATGATTTGGGCACCCTCCTCAAATGGGGCTTTCTCTGTTTCTTCAGTTTATAAAGAACTAATAAAAGATCATATTCCATCGTCCAACCATAATTTCAAATGGGTTTGGTAAATTAAAACAGTACCTAAAATTAAATTTTTTATCTGGCTTTGTCTTTATGATAGAATTCCTCACTCGCACTTACTTTACCGGAGGAAAATTTTGGAAAACTCTTTTTGTACCATTTGCCCGATAGATTCAGAAAATACACAACATATCCTACGAGATTGCACACAAGCTCGCCTTTTATGGTACCACATGTCCAAAACAACTAGTCATGACATTCGAACACTTCTTTTTGCTAACTTCTCTCTCAATTCTTGGATTAAAGCTAATAGCACGACACACCTTCCTCATAGTTCTCACATTCCTTGGAATATTTTATTCACTCTTAGCATTTGGCAACTATGGTTGGATAGGAACAATCGTATTTTTAAAAGCAATCATGGTTTTAGTTCAATTTCTAGTGTTATAGATAAAACAATGGAATATATTTTTTCTAACAATCTGTTTTACAAAGAAAAAATTATTAGCATTGGGCATTTCCACTGGATACCACCATTTTTCCCTGCTCTTAAGCTCTATACAGATGGATCTATATTTCTGATAGAAAAGGTGGGGCTGGAGGGATTATTCAAAATCACCGTGGGGATTGGATTATAGGTTTCAGCATGCATCTTCAAGGAACTAAAATTAATGAAGCAGAATTACTAGCCCTTCGAGAAGGGATTTCTCTAGGAATAAAGCATGGTCACCTGAATCTTGGAATAAATATTGACTCCAAAGTAATTCTCAACATGATAAATGACAACTCTAATATTTCCTATACAAATATCATTGATGACTGCAGATATCTACTTTCTCGACTTTAAAAATACAAGCACGAACACATCTACCGTCAATCGAATCAAGTGGCTGACAACTTAGCCAAGTATGGAAGCACTTCCCAATCTAGTATAGTCAACCAAATTTTCAAGACTACCGGATTTTGCACTCAATGCATGGTTACATGACAAGACTGGGAAGAGTACACCTAAAATAAAGTTTAAATAATCGGCTATGTTTTTTACTTTCTATGTATTGTCTTTACTTTCTCTGTTCCTTGTACTGCTCTCTTTGTAATCTCTTATCTTATTAATAAAATCATCTTAATTTACCAAAAAAAAGAGAGTGAGAATAAGTTATATAAGTCATGAAAAAATGTGGATATTGTGATAACCCTAACTTTTCCCCCTTAAATGATAACATGCTAATTGAATTTTATGTGTACGCTGTTTATGGGTGGCTTTATAGTATATAACTTGAGGGACTTAAGTGTAGACTTTAGAGAACTTATGGAGTGGTTTGACACCTTTTGAATGGTTGTGTCTTAAGGTGGTTTGTGTAGGATTTTTAGAGGTTATGGGGGAAAAGGAAGTTAGAGACAAAGAAATAGAGAAAAGAAAGAAGAACAATAATCTAAAAAAACAGAGTGGATGTGAGAATTATTCATAATTGAAGTAGTAAACGAATACCGTTTGAGGTGATTCTTGTTGCGTTTCGAACCTAATTGAAAGGGATACACATGCAAAGTGACGGGGGTTCATTTTGAGTTTCCAGCGAACGAAAATTTACATTTGAAGCTGCTTTGTTTTTCTGGAATTTTTTTGTATTTTGCTTGCTTGCCTATTATCAAGTAAGGATCTTCACCCTTATATTTTTGGTACTGAAACTCATGAAATGACTTGTTTAAAGTTCTGAAAATCTATGTTGAAAGTAATTTATATCATGTTTTAATGCATTGGATGAAGCGTTGAATTGAACATACTTTTATGTTGATAGCATTGATTATAATTGCGTATGATATTTGCATTTCCATTCTTGTCTTTATAATCTTGAGTCTTTACTGAATTTGGAGTCTCATATGCTATATGTTGCAGTCTTCACTAATGGAGCTCTTGCCTAGAATCGATTCCTTTGCAAGGATTCATTCTTTTGCATTGTGAGCGTGTTGTCGTTGAACCCAAGAGTTCTTGATATGTGACACTTTCACTAAGCCCATTCCTAACCGGGAGAAATGTTAGGGACTACAAATGGTTGTTGTGGAGTCCACGGTGGTGGGTAATGACACAATGCAAATGGATCTTTAAACACTGAGCTCTACGTTTAGAAGATATACTGGACCCATATACTGAATACTGACACCTTTCCCTTCTAGGCTTAAAGTTGGGGTCATTGTAGTAATTTCTTTAGAGTTGTGCATAGATGATTGATCTCTGTTGTGTAAATGTGAGTCATAGCATAAATTGCATTATAAGACTCCAATGTTGTGTATGTTGTTTGTTGGTATGAACAACACATGGTGTTTGTGTCTTCATTCCGTTGTGTTTGTAAGTTGGTCAGCCACAGATTTGTAGTAGTGATGGATATCTCTGCTTTTCCTAGAATGCTACATTTCGAGAAAAAAATGATTCCTGATGCACAGTTGTTACTATGGCAACAACGGTTTTCCCAGTATACATTTGACGTTAAGCACATTTCTGGCAAATCGAATGTACTCACAGATTTCCTCAGTCGACCTCCGAAGACGAAACCTCCAGATTAAGTGTCTACACTAATCCCATGCATTGCTACAATGGATACGTCTTCTCTCTCCTCTGAACCTGGTGATTATACTCAAATGTCGGCAGAATCATCAGTTTCAGCACATGCCTCACTCAGCTCGAATAATGACCATTTTAATGAACCATGGTTACCGCATAACAACTTTATTTATAATTTTGAAGATCATGGCAGCCCTTAAATTAATATTTGAGTGTGTAAAATATTAATTCAGCATGTAAATTATTATTCTAATTTCGTTGTGTGATTTTTGAAGAAAAAAAATCGAAAAAACCAAAAACGTGGACAGACACTTCCTCCCAATTACAAAATGGTGAATCCATATTCCTTTCGGTGGACTCTCCTCAACCCCCCCCCCCCAACTGTACTTTTGTTCCTAGACAAATCAAAAGAGAAGAACTCCAACTGGTTCAAAAGCGTTGGGCCACAAGTAGATTTTCAAAAAGAAAATTAGACCAGATGGTACGATAGATAGATACAAGGCAAGACTTCTAATAAAGGGTATTAGACACTTATGCTCATGTGTCGAGAAAAACATCAATCAGGTTAATCATAGCTTTTGCAACTTTGTTTGACTTAGAAATCCATCAAATGGATGTAAAAACAGCTTTACTCAACGGAGAACTGGAAGAGGAGATTTACATGGAACAACATGAAGGGCGTGTGGTTCCAAGTAAAGAGCACTTGGTGTGTAGACTTGTTAAATCCTTATATGGATTAAAGCAAACACCTAAACAATAGCATGAGGAATTCAATAGCATAATGCTTTTGAATGGATTTCAAATACATCAGTGTGACAAGTTTTTCTATGTGAAAGGAAACAAAGATGACTATTAATAGTCTGTCTCTACGTGGGTGACATATTAATCATTGGTAACAAAGATAACAACAAGATTACCAAGACAATGTTGTTGCAAAACTTCGATATGAAGGACATAGGACCTGCTGATTTAATTCTTGGGATGAAGGTAATCCAGACAGCACATGGATATTCCCTTTCTCAAAAACACTGTGTTGAGAAGATTCTAGAAAAATTTGAAAAATTAAGTGATGTAATTGCTAGAACACCTATGGAAGTGGGTTCAAATCTCTGCAAGAATCGCGTAGAAAGTGTGCGACAACTGGAGTATTCTAGAATCATTGGGAGTATAATGTATCTTATGGATTCTACTTGACCAGACAATGCAAATTCAGTCAACAGACTAGCGAGGTATACGAGTAATCCCAATCCCGAGCACTAGAAAGAATTAGTTAGAGTGCTTAGATATCTACGATACATTGATGACTATGGGTTACATTATACGAGATATACAACTGTACTTGAAGGGTACACTGGTGCAAATAGGATTTCAGACTCCAAAAATATAAAGTCCACTAGTGGATACATTTTTGTGATGGGAAGTGCAGTGGTTGCTTAGAAATCATGCAAACAAACTTGCATTGCAAGATTAACAATGGAATTAGAGTTCATAGCTTTGGACATAGCAGCAACAGATGCTGATTGGCTACGTAGTTTTTTGGAGGACGTTCCAATGTATTCAAAACTAATGCAACCAATTAGCTTACATTGTGATAGTTTGTCAGCTATTGGAAGAGCAACAAATAATGTGTATAATGAGAAGTCTAGACATATACGTTGAAGACACAAATCCGTTAGAACTCTGTTAAAAACCGACGTTATTGCTTTGGACTTTGTGAGATCCAAAGAAAATATAGCGGACCCATTAACAAAAGGTATGACAAGAGACTTAGTAGAGAGTTCATCGAGGGGAATGGGGTTGAAACCCGTGAAATTGATTACCACTCATGATGGAAACCCAACCTGAATTGGGAAAACCTAATTTGCAGGTTCAATGGGAAAACCGAATTGTGGGAGGGAATCGAACGAAGCACTTGGGAAAAGAATTTCCAGCCCATTCATGTGATGAAAAAGTGATAGACCTGTCTATCAAAGGATAAGTGTGAAACTTTTAATGATCCTTATACTTAATACGTGGAGTATGACAGGATATTTCTAATAAGAGATCACTTATATTTAATGTGAAGGGCCACTTCTATGAGATTACTTGAGGGCTAAATCTCTAAAGCGTTTAATGAATATTTCCAAGGCAGTACAGGGCCGAAATGGACAACAACGAAAGAACCGAAAAATTGTGTAGAGAAAACGTTGTGTGAGGATCATTGTCTTGGTACACACAGAAAACTAAACAGTTCAAGGCATCGCGTCCACCGGTTAGCAAGTGTACCCGATGGTATTTCACTAGGGAAGGTTCAAGATTTACAACCACCTATCCCGAAGCAGTGGTTTCTCGTTGAACTCTAGAAATTGCATATTAGGTTATACATCTTTCCTTCCAAATTTCATTCATGTTGGGGATTGTTGGAGAATTAATTATAATGTGGACTTATTCGATCAAATTTAATTGTGTGTTCCACCGCTTCGTTTTAAAGTCTTTTGAATTCATCGCGTAGTGGGTTGCACAAGCTTCGCGATGATATATAATATGTGAGTAAACCAATTCTCGGTGTGGATGATAAATTTGGTTAAAGTAGAGAGGTTATTAATGGAGGTGTGATGTTATCCCACATCGGTTGTGAGAGCCGATTAAAAGTAATTTATAAGACACTAGCTAGACTAGTGATCTTAAACAAATGGGAAATCGCGCATCGTCCGTCTCGTCTCGCCTCACCTCGTCATGTCGCGCCGCGCATGTCTCTGCTGGGAGGGCAGTAATATCTTTTTGGACAAAATTACCATAATAGCCCCATGACTATTGAGTAACTATAGAAGAGTCACATGACTTTTGTGTAATTGCATAATGGTCCTTACATGATTCTCCAACAGTTGTCTAACTGCGCATTACCCCACTAATAGTTGTGGGAGTTACCCACGTTCTCCACTACGAGGTGAGAGAATGGGGGTGAAACTGCTATAAAAGGCGGTCTCTCCCCCAGAATAATTTGCTACGAAATTAATTTTCCTTCTTCATTTCGGAACTTCATACTAGTTACAGAGAGATTCTTCACAGAAAAGGTTTGAAGTATTGCTTATCTAAGTTTCTGGTAAGCAGTGTGATTAGACGTTGTACCTTGGGAACTCGTTGCTCTTGTAGGCCTGAAGCAGTTAGGTGAGCAAATTGAGTTTAATGGTAAGTGGTTTACTATTGCCTCGTCCATGATTAAATTCGAATTGATTTTTTTTTTTTATATTCTCTTCTGTTTTAATTTTATTTTAGTAGAAGAACAACAACATTTTCTTCACGAGTAAATTTGATAAGAAAGAAGTTCATGAAAAGGTTGTTGTCAAACTCCTCAGAGTACAGAATTCGATGGGGTAAACAGTAGAAACCTCGTTCCTGTTAGGGAATTTGATTTCAACCGAACCATCCATCTTTTTGGTAAAAATGGGTTATGTGTGCTGGATAGGCTTGGCTGTCTTAGTCATGTGGTTTTCATAGCTGGTGATCCAGGAGGTGGGGAGAAGTGCTTGGAGTTCTTCTCTTTTGATTTGTCTATGAACAAAAGTACAGTTGGGGGGGGTTTGAGGAGAGTCCACTGAAAGGAATATGGATTCACCATTTTGTAATTGGGGAGGAAGTGTCTGTCCACGTTTTTGGTTTTTTCGGCTTTTTTCGATTTTTTTTTCTTCAAAAATCACACAACAAAATTAGAATAATAATTTACATGCTGAATTAATATTTTACACACTCAAATATTAATTTAAGGGCTGCCATGATCTTCAAAATTATAAATAAAGTTGTTATGCAGTAACCATGGTTCATTAAAATGGTCATTATTCGAGCTGAGTGAGGCCTGTGCTGAAACTGATGATTCTGCCGACATTTGAGTATAATCACCAGGTTCAGAGGAGAGAGAAGACGTATCCATTGTAGCAATGCATGGGATTAGTGTAGACACTTAATCTGGAGGTTTCGTCTTCGGAGGTCGACTGAGGAAATCTGTGAGTACATTCGATTTGCCAGAAATGTGCTTAACGTCAAATGTATACTGTGAAAACCATTGTTGCCATAGTAACAACTGTGCATCAGGAATCATTTTTTTCTCGAAATGTAGCATTCTAGGAAAAGCAGAGATATCCATCACTACTACAAATCTGTGGCTGACCAAAAAGAATTCAAATTTCTCAATGTCGCGTTTTACTGCCAATATTTCTTTGAATGTAGAGTGGTAATGTCTCTCTGATTCCTTGAAATTTCCGCTTTGGTAAGCACATATCCTTCTTTTACCATTTAAATCTTCCAAAAGAACTGTTCCCCAAAACTCATCTGAAGCATTTGTCTGAAGTATGCGGACTCCAGAGGAAGGAATTTTTAACGGGGGAAACTTTGTTGGCAAGAACTTTGAGCTGTCTAACTGTTTCAATGTGTTTGGATGTCCAGGGTGGAGGATTCTTTTTAAGTCTAGGGGTTACAATTGATCTGAACTTGGCAATCTGGGGAATGAAACTGCTAATGTAGTTAACAACACCAAGGAACTGTTGTAGTTGATGCATCAAATGAATTGCGTCAGGAAATTCCTGCAATTTTTCAGCAATGTGTGGTTGTGGAATGTAACTACCATTATGAAGTTTCATACCCAAGAAGTCAACCTCAGAAGTTCCCAAAACCATTTTCTTTTCTGAAAGCATTATACCAAAATCTTTAACCAACTGATGGAATCTGTTTAGCAAAACAATATGAGATTCTAAATCATTTGAAAATAAAAAATATCATCTATATAAATTAGAGCATTTGGAATCAGGGATTGAAAAATTTTGGTCATCGCCTTTTGAAAATAAGAGGGAGCAACTTTTAGACCGAAAGGCATAACTGTCCATTGATAATGGTGATTTGGGATGCAAAAACCCGTTTTGTATCTATCTTCAGGGGAAATGCCGAGTTGCCAAAAGCATGCTTTAAGATCAAATTTGGAAAATATTTTGTCCTGCGATAGATACTGAAAAAGTGAATTTTCCCTGGGGAGAGGGAACCTGTCATCTTTTAAAAATTTATTCAGCGATTGATAATTGATGAGTAATCTCAATTTCCCACGAACTTGTTCAGATCTCTTGTTAACATAAAAAGCCTCTGACGCCTATGATGAAGAAGTAGGTTCAATGAGCTTTTCATCATGGAGTTGCTGCAACTCAGTTGTGGCTAGTTCATAGTGTTCTGGGGACATCCCACTATGACTTGATTTCTGGGGCGTAACCTGTATGGAGGTATCAAAAAGAAGTGTTATGTAAAACTCAGGATTTTTCCACAATGGGTTTAGACATTTGGTTAGGAATTCTAAATCTGGGGAGCGGGGGGAGATTATGACACAATATATTATTATTTTCAAATGATTTTTTATAAAGTATCAGTTTATTTTTTCAGATGATTAGTAATACTGCTTTTGATCTTTGATTAGTATGATTTGGATTATGCCGCTAGTTCTTTAATTCCTCATGATCTTTGACCAGTATGCTCTGAATTAATTAACACAGTTTCCTTCATTAGGATCTTCTCTGAGTACTTTCATTAGAAAACTAAAGTCTTTGAGAAATTAAAGGATTTTGCGGGTACTTTCATCAGAAAACGAAGAGTTTTGATAAAGTCACTGAACACTTCTGAAAAAGTTTACTAGTATGGATCCCTGTTTAAGAAGTCATAGTTATGCTAGCCTGACGAGGAAGGCCCGGTACACTGATGAGTGAAATTCCAGTGTGGGTTGTGCGTCTGATGCATAAAAATGATTTTTGGAACAACAATCTGTCAATTTTAAAACTTAAACCTGAAAATTAATTTTATGGTCATAAGTCCCCTTACCCTCAGGTTCAGTCCCATCCCGTTTACCTCAATCATGTCTTCAAGTAGTTCGTCTTCTAGTTTAGTTACTCTTCCCGATTCACCTAGAACTAGTTTTTGAAAATCTCGTCATCCCAACGTTTACGAGTTAGATTACGTTTCTGAAGATAATAAATATCCTTTGTCTTCTTATCTTGTAGTTAATCCTTAAAGTATTTATCAAAAAGAAAAACCCAAAATTATTGTAGGTGCGCGTCTTAAACAAGTCCTCTAGGTAGAAATCCTGCGTCAACTTTTGTCAAAGATTTATGTCAAGCTTCCCATTTTTCCACCCACAAACTGCCTTCCACCAAAGATGAACAGTACGTAACCCTCCAACTCCCAAAACAGTTTCCAAAAACCTGCCTAGACCAAGGTTACACTCACATTCACTTTGGTGCCATTCGGCTGGCAATCACACTCCATGGCAAGAAAGGTCTCCCCATGGTCTATCGCGTTGCACTTCTTGATTCCAGATTCCAAAAATACGAACATGCGTAATCGGAACAGTGCAGACAACCCTCAATGCCGGGACAATCTTCGTGACCCTCTTCCTAAATTTTACTATGCTTTTAGACGATCCGGCTCTTTCTACTGTGTTTCGTGTCCAGATCCAAATCACTGGTCCAGAATTGGAGAATACATATATGGCAAACACCAGATGGCATACAGAGTCCAAAAACATGCCTTTGAGCTTCCACTTCCTCCCAATTACAAAATGGTCAATCCATATTCCTTTCGGTGGACTCTCCTCAAACCCCTCACTGTACTTTTGTTCCCAGACAAATCAAAAGAGAATAACTTCAAGCCCTTCTCCCCACCTCCTGGATCACCAGCTATGAAAACCACAAGACTGAGATAGCCAAGCCTATCCAACACACAAAACCCATTTTTACCAAAAAGATGGATGGTTCGGTTGAAATCAAATTCCCTAACAGGAACGAGGTTTCTACTGTTTTCCCCCACCGAATTCTGTATGATGCATCCTTCTTCTTCCAGTTCACACAAACCTCTGTTTCCTTCCTTATCCACTTTTGACAGAGAAGAGATCAAACATGTCTGGAAAATTTACAATCCCACTGCAGTAGATGAGATGGGACAACAAAAGACAATCTCTGTTGCAGAAGCAGCTCTTAACTGGCAGGCAGAAAATACTGTTGCGCAAAACAAAGCTAATACATACCAAGATCCATCATGTGTAGATCCTCGGATGGCTTCCATAATTCTTTTAAGTTTAGAAAATAGAAAATGATAACCTGCAGTACGTCCATAAACTTTGACAATAATGGCAGGTTCCCATGGCTTGTACAATCTTTCCTTTTCCATAGCAGAGAGAGGAATGAAGTTTGCAAGATTCTGTGGGTTATTACTTTCATCATTAAAGTCTTGATGTCTAAAATTAAAAGATAATTGTGAGTTATCAGATATGTCATTGGGGTTTTGTAGGTAGTATGGTCATTCGGCTGAAAAGTGTCTGGCATAATAGTGTCTTGGATATGGTTTGGATTATGCAAGTCATCTTTGTCATGTGATTCGATGAGGGGAAAGTTTTGGGTATATGCAAGGCTTTGGGATGATTGGCTCAAAGAGGCTGGCATAGAGTTATAGGAATATTCTGAAGATTTGTTGAAGTAACACATCTATTGGATGGGCAGATCGGAATATCTGAAGAAGTGGATTGGATTGGATCTTTTATTCTTTTTGTACTCTTATGCAAAGAATCAAGCTCTTCTTCAGAAGGCTGGATATAGTTTCTATGGATTGAAGTGGTACTGGTTTTCAGAGCTGGTTGAGAGAGGAGAGAAGAAGGAGAAACTATGGTTCTTTTTTGTACTTTTAACTTATTCTCACTTGTTCAACAGAGTATAAAGTGAACAAAATATTATACCACGTGAATAAAGAATTGTGGAACTAGAAGCTTATTTGCTTAAAAATGCAGGGGTATATGTATAGAGAATTTTGGGCCTTAGGCAAAATTTATATAGGAGGCCTGATGTGATCGGGTGCCCTTGGATTGGGATTTGTTTGGTTTGGATTGTTAATGCTTGAAAATCAAACTTTTTACACTTGCCATTACTTTTACGCTAATCAAATAATTTAAACTAAATCAAACTCAATCCATTTACACTTATTTTAATAGCTTTTTTAGAAGGGAAATAAGTTATTATAAAATTTTAGAGTCAAGATATTCCAACAATTCAATCTCAATAAATAATATGATCTATCTATTTAAATTTTAATCAATTGGGTGGTCTTCCTACTTATTCCTTTCCAAAATAAATTTTTTTACTTTTCCTTATAAGTATGTTAATTGTTGTGCCTTCTTATTTTATTTATTCCCTTGAAAAAATAATAGATAAAAAATAATTTTATTGTAAACTCATTAGAAAATTTTCAATTAGAGTTTTTTTTAACCGAGAAACCCCGTGCGACCGCTTCAGTTACCTACAGGTAGCCACCACCCTGCTCTAATATGAGCTTTTCACTTCTAATGTTTGTTCAAACAGTTTTGGATGAAGTAACTTTAAATCTGCTTAATTTTAAAATTAACTTAAAATTGTTTATTTATATCCTTTTTAACCGCTTAAAATACAACATAGTACTACTTTCATTTAATAATATAAGTCGTGTAAGACAAATAATAAAAATGAAGAAAGTAAAAAATTACGACAGTTTGTTAGTCAAAATATCAATATTACTCTCTTAAATAGAATTAATGCTATACAAGCGCTATTTAAATCTTAAATATTAATTTTTTGGTTAACAAATACCTGGATTTTTTATTTCTTAATTTTCTTTATATATTTTAAAAGACTTGTATTATAAAATGGAGAGTATGTACTAATACTTTTCCCTTGTTTCCTTTTTTTCTTTTCTTTTTTCTTTTTTTTCTTGATATTTTCCCCTTGTTTCCTTGAACAAGCCTAGTGCCGATGTATTAAAAAGCCCTTTACTTTGACAATAAAAGTCCTTGTACACCAACTTTTCCATCCAAAAAAAAAAATGTCTCATTTTGATTGAACATTAAAACGAGTATCTTGGCAATAAAGTAAGCACCACAAGGTTTATTGGATTAGATTCTTTACGGAATTATGTTTTTATTAATTAGAGAGATATAGAATGACTTTGTGTAAGTGGAATTTATATTTCTTAAATGAGGTAGAAAGAAAATGCAACATAATCTTCCTTTCTTTCAATTCAGAAACAACTCAGGTAAGTTTAGAAGGAAAAATTATTTGTTTGGTCTTTTATCATTCGTCACATCATACTTGTATCCCCACTTTATTTCTTTGAAAAAACTCTCTACAAATATGGTCTTATATTATTTCTTAAGCTTATTTACTTACTTTATTTATTTATTGTTCATGCTAATTAAACCGGCTCCCCCATTCCCTAGAGACAGTCAGTCTGCGACCCTCTTCCATTTCCCTTATAATTTCTCTTCCCCCAGTCCCCTTTCCCTCTGGTATCAGAGCCTGGTTGGGAAGTAGGGTGATAGTTATGAATTTTAATTTATTTTAATATTGTTTTTATAATTCTGGAAACTTTATACTTTGGTAACATTGTTTAGTTGGAAACCTGTTAGTTCATGCGATACTTTACTGGGATAGTATTTACTACTTAAATCCCGATAGTATTGTACAGGGGATTGGGTGCATTCCTGGTCCGGAAGAAAACTGATAAATAGAAAGCAAGTATAAATTTGTTAGATCTGTATTATCTTTATTATAATTTATTGGAATTTATAAATATTATTCTATGGAATTCGAAGGTTTCTGTGCCAAAGGGTCTGGGGTATTTACAACATATTGAAATTTGCTGATTTTGATTTTCTGCATATTTTTCAACCGCATATTCTCTTATTTACCACATTCATTTTCATTTATGGTCAACTTCTTTAAATATTTCTCTTGCAAATTTGAGGCATCTGCCTCATCTTCCTCTTCTAGAACACTTCCTCTTAAAGACGAAGTAAAATTCGAAGATATAACCCAAAACATTGACAACTGCAAAATTCCAAAACATCCTACCAAACATGTTTATCAACCTGAAAAATGGACGTTCACTTTAGACTACATAATCAAAACTATAGAACAACAATTTCCTTAAACTCTGATTACGAAGAAATTAAACTTTTGTCTAAAAAAGCTATGCAAAAGCATAGTGAAAAATACAACTACATACATCTTGGACTTGTCCAAATAGCTGACAAACCACTCCCAAGGGAATGATTAGGTACATCCCTTTTGCTAGCTCTTAGAGATTGTCGATGGATAGATTCGACGATTCTCTTATAAGAATGGTAGAAACAAGCCTTTGTGAAGGACCAGTCTATTTTGAATGCTTCCCAAATTTTTCGGTTTCACTTCATGATGGAAATGTCACTGATGTCCTAACCTTAAATGTCAAAGCTTCCAACTACAAACTCAAAGGAAATTCCTTACATTTTACAATCATGTACTGTATACAATATAAAGCTATGGTATCAGCCTTCGCATCAGGGGCACTTAGAACCACAAAAAAAAAAAATGACAAAATGTACTTTTCCAAACAAATCTTACTATATCTGTTATGACTATTCCTAGATCTATATCTTAGAACCAAATTACTTTACCTTGAAATTGAAAAATTCCTGATGCTTCTCCACCCACACATATGTACAATTCATCTGTATCACACATCGCGCAAACTACGAATGGAGAACTTACAATCACATTTGACAGATCACACAACCAACGAATCTGAAACACAACTCCCTTATTCTTTTGAAACGCATGCACCTAGACGTTCTATTTCTTTTATCCCAAACCAAAGCTCAACCCCCTATGATTCTGAATTTAGGATTTTAAACAGGACGCATTTTTCTGGAGGAAGATCTTATCATCTTTAATTCCTTTTCCTAGTTTCATTTCCTTAGTTTTCTTCCCGTAGCAATGTCATCTAGACACACCGTCTCTTCAATCCCTACAACACAAATGCATAACCTTGACCACCTGCCTAGAATTCCAAGAGCAAGATATACTGTTCAAAAGGAAGAAACCGAAGACTCGGAAACATTATCACCAACATGGTCATCTATGACAAATACAAATCTTCCAAATGAACATCCCGAACTCTGCACTTTACAAAAAAAGTATGAAATTGACAAAGAAAATATAAGACAAGATTTTTGTGCTCCATATAACAACAGCCGCATAGAATGTTTTTTTGAAACATTCAATGCAAATTTAAGGAAAACCATACAGGAAGAATTCTATGCATTCCTCTCCCAATTCGAAATACATATTCCGTTCTTCGACTGATTCGAGGCTTATGTTGAAGAAGAGTGTGTTGATTACCCATATTCAAAATCAGTATGCCTCACAAAATCATGGCAAACATCAAAAGATATCCAAATTCAGGCAAAATTCCCTCATGCAAAACCCCTTAAAATCTCATATGAAACCATTCAACTAGATGCAGTACCTTTCAAACATAAAGAAGTAAGAGAAGGAGAAATTATCCAACCCAGAGATATCCAAAATATTCTTGAACAAAAAAACTACACAAACAAATAACTACAGTCTATCAGCGAACATCTCCTGCCATTTCGATCTCAAATCTTCCTACATTCCCAAAGAAATTAATTTTTAAACATCATGAAATTCTGGCAAAATTCTAGAAAGAAATTCCCTCCACATTTCCTCCAATGATTGAACTTTAGAAGCAAATTGCCAACATTGAAGCTCAATTTGTTCCCGAATCACCCCTAGAGAAACCAAAAGCATCTATATCCAATCTAGAACAAGATGACGATGTCTCCAACAATCAACAACAATCAAGTTCCCAAACTAACTACGAAATTTCTAAACTTAGACAACCATGCCCATCGAATTGGAAACATTCTTTAAAACCATACTACACGAGAATCACACTGTCGGATGTCGTTTTGGAAGAATAAAAGATAACGACTCAAAACCATTATAACGCTAACAATATCTCCGAATGGAATGTTGATGGAGAATCTAAATATAACATAATGATGAAGTTTCAACAAATGACAATGGTGGCAACGGCTAACCGAACCACTGATAGCTGTACAGACAAACTGGCAACACACATTCTACCCTCTGGATTCACAAGACAACTAAAAGGCTGGTGGGATGAATATCTAACCGAAATTGACAAAGAAAACATTTTCAATGCAATTAAACTTGATACGGATGGTGAACCGATCATGGATCAACAAGGCCACACAATCCCAGATGATGTAGCAACTCTTATATTCACCATTGCGAAAACATTTATTGGTGACCCAAGATTATTCAAAGATAAATCCTCAGAGTTGATTAGCAATCTCAAATACAGAACTTTATCAGACTTTCGACGGTATAAAGACACTTTCTTCACTAGAATCTAGTCTGACCCGATGGAAACAAAAATTAGTTGAAAGAAAAATTCCTTGATGGCCTTCCAAAAACACTAAGAGACATGGTTAGAGAGGAATTACGAACTTAACATAGTGGTGTCATTCCTTATGAACAAATAACATATGGCCAACTAACAAGCCATGCCCAGCAAGTAGCTCTGAAGATCTACAGACAAGATCGAATGATGAACCAAATCGCAAAAGACAAAGCTCAAATGAGTAAAGACTTGGGCTCTTTTTGGGAACAAATGGGGCTACCTGCCATTGAAAGCAGGCCACGAAAAAGACTTAGTTCAAACCAAAAACCAAATTATTTTCACCACAGACAAACAAGTTACAAACCCAAGAAATGTCTTTCTAAACCAAAACACGCTCCAAAACAACCAACACAAAATCGCCCTGCTATCCCAGCACCAAACCCAAACATCATTTGCCACAAATTCAAAAAACCTGGTCATATTGCCCGATTCTGTAAACTTCGCGACAAGGTACAAGCACTTGACCTGGAATAAAATATTCTAATCTAACTGGAAAACCTTTTTGTCGATTCTAGGGACGAAGAATCTATCTATATTGGTGATGATCAAGCGAATCCTCTACAAGATGATGACCTTGAAACGTCATCCTCTTCCTCTGACTCCGACCAACCTGAGATCAATGTTTTTACTAAGGAACATGATCTTCTCCTAGACATAATTAGCCACCTTCCAGACCTCGAACAAAAACAAAAATACCTAGCTCAGTTCAAAGAAACAATTTCTCACCCCGAAAAATCAAACCCCTTTTCCAATCATCCAAAAATCCTCAACACCTATAATCTCACAAACATTTTAAATAGATTTCCTTTACAACCAAATAAAGTTGTTACTCCACAAGACCTTCAAACAGAGATCTCATAATTGAAGTAGGAAATTCGAGACATTAAATCCAAACAAGAACTAGACCATATTTTTTTCCAAAACATAATTTCTAAAATGAATAAAAATAATCACCAAAACATTTCCAAAACTATAACAGAACCAGAACCTTAAAATGAACTTTCACAAGGATTTCTTAACATTCTTTCCAAAGTAACATCTAAAAATGGCACGTTTCAGTAAAAATTGTTGTAAAAAATAGCTTTGTTATGGAAGTCCCAGCACTCTTTGATACTGGAGCAGATCTCAATTGCATCCAAGAAGGACTCATCCCAACTAAATTCTTCAAAAAAACAAGAGAGGGACTAAGGTCATCCAGTGGTTCCAAACTATCTATAAACTTTAAACTTATTCATGTCGAGGTAAAGTGCTCTTCACTTTCCAATAAATACCTCATTCCTCATTGCCAAAAACTTAACCAATTATATCATCTTAGGAACCCCATTCATCCAACAAATCATGCCTTCTCTGTTTCCCATAAAGGAATTCACACTACAAAATTTGGACACACGATTTTGATCCCTTTTCTCAAGACGCCTGTCCAAAAGAATCTCAATCTTCTTAAATGTAAACAAAACCAAATTAAAATTTTGAAAGAAGAAGTCGACCAACAAAGGTTAGAAAAGCAACTCAAAGATCCTTCTACAGAAGGTTAAATAAAAAAATTTGAAGCCCAAATCCAATCACAGATATGCGCTGAAGTACCTACTGCATTCTGGAGCAGGAAACAACATACTATCTACCTTCCTTATGAAAAAGGCTTCGATGAAAAATATATCCCTACCAAAGCCAGACCAATTCAAATGAACAATGAACTTCTTGAACATTGTAAAAATGAAATCCAAGATTTACTTTCAAAGAAAATAATTCAACCAAGCCAATCCCCATGGAGCTACTCTGCATTTTATGTCAATAAAAATTCAGAAATAGAAAAAGGAGTTCCACGTTTAGTCATCAATTACAAACCTCTAAATGATTCTTTACAATGGATTACATACCTAATCCCTAACAAAAAAATACCTGTTGCATAGACGTTTTTCCTCAAAAAACTTTTCAAATTTTGATATGAAGTCTGGATTTTGGCATATACAGATTCATCCATCAGATAGATATAAAACTGCTTTTACTGTTCCTTTTGGGCACTACGAATGGAACGTTATGCCCTTTAGGCTGAAAAATGCTTTCTCTGAATTTCAAAGGATAATGAATGATATTTTCAATCCTTACTCACAGTTCATTATCGTTTACATCGATGATGTACCCGTCTTTTCAAGCAATATTGACCAACATTTCAAACACCTCAATACGTTTTTTCATGTTGTTAAACAAAATGGACTAGTCACTTCCCATAAAAAGGTTAGTTTGTTCCAAACTAAAATTCGATGTCTTGAACACAACATTCAACAAGGTACGATTATCCCTATAGATAGATCAGTCATATTTACTGATAAATTCCCAGATCAAATCCTACATAAACAACAATAACAAAGATTTTTAGGATGTCTTAATTATGTGTCAGATTTTATCTCGAACCTCAGCAATATCATTAAAACATTACATGACAGATTGAGAAAATAACCAGTCCCTTGGACTGATGTGCATACAAATGAGGTAAGAAAAATTAAATATCAAATAAAAGCACTCTCCAACTTAGCACTTCCTGACCTTTCTGTCCCAAAAGTTGTTGAAACAGATACTTCTGATATTGATCACGGGGGCTTTTTTAAAACGAAAACATAATGGTAAAGAGCATATCATTGCATTTGCATAAAAACATTGGAATAGTGGACAACAAAACTATTCCACCATAAAAATAAAAAAAATAAAAATCTTAGCCAATGTTTTATGCATTTCAAAATTTCAAGTCGATTTATTAAATCAAAATTTTTTGCTCAGAGTCGATTGTTAATCTGCAAAAATGTTTTACAAAAAGATGTAAAAAAAAATTTGCTACTAAACAAATATTTGCAAGATGGCAAGCTATTGTATCTGCTTTTTACTTTGATATTGAATACATCAAAGGAGAAACAAATTCAGTCCCAGACTATCTCACCAGGGAGTTTCTATAGGGACGATAGTATGCCTGGAAAAAAGAAGAGCGAAGAAAGCCACAACAACGATGACACCCCACAAACATCTTCTCCAAAACTAGAAAAAACACAAGAAACTGCCGAGTCAAAAGCATCATATGCTATGCCTCAAAACAAATTACAAGCTACTGCCTGCTCAAAACCTTTAGCCATCGCAAAACCAAAAACTTGGGCAGACATCGTAGACGATGAAGAGCAAGTTATCTTGGAAAAACACCAAACCTTAATGGCATCTTCACAACTCAAAACAATCTAGCAACTGGCGGAAGCCTATGGCATTCCAGTGGAAAAAATGGTGACGCAGATAAATACACTTCCTTTTAAACCTCACACAGTGGCTTTTACCTCCATCAATCCTCAAACCATACAACCAGTTTTTCCAAAGAAACAAAACTATACTGAAACATATCACAAAACTTCTCTTCCTAAAACAATATTTCAAATCGAACCTGAGATGTATAATCTCGACCCTCTTGTGGTTGCAAAAAATGCCTTCCAAACTGGTTCAAACTTTTTACAGCCAACAACAAACAAAACCCAGAGATTTTATGAGTTCATTCTTGTAGACTCTGATTCAGCCAAAATCAAACACAACCTAGATGAAACAATAACTTTCATAACCCATTCAACTGTTCAAATCCTAAAAATCCTCAAACCATTGGATTGAGGAACCAACCTAAGCAAACCAAAAAACTTTTCGTATCTATTTGACCCTACAGGTTACAACTATTGGGACTACAAAAATGCATGGTATCATACTTTCACCTTGCAAAATCGTCACAACAGGCACACATGGATGTTCTACTTTAAAAGGGCCAACAAATATAATTTTCCGCTCTGGTTCCATACTTGGTGGAAATATCATGGACCATGCCAAAACATTCTTCCGCAGGAAGTAAACCAAGGTTTTGGACTTTTCAAAAACAAACTTTTAGCAAATAGAGATCCAGAAATTCTGAGATTCTACTCAAACTTTTCTTTGGCGTGGATATTTGCTTGGAAATTTGAATTCTTCAGAAACTCTGCCGCCGCTACTCTTCAACCAAGGCTATACCAAGTGGTGGGAAAAGTTTAATGCCGCACAAGTATATCTGGAAAAAATCAAAGAATGGTTTGGTCAAAATCCAAAACTTTTAAACTCAGCGGATCAAGAGACATCGAAATTCCTTAAACAAAGTTCTCTCTCTGCTGTTAAATTTGCATCAATTTCAAACAAAGAAGACTATGTTAAGCAGTTGGAACACATTTTAAGCCAGCTCAAACAGACATCCTCTCAAGAATTAGTAACAACTTCAACTACAAGAGGAAAATCTCCAAATCAGGAATCTGACTAGAAGAAGACGAAAATGAATTATTCAATCTTGGTCAAGAAAACGAAGATGACTATGATGGAATATTTTCACCAATAAAATAAGCATGCGAATTTTTTTTTATAAAAAAAATGGACGAAAAAGATGAAACAAAACATCAGGAACACTTTCATCAAATTCATCAAAGCAAATGATATTATAATATTATATTATACTATGATATTATTATTATTTTTTTTTAAAAAAGACAAAACAAAGTGTTGCACATGCATTTTTACTTTATTGTAAAAAAAAAAATTGAAATGACTAAATTGAAAAATTGTCAGGAATAATTGTAGGCTAGTCAAAATGGCCATCAATTGCCATTTGAAGATATCATCTGAAGACTTTCAGCTTCGCCAATAAATACTGTAATTTTTCCCTCCCCAAAAACCACACTTGTATCCCCACTCTATTTCTTTGAAAAAACTCTCTGCTGATCTGTCTTGGTAAGAGTTATTCCTCTGTCATTGTAATCGTATAAACTTTATTTTAATATTCTGAAAGTTAAACTTTTAAACTATATTTGTGTCTTTTAATTACTTGCAATTTACTTTTTACAACTTTTATTTATATTGAGATGGTTGGCTGAGCCATCTAGGTTTTAGTTGTTTTCATTTACTTTATTTCATAACCTTATTTACTTACTTTATTTATTTATTTTTCATGTTGGGTTAAACCGGCTCCCCCATTCCCTAGAGACAGTCAGTCTGCGGACCCTCTTCTTCTTCCCTTTTAATTTCTCTTCCCCCAGTCCCCTTTCCCGTTTGGTATTAATGTGTTTGAGTGATTAAGTTTTATTTTTCCCCTAATGCATTGAGATATTAATATAATCTCAATTATTAATTGTCGAGGAGAATTGCGTAATTAATTATAAGTAGATTTTTAAATAAGATTGAACCAAATAAATTAAAATTATAAAAGAAAAAACCCGTAAATATTAAGTATTATAGATAAAGGAAACAAATTTTCAAACAAATTTAATCAAATAGACCATAATAAAAAAGAAAGGAAGAAAGAAGTGGACTTAAGTATTTGAGAATTAAGATATTTGACCAAATAAGCATCATATCTTATAAGAATCTCGGAAATTCATTAATCAGTTAATTTCGAAAAAATAGTTATTAGAAAACAAGGGGCAAAATAGCCCAATTTGTTCTTTTTGTATTTCTACATTTTCGATTATAGCCTTTTCGTTTTATTTTAACTTTTAACATCCATATAATTTTTTCGACCCGCCGATAAGGGACTTCTGTCACATTTTCTATCAAAGTCCCGTCAACCCAGTCACGTGCCTTGCATGTGAGACACTTTAAGGGTATTTCAGACATTTCAACATATCTCAGAAAATTTTGGATACTTAATTGTTAAATAAAATAACTACGTATACCCAATTTAAATTAACCAAATAACAAATTCTAAATTCATCCTCTTTCCCTCTATCTTCATCCACCCTTCACCCTACTCCCCCACCACCACCACCACCACTACCACCACCAACTATTTATTATTATTATTATTAGAAGCTTCTGAAACGTTCGAGGAGGAGGGCATGAAAGTCAAGACCATAAGCAGCGCAAAAATACAAATGGGAACAAAAAGAAGCATAAAAGGCAACGACAGAAGTATAACCGAAAGCAGCAATAACGACGCCGTTAGACAGATCAACAATAACATTGACACCGCCCCGAATATCCCCCTCCTCTTTCCGCCCCAGAATAACTTTGTCTCATGTTTAGTCACACCACGAGAAAATTGTGATTTTTTATAATCAATTTTGCTTTATTGGAGGATTGCACCACTGCTTTGGTCGCTATAATACATCTGGACACAAATGCATGATTACCCTCCTTTGGCATGGAAATGATTATTACAACCCAATGTATTTTTTCACAATGAATGCATCACAAAAAGGTGTATATTTTGTGTATTATTAACAAGAATCCATATTTTAGGATGTTAGGAGCAGTCCACTTTGACTGAATGAGCTAATTTCTTGTACTGTGAGGGGTAAATTAGTTTGCAAAATTCAAGATTTCTTCACCCATATTTTATGAATGTTAAAAGTTAAAATAAAACGAAAAAGGCTATAATTAAAAATGTAGAAATACGAACAGGACAAATTAGGCTATTTTGCCCCAAATAGTGTATTTAGTCATTAGTCATTGAAACTATTTTCACTTAAAATACCCTCTATGCAAAATGATAAAATATACTTTGTAAAAAATGATAAAAATGCCCATCACGTAAAATGAAGAGAATGCCTGCCCATTATGAGAAATGATGAAACACCCCTCGGTTGAAATAACAAAAAAATTGCAACAAGGATCTTTTTGTCATTTTCTACGATGAGCTTTTCCACCATTTGAAATGAACTGTCTTTTCCATCATTTTTATCAATTATATTATTTCATCATTTTATAACGGACATTTATGAACTTGAAATAAATCTCCTACACAAACGAATTCAAATATTTTGAATTGAAAAGTCTTAGAATTTCAGTTCTCGGAATTTCGTAGAATTTGAAAATCTTAGTATTCTAATTTCAGCTAATTCCATAGAATTCTATAGTTATTCCAATGCTATGAAACAAATACACCCTTACTTATTTAAAAAAAAATAAGTGCTCATATGTTTGTGAGTAACCATATGTAGTTTGATTAATTATTTATGACTGAAATATGAATATAAGAACTGCAATAATACTTAAACAGTTAAAATATATAATCATTCAATTTGAGACAAAGGAATAAAATTTATTATACAATCAAACACACTAAATACATACATACATATTTTTTTTATTTTTTTTTGTCAGCACCTTAATTCTCTCCTAGAGAATTTTATTTGCCTCACGTAGGAGGCGGGTGTCGAACCTGGGACCTCCCGGTCGAAGGTCAAGGCTTGCCCCACTGGGCCACGGCCTTCTTGACTCACTAAATACATACGTACAGACAAAGAAGCACATAAATCAAAATTTTGGAGAATCCGATGAAGAACATTCTATTAATGTTATCTCCCATCATTCAACGACATAATAATCTGATCTTGACTACTATCATTCATATGGCTGTTGTTGCACTGAATCCACTGTCGCTGCCCGAAAAAGGATCCTGAGAAGAAGTAGATAAAACACTAGAAGTATGTTTTTGCTTCACTTTGAGTCCTTCCAATTCAATTGCAACTTCTTTCATTGAAGGCCTTTCTTCTGATTTCACACTAAGACACTGTTTCACCAACGAAGCCACTTCTTTTAGCTGCTGAATATTTCTCTCATCTTCCAATAATCGTCTGTCGAGAATTTGATCAACTTTATTCTGTTCGACCAAAGAAACAAAATACACAGACAAGCTTCTTTCTTTTTCCGACCTGTCAAAAGAAAGTGCCTTTTCTCCGGTTAATAGTTCTGCCAAGACAACTCCAAAACTGTAGACATCGCTCTTTTCAGTGAGTTCATGACTGGAGTGGAAGTATTCAGGATCCAAATAACCCCACGTACCTTGGACTAATGTCGTTAACTGAGTTTGATCAGTCGGAATGAATCTTGAAGCTCCAAAATCAGACACTTTTGCTGTATAAGAAGTGTCTAAGAGTATGTTGACAGTCTTTATATCTCTATGAATAATAGACACAGATGTAAAAGAATGCAAGTATGCAAGTGCCTCTGCGATTTCTGCAGCGATCTTCAAACGCAAATTCCATGTAAATGACGAAGAAAGATGATTGTCATGTACGTGACTGTAGAGGGTTCCATTCGCAATAAATTCATAAACAAGCAGAGGTACTTCTGTTTCCAAACAACAACCCAATAATTTTACGACGTTTCTATGGTTGATTTGGGAGAGAATGATGACTTCATTAATGAATTGTTCGATTTGGCTTTGATCACTAACTTTGGACTTCTTAATTGCAACTATTCTTTCATCAACAAGTATTCCTTTGAACACTGTTCCATAGCCACTTTGGCCAATGACTCTTTTTTCGTCAAAGTTATCGGTAGCCTTTTTGAGTTCTTCTTCTGTGAAAATTATCTCTCTTTGTACTGAAGCATTGTGACCTGATAGTTTTTGTTGTAACAATATTCCACCATTTTTTTGGAAGAATTGTTCTCTTAGTCTTGAAAGTTTTCTGTCTCTACTTACACAATAAATCCAAGAACTTCCAAGTAGTAAAAGCATGAAGCCTGAGATGACAGCTGCACAAGAAATCACATAGTTATGCATTAATGTAAGGAATAAGGATATGATTAGTCCCCAATCTATTTAGCCATGTTTGTTTGGCAAATAATCGTCTGTATTGTGTATGTAATCATTCATTTATCCAACCACTCACAATTCGACATGTGTAAATATAAATAGAAAAAATGTTCACATTACAAATTTTTAGTGGTTGGGTACATGAATGATAACATATACGGGTACAGACGATTTTCACCCATGTTTGTTCATGCCCCAAACAATTCACTTTAAAAATTACTCCATCCGTTTATTTCCTAACACAACAATATTCCCCACGATTTCTTGCCCCATTCATTGCTCAATCACCATTAGAATGACCGCACCACCATAGCTCCGGCGCCGGCCATGGTAGCTTCTCCCTCGTCGGTTGATGGGGGATGAGGTTGGACTAAGAAGTCTTTTGCAGACATTCTTCAACCAAAGAAAGGTACCATTTGTTCACAAGTTCCGATCATGCCTCTTGATTCCTGCAAGGGTGAACCTTGTTTAACTATTGAGGAAGAAGAACACTTGATTTTGGAGGCTCCATGGCATCTTACTTGCGTAGGGAAATTTTAACCCCACTGCCCTCCATTGGCGCTAAAAGACCTTAGTCGAGTGGGTTTCAAGGGTGGTTTTTTGGGTAGGATGGCTCGATAGCAATCATATGATCATTCGATTTCATCAAGAAGAAGATTATTGTCGGTTTTGGCGACTGGAACTGGATGAGGGTCTTCAAGTGGACTTTTAATTTCAACGTCCAAAGAGGAGCCTTCGATTGTTCCGGCATGGATAAGCTTTTGGGGCTTCCATCGCATGTATTTCACAAATCCAAACTTTTTTCGTTGGCATCTGCGGTTGGAACACCATTATCGTTGGATGATCCAACGGCTAATCTCAGAAGGCCAAGTGTTGCTCGTGTTTGTTTTGAACTTGATCTCTACAAAGAACTTCCTAATCGAATATGGATTCGTCACGCCAAGACAGGTAAATTTTTTTTGGCAAAACATAACTTACGATGATAATCTGGATTATTGCACTACTTGTATGTCCTTGGGTCATGATGATAAACGATGTAAAAAAGGACAAAATCAAACAACATTTGAGCTGCCTAAGAACCGTAAATCTGTTAAGACGGTGAAGGGGATTACGAAAATTGAGAAAGGTAAGAGGGTTAGTAATTTTCAAAGGGTACGTCCGGTTGTGACAGTGAACCAGAATAATTTGGAAGCTTCAGTGTCTGGTATCGTGGGAGAAGGCGGCGGAATTGTGGCTGCAGTTTGCTAAAAAAGGTAACAATCATGATGCATTTGCTGGAAAGGGTAACATCCATAATCAAGGGGATAGCATTTAAGATGTCTTTGCTGAAAAAGGTAACATCCATAATCAAGAGGCTAGCAATCAAGATGCCTTTGCTGAAAAATGTAACATCTATAATCAAGAGGTTAATGAACCCAGTCATGAATTAAGCCTAGATACACCTACTATTGACACGGGTTTGGGTAAGGTCCCAAAAGTTATGATTAGTGGATCGGGTCAAGAGACTAATATGGTTATTGAACCAGTTGTGGCTGCTGGAACAGTAACAAATGAAGAAGTTGTGGGTCAGGAACCTTGTGAAGTGGGATCCAGCCAACCAACCCAAATGAGTCATTCCAGTCAAGCTGCTCTGGAAAATTTAAGCCCACCAGTTTCAAATGAGGTTACTCTAGAAGAGTTGGCTTCGAACACAATTCAGCACCGGTCCTACTTACAAAAAAGGAAGTGTTACATGATGCACAAGCTGCTAGCAATGAAAAAGATCCAAATTATTTGGAAGCTCCTTTCGATGATAGACATAAATTATTTGCAAGCTTTCTGGACTTCAATAAAATAATCAAGGGGTGAACTGCCGGGGGTCATGTTTATACAATTGCCCAAAAGTCGAGTGAGTCTCTTGCACCTGAAAATATCGAGGTTCCGAATACGGGATCTTTCGAAGCATTTATAGATCTTTAGCAGGAGGATGATTACGAAGATTTTATTCTGGTTCGCACTCGCAAGGGTAAAAGGGGGAACATAAAAGCTCCTACTGAGCATCATATGGAGACTAGGTACAAACCTTTTAAAAGACATTAGTTTTTACATCTCCTAATATTTATAGACTACTAGTAACAATACTACCTATGTAGTAGTGGATTTGTTTCCACATTTTTTTGAGGGTAGGCAATGTCCCCCATGTCTGTTCTTTGTTTTACTTCAATAAAAAGATTTTCATTAAAAAAAAAAAAAAAATTACTCCATCCATTGCATAATATACGTCATTTCGTATATGTAGCGAAAATTAAGGAAGAAAAGAGCACTATACTTTGTTAGTCAAAATATTAATATTACTCTATTAAATAAGATTTGTTTACCACTAATTTTATTTAAGAGAATAATATTAATAAAATAACTTTTTTTTACTTTCTTATTTTTCGTTATATATTTTAAACGACTTATATTATTCACACAATTAACAACAAACTCAGTCAACTACTAAAACTCGCAAGTTTGGGAATATCCGTAGTAATTATACTAGTATTTCCTTTAAAGTTATTCACTTCTTTAGTGGGACTAGTTGAGACCAACGTGTTTCCCACGTTGCATGGATTTAAGTTTTGTGTACCGGACAATTATTATTCGTGATTTATTTAGTACTACCTCCATTCTTAGATATAATACTTTTATTATATTTTGTGAAAATTAAGTAAGTAAAATTAAAATATTTTTATAATTAAAATATAATATTAGTCTCTTAAATATGAGTTGTATACTACTAATTTTATTTAAGTGAATAATATTGATATTTTAATTATAAAAATATTTTAATTTTCACTTCCTTAATTTTCGTCATATGTAAAAAGGTGTTATATTTACGAATGGAGTTAGTAACAAATTTACTTACTTTTTAAAATAATAAATAGTTTTCTAGCAAATATAACTTGATAAAATAATAAATAATTTTTTATTTTAACTTTGTTCAACTTTGTTTAAATTCTTCTCTTTTTTAGAATACTTATTAGTCGCAAAATTCATATTATTTTATAATATATGACTTATTTGATTATATTTTATTTGGAAACCTATTTATTTACTTATTTACCATATCCCTTTCCGTTTATAATTCAAGATGCTTTATCTTGTTCAACTTCCTTTAAGAATCTACTTGCCAATCAATTAATTATTTTTGTATAATGTTTTATTATTATGACTTCTTTAATTCAATTTTGTTTAAAATTAATAATATTTTTTAAAATTTTTTTTATTTATTGGGGGAGGGGACGACCCCTACGTCATTAGACATCAGCCTTTGCTACTAGATCATGCCTCATTGGCCAAAAACAAATCAATAATTGATTAAGTCAAAAAAATTGAAAAATAGAGGAGGAAGAAGAAGGTGGTTTTGTACGTACCAAGAGCAACATAGAGGGGAATGGTCCATTTATCTCGATTTTTTCGACGACATCCAACACCTTTATTTCCATTTCCCTCATAACCTTTCGGGCAAGAACACGTAAAATTTCCCAGCGGTAGATTTGTGCATATTCCATCACAAGGACTTGATGTTTTACATTCATCAATATCTGGGGAAAACAAAAAGTATCAGAAAAATAAAATTATTTAGAAACATTTAAAATTGGAGAAAAAAATATTATTTGTCCTTAACTAATGTTCTATGTTTGTTTCTAACATTTAGAATTTGCCACGTGAATATTACTTCATTTTCACTTTTTCAGTCGTTATTATTATTTCAAAGATGTGAGAGATGTGAAATAAGATAAACTAGTTAATGATTGTGAATAATGACGACTGAAGAAGTGTAATTGGAGAGATATCCAGTAACTGACAAACGATTGTTTGTCGTTAAAATTGATCATTCTATACAAGCGGTAAGAAGAATCATGTGTCCTTATTCTGTATCTCGTTTCTATTACATCAATAAGAAATTATCATATATTATTTTTTAATTAAAAAACTATAACCTAACAAAAATAGTGGAACCACATAGAAAAAATTAACTCATTAAAATTTCTTATTGATGGGAAAAGGAACCGAACACAGAATTTTTTACTAGTAGTACCTTTGCAACCACCAATGAGATACGGATTTCCTTGGAAACCAGATGAGCAGTTGCAGTGATATCCATTTCCAGTGAATGATTCAACGCATTCACTAAACTCTGATCTACAAGCATATGCAGATTTGTTTTTCATTGCTTCTTCGCAAGTTTGATTCCCCACTGACCATTCAAGAACAACAGGGATATTTTTTATTAAGTCTTCTGAATCCAAAAGATCTGAAGAAGAAAAACTGTAAAACCCGTTTTCAGCTACAAAAGCATAACCACACGGATTAAATTCCAGCACTTTACTGTGGTTATTATAGCTATTAACTGTTAAACCAAAATATCGAGCCCCGTCAGGAATCGTCATTTCGCAGCACCCGATTCCATTGCAAGATCCATTTTTCACATATTCCAATCCGTCGCACAATGATGTACATCCAGTTTTATAATTCGTCCCTCTCGAACCTTCAATAAACGCGTAAGTATCGCAACCAATAGTGATGAACTTATTTTTCGTAGAAGATATTAAATAGTATCGCAAATTTAACCACCCTTTGACATCATTAACTAATCCGGAATCATTGTAACAATCATAAGCTAGCCAAGATACCACTCTTAAATGACCATCAAGAGATATGTTCAAAACATTAACAGTGCCAATCAAAGGTTTTGGTGGGCTATTTGTGTTGCTGCAATTGATAATAAAGGTATCATCAAGAGAACAATCAGAACTAGTTCCAAATGGAAATGGGATGGTCACATTCCCACAGATGCTCGAACAACTCGACCTTGGTTGAGCTATTCCAGCTACTGGTAACACATTAGCTGATAATACCATTGTGATGAATACCAACACTACCATGAATCGATCAGAATTCATGTTGAAAGAAAGAAGATGAAGAAGAAAGAAATGCTAATTTGGAGAAATAATTTCTTGTATTGAGAGTGATTCTAAAACATACATTTGCTATCATATTTATACAAGATAATGTGTACTAACATTTGTACTATACAAATCAATCAAGTACAATATAGTACAATGTAATTAACTAGCATGATTTATGATCCGATGTGGAGGATATATTTGTAACACGCTCCCTCAAACTGGACTTGGGAGAGAAAATATCAAGAAGGCCAAGAGAGTGATTCAGAAATGTAAAACGGGGAGAAGCAAGACTCTTGGTGAAGAGGTCGGCTAGTTGAGAATGGGAAGGAATAGGTAAAGGTTTGACAAGTCCAGTTTGCGTCTTTTCTCGAACAATGTGACAATCAATCTCAATGTGTTTAGTGCGCTCATGGAAGGCAGGGTTGGTGGTAAGGTATAAGGCACTTTTGTTGTCACAAAAAAGAGGGATGGCTTGAGGATGTGGTATAAGAAGGTCACGAAGAAGGTATTTTAGCCATTGAAGTTCACAAGTAGTGGTGGCAAGAGCGCGGTATTCTGCTTCTGAAGAACTACGGGAGACCGTATGCTGTTTTTTAGACTTCCAAGATATTAAGGACGACCCAAGGAAAACACAAAATTCAGTAGTAGAACGACGAGTGTCGGAGCAACCTGCCCAATCAGAGTCAGAATATGCACTAAGTCGAAGATCGGATGTGGAGGAGAAAAACAAGCCTTTGGCAGGAGAGCCTTTGAGATAGCGTAAAATTCTATGAGCTGCTTTAAGATGAAGTTCAGTTGGATGATCAAGGAACTGAGATAACTGTTGGACAGCGTGAGAAATGTCCGGCCGTGTATGAGTGAGATAGAGAAGTTTGCCAATGAGACTGCGGTAGGAGGTATTGTCAGAAAGAGGCGGAGAATCATCCTTTGAGCATTGGTATGAAGGATCCATTGGAGTGATAGCCGGTTTGCATCCAAGAAATCTGTTTTGTTCCAAGAGTTCTAGAGAATGTTTTCGCTGACAGACATTTATCCCCTTCGAAGAGCGGGCAATTTCCAGGCCAAGAAAATATTTTACTGGTCCAAGATCTTTGATTTTGAATGTCTCGTGGAGGAACTGTTTGATGGAAAAGATTGCAGCAGAATCATTACCAGAAAGAATGACATCATCAACATAGACCAGTAGGACAGTGAAGGAGGTACCCTGTCGACGAATAAAAAGGCTGGGATCACTAATAGCTTGAGAGAATCCTTGTGAAAAAAGAGCAGTAGTGAGTTTCTTATTCCATTGACGGCCAGCCTGCTTAAGACCATAAAGAGATTTTTGGAGCTTGCAGACATAACCTGGAGGGGCAGTAAAACCAGGAGGGGGTTGCATGTAGACATCCTCAACAAGGTCCCCATGTAGATATGCATTATTGATATCAAGTTGCTCTAAAAACCAACCACGTGCAGCAGCAATGGCAAGAAGGATACGAACAGTTGTCATTTTAGCCACAGGGGAAAAAGTCTCAAGATAATCGATACCGGCTTGCTGATTGAAACCTTTTGCAACCAAACGGGCTTTAAGGCGCTAAATGATACCACTAGCAAGATATTTGATCCGATATACCTATTTGCAACCAATAGGTTTGACATTAGTAGGAAGAGGAACAAGTTTCCAAGTATGATTTGCTTCTAAGGCATCAATTTCTAATTGCATTGCATGTCTCCATTCTGAATGCTTAACGGCTTCGCTGTAAAACTGAGGCTCAAAGTGAGAAGTTACAGACAATGCAAAAGATGTATGACCCGGGGATAATGAGTGATGGGTATGAACTTTATCTAAAGAATGAGGAGTTGTAAGACGTTTATTTGGGGGGAAGGGAGGTTTGAGCCATGGAACAATGAAAATCATTTAAGTAATATGGACGATGAGAGACTCTCGTAGAGCGGCGGAGTGGAGGTGGAGGAGGATGTGGGATAGGGGAGGGAAAGGGAGATGGTGGAGGAGAATGAGGTGTTTGTTGAGGAGATTGTGGTGGATGTGAGGAAGGGTCGGAATGGGAGGAGAGAAAATGTATCTCTTGGAAATAGGGGATGGGTAAAGAGATTTTATCTTGAGGTTCTTGTGAAGGAGATGGGTGAGGGAAAATATGTTCGAAAAATGTGACATGACGGGAGGTGAAAATGGAGTGTGTGTGAAAATCTAACAAGATATATCCTTTGGTGTGACTAGGATAACCTAAAAAAATGGAAGGACGACTCCTAGAGTCAAATTTTGAACGGTGGGTGGATAAAGTGGAAGCATAAGCAAGACACCCAAAAACACGAAAGTGAGTATATGTGGGTGTTTTTTGAAAAAGTATGTCGTGTGGTGTTTTATTGGATAGTAAAGGGGTAGGAGTAATATATATGAGATGAACAGCATGAATGACAAAATATCCCCAGTAAGAAGATGGGAGGTTAGATTGAAACTTAAGTGCGCGGGCTATATTTAAAATGTGGCGATGTTTTCTTTCGACGACCCCATTTTGTTGGGGGGTTTCAACACAAGTTTTTTGGTGTATAATGCCTTTGTCACTGTAAAAATCGGGCATGATAAATTCGGGGCCATTATCTGAACGGATAGTTTTAATGTTTGTGTTGAATTGTGTAAGGATGAGTTGGCAAAATTGTTTAATGAGAGGTCGGGCTTCAGATTTTGTTTTCATGAGAAAAACCCAAGTAAAACGGCTAAAATCATCTACAATGGTGAGAAAATATAGGTGACCATGGATAGTGTGAGTTTTATAAGGCCCCCATATATCAACATGAATTAAATCAAAACAAGCCTTAGAAGTAGAATTACTTGAGGGAAAAGGGATTTTTGTTTGTTTAGCGAATGGACATATAGAGCAATATTCAGCATGTTTAGCAACAATATGAGAATCAATTTGTTGTGCTAATTTTAATCTAGGAAAAGAGAGATGTCCTAAACGAAAATGCCATAACAAATCATCAGAGAAAATTGCTCCCTTATTCATAGGAGAAATAATGTTCGAAACAAATGAGGGGGGAAAACAAGAAGAGGGATGTAAAATATAAAGACCATTATCAAGCTTAGCTGATCCAATTTTCTTTTGTTTCATAAGATCCTGAATGAAACAAGAGTTAGCACTAAAAAAGACGAAAAGATTTGGATTCTTGAGAAGTTGGCCTAAAGATAGTAAATTAAAAGAAAATGTGGGAGCGTAGAGTACATTAGTCAATTTTAGATGAGAATTTAAACAAATTGTTCCCTTATGAGTAGCTAATGTAAAATCACCATTTGGCAAACGAATAGGAGTATAAGGAAGTGCATGCTAAGGAAATGAATATGCTGTGAAATATTTTGAATAAGGAAAGAATATTAACTGTGAAGTTTTGTTTTCGTATAAGGAAAGGATATTGAAAGATATTGCTAATTGAGAAAGAAGATTGATCACAGTGAGGAGAACGTGTGAAAACTTTGAGTAAGGATTTTTTTTTTTTAAGGAGAAGGGATTGTTTATAGTAATCAAGAGTCAAGACTGTAAAAAAAAATATATATATATATATATATATATATATATATATATATATATATATATATATATATATATATATATATATATATATATTTGTAGAAGAAATGCGGAAAAAGAAAAGTATAATTTTTGGAAATAAAATTGTTTTTTAAAAAATAGCAAGTGATTACTCTGATACCATGAAGAAGAAAGAAATGCTAATTTGGAGAAATAATTTCTTGTATTGAGAGTGATTCTAAAACATACATTTGCTATCATATTTATACAAGATAATGTGTACTAACATTTGTACTATACAAATCAATCAAGTACAATATAGTACAATGTAATTAACTAGCATGATTTATGATCCGATGTGGAGGATATATTTGTAACAGAAGATTTCATGACTCGGCTCAAAATGTTCTTTTGTTTTAGTCCCAGAATGTATGAATCTGATTTAGATTTTAATGAGGTTCTACGAGTGGTAGCTGTGGATTTATTCTTGTATTATTGCGGCAAAAGAAGGAAAAATTCTGATATAGACCTGGGCTATATGCGGGGTTGTGGACCACTTGGTACACAATCAACCACATCACATCTTTTGATTAAAAATAAATAAAAAATTCTCATAAGACCCCACCTGTTTTTATTATTTTAATCAAAACTGTGATGTAGCTGAATGTGCACCAAGTGGTGCATGACCAAGTGGTAGGCCAGGTCCATATCAGAATTGTTCCAAAAGAAGGGAAGCCAGGTCCCTTTCTGCATAGAGTTATTGACTTAGTCAGCTCAATCAAGGGAGATGTATGAAAAATGATTATAATCTTCTCTCTATTGGGTATCTAATTTGTCATATAAATGAGAAATTGATATGTATTAATTTTTTAATCAACAAATTTGTAACTTAACATGAATAGTAGAACCCGTAAAAGAAAATTAAATACGTGACAATTATTTATTAGTGGGATATGAAATGGAACGCATAGTGTGGATGAATGATTTTGGCCCATGAAAAGCCATCACCCAATTGATTGAGAAAAAATTTGAGCGAATCTGCTGCATAAGGTCACTATCCTTATTTGGGTGAAAATTTTCTGTCCCCGTGTATATCTTCAATTCTGTCCCCAACCAATCAGAATTTACTATATAAACTTTTTTTTCAATTATATATACACATAATGAATTATGATTGGTTGGGGACACACACGGGGACAGAGGATTATTTGCCTCCTTATTTGGGGCAACAGACTAAGTATTGATTCACATTTGTCAGCTAATACCAAGTCATGATTACTTCCGAACCCGACTCCTATCCTTTTAAGCATAGGGGCCGGACTGGTGTATTTGGTGCAGTTTGGTGAAAATATGTTTACTAACGCGGTTTTTATACTTTTTTTAATATATTTTTAAAAAAATTTACCGCACCATTTTAACTTCCAAACAACGTAATATACACTAAAATTAAATTTAGTGTGGTGCGATTTTCGATTAAAACCGATTAATATACACCTATACTTGTACTTGAACTTTTTTTTTTTTTATGGAAATATTTGTACCTGAACTAATGAGTGAAATACACGTAAACTAAAAATAACAATTCAAATAAGTGAGAATTGACTTTTTTCGTCTTATATGTATTGGACCTATTGATCCTGTCACAAATTTTAAACTTGCTTCTGATCCAAGCTAGAACTACTCGGAGACTGAAGAGAACAAAAGAGTTTGTTTGGTCTAATATGAAGAAATATAAAACGATATGATTTTTTTTTTCCATTAGTGAGTTTAGTTATTTTGGGCATTGCATTGAAATGGCCTTGGTTTGGTATAAAGGGCCAATTATGACATTGTTTTTTTTTAAACAAACATTTTGGTCCATAACGGACTGGGAGAAGAACGAATTTGACAAGTTCGTCCTTATACTGACCCTAATAAATTTCTGAAACTCTAAAAATAACAATTCAAATAAGAGAGAATTGACTTTTTCGTCTTATATGTATTGAACCTATTGATCCTGTCACATATTTTAAACTTGCTTGTGATCCAAAGATAGAACTACTCGGAGACAGAAGAGAAAAAAGAGCTTGTTTGGTCTAATATGAAGATACATAAAACGATATGATTTCTTTTTTCCATTAGTGAGTTTAGTTATTTTGGGCATTGCATTGGAATGGTCTTGGTTTGGCATAAAGGACCAATCATGACATTATTTTTTTTAAACAAACATTTTTGTCCAAATCCGTTCTCATATTAACCCTAATAAATTCCTGTAACCCTAAAAAGAGGTACAAACCCTAGACTCCTGTGACTTGAGAAAATCCGTTCTCAAATTGCAGCACTTTTCTAGTGTCTAGTCTTTTCTCAACCCACCTTTTGAATAATTGAAGACTGAAAATGAGAACGGATTTGGCATATTCGTTCTTATTTTTAACCAATTTTCAGAGACTTGTCAATTTCATAATAATTTCAAAAAAATTCAAATTTTGAATATTTTTACACACCATTTATATCTATAAATAACCTCACCACACTCTACAAAAAAATTCAATTTTATTCTCCTATTTGAAGGCATTCAAAACTCTCAAACAAATAATTTTCCTTAACCTCTCCAAAATTCTACATAAATGGCAAACTTTTCAAATTTTATTCAAAAAGAAATGGTTATCAAATTCAGAGATGTTGATTTTACTAAAGAATGGTCTTTAGAATACGAAGATGCGTTATTAGAAATTTGTGTTGAATTTAATTTAGAGGGTAAAAATGATGAAAACAATTAGTCCGATTTGTACAAAGAAATTGTGAACGCCTTGAAGTACGTTACTGACAGCTATTTCACAACAGAAATGATCGATGCATACTTAGCAAAACTTCGGACGAGGTTTTGGGATTTTGAGGCACTTTTGCACCAACAATTGTTCAAATACGATAGCAGGACAAACACGATAGATTTTAATGGTGTTGAAACTAAGTGAGTGGAATATGTGAAGGTAACTTACATTTAATTATGTCAAATTATTATAATATTAGTATTTCTTAACTTACATTTATGGTTTTAACTCTGCATTAGACTAATCCAAGGGCTATGCGGTATACCCTGAAAGGCGAACCCTGATTTTTCCTTCTAGGCATTATTTTTGGGTCAGAAGGAGTAAGAGATTCTCAGTACGTGCAAGCAAGGTACGCTGCTGAAAGAGAGGTTGCAAGTTCTGTGGACGAAGCCGGTGAGTGTTAAAAAACACTGGAAGAGATAACTGTTGAGGGTCCCCCGACTACCCGATGTCGGAGGGATCGTGCAACAACAGTTCTGTGTGGGAACGGATTGCACCTAAATTTCGTAAGAATAAGGGTTTGAAGAAGAAGTAAAATCCAGTGCCCGAAGTGTCTAAAGTAGAAGCAAGCTATGAAAATTCTTCTTCTGCTTGGAAGGATGATTTGAATGTTTGAGAGTAGTAGTTGTTGTTGTTTTTCCAATATTTTATGTAATTTATTTCTAGTAATTAAATTTAATAAGAGGTTTTTTTTTTTTTTTGCGGAAATTTTTACTTTTCTGAACTAAAAAATAAGGTGAACATCCCGTGGAAAACCCACTAGCTCAATGAAAATCTGTTCTCCTATGCCAGTAGGTTTTTCACGGGGTGGCATTTTTTCCATTGATTTGTCACATCAGTGAATCAATTATTTTCAGATTTTTTGTCATCAAAATCTTATCCCTTCTCAACCAAAAAATCTATAAATCTTCTATCTTTCACTTCATTTTTTCACATCAAAATATTTCAACTCCTTTCTTACAAAACCATATATTCCCTCATGTAATTTTTCTCTAAAAAAAATGGCACTTGAATGTCCGATGAAATTGTATTTACATTTCGACCACAATTTAGTGTACGATGTCGGTGATTTTTCACGTTTCACGGATCCAAGTGAAAGAAGTATGGAATTGATAGAAAAAATTCCATTTCGACAACTTTGCCACCTAATATGTCGGCGCAAAGCCGTAGATCTTTCTAGTGTCACTGTTCGTCTAATAATGAATCGTCCATTTTTTATACCGACTTACGGTATGATGTCGTATATCTCAACGACGAAGAAGATCTGGACCATTTGTGGGGAATCCAAACGGATTTCAAACTACAAGGGATTCATGTTGGTGCATTGTTAGAACCTGTGCAGAGACAGGTAGATAATTTTGTAATGCCGACAACTAATTTTTCTGAACAATCTCAGTTTGTTTCGGAAGTTTATTTTCCGGAGTCAAATTCCGAACCAAGTATTCCCCCACCGTCCAGTTACGAACCGACTGTACCGAATGATTCACATGTATGTAATGTTACATAGTTGGCATTTTCTGATCCACCTATAATAGACATTGATAATTCGGTAATGGATTCCTTGGGTCCAACATCGGACATTGACGGTGTACGGGAAACTGAAGACGATGGAGGAGATGCTAGTGGTGAAGACCACGAAGATGACGCAGACCAGGATGATCTAGAGACTAGAGAAGAACATTTATCCTGAAATCCCCAAGAAATTCCCCAAGAAAATCCTGAACCAAGTAATGACGAGACAGTCCAAGAGCCTGAAAACAACACCAACTACCTCCGTTATTCCCCATTAGAATTTGTCATCAAATGGTAATTATACTAATTTTGCGTGTTGGAATGATATGGGTACTATGCAACATGTTGCTGATCTGACTTACTGGAGAAAAAAACCCATTAAAAGATGGAATCCCGATTTCCCGATCATATGTTTGGGGATGCAGTTTAAGGATAAACGGGAGGCAATATTAGGAGTTAACATATGGCATTACCAGGTTGCCTTGAGAGAGTGGAAAAGAGATAGGAGCAACAAACAATGGTTCAGCGGAATGTGTAGAAACTCAACAGAATCAAGCTGATGCAGTTGGTATATTCGAGTTAACCATAGCAGAGTGGATGGAATGTGGAAGGTTACCAAACTCGAAGATAGCCACTACTGCTTAATGGATCAAAACAAAAAACACAACATGTCATCCAGCTACATTGGGGTAAAAATTGTATACCTTGTTTAGGCTGATCCTGAAATATCTGTTAAACTAATTAGGGCTGCATGTGAAGATAAAATGTCTTTGACTTGTACATGTCGAAAAGCTTGGTATGCCCATCGACATGCTATTGAAACACTATTTGATACTTGGAAATCAACTTTCCAAGTACTACCACAGTATATGCGGGCACTAAGAGATTTTAACCCGGGTGCACAAGTCAAATTTCTTTACCATCCACAACTCATTGATAATCTAAGGTGTTCAAGTGAATGTTTTGGACATTTCAACTGTTAGTCGACGGTTTTAAGTGGTGCAGGCCTATAATTTCAATGGATGACACACATATTAGGGGGAACTATAAAGGGGTACTATGGTTGCAAGCACTCTAAATGCTAACAATCAAATTTACCTCTTACTTTTGCCTTGGTTGAATCTGAGGCAACTTCTACTTGGTCTTGGTTCCTTAGAAACTTAAGGGATCATGTTGTTCAAAACTTACAAGTTTGCCTAATTAGCGATCGTCATCCCTGAATTCTTAGTGTTGTGGCTAATGTCCCCGGATGGCAACCACCAATGACAGTATATTGATATTTCCTTAGACAATATAGATCAAATTTCCACACTCATGCCAAAAATAAAGAATTGAAAGATCTTGTATGGCTTTCTGCTACACAAAAGAAGAAAGTTAATTGTGGTGTTTATCTTGACCTTATAAAACACAAAAAGATCAAGATGCATTTAACTAGTTAATGTCGCATCCGAAAGAGTTGTGGACTTTGGCCTACGATGAATGGAAGCACTTCGGGTGCATGACGACTAACATGTCTGAAGCGCTGAACAATGTTTTGAAAAAGTCGAGAGCGCTGCCTTTGAAAGCTCTGGTGGAGATGGTTTTTTACAAAATTGTTCATTATTTTGACTTTCACAGGGAAGACGGTAATAGTTGCAAAACGTCATTCCCTAAAAGAATATGGGATCACTACTTCACGATAGATTTTAATGGTGTTAAAGGTAAGTGGGTGGAATATGTGAAGGTAAATTATATTTAATTATGTCAAATTATTATAATATTAGTATTTCTTAACTTACATTTATGGTTATTTTAACTCTGAATTAGGCTAATCCAAGGGCTATGCGGTACACCCTGAAAGGCGAGGTTTTTCCTTCTAGGCATTGTTTTTTAGTCAGAAAGAGTAAGAGATTCTCAGTACGGGCAAGCAAGGTACGCTGCAAAAAGAGAGGTTGCAAGTTCCGTGGACAAAGCTGGTGAGTGTTCAAAAACTTGTTCATTATTTTGACTTCCACAGGGAAGACGCTAATAATTTCAAAACGTCATTCCCTAAAAGAATATGGGATCAGTACTTCACTTATAATCAGAAAGCTACAAGTTTGACTGTGGAAAGACACCACAAAGTCCAAGGAATTTATACCAACATAGAGAACCTGGTGAAGGTGGAAAAATATACACAGTCCAATTAGTTGCTCGTGAATGCAACTGTGATAAATGGTCTACTTTTACAACTCCATGCACACTTTTCATTGCAGTGTCCAAATCGGTCATGGAGGATGCTTCAAAGTACATCCACTCGTGTATTCTCTAGAGTACTACATGAATACCTACAACTCCATTTTATATCCTGTACTTGATCCCAGATTTTGGAGGCCTCCTCCTTTCGATATGATACATTACCCTCCTAACATGAAAGGTTTCGGAGATTTCAATGCTTATGGACAGCGAGAATCGGGGAAATCCAAGACCAAAGAAGTGCGGCAACTGTAAACAAATCGGTCACAACCGGAAGACTTGCCCCAACAATGCAACTCCTAATTAATTATATTTTAATTTTTTAATTTGTAATTCTTTAGAATCTATCAATTATCACTTTTGTTAGTTTGTTTGCAATCTTATAAACTCATTTTAATTTTTTTATTCAATAAAAAAACTTACAAAAATTACAAAAAATTATTAAAGTTATTCTATTCCATTCTCAAAACCAGCCAGCCCGGGCCTATAATCAAGGATATCGTAAGGGGCTGGATGGATTTGTACATGGTCACCGGGGTGCAATCTCGAAAACACAACAAACTCAGACCACCCCAAAAAAATAGTAATCGTCTCTGCCATCGTCTCTAGTCGGAGTGTCAATTTGTTCCCGTGATTATTTCGCATGTGTAGTACTTCAGGGATTCCAAGCTGCATTCTAACGCGCCATTGCATGTAATTACGACCTATCCACTGTACACATAGAAACAAATTATAATAATAAACTTTAAGAGAAATAAATATTTTTCTAAAATTTTAATATTAAAAAACGTACCGGTTTTGAAAATCCCGAGTAGGTTTTTTCAATGTTTATTTGAAAACTCTGCCGAAAAAAAAGCCCCATCAGAGGGATACGATAATTCTCCCTTTAGGTAACCGATCCCGGGCCTTATCAATAACCCGTCCTTAAAATAAATATCTAGTAGGTTCATTGGAGAAGGGATAAAATGAACCGTATCTGTCATCCGAAGATTGTTATCACGCAAAAATTCTTGTAAACCGTCATCTAGGTAGTACTTGTCATCTATTTTGGTTACATAAGCTCACCATTGATTACCAGTGACGTCCTTCAGATACAAACATCTTGCTACGCCGAGACCAGTTCGCTCCAACCAATTTGTGTATATTGATGGTATACGCTACATAATAGAACGTGTGTTAGATAACTCAACACATTTAATCAAAAAAAAAATTACACATTCAAAATTAAGATGTTACCATTTTTCTATTGGCTTGATTTCCGACAACAATTTTAAATTGGTGTCTGAATACTCTTCAAGGGCGGGATCCATTTCGCTATTCATTTTCAAAATGCTAAGTTTTAAGAGTAACTACCAAAGTTTGGAAGGAAATTTGGAGAAAAATATGAAAATTTATATGATTTTAGAAGGAGAAGTTTGTATGTATGTATAGAGGGTTAAAGGTAGATTCGGAGGATATATTCACTGTCAAGTGAGAACGGATTTGCCAAATCCATTCTCAAGTCGCGGGAGTTTAGGGTTTGTACTTCTTTTTAGGATTTCAGGAATTTATTACGGTTAGTTCTCCCCTCCCCCAGAACAGATTTGGCAAAAAATGTTTGGTTTTTTTTTGGCCAAAAATGTTTGTTTAAAAAAAATAATGCCATGGTTGGCCCTTTATGCCAAACCAAGGCCATTCCAATACAATGCCCAGTTATTTTAGTACTCTATCTTGTTTGAAATTTTAACTCGAACATGACATGGGTTTAGCTGACAAATGTAAATTAATGATTGGTCCGTTTCACCAAAGAAGGATAGTAACCTTGTGCAGTAAATCAGTTCGAATCCTATGCGGAACAATTTTTTTCAATATGTACGAAACGTCTCAGGACAGGGATTCTGTTGGCACAAATCAAATTAGTTGTTGACTGGATTAGTTAAATATAAGGGTAAATTTGGAAAAAATACATTTAATACTCTCTTGGTTTCATAAAGTGACAAATAATTAAAAAATTGATAAAGTATGTCTAGGTGACAGATAATTGCGAACGGAGGGAGTATGTACATATTCTGTTTCTCGGTCTCTGTCTCACGAATTGGTGATTGTTACATGTTCAATTTTCTCTTACAAGTTTCATTAATTTTTTAGGTTATAATTATTTTTAAATTAAAAAATTAACACATGTCAATTTTATATTTGTGGTATAGGAAACGAAACACCGAACATGGATAGAAAATTCGTAACACAATTATTACACTCTTGTCTATTGCACGGGTCCACGGGATTTTCACGATATTTCTGAGGATCTTAAAGGTAAAATATAAGCTGTTTTCTTGTTGGAAAAGGGGTAGACATTTTACATTTATGAAAAATCAACAAGAATGAATTTAGGCAGTACAACTTTTAACGATCATATTACTTAGCCAAAAAAAAAAAAAAAAAATTAACCATCACATTGGTGTGTTCTCCTCCTTAAGGAGCACTTTATATATTTTTATTATTTAAAAAAATTATTATTGACATATTTTCAATTGATTATTAACCTAATTTATAGTTTAACATTACATTTTAAAAAGCTTATTTGAAAAGGCACGTTCAAATCCTTGATTTTAATGGCTGGTTTAGAAATTGGTAAAACTCAGGGAAATTAACGACCATTTACGACTTCCAAGTTCCATGCGAGTACTTTATTTGCATATAGTTGTTGTTCCTTTGGCTTAATAGAAATAAGTAAATATTTTCTCCAAATGACCTCAGTTCTTACTTCCTAAAGAATGCATTGCAAGAGCCAAAGAATGGTGTGCTTGGACAAGGTCTTGGTTTGGGTTTGGGCGGGAGAGGCTAAAAAACGGGCGGGAACCATTCAAATTCAAAAAAAAATTTTTCAAATAATCGTCCAATTTTAAATTTTGGCTTCACAAATTTGGAATTTGAACATCTCCCGTCAAATTTAAGAGGTAAAAATTTTGAATTTAACGATTATTTGAAGAAAAAAATTTGAATTTGAATTGTTCCCGCCAATTTTTTAGCCTCTCCCGCCCAAACCAAGACCTTGTCCAAGCACTATCCTTGGGACGTCTCAATTATTTTAGAGGTCTTATGCTAAACTTTGAATTAAGATTCTATATAACCTCAAAAAAGAAATTTTATAAAATATAATAACAAAAAATTACTACAACTGTATCATAATTTTTTCTCTTTAAAATGTTTTCCAAAGTTCTGGAATATAAAAAAGGAAAAGAAAGTAACGTTATTTGACTGGTAGTAACCAAGTGAAAATATGAGTAAATAAAATTGGTGTGGAAAGAGGAGTTAATAATTAAGTAATTAAGATGAATTATAGAAGTTGATTCTGATTTAGTTGAACAAGAAATACCATAAATCATAATATTGACTATTGAGCCCGAGAGGCCTAAATCCAAAGCTATTACATAAGGTTTTTTGTAAAATAAAAATAAAAATTGTAATATATATAATAAAACATTTGAGGCTTCAAATATTTTAGAGATCTGTGCGGTCGAGCACCTCACACTCACTATTAACCGCTCCGAATGCAAGAAGTCAATATATTTTCGAGGGTCATGCCAATACGCAAGATTTCAAGGGGTCATGCATGGTGCAGATCCTGAGCGTCTTGCAGGCCTTCACCTGATGAGGTTATCATTGGGATTGTAATGGTGTTGTGGAGTCCATGTTATGGACGAGGATACAATATATGATGGATCCTTAAAACTTGAACATGTGCATGAAGTACTTGAACCTTCCTAACTCGGTCAAAGTTAGGGTCGTTACAATTATTGTCCTTTTTGTCTTGAATAGGTAATTGAGCTTGTAAGGTGGGAATTGTATGCGTTTGCATATTTTAGCGTTACTCATTCTCGTAGTGTCACAATTCGTGCACTTCCGTTGTGGAGGACGAGTAGAGCATAGTCATCATAACACATTCCGTTGTTTATTTTACTTGTTTTTGCATTGTCCATCCTTGTTATGTGATTTGGAGTCAAACTGTACTTTTGGGGGTAGGAATTGGGAATGTGCAGAAATGCACATTTCATTTGTAAATTTACACTGAAAATTGTCCTGACTGAATCTCAGACGACCGTTTCAGTCGACTGGACTCTTCAGTCAGTCGTCTGGACAAACTAATGGGCTTCATCGGACAAAGGGCAGCGGATTTCGGTTGACCTGGACCAAGGGTCCCTTGACCGAGGTTGATGCGATTGACCGGTGACAGCTTCCTGTCAGCCGGACTTGGTACTATTTTTGGGACAATCTTTCTGTCCAAACTTCGGTCGACCGATATCTCACACAGTCCGACCAACATAGTCATGTAACAGGATCATGTTCTCTATTGGCATGGTTTCAAGGGTAATGTGGTCTGAATTGTGAAAGTGTGATCTAGAAGTGTTGTGTATTCTTCTGAATCCGTGTCCTGTCAATCACGTAACTTAAAAGGGTATTTTAGGGAATAGAAAAACTATTTCGCTTCTATTTGCATTACTTGTTACATTGTATAGGGATTATGTGGGTAATACTAAGCACTGAATTTCAGTCCATTTGCTAATTTGTGCACGTGATTATGAGGAGGAGTCCTATTACGAGGAAGAGACTTGGGATGGACTTTAGACGAGTGACGAATAACTTATATAGCATGGAACACTTTACTGTTTTATGTTATTTTCCTTTGAACAATTAAACATATTTCCGATGTAATAACAGTAATTTCCCTTTCAGTACTTAATTCCGCTAGTACACTTCTATATTGGATTACAAAATTGAACTTCTTTTATAGTAACTCTGTTTCATAGGTTTTGGTGTCTCGTTTACTAATGAGTCACTGTCATGTCATCATTCCGGAGAGGGGTGTGACATAAGTGGTATCAGAGCAGGTCGAACCTTAGGGTTAAAATGTGTAATGGACATAAATAACAAAGAACACTTAATGTGAGGTATGTGACGGGTAGAGACCATGAACTAGGACGTACTTTCTTATCTTTTGCTTTATATAATTTTGCTTTGAGTTATGTTACCTTGTATGTATATACATATGTGATTCTTACACCACGCTACATGTTTCACATGCTTTACTTGCTATATGTTTCACCTGTACAATATGTTACTTGTTGTCATTTTAATTACTCATATCATTTGTTATATCAACTGTGGGGATTTGAAAATGGATCATAATCAATAGAGTGGGGATGACTTCGATCTACCAATTGTTACTTATGCCTGTCGGGGGGCCAGAAGGGAAAGAAGACAGTTTGTAGACTCTACCAGTGAGCAACAGGCTGAGATCCCACCACCACAACAACAGGATAACGCTGATGAGTTTGTGACACCACTCCACCACCACCTCCACAACAACAATAAAACGTTCAGCAACAACCAAACATGCCACCACCACCACCTCATGAATACTATCGACTACCCCAATACTATTAGCCACAACAATATAATCAATCACCCCAATACACTCCGCCACCACAGTACAACTCTCCTCCACAATACTACAATGCACCACCACAATATAAAATGCCACAACTACCCCCACAAGCCAACACCTGATGTATGGGCTGCCTTTCTGATGTTAGCCAATATGTTCCAAGCTCAGCAGCAGCAACAACAACATCAGCCACAATCGCAATAGAATCAGGGAGCCGGAGCTCCAAGGGGTCAACGGGTTGAAGCGGATCCGAGGGTATACTGTGAACGCATGAAGAAGATGCGTATGCGATATTTTGATGGAGAGATGGAAGAAGTAAAGCAACATTTCCCTATAATGAGGGTACCGAAAAATATGAAGGCTGATGTGGTTGAGCCTTTTCTCGTAGCTGGGGCATCTGAATGGTGGAAGGGTGTAGGACCCGTATACGTTCAAGCGAGGCCTATTACTTGGGAGAGGTTTAGGAAGACTTTTTTGGACCATTACTTTCTTAAAACCTTTAAGATAGCCCGTCATAATGAATTCTTTGATCTAAAGAAGACTGAAGGGATGTCGGTGACTGCTTATGCCAACAAGTTCAATAGGTTGGGCAAGTACGCAACTGCGACAATTCAAGATGATGAGACGTGAACCAGAGGTTTATGCTGGGATTGTTGCCTCACATTAGGGGAAGACTACATGGACACCATCCTACAACTTTCATGGACGCGTTCAAGTCAGTTGAAGTTGATAGGAATAAGCCTTTTTCCTCTATGTCTCAAGGCTCTCGTCCTAACGTTAGTGCACCTATAGCTGCAAGGAAGAGGTTCGCTCCCACCTTGGGAACAACCAACACCTTCAGGCCTGGAACTGGGATAGGTGTTAATGTTGCTAGAATTGGAGGACCTCCAAGAGTGGACATTGATGTGATACCAGTGTGTACACATTGTGGTAGGAAGCACACGGGACTTTGTACATGGTCATATGGAGCATGTTTTTTATGTGTCAAGATGGGACACCGGATCATTGAGTGTTAGTTTCGCCACAACTGACTGGTCAGACTTCGGGGATAGTACCTAAGGCTGGAGGCGCTGGGGCTAAGCCGAATGCACGAGTCTTTGCTTTGACTCAACAGGAAGCGGGTGATGCTTCGGATGTGGTAACAAGTACGCTACTGATCAACTCCGTGCCTGCTTATGTGCTCTTTGATTGTTAAGCTATCCATTCCTTTGTATCTCGTAGGTTTGATTAAATACTTTAGTCATCTCTTGTTAGTATTTTAGATAAATATAGAGTTATGGTGCCTAGTGGAAAAGTATTAGAGTCTAACTTGATTCATAAGGGGTGCCGGGTAGAAATAGACTCTAGAATGCTTGAGGCTGACCTTATTCAGCTGCAAATGGTCGACTTCGACATCATTTTGGGTATGGACTGGTTGTACAAGCATCATACCTTGGTTGATTGCAGAGATAGGAATATTCAGTTCGTAACTTGGGATCAAGAGGTGTTTGAGTTTCAGGGTTCAATGAAGAAGAGAAGTTGTAGGAGTATGTCTATTATCTCGACGATGATGGCGAAGAAGTATATTAAGAAGGGTTGCGAAGCTTTCCTGGCTTATGCAGTGGCGAAGGATGAGTAGGAAGTTCGGCTTGAGGACGTTCATGTAGTGAAGGAGTTTGGGTATTCCACCAGCCCGGGAAATCGATTTCGAGATATTGTTGCAACCCGGTGCGGAGCCAATCTCTAAGGCCTTATATCGAATGGCACCAATATAGTTGAAAGAGCTGCAATCTCAACTCCAAGAACTGTTTGATAAGAAATTCATAAGACCAAGTGTCTCACCTTGGGGAGCTCCGGTCTTGTTTGTGAAGAAGAATGACGGTAGTATACGGATGTGTATCGACTATCGAGAGTTGAACAAGATTACAATCAAGAATCGATACCCTCTACCACATATTGATGACTTGTTTGATCAGTTGAAGAGAGCGAATGTGTTCTCCAAGATTGATTTGAGGTCGGGTTACCATCATTTGAGAATTAAAACCGAGGACATCACGAAAAGTGCCTTTAGAACCCGCTACGGGCACTACGAGTTCCTTGTGATGCCATTTGGAATGACTAACGCACCTGTAACATTCATGGACATGATGAAAATAGTGTTTCTGAATTGTTTAGACAAGTTTGTGGTGGTCTTCATTGATAACATTTTGATATATTCACCGTTAGATGAAGCTCACGAGGAGCATTTTAGGTTGGCATTAGAGATTTTGAGGAAGGAGAAACTGTATGCTAAGTTCAGCAAGTGCGAGTTCTGGTTGAGAAAAATTACGTTTTTTGAGCATGTTGTTTTGGTTCAGAGAGTTTCAGTTGACCCGAGCAAGATAGAGGCAATCGTGGATTGTCCTACACCGAAAAATGTGGCGGGAGTTTTCTGGGGTTAGCCGGGTATTATCGAAAGTTATTGCAAGACTTCTCTAGCATTGCAGCTCAATTGACTCTTCTAACACAAAATAGGGTTAAGTTCGAATGGGGGCCAGAGTGTGAGAACAATTTCAAGGTGTTGAAGGAGAAGTTTGTAAAACACAAGGGGGGGGGGGGTGAATTGGGTTTTAATCAATCTTGTAAACTTTTCCGAAATCTATTCAATGCTAGTGTGAGTTTGAGCAAGATGAACAATAGCAAAACAAAACCCAATAACAAGACAAAGGATTTAGAGTGGTTCGATTCACTTAGAATCTACATCCACTACCTTGAGCCGCACCCAAGGATTTCAACAAACTTCACTAAGAAGAATATTACACCTGTGGCTAACTCACAAAGAGTTTTACAAACACAACCACAATACAAAACTCACCAAGAGTAAATTGCCCATACAAAGTAGGACTTATCAATACAATACTTACTAAGAGTAAATTGCCCACACAAAGTAGGACTTATACAAGAATAACCCAATCACTTAGAAAGGGAATGATAAGCTTTAAAGAGAAAGGTTGTTCACTCTTCTGAGTGAGAAATATATACCTTTGAAGTACAAGAATGTTAAGCTCTTAGAACATTTGATGCGCACTCTTTGTCTTGCTTTCGAAAGAACACTCTTGAATGATTTAGATCATAGAAATGAAGAGCATTTGCTTTGTGAGTGTTTAGACTTGATAAGAAATCAATGTATATTGTATGTGCAAGCCTTTTTTCGTTTGTGTGTCTCACTACAAAGATTTCTCAGCAAAAGAGCTTTTATACATTTCAAAATGGGCTGAAAAATGACTCTGCAACGGTCAAATAACGGCTAGTTCTCGCAGGATTCGGTTGACCGAACTGAGACCTCGGATGAACGAGCACAGGGTCGGTCGACCGTCCACTAGCTTCGGTCGACCGAAGTCACCAAACCAACTCTCTGTTTCTCGTCGGTTGATCCGATCTTGAGCTCGGTTGACCGACCTTCCTGAGTATGAGAGATGTTGATAATTCACACGTTTTGAAATCTTTTGAAGTCTAAAAGGTTTTCCCAAAAGGTAACAAGTAAGAACATTTGGAAAACCATTTTAAATGACTTAGACTTTGAAATCAAAGGCTTTTGAGATTTGAACACATATAAGAATCCTTTTGAAATTAGCCTTTTGAAAACGCGTTTACGAGCATGCAAGACTAGAGTGATGTACATTTATGTTCATAAGAGCAATGGTTAGAGCTTATAGGATAAAGACCATTAAAGACAAAGCTATTCTAACCAAACCTAAGTCTTCAATCTTCAATCTTGAAAGATGAGCCTTGAATAATATGACTTTGAATCTTGATCATGGCTTGATTGAAGTACTTAGCGCTTCCATTATAAGTTCCGATATTCTATCACAAAGATATAAAACATTAGACACAACATCAAGTGTTTGTCCATTATCAAAAACCGAGTTCGTTCGCCCTTAGGGCTTACAAAGTTGACTACAACACCGGTGTTAGCACTATCATCAGAATTCGAGGGCTTCACCATCTATAGTGATGCCTCGGGAATTGGACTAGGGTGCATGTTGATGCAGAATGGTAAGGTTATAGCTTATGCCTCTAGACAGCTTAAGCCTTACGAGAAGAACTACCGTACACACGACTTGGAGTTGGCAGCAGTCATGTTTGCCTTGAAATTGTGGAGGCACTACTTGTATGGAGAACCGTGTGAGGTTTTAACCGACCATCAGGACCTTAAGTACATTTTCAACACAAAAGGAACTTAACATGAGACAAAGGCGGTGGTTAGAGTTGCATTATGATCTTACGATTAGTTACCACCCCGGTAAGTCTAATCATGTGGCTGATGCATTGAGTCAGAAAAACTCGGGGCAACTAGCGGCGTTAATCACCGATGCAGAATGGTAAGGTTATATCTTATGCCTCTAGACAGCTTAAGCCTTACTAGAAGAACTACCATACACACGACTTGGAGTTGGCAGCAGTCATGTTTGCCTTGAAATTGTGGAGGCACTACTTGTATGGAGAACCGTGTAAGGTTTTAACCGACCATCTGGACCTTAAGTACATTTTCAACACAAAAGGAACTTAACATGAGACAAAGGCGGTGGTTAGAGTTGCATTATGATCTTACGATTATTTACCACCCCGGTAAGTCTAATCATGTGGTTGATGCTTTGAGTCAGAAAAACTCGGGGCAACTAGCGGCGTTAATCACCGATCAGCGGGAGTTAATATACTTAGTTCGAGAAGCTTGAGATTGAGGTTATTGAGTCTACGGGTAACACTTTGGCAGCTTTGATAGCTCAACCAACCATCTTGGAAAGAGTTAAGGAAGCACAATTGCAAGATTCAGATTTGGGTAAAGAACAGGATTTGGTACAATTTTGGGCAGAATTAAATTTTCAGATACATGAATATGGTAGTCATCATTTTCGGGGCAGGTTATGCGTACCTTCAGATTCGTGGCTGAGATAGGAAATTCTACAAGAAGCTCATTGTTCTAGATTGTCGGTGCTTGTCGGTGCATCTGGGGGCTTCGAAGATGTATAAGGGGTTGAAGAACAACTTTTGGTGGACAGGTATGAAGTGGGACATAGCCGAGTTTGTGGCTAGGTGTCTCGTATGTCAACAAGTGAAGGCGGAGCATCAACGACCAACCGGGTTACTTAAGCCTTTAGAGATTCCCGTGTGTAAGTGGGAACACATCATTATGGATTTTGTCATTGGATTGCCCAAGGACAAGACTGGTAAGGATACCATATGGGTGATAGTGGACCGACTCACCAAACCGGCTCACTTTGTGCATATGAAGATCACAACTACGATGGACACTCTCGTTCAACTTTATATGGATGAGATTGTTCGTCTGCACGGGGTGCCAGATAGCATTGTATATGATCGGGACAACCGGTTCGTATCTTAGTTTTGGAAGAGCTTCAGTGAGGCCATGGGGACAGAATTGTCCTTAAGTACTAGTTATCATCCTCAAACCGATAAGCAGTCCGGGAGGACAATTCAGACCTTGGAAGATATGTTAAGAGCTTGTGTTTTGGACTTCAAAAGTAGTTGGGTGGATCACTTGACACTGGTGGAAATTGCTTACAACAACAGTTACCAATCAATGATTGGAATGGCACCGTATGAGGCGTTGTATGGAAGGAAGTACATGTCACCGGTTTGTTGGGATGACATTGGTGGGAAGATGGTAATGGGCCTAAAATTAGTGCTGATTACATTAGAGAATGTACCATTGATTCGAGAACGTATGAATGCAGCTCAAGATCAGTAGAAAAGTTGGGTTGATAGCAAGAGAACACCGTTGGAATTTGAAGTCGGCGACAAGGTGTATCTTCATGCTTCGCAAATGAGATGGATCGTGAGATTTGGGGAAAGCGGGAAGCTAAGCACGAGGTTCATTGGTCCTTATGAGGTGCTATAGAAAATTGATGACTTGACTTACCATTTGGCATTGCCTCCAACGCTGTCACGGGTACACAATGTATTCCACATGTCACAGTTGAGGCGGTATGTGCCGGATCCAAGTCATGTTTTGGAAGCGGAACCGTTGGAGGTTAGAGAAGACACCAGTTCGAATTGTGTACAGAAATGATCAGGTTTTTAGATGACGCACTATACCGTATGTGAAGATACATTGGTCAAATCATATAGACAGAGAAGCTATATGGGAATTAGAAGAAGAGGCTCGTCGGAATACCCCCACTTATTTGACATCCCGAGTAAGTAAAGTTTCGGGGACGAAACTTCTGTAAGGAATGAGGGATGTAATACCTCGGGACTTTTCGCTTATGTGATTATGTGTTTTATTTACTTCATAGCATGTTTTATAGCTTTATAAATGTTAGCATGACTTAATTGTTTAATTGGTACGTGTCACTTAACATGAATAAGTGTTATATGAACATATTTAATGTTTGGGGGTTGTGTGAGGACTTGAGTGCACTTTGTGTGAGACTTGAGGGACCAAAAAAGAAACTAGAATTAAATGTTGGAGGGAGTTATGGCTGTTTTCTCCAGCCATTTTTGGGAGTTACCGAAACTAAAAAGAAGAGAGAGGAAGAAGAAAGAAAAGAGAGGAAAATTATGGACGTATGAGAGAACAATTGAATGAGAAATACTTGTCAGAATTATGAAAAATTTATATCAAAATCGATCACGACGAGATAAGCTTCGAGGTAGCGGAAGAGGATTTGTGTTTCAAGTTCGTGGTTAGGCGATATTCCACCGAGAGCAGGGGCTATTTTTGGGAATTTTTGCACACTTTTCTTTGGTGATATTTGCTTTCTTTGCTTAATTGAAGGTAAGGATCCTTCCCTTCTTTTATATTGATGTTGGGTATTGTTTCTGATGTTTTAATTATGAATTATGAAAGTATAAACTGTTTACTTTATTGTAATTTATAAATTGGGAACTGTTATTACGATGTTGGATATTGTGGAATTATGAAATTGTGATGGTGGATAACTGTGATTGGATTATTTGCTGCCCTTTTGGATTTGATATTTTCATACATAATATCCTAATTGATTCGTTGTTATTACTTTGCATAGCCGATTCATGGGTGTCGTCTTATGTGGTTGTGTTGAGTCGTCTTATTTGGTTTTGGTCGACCGAGTCGTCGCCCCTTTATGAGCTCGTACTTAGAATGGATTAAATGACAGGATTTATTTGCTCTTTAGAGAAAAGCGTGATCTGAAAAGATCCCGTGATATCTCATGTTATGATAAACCACTTGGGCGGACGCCGGGAATCCTGCGTGGGCGAATTCCGGGTCTTGCGATGTGGGTATTGTGGAAGCCTAGGAGATCCTGCGTGAATGTGGCAGATTCCTAGGCTCGGGGCGGTGTCTAAGGATGTCCTGCGTGAGGCAGATTCTGAGGGTCATGTCAATACGCAATATTTCGTGGGGTCCTGCGTGACGCGGATCCTGAGCGCCTTGCGGGTCTTCACTTGATGAGGTTATCATTGGGACTGTAATGCTGTTGTGGAGTCCATGGTAATGGACGAGGATACAATATAAGATGGATCCTTAATACTTGAACATGTGCATGAAGTACTTGAACCTTTCTAACTTGGTCAATGTTAGAGCCGTTACGGTTAGTCCTTTATGTCTTGAATGGGGACTTGAGCTCGTAAGGCGGGAAGTGTATGAGCCTGGATATCTTAGCGTTAGCCATTCTCGTAGAGTCACAATTCGTGTACTTCCGTTGTGGCGTACGAGTAGAGCATGGTCCTCGTAGCACATTCTGAAGTAATCGTGTGTTTTATGTGAAGATGGTGGCTAATTGGATTAAGTTGTTGTTTATTTTACTTGTTTTTTCATTGGTCATTCTTGTTATGTGATTTGGAGTCAAAACCAATACTTTTGGAGCAAGAATTGGGAATGTGCAGAACTGCACATTTTCTTTGTAAATTTACACTGAAAATTGTCCTAACTGAATCTCGGACGACCGGTTCATTCAACCGGACTCTTCAGTCAATCGCCCGGACAAACTAATGGGGCTTCATCGGACAAAGGGTAGCGGATTTCGGTAGACCTGGACCAAGGGTCGCTCTACCGGGGTTGTTGCGGTCGGCTGACGACACATTCCGGTTAGCCGGGCTTGGTACCATTTTTGGGACAATCTTTATGTCCAAACTTTGGTCGACCGGTATCTCACATTGGTGGATCGACATACTCCTGTAGTGGCACGATTTCAAGGGTAATGTGGTATGAATTGTGAAAGAGTGATTTGGAAATGTTGTGTATTCTTCTGAACTCGTGTCGTGTCAATCAAGTAACTTAAAATAGTATTTTGGGAAACAGAAAAACTATTTCGTGTCTATTTGCATTACTTGTTATATTGTACATGGATTATGTGGGTCACACTGAGCACCGAAGCTCAGTCCATTTGCTAATTTGTGCAGGTGATTATGAGGAGGAGCCCTATTACGAGGAAGAGACTTGGGGATGGGACTTTAGACGACTGACGAATGAAGGGATTCATGGGTAGAAACTCATTCTAATCACCCATCAATCCTCCCCTCAAGGATCCGCTCATACCATAGGAATCGAAAAACAAACGAAAATACTTACGATTTTCAGTTAATGGTTTCTGAAAATTGATGTTGTGTTGCGACCACCAAAAGCCTTCCCTTGCGGAATTGCTCTCTACCGATATCCACGTGACAAAACGAGCAACGAATGCTAACTCTCCGTTTTCTTAGTCTCGGGAATCTAGAGAGAAGAGAAGGGCAAAAATCTGATTTCGGGGTGTTAGGTTTTTGCGGCTCTGTCAAGTGTCACTAAGGTTTTGTCCCAAAAGAGATTATATAGGGCGTGACAGTTTGTTCTGAGAACCAACTCCCATGTAATCCCAACCTCTTTGGGTAGTGCGAGTTTTTATCGCATAATAACCCCCACGTAATCCCAAGAAAGCCAAATACCGAAAATGCCCATCCTTAATCTCTAATTTGAATAAGAACATTTTATTATTCTCAGAAACTTAAATGTAAGATACAATGAACCTAGACACATTCTAGATTCATTGAATCTGGACATGAAACTCGTTAACTTGTCTATGTGTGTGACCCTGTAGGTTCATATTACAATGGCAGTGAAAACACACTTAGTAGTAGTATGTGTTCATAAATCACAAGCGCTCCCTAGTAGGACATTATGACTACCCAGAGTGAATGAATGTTCGGTGGATCCTAATATCAATCCACTATTTAATCTCTTTGTCTCGTGATATCCAAATTAAGCATAAGGCATGGTAGTTGTCACCCTTATAATGTTTAATTGTGTTTATGCTCGATCTCTAGGTAGACTGTTCCAACAAATAGTATTTAATAACCACTTTATTAAATACATTTGAGCACGGTCACGCATTTAAACAGTCTTCCCTATCGAGGGGGCCCACGGATCTCTCTCTATAATAAGAGAGGGACAAATCCCTTAAAAGGTCTCTCACATCCAAGCAACGAAAGGATACTACATCCGATCATCAGCCATATTAATTACTTGATTAAAAGTAACGTTCGACTGAGTCAAAACGTAGCTCCATTCATGCTGGAAACGATGGAGACATAAGGTCTAAGGATTCCAAATAGTATTTAGGAATTAATACTTATGACTAAAGAACCATGAAGTATTACTTCTCTAATGGATCACGCCTGATACAGTATATCCTAATATATTGTATCTATGATATGATTTGTATCCATTACACATGATCAGTAAAACATAATCATCAATCAAACATCATACTAGTTTTATTTCATTGTATATAACATACATAAAACTTGGGACAATAAGAATAGTAATTGCATAAGCTAATGAGTTTTACTATCAAATCACATATTTGATGTTCAAAAGCAAAATGAACTATTCCAATGAAATACTCAAAATATATAAAACGTACAACATATGCTAATGGTCATAGGGCACTACTAACAACGAATAATTTATATAGCATAAAACACTTTACCGCTTTATGTTATTTTCCTTTGAACAATTAAACATATTTCCGATGTAATAACTTAGTAATTTTCCTTTCAGTACCTAATTCCTTTAGTACACTTTATATTGGATTACATAAATGAACTCCTTTTATAGTAACTTTATTTTGTGGGATTTGATATATCATTTACTATTGAGGCACACTAGCATGTCATCATTTTGGAGACGACTGACTGTGACAGTAAGAAGATACATTCATAATCCTCTCTTACTTCGCTGAACTTTCCTTTTATGATAATAATAAATAAAATAAAAAGCAAATACGAGGATTTTTTTTTAGAATGACTTATATGCTGGACTATTGTTTTAACTAAAAAATCACATATAAAACATGTTAAGTACATATCGAAGGCATGGTAGCCCAGTGGGTAACATCCACTGTCTGAGACCGAGAGGTCCAAGTTCGATACCCACCTCACACAAGGGGAATGATTTAATTGTCATTTTCTTTGGGTTCCCTTGTGTGAGGTCTTATACTCCCCTCACGGGGCACCCGCTCAACGGGACTTCTACTACTCCTCCTCTGGTGAGGTCTAATAATAAATAATTGTAATAAACTAGACCATACTTATAAATGGTCTAGTTTTTTCAAAAAAAAAAAATTACAAAAAATTAAATAAAAATATGTTCATTTCTTATTTTTCACTCGATTCGATTCTCAAAGAAAATTTATTTAATTTTTCAGTGAGTTTTTTTTTTCTTTCCGAAAATGAGAAAATATCAATGAATAAAGTAAAAGCTTTGCAAAAAGTATTTTTTTCAACAAATAAAAAAAACTCCAATAATAGTAAACATGCTCATAATCTTTTACTCATAAGCAGTTAGTTATATTGTGTACTTAAATAAATTATTACAAATTTGTTTAATTACTTATTAAAATACACTTTGTTCATTGTACTCTTAAATTTTATTTTTATTTTTATTTGTTACAAAATCATGTAGATGATGGTGCATAATTGATTTGATATTGAGATAAGGAAAAAGATATACAAGAGAATATAGATGAAAGAGGAAATCCAAAACAACTAAGTTTTCTTGGTTGTCTGCATCCTTTATGTATAAACTAGGACAATCTACTACAAATACAGGTAGTCTATAGACACCACAATTTCATCTCTCTCAACCCTCTCTAATTAGCCTTTATATCAAAGTTTGAGAGCAATAGTAAGTTTTGAATATAAAATTTAAAAAAAATGTGTGGTAATGCACATCAACGAGTCTCCTTTGGATATAATATTTTAATTAAAGTCTTTTTTAATGGCCGACATAATAAAGCAAAAGGAGCAAAGGAATTTCATAATAAAGCAAATGATATTTATCACTATTGATCGATGTTAACATGGATTTTGTTTATAATGCTATGAAATTCAACAATTTTTTGGTCTACGAATTTTTTGTATTGAGACAACTAAATGAGACTGAGGGAGAGTGTGCTTTAAATTTATTGCTCGTTGATTTCTTTTTTATTATTATGAAGAAAAAAAAATGTCGAATCCAAAACATACATTCTGAGTTATAAGTGATTAGTTCCCGTTCAACTACATCAGTTTTTTATTATTACTTATTGCTTGTTTACAATGTGAGTTAAATTTTATACAAAATGTTATCAGAATTGAAAATTCTGATTTCCTTAGGAAGAGAACAGTATTTTTCAATACAAGTAATTGTTATTTCTATCTAATCTCTGTTTTGTTTTGGTTAATGTACTTTAAGCTCTTCAATTTCTTAATATAACAGTTGTGAGAATTTTGTCGACAGATTCCTCTTGACCACATAGAACTAGATGTATTTCGTCTATGGTTCAATGTTTTGGGCGAGTCCGAGTTGACCAGGCTGAATCATAATTGTATTGGTGAATTTCGAAATAAAAACGAGACACCATTACAACAGTTCAAAAAAATTGTCAAATCAGTTTCGACTCAAACGGTCTCGGCGAGTCAACACGAGTTGACTCGTCTCAGTAAAAAAATCTCATAGTTTTTTAGATGAAAAAAGAATACAAATATGTACATAATTGCAATAATAGATATAAAAAATCGAATACTTATAGGTATAGACATATATTATATGGTGTACCTCCTCGCTTTAAACTGCTAGTGATTTTTACTATGACTATCCATGACATCAGGGTACATATAATTATGATTCATCCAGTAGTACCGGTTAAAAAAAATACTCTAATCTCTAGATCCTAGTCTTTGTGGGAAGTTAGGTGTTTGGCAAGATATTTTCATGATATATTGAGCAATTCAGAGTTATCTGATTTATGCACTAAAAATCTGTAAGAACTATCTTCATGTGCATATCCTATAAACATGCAATCTACCGTTTTATGTCATATTCTCGTCCGCTTAGGGGGAAGAATTGGAACATTTGCTAGACATCCCCAAACTTTGATGAACTTATAAGAAGGTGCGTGACTTTTCCATAATTCATAAGGGGTTTTATCTAGTCTTTTATGCGGTAATCTGTTTAGAATGTGATTTGCGGGATGTTCACCTCAGGAACGACAGCTACCAGGTGTATGTCTTCTATTCCAGAGCCCAGTCTTCCATCTTTTGCCACATTAGCTTGGCCAGTCTTCTGATTCCGGTTCTTGTTTCCAGTACCATGATTTCTCATGTTCTTATTATTTTTTACCGCAACTCGATTACGACAATCCTTAGCTTTGTGGTTAGGTTTACCACACACATAGCAGGTCCCATTAAACTTGAAGTTTGAAACCTTAACTCATTTGGACGTTTCTTTTTTGCATTAGTCCTTGAGTTTTCTGTTTCAACTAAATTTGCCTTAGCAACAGAGCTAATAGGCTTCTTACTTATTTTCCGTGAATCCTTCATTCCTCAATTTCAACATTAGATCTTCCAGAGTCATTTCCTTCTTCTTGTGTTTCAGGTAATGCTTGAAATCATCACAAGAATGAGGGAGCTCCTCAATCAACAACGCCATTTGTAAAGAGTCGTCGATTCTCATGCCCTCAGCGCCATTTGTACCGCGGTTTCAGATTAAGGATCATTAATGTTCTCCACAGGTTTATCCTCATTGATAAACCAAACCAGATGTTGAGTGGTAAGGAAAAACATAAATTTTTTCTTCCACAACTTAAAGTTACTGCCAACCTTAAACTTCTCGGGTTTTTCAAGCTGGCCAAACGGAATTGGTCGGTTTGGCATGGTAGCCACAAACGATAGACAGAATGTCTCAGTACCGCCTCTCTGATTCCCGAAATGGGGAATCACAATAGTTGAAACTCCAACCAAAACATTTCCGGAACCATAACCAATGTCTATTGCAGCAGGTTGGTTTTCAAAATTCGCAATTACTATAATAAAAAAAGAACACAAGTTATTAATTAATTAATAGAAACAGCAGCAGAAAAATAACACAAAAAAAATAATAATATTGAACTTAAGATTGTTAGTATATACTGAACTATTTTTTTTTATTGAAAACCCATAATATAATATATGTTAAGTACAAAAATTCATATAAAAATATTTTTTCATTTGTTATTTCTCACTCGATTGGATTCTCAAAGAAGATTTATTTAATTTATCAGTGAGTTTTTTTCTTTCACCAAATGAGAAAATATCAATGAATATTGTAAAGTTTTTAAAGTTTTTTTCCCAGCAAGTTAAAAAAACTCCTATAATAAAAAGCATGCCCATTATCTTTTACTCATAAGCATTTAGTTATATTGTGTAATTAAAATAAATTATTATAAATTTGATTAGTTAATTATTAAAATATATTTTGTTCATTGTAATCTTAACTTTTATTATTTGTTATGATGGTGCGTAATTAATATGACATTTAGATAAGGTAAAAGATATACAAGAGAATATAGTTGAAAGAGGAAATCTAAACCAACTAAGTTTTTTTGGTTGTCTTCTTCCTTTATGTATAAACTAGGACAATCTACTACAAATGCAGGTAGTATAATATAGTTTAATTTCCTCGAGTTTTGTATTTTATTACAAATAAAACAGAAAAATAGATTTTCTAACCACCTAATGATTTGTGTAAAAAATTACTTAGTTTAAAGGTCACTCAATCCTAAAACTATTTTTTATAGAATTAGCCTATAATCCTTCATATATATTGAGTGAAGTTCAAATCCTTCATATACATAGAACTAGATGTATTCCGTCTATGGTTCAATGTTTCGGGAGAGTTCGAGTTGACCATGCTAAATCATAATTGTATCGGTGAATTTTGAAATAAAAACGAGACACTGTTATAACAGTTCAAAAAAATTGTCAAATTAGTTTCGACTCAAATGTTCTCGGCGAGTTGACTCGTCTCAGTAAAAAAAATTCAGAGTTTTTTAGATGAAAAAAGAATACAAATATGTACTTAATTGTAATAATAGATAAAAAAAATCGAATATTTATAGGTATAGATATATATTATATGGTATACCTCTTCGCTTTAAGCTGCTAGTAATTTTTATTATGACTATCCATGACATTAGGATACATATAATTATGATTCATTTAGCCGTACCGGTTAAAAAGATACTTACTCTAATCGCTGGATCCTAGTCTTTGTGGGAAGTTAGGTGTTTGGCAAGATATTTTCATGATATATATTGAGCATTTTGACTTTAGATGAAACAATAATTTTCTGAAGATAAGGTTTCAGAGGAACAACAGTATAAGACATATTTCTACGCTTTTAATGCAAGGAATTTGTATAATTGTTGGAGGGAATCATAGAATGAAATTGAAATAGATATTCCCCAGACTTCTCGCGTAGGAAAACTTCAAAGAATTTATGCTTCCAGATACTGGGAGTTTTTTTATTATTTTTTATTGGACCTCACCAGAGGAGGAGCCCATGTAGGGCGGATAGAAGCCCGGCTGAGCGGGTGCCCCAAGAGGGGAATAGTAGAAGCCCGGTTGAGCGGGTGCCCCATAAGGGGGAGTAATAGAAGCCCGGCTAGCTGGTGCCCCAAGAAGGGGAGTATAAGAACCCACAAAAGAGGAACAAAGAATATGAAATTAAATCCTTCCTTTTTGTATGAGATGGGTATCGAACCCACAACCTCTTGGTTGTGGGCAGGCCATCTCCCCACAGGGGTATGGACCTTGTGATGAAGAAGACGAAACTTTTAGGCGAAAAACTGCAACAGTATGACGTACAAAATTTTCAGGGGCAATTTTAATCAAATATTCTGAACCACATATAAAATTTACTATACCCTTGGAATTACTGTGAAAATTAGCTCATGAGCCTCCATATCCTCTCAAAACCAATTGGTAATGAGAGGTGTTAGCCCATTAACTTATAAATTATATGGATTTTCCTTAGGCACTCGATGTGGGACTTCATATTTCAACAATCCCCCTCACATCGAGGTGGGAGTCAATTAAGGCCCACCGCCCTTCTTGGGTCGTACGGTGACCATTAGAGCCCACTTGGGCATTATGAGTCCATCATCCCGCCTAAGGGCCCGCTCTGAGACCATGTGAAAATTAGCTCATGGCTTCCATATCCTCTCAAAACAAATTGGTAATGAGAGGTGTTAACTCATGAGCTTATAAGTTATTTGGATCTTCCTTAGGCATTCGATGTGTTAACCCATTTACATAACTGTGAGAATTAGCTCAAGGGCCTCCATATCCTCTCAAAACCAATTGGCAAGGAGAGGTGTTAACCCATGGGCTTAACAGTTATTCGGATCTTCCTTAGACACTCGATGTGAGACTTTATATTTCAACACTCCCCCTCACATCGAGGTGGGAGTCAAATTCAAGGCCCGGCGCCCTACTTGGGCCAAACGGGGACAAAGAGCCCGCACATCCTGCCTATGGACCTGCTCTGATACCATGTGAAAATTAGCTCATGGACCTCCATATCCTCTCAAAATCAATTTGCAATGAGAGGTGTTAGCCCATTAACTTATAAATTATTTGGATCTTCCTTAGGCACTCGATGTGAGAATTAGCTCATGGGCCTCCATATCCTCTCAAGACCAATTGGTAAGGAGAGGTGTTAACCCATGAGCTTATAAGTTATTCGAATTTTTCTTAGGCACTCGATGTGGAACTTTATATTTCAACAATTACCTATCATTTTTGGAGATAGGATTGAAAATTTGACCAAAAAAATGTGTTCTTTGGACAAAATTTTAACGTATATGTTTTCCTCCGTGGAAAATTAATAATTATATTTGTTTGTGGTTTTTGATGAATAATATTTGTTTGTGGTTATGTCCCCATGAGGTAGGGGTGTGCAAATCCGATAAAAACCGATTTTCCGACTGAATTCGATTTGAATTTGGGAAATCGAATTCGGTAATTCGGTCAATATCGAATTCGAAAATTTCAAAATAGGTTCGAAATCGGTATTTGATTTTAGTGAAATCGGTATTACCGAATTCGAATTCAAAAAAAAATAAATTAATAAATAATACTAAAATAAATACACTATATATAGTCTTTTACTTGACCTAACCCTAATATAATCTACCTAAGCGGCCGCTTCAAGCCTTCAGCCTTTTTTCCATTTCTCCCTTAGAAAAAGCTCCACCGAGACCGTCTCCCTCTCCCTCTCCCTCTCGGCCAGTCGGCCTCTCATCTCCGGCTCTCTCACTCTCGGCCTCTCCCTACCACTCCATCTCTGTCTCTCTCGGCCTCTCCCTCTCCCTCTCCGGATCTCGAGCTCTCTCGACTCTCGGCCTCTCCCTCTCAAAACTCACACTAATCCAAATCTGAAGAAAAACTTATCTGTCGCCTAGGACCACTTGTTCAGGTATTCCATTCAAAAGCGAAAAATGGAGAAAAAGATTTAAACTTTCTTAAGTTTGAATTTAAGTTTGAAAAAAATTAAACTTTCTTAAAATTAAATTCCATTCAGATCCACTTTTTTTTTGCAATCCAAATACTAAGTTTGAATTTGTTCCAAGAAAACTGAATATCTTTTGAATTTGTTCCAAAAATAAGTTAAGGATGCTTGTAGAAGTATTATTAATGCTTTAACTGCATCATTCTATGCGTGCTTATCTGTAGTGTTCTTTGTTTCTTTCTCTTCTTTTGTGGCGGTTGGTGGTGGTTGCCTGTGACGACAGCCGACAGGTGGAATGGGGCTGGGAAAGGGGCTGGGGGTAGTTGGAGCGGCTAAGACTAAAGAGTATAATGATGTTAAACTATCTTGTGAAACTTTCACTTAATTTAACATATGCTTGTAGAAGGTTTATTCTCTGAAACTTCAAGCTAATATATCTAATATTGTGTCATTTTCTTTTCTTGTGAAAATCAAGTGGTAATGTTGAATGTAATTTAAGCTTGGTTTTATTAAGAAGTTATGTATTCTAGAATTTGAAGTTGATTGCATGCCATTGTTTTTATGAAATTTTCATATACAGATTTTTAATTATTGCCTATACCAAATCGGTAATTCGGTAAATTTACCGAATTCTGAATTCATACCGAATTCAATTCGAATTCGGTTCGAAATAGGTCGGTAATTTTAAAAATGAAATTACCGAAAAAACCGATTTCAAACTACCGATTTACCGAATTCGAAATCGATGCTCACCCCTGCCATGAGGTACACAGAGTACCTGAAGAAAAAAAAAGTAAAGGCACTTTTCCCGGGCATCATCTTGTTCTTAAGACAGAAGTCAGAGTACTTTTTTTTTTTTTTTGGGTGAATAACACAAATCAGAGAATAGTTTTCTTATTATTATTATTTGTAAATTTGATTATTACTCCCTCCCTTACTAAATGAGAAACTCTTTAAACAATTTTAGAAAATTAAGAAAAACTTGTCATTTTCACCGAAAGTTCCAATATTACCCATCTTTCTCACTTCTTTAGCATAAGAAAAGAAAAGAAAAATAGGGATGACAGAGGCCGTAAATAAAAGAAATGTCGAGGGTATAATTTGAATAAATTATTGATAACTAATAAAAAAATCTTAAATTAGAATTAATTTGGATACCTATAGATCTCCTAAACGACAGTTAAATGGGAATGAAGAGTATGCTACGTTGGGGGAATAGGGAGATAATGTGTCACATCCCGTAATCTGAAGATGACCTGTCAGCGCCTCATTTATCGATGAGACACCGAACTCATATAAATATATACTAAAAATCCGAATAACCTAATTAAACTTAAAGGAAACTTAAACATCTTACATCATAACTTAAAAATATAAAAAGGTATCTTATTTGTTGCTACAATCCAAATGAAACAACATAGTTCAACTGATAAAGCACTAAACATCTATTACATCATATCATAAAACAGTTCAGTCCTCGAGTTCCTTCATCAAGACCTCGTCTCGAACCTCCCGCAAGGGACATCTACTAAGGCATCTACAAAAGAGTAAGTAATGAGGTGCACTAGCCTAGTAAGTTTCAAGCACTCTTGGGATGAAGTATCATTAGACTCGAAAATGTTTTCCCGTTTCCCAAAACATGAAAACATAACTTGACTTTAAACATCTTTGAAATTGTGCAACAATCTGAAATTGATTTAAAATAACTTAAGAACGGGCATAAGTTTGAAAACTGAATAGAAACATCTAAAAAATGTGACCGAACAGACCCCGTACCAAGCACGTAGACGAAGCATCTTCCTGACTAATTGTTCGCAGGATCCCAAACGAACCATTCCATAGTCCAGAGGACCTTCGGGTAGTAGCCTCAACATCTCCCTCCAGATGATGGATGATAAGTCCGGTCGACTGAAGGTCGTCCGGACGTCAGACAATAGCCTCAACATCTACCTCCGGATGAAAGATGGTCGATCCGGTCGACTGGAGGGTCGTCCGAGGTTCAAGAATGGCATGTTTCAGTGCAAAATAACAAAGGAAACCCAATTTTCTGAAATTATTTTTCAATATATATTTTATATACCAATTCCAAGAATAGTTCACTCCTATTACAAGCTAAATGTTCTAATATTTGAATCTTTTCGTCAGGCATAGGGACGGAAATGAACCCTGTTAAATTGGAGTTCTGACCCGCCCCAATCCGGTTGGGCGGGTATTTCCCGGTTTAAGCTGGGAGTGAGGATGGGGATGGGTAGGAATTTTGTTCCACTAACGGGGGCAGGGGCGGGGGCGGGGGTAGAGGCGGGATAAATAATATCCTCGCATCGGTTCGCCCATGCATGAACTGCCAGGGCATAAAATACCTCCAAAAAAAGAAAATATACGTCAAATTTTGAGAAGATCGCGTGAATCAAATTCTGTAACACCCCAAAATCGGGTGATGACCTTGCAGCAATTCATATTCCAATGAAGTACAGAACAAAGAAGAACAACAGAGTTCATTACTATTATAAGCGGAAGCGTCCTTAACTACATTAATTATTATAGTTATACAATCCAACATGAAAATAAAGTATGAAGTACTAAGTTATTACAATAAGTTCAAGTATCTAAAGAGAAATATTAGTCTATTACAGAGTTGATAGTTTATGATGTCACTTATCAAACTCCCCATCCCAGGTCTCCACATAAGCACCATGGTCAGGTACATCGTCATCTGCAAGTAAGAAAAATAAAGGCATAAGCTTTAAAGCCCAGTAAGAATCAACAGCCTGGGGTTGAAATACTAAATGAGACTCGAACACTTTTCCAATTCCCAAAACCCATTTGAAACCATGCAAGTTTAAGTCCCTTCACTAGACATATTTTACACCACAAACCTCACCAATAACCATTTAGAAATCACTATAAGGGACCAAGACATTGGAAATCATAATAGTGCCAAACACCATTACTCCGGTCGACCTTCCTCTCCCACTGGTAGACATAACGGTTTAAGAAAAATAGGACGAACACAATATCCAAAGTTCGGTAGACCGATATCACCAGCCGGTCGATCGATTGGACTTCGATCAAGGGGTTACTAACCCGATCGATCTACTCAGACTTCCACATCGTCCATTTGCTCTCAATAGTTTGATCGGACGACAGAATAATGCCCCGGTCGACCGAACCGGTCTTCTGAGATCCAGTCAGTCCATTTTTCAGTGCAAATTTGTGAAGGAAAAGTGCATTTCTGCACAATACGAATCTCAACCCCAAAATTACCAATTTTGATGCATATGAACATATGAATGACAACTATGAACACATAAACACATAAGACATTTCCCGCACTCATTAAATCCAACATTAGTATATTGGAAATGGGGCACAAGCTCCATACATTCACTCATCCAACATACAGACACAACATTGGATCCTTCGAATACGAATCATGCTATGACACAACATTCACATGGAAGAGCTCAATTGTAATGACACAACACTAAAGCAATTACTACAACGGCCCCCAACTTTTAAGCATAGAAGGGGAAGCTTTCAAACGAAGGGCTCACACTTTAATGATTCCTTTGTATTGTGCCATTGCCCACCACTATGTGACTCCACAAAGACCGTTTATAGTCCCTAACTGCTCTCCCGGTTAGGAACGGGTGCTCACCATCACTCAATTCACTCATGTCAAGAAATCACGAGTTCAATAACAAATAATCGCATATGCACATTCGAAAGAATCCTGCAATGGAGTCAATTCTAAACAAGAGCTCGACTAGCGAAGACTCTATAGAACATATAGAATTTAAGACTACAAAGTAGTAACAAGAAGACTCAAATGATCATGAAGGATGATGATGACAGTTTAGCATGCATAATCAAGTACAGTGATCAACATACATATGGCAATTCAATGCTTCATCGTCTGACGGAAATCATGAGTTCAAAATACTTTCAATACACAATTCCAAGAGTATAAAGTATACATTTCATGAATTTTAGGACTGAAAACACAAGGGTGAAGAATCTTACTTGTTAACAAGCAAATAATTACACAAACCAGAAAAATTTGTGCACAGCAGTGACTTCAAACATGAATACCTGTTCGATTAGAACTCGAAATCAATCTTCGTTTCTTCTCACGCGTAGTCTTTTGTGTTAGATTCGATTAGCAATAAGAATTACTAATTTTATGTAATCTTCTTTTCAATGAAATAAAACTAGTATGATATTTGTTGATGATTATGTTTTACTAATCATGTGTAATGAATACAAATCATATCATAGATTCAATATATTGAGATATATTGTATCGGACGTGATCCGTTAGAGAAGTAATACTTCATGGTCCTTAGTCATAAGTATTACTTCCTCAATACTATTTTAGAATCCTTAGACCTTATGTCTCCATTGATTCTAGCATGAATGGAGCCACATTTTGACTCACTCGGACGTTACTTTTAATCGAGTAATCAATACGACTGATGATCGAATGTAGCGTCCTATCATGGCTTGAATGTGAGAGGCATTGTAAGGAATTTGTCCCTCTCTTATTAGAGAGAGATATCCATGGGCCCCTCAGTAGGGAAAGACTGTTTAAATGCATGGCCGTGCTCAAACGTATTTAATAAAGTGGTTATTAAATATTGTTTGATGGAACAGTCTACCTGGAGATCGAGCATAAATATAATTAAGTTTTATAAGGGTGACGACTATCATGCCTTAAGCTTAATTAGGATATCGCGAGATAAATGGATTAAATAGTGGATTGATATTAGGTTCCACCGTAAATCAATCACAATGGCAATGAAAACACACTTAGTAGTAGTATGTGTTCATAAATCACAAGCGGTCTCTAGCAGGACATTGTGACTACCCAAAGTGAATGAATTTACGGTGGAACCTAATATCAATCCATTATTTAATCTCTTTGTCTCGCGATATCCTAATTAAGCATTAGGCATGGTAGTCGTCACCCGTATAAAGCTTAATTATATTTATGCTCGATCTCCAGGTAGACTGTTCCATCAAACAATATTTAATAACCACTTTATTAAATACGTTTGAGCACGGCCATGCATTTAAACAGTCTTTCCCTATCGAGGGGCACATGGATATCTCTCTCTAATAAGAGAGGGACAAATTCCTTACAATGCCTCTCACATTCAAGCCATGATAGGACACTACATCCGATAATCGGTCGTATTGATTACTCGATTAAAAGTAACGTCCGAGTGAGTCAAAACGTGGCTCCATTCATGTTAGAATCAATAGAGACATAAGGTCTAAGGATTCTAAAATAGTATTGATGAAGTAATACTTATGACTAAGGACCATGAAGTATTACTTCTCTAACGGATCATGTCCGATACAATATATCTCAATATATTACATCTATGATATGATTTGTATTCATTACACATGATTAGTAAAACATAATCATCAATCAAACATCATACTAGTTTTATTTCATTGTAAAGAAGATTACATAAAATTAGGGACAATTAGAATAGTAATTACATAAGCTAATGAATTTTACTATCAAATCACGCATTTGATGTTCATAAGCAAAATTAACTATTCAGATGAAATTCTCAAAAAGATATAAAATGTACAACATATGCTAATGGTCCTAGGGCACTACAAACAATCTCCCACTTTCCTTAGGTCCAATCATACATGATCCTCAATCTCATTGACCTAGTACGACTCTCATGTTTAGGCTGCGGGAGTGGCTTGGTCAATGGATCTGCAATGTTGTCGTCTGTATGAACTTTGCAAATACTAACGTCTCATATGTCAATGATCTCTCTAATCAGATGGAAACGTCTAAGAATGTGTTTAGATCGTTGGTGAGATCTTTGTTCCTTAGCTTGTGAAATGGCACCAGTATTATCACAATAGAGGAATGCTAGGGACGACACCTAATTCATCAACAAATTTCCTGTTCCAAACAGCTTCTTTAGCTGCTTCAGAGGCAGCTAGATACTCAGTTTCTATTGTAGAGTCGGCCATGGTTTCTTACTTTGAGCTCTTCCAGCTCACAACACCTCAATTCAAACAAAACACAAAACCAGATTGCGATCTAAAGTCATCTACGTCTGTCTGGAAGCTTGCGTCTGTGTAACCATTTACAACCAGACTTCCTTCATGACCTCCGTAAACTAAGAACATATCTTTAGTCCTTCTCAAGTACTTAAGAATGCTCTTGAATGCAGTCCAATGTGACTCTCCAGTGTCAGATTGATATCTGCTAGTCATACTGTAAGCCCTAAGGGCGAACAAACTCAGTTTTTTGATAATGTACAAACATCTGATGTTGTATCTAATGGTTTCAATCGTTGTGATAGAATAATGGTTCACTAAAGTGGAAGCTCTAAGTACTTCAATCAAGCCGTGCACAAGACTAAATGATTACATTCTTTAAGGCACATATCTCAAGACTTGAGGATTGAAGGCTTAGGTGTGGTTAGAATAGCTTAGCATATCGTTATATGTATCTTAAAGCTCTAACCATTTCTCACATGAACTTAGGATAACAACACTATTTTCTTGCATCTTTAAAAATAGTTTTCAAAAAACTCAGTTTCAAAAATGGTCTTTAAAACATGTTCCCTTCTCAAAAGCCCTTGGTTTCATTGTCTAAGACTTTGAAAATTGTTTTTCAAGTATTAGTTATCCTTTTGAGAAAACCATTTTGACCTTAAAAGATTTCAAAACTTGTGAAAAATCAACATCTCTTGAATCCAGGAAATTCGGATCATCCGAGCCTTGCACGGATCATCCGTACCGAAACAGAGAGTTGAGTTTTTAGGAACTATTTGTCCCGGTCGACCTATGTAGACTTAGGATCGTCCGATCCATTGATCGGATCATCCGAGGTAACTTGCGGTCAACCGAACTTTGCGAAAACTAGCCGTTATCTGACCGTTTTAAAAGCTATTTTTTGGACTTTTTTGAAAAGTATAAAAGCTCTGATGCAGTGGAATCTTCAGAGAACAACCAGAGAGAATATACATTGATTATACAAAAAGCTTTAGCACTTTCAAAGCATATCCAACTTTATTATTGTGTTGAAAAGTTCAAAATCACAATCTCACTTGCAAGACACAAGTTGTTGAATCCCAAGTTCTAAGAGCATTAAAGTAAGATCTTTAAAGGTATCAATCCTCCACTTTTTGAGTGTGTAACTCTCTCTTTATATCTCCATCTTTCCCTCTCTTAGTGATAGGGTATTTATTGTGTCAAGACCTACTTGGTGTGGGCTTTGTACTCTTAGTGAGTAGAGTTTATAATTGTGGTTATTTGTGTAAACCTCTTTGTGAGTTAGCCACTTGTGTAATTACTTTTCTTAGTGAAGTTATTAAAAATCCTTGTGTGAAGCTCAAGGTAGTGGATGTAGATTCTTTGTGAATCGAACCACTCTAAATCACGTGTCTTGCTTTCCTTGTTTTTATTTGTTCTCCATTTTCTCCGAACTTCAAATACAAGTTTCACTTTCAAGAATTTTGAAAATAAAAAGAAGCCACTTTTATAAAAACCCAATTCACCCCCATCTTGTGTTTTTCAATTGGTATCAGAGCCTCGTCTTCACCTTTAGCTTAACCGCTTGAAGTAAAGATTAGGGCCGGAAATTCCGCTTTAGCCTACCTAGAGGGATCTTCCACTAATAGACCACCTCTCTTTGATGGAAACTATTTTAATGCTTTGAAAGACCGTTTCAAAATCTATGTGTGCTCTATAGACTACTCCTTATGGCAGATTTTTGAAGAAGGTCCATATGTACCTATGAAAGTGGTGGATGGTGTTCAAGTTCCAAAATTGGACAATGAGTTTAATGAAGATGAGTCCAAGAAAATGACCCTCAATTTTCGAGCTATGAACATCATTAGTTGTGCTCTTAATCCGGATGAGTACAATCGGATACGTGGAAGCAAATCCGCTCACAAGATGTGGAAAACCTTAGAAGTCACCCATGAGGGGACTAATCAAGTCAAAGAATCAAAGCTCAACATGCTTGTGAGGGAATATGAGCTTTTCTCTATGAAGCCAAATGAAACTATAAATGAGATGAACACTAGGTTCACCAATGTTGTCAATGGGTTGAGATCTTATGGAAAGGAATACTCTATGGGTGAAATGAATAGGAAGATCCTCAACTCACTTCCTAAAAGTTGGGAAGGCAAAGCTCTAGTTATTGAAGAAGCAAAAAACTTGAAAACTTATCCCACGGAGGAGCTCATTGGTTCTCTTCTCACTTATGAGCTCACACACAAAAAGGATGAGCATATTGAAAAGGCAAAGAAGAGTATTGCTTTAAAGGCTATTCTTGATCTTGATGAATCCAACCATTCGAGTGATGAAGAAGACATCAACTTAGATGATGAGACCATGGGTTTTGTGGTAAAGCGCATGAAAAAAATGTTTTCCGGGAAAGGAAGAAAATTCTTCCAAAATAGAAGAAAACAAAATCCTAATGGGATGAGATGCTATGAATGTGGAAGCAACCAACATCTCATAGGAGAGTGCCCCTCCGCCAAAGAAAAAGAGCCCAAGGAAGACAAAAAGAAAAAATTCTTTAAACCAAAGAATGCCAAGGGCATGCTAAGCACATGGGATCAAGAAGGGAGTGGCGATGAAGAAGAAGAGGAAAACGCAAATGTTTGCTTCATGGCTTTCGGGAATGAGGTACATCTTACACCCACTACTTCTAACTCCCTTGATGATGATGAAGATGATCCTAATGAACTTTTGTGTGATATGTTTGATCAACTTAAGAAATGTGCTAAGCAAAACCAAGAAATGAAGCTTAAAATTGAATCCTTGTTTGAAGAAAGATCTAGGTTGCTTAGTGAAAACAAAAAGCTATGTGATGATGTTGATTGCTTGAAAATCGAAAATGAAAAGCTTATGACTACTTGCAAAACTTCCTCATTAAAGTATCAAGAAGCATATGATAAATTGTCTTCTCTTGAATGCAAACTTGTTGAGTTTGATTGTTTAAAAACCAAAGTTGTTGATCTCACCTCACTTGTTGATAAGTTCACCAAAGGAACAAAAGATCTTGATCAAATTCTTTGTATGCAACGTACTTCAAATGTTAAACATGGATTAGGCTATATACATTCGACTCACTTTGATATTGCTAGCTCTTCTAAGTTACCTAGAAAACACTTTGTGCATGCTAGTACCTCACATAAGCAAAATAGATATCGTGAGCATATTCACAATTTTTTAAGCCATCTACTTGTTGCACATATTGTGGAAAATTTGGACACACTAGTGCTAGATGTTATGTGAAGAGAAAAATTGAAAAGGGAGTAAAAACTGTTTCGAGAATCAAGCGTATTTTAACTAACCCTCAAGGACCCAAACAAGTATGGGTACCAAAAGTCACTCCTCCTCCTTTGTCTTAGGTACTTGCAAGCAAGGTAAATACTCCGGCTCAATTCTTGATAGTGGATGTTGTCGCCACATGACAGGAGATGCCTCATTAGTCAAAGACATGGAACCTATCTATGAAGGTTATGTCACGTTTGGGGACAAAAAGAAGGGTAGAATCCTTGGCATTGGAAATGTTGGTAAAGGTTCATCAACTCTTGTTAAGCATGTTCTTCTTGTTGATAGCCTCAAATATAATTTGCTTAGTATTAGCCAACTTTGTGATAATGGTTTTGATGTTATGTTTAGCAAAAAGGCTTGCTCTATTGTTGATAGCTCTTCTCATGAAAAAGTGCTTGTTGCTAATAGAACCGGTAATGTTTATATGTTGTCTTTGGATGATCTTGTTGCATGCGATTTTAAATGCTTATCCATAAATGAAGATGATGCATTCTTATGGCACCGTAGGCTTGGTCATGTGAGCATGGATCTCTTAAATAATCTTTCCTCTAAAGAGCTAGTGCGTGGGCTTCCAAAAGTGAAATATGAGAAAACCTGTCTTTGTGATGCTTGTCAATTTGGAAAACAAACAAAAATGTCTTTCAAGCCTAAACAAATGGTTTCCACTTCTAAACCACTTGAACTTGTTCATCTTGATCTTTTTGGACCAATGAGGACCACTAGCTTAGGTGTTAAGAGGTATGCCTTTGTTATTGTGGATGATTTTTCAAGATTCACTTGGGTACTTTTTCTTGCACAAAAAGATGACACCTTCCATGAGTTTTCAAATCTTTTCAAAAAGGTACAAAATTCGCTTGAACTAAAACTTGTTATGAGAAGTGATAATGGGAGGGAATTTAACAATCAATTTTTTGAAAAGTTTTGTAATGAAAATGGCATCACACATAACTTTTCGGCTCCAAAAACGCCTCAACAAAATGGGGTTGTTGAAAGGAAAACTAGAACTTTACAAGAAATGGCTAGGTCTATGCTTAGTGAAAATTCTTTACCAAAATATTTTTGGGCCGAAGCCGTGAACACTGCTTGTTATATTGTTAATAGAGTTCTTTTAAGGCCTTTTATTGGAAAACTCCTTTTGAGCTTATCTTTGAAAAAAATACCCTCAATCTCATATTTCAAAGTTTTTGGTTGCAAATGTTTTGTGCTCAACATTAAAGATAGCCTTGGAAAATTTGACAAGAAATCCGACGAAGGAATATTTCTTGGATATTCTTCAAACAAAAAGGCTTATAGGGTATATAATAAAAGAACTTTGTGTATTGAAGAGTCCATGCATGTGTCTTTTGATGAATCTAACATCTACATGCCTAGAAAAGATGATGATGATATAGGTATGCCCTTGGAATGTGTAAATGAAATCCATCAAGCTCCTATGTTGGATGATAATTCTAAGGATGAGGAGGACATTGAAACTACTCAAAATGATCCACAAGTCACTCAAAGCAATGATCCTTCAACAAATGAGCTACCAAAGGATTGGATATACAAGCAAGGTCACCCTCGAGAGCAAATTATTGGTGATCCATCCGTTGGCGTCAAAACAAGGCGGTATTTCATAGATAATCTTGCTTTACTTTCTTCTATAGAACCTAAGAACATTCATGAAGCTTTACGTGATTACTTTTGGATTTTGGCTATGCAAGAAGAACTTAATCAATTTGAAAGAAATCAAGTTTGGACTTTAGTCCCTAGACCTATTGATCGCCTTATTATTGGAACAACATGGATTTTTTGTAATAAACTTGATGAGCTCGGGGAGATTATAAGAAACAAAGCTAGACTTGTTGCCCAAGGATTCAATCAAGAGGAGGGCATTGATTTTGAGGAAACTTTTGCCCCCGTAGCTAGACTTGAATCTATTAGAATGCTTCTTGCTTTTGCCTGTTTTAAAGGTATTAAACTTTTTCAAATGGATGTGAAAAGTGCGTTTCTAAATGGCTTTATTGAGGAGGAAGTATATGTTGAACAACCTCCCGGTTTTGTGCATGAAAAATTTCCAAACCATGTTTACAAACTTACAAAAGCAATGTATGGTTTAAAACAAGCTCCTCGTGCTTGGTATGAGCGTTTGAGCAAGTTTCTCATTTCTATTGGTTTTTCAAGAGGTCTTGTTGACACCACCCTTTTCATTAAAACAAATGCATCTCATGACATCTTACTTGTGCAAATATATGTTGATGACATTATTTTTGGTTCAACTAATGAAGTGCTTTGTGAAGAATTTGCTAAACTAATGCAAGATGAATTTGAGATGAGCATGATGGGAGAGCTCAACTACTTCCTTGGATTACAAATCAAACAAACAAATGAAGGAATTTTTATCAACCAAGCCAAGTACACTAAAGAACTGCTTAAACGGTTTGGAATGGATGGTGCAAAAGAAAGCAAAACACCGATGAGTGCAACCATCAAACTTGACAAGGATGAAAAAGGTAAACCGGTAGATGAAACAAGGTATAGAGGTATGATTGGCTCTCTTCTTTATCTTACCGCTAGTAGGCCGGATATTATGTTTGTTGTATGCTTATGTGCTAGATTCCAAGCATGTCCTAAAGAATCACATCTCATTGTCGTTAAACGTATTCTTAGATATCTCATAGGCTCATATGATTATGGGTTATGGTATCCTAGAAGTACATCTTTTGATTTAATAGGTTATTCGGATGCCGACTATGCGGGGTGTCGTATTGAGCGTAAAAGCACTAGTGGGCATTGTCATTTTCTTGGTCATGCATTAGTCTCATGGTATAGCAAGAAACAAGCATGTGTATCCCTTTCCACCACCGAAGCGGAATATATTGCAGCCGGTAGTTGTTGTGCTCAAATTTTATGGATGATGCATACTCTTGTGGATTTTGGCTTTGCATTTCAGCATGTTCCCATCTTATGCGATTACACTAGTGCAATCAACTTAACTAAGAATCCCATACAGCATTCTAGGACTAAACATATAGAAATCAAGCATCATTTCATTAGAGATCATGTTGCTAAAGGTGATGTTTGCATAAATTTCATAAGCACGGATGAACAAATTGCAGATATTTTCACAAAGCCTCTTGGCACAGAAAGGTTTGAATATCTCAGGCGTTGCCTCGGTATCACAAAATTCCAGGACTAATGTGTGTGTTGAGTGTGCAGGAAGAAACAGGGGAACCCCGGATCAACCTCCCAGGGAACGGATGATCCGAAACTGAGGATGTAGTGAAAACACAGGGGACGGTCGACCGCAATATCTGTTGATGAACCGGAGCATCGACCGTCGAAGCTACTGGAAAGCTCCGGATCAGAAATTTAATTCCTCAGACGACCTCTTCATTGAACGGTCGACCGAGTTTTGCGGGTTGCAGCTTATATCAGAAAAAACTCAAACGTCTTTTCATTTAATCCTCACATCTCAAAACAGTTTTCTCTCAAATTCTTCTTCCCTCAGACCGATTTATTTTAACCCAAGTCTTGTTTGTCCTCAATTTCATCATTCAATCTTTGTTCCATTCTCAATTTGTTTGGATTTCATCTAAAGTATCTCACAAAAACCTTCCCTCGGATCACCGTAGTTTCACTCTTTCAAACCTACCCCTAATCCGAAATTATGAGGATGAAAAACCCTAGCAAATGAGGCAATGATGATGCTAATACGCCTCCTCACAAGAATCCTCCTAGGAATCAACCTAAACGACCCCTTAAAAAAGGGATTTCCTTTAAGGAACCCACTCAAGCCGCACCTAAGAAAGGCCGAGCAAAAATGGTGGCTCGCAAAGTCGTGGGAAAGGGCAAGAAAATTCTGGATACAGATTCTAGCCACTTGGAGGACGATTACTCGTCTTCACCTTCAAGGGCATCTCCACCTTCAGATTTCGAGGTAGGAGGATCATCAAAATTTTCTACAAAAAAGGTAACTACTCATTTTTACAATACCTCAGCTAAGCAAATGTTTGACAAGCTAAAGAAATCCAAAAGGGGATTCATGACCACGTATTTTAGAGATGACAATATGTTTGCTCAAGGAAAAGGACTAGATGAAGTTATGGAGCTGTTTGATGATATGGGGTGGGTTAACTTGTTTGATGTTGATGAATACATTTACCCATCCATTGTTTATGAATTTGGTGCAAATTTGAGAAAGGAAGAGGATGATGGAACTAAAATTAGATATAGGTCTTGTGTTGGTAAGGTGGAATTTGTTTTCTCTGAAAAAATGTTTTGTGAGGCTATAGGAATATAACATGTGGAATATGCCAAAAGGTTCTATAAGAATACAATGAGTTCGGATGATATCGGTCTCCTTGATATGAAACAGTTTATATCTCAATTTGGAATCAAAGGCAGTTTCACCGACTCAAAGGAAAGGGAGATTGACAAGTTGGATGAATTTGGTCGGATCCTAAAATTCTTCGTGTCCAACATTGTGGCCCCAGTTAAAGGGCACAAGTCATCAATTACTTTCCTTCAAATGGTAATAATGCAACATCTTTTGGAAAGGAAAGTCTTGAACTTCGCACATCTTGCGCTCCAACATTTTATAGCTGCTATCAAAGGTTCAAGGAATTACATTCCGTACGTAATATTCTTACAAGGCTCTTCCAACGATTTGGTCTTGATTTGAAACATCCGTTAAAGAAAAAGTTTGTCAAAATTGATGAAGCATGTTTCCACCGAATGAAGATGATTTATATAGACAATCAATGGAAATTCATTCGAAGGACCACAAATGATGAAATAGGGGCTGCTATACTTGCTCGAAAGGTGTCCCCCTTATATGCTTAAAACACTTCTAAAGATTGAAAAGAAAAAGGGTGGAGCACCTTCAAAGCCTAGAAGTGATCCGACAAGAAATGAGCAAGAAGATTTCGAAGCACACAATTCACTTAGCTCAAGCGAACATGTCTCATCCGACAATGGTCAAGAAGAAGAATCTCATTCTCCAACTCAAGCAACTACCAAAAGTCCTCCTCAAAAAGTATCCCGGATAAATAAAATGTTTGCCTTAATGAAGAAAATGGCGAGAAAAATTGAGGCGATAGCGGAAGAGATGGTCTCTATCAAAGAAAAGGTGCAAACGGTATCCGACAAGGTGGACAAGTCTATACAAATGCAAAAGAACTTAGCTAAGGATTTAAGCCTTTGCGGATGAAGACGATCAAAGCTGAAACTTGAAACTATCTTTATTCTTGGAACTTTTTGTAGTTTTTGTTAATGTTTGAAGTATTTTTTATTATGCCAAAGGGGGAGAAAATTATCTAATCTTGCGTATCCTTGCTTATCTTATCTTGATTATCCTTCCTTATTGTTATATGTGTTTAAAACTGACTGTTGGTTGTGTGAGAAAATAATATTGTTAGGACAGCTCAGTTGCAGCAAAGTGCTACAGTTTTTTTTCCAGAGATCGATCGACCGGAGTTCTTGACCAAAATCTCGGACGATCCGAACTTTGTGCAGTTTCTAGATTGAAGTCTTGTTTGGCTTCTGTAAACTGCTGAAACTAAAGGGAGTTTTCTTAACTTGTTTTTAACTTTGTAAATATCTTTTCCTGGCATGTTTTGAGGGGGAGCTTCTCTTATATATCATATTTCTCAAACTTTATATGGAAGGAATGAGGAAAGGAGGTTGGTTGGGAAATAGGGCTCTTCTAAGAGTCCCTAGATGTTATGGCAAAAATAAGTTATCAAGCTGGTGCTTTTGTCTCCTGTTATCTCTAGGTTTTATCATCTAAGCACTTGTCTTTGCTCTTATTTGTTCTTCGTCCTTTTGCCATGCTTCCTTGTTCTTAAATTTTTCTTATTCTATCTTATTGCATCAAAGTTTGTCATAATCAAAAAGGGGGAGATTGTAAGCCCTAAGGGCGAACAAACTCAGTTTTTTGATAATGTACAAACATCTGATGTTGTATCTAATGGTTTCAATCGTTGTGATAGAATAATGGTTCACTAAAGTGGAAGCTCTAAGTACTTCAATCAAGCCGTGCTCAAGACTAAATGATTACATTCTTTAAGGCACATCTCTCAAGACTTGAAGATTGAAGGCTTAGGTGTGGTTAGAATAGCTTAGCATATCGTTATATATATCTTAAAGCTATAACCATTACTCACATGAACTTAGTGTAAGCCCTAAGGGCGAACGAACTCTGTTTTTGATATTGGACAAACATTTGATGTTGTGTCTAATGATCTTAATCTTTGTGATAGAATATTGGAAATCTTGTAGGAAGCTCTAAGTACTTCAATCAAGCCATGTTCAAGATTCAAAGTCATACTATTCAAGGCTCATCTATGAAGATTGAAGATTGAAGACTTAGTTTGGTTAGTTTAGTTTTGTCGTCATTAGTCGTAATCTTTAAAGCTCTAACCAAAGCTCTTATGAACATAAGCTTCTCACTCTAGTCTTGCATACATGATTTCATAAACACGTTTTCAAAAGGCAAAAGTTTCAAATGTGTTCTTATCCAAAAAGCCTTTGATTTCAAGTATAAGTCTTTTAGAAAAGTTTTCCAAGTATTCTTATTTGTTATCTTTTAGGAAAACCTTTTTAGACTTTTAAAAGACTTTAAAAGATTTCAAAACGTGTGAAAAATCACTTTGGAAGTTCGGTCAACCGAGCTCAAGTTCGGTTGAACCGTCGAGAAACTGAGAGTCTTGAAATATGGCTTCGGTCGACCATGAGGCAGTTCGGTCGACCTAAGCATGGGGTCGGTCGACCGACCCTGTGTGAGGTTGAACCGAAGTTCGGTTCGGTCATCCGAAAGTGGTCGTTCGGTCAACCGAACTCTGTTTCTACTAGCCGTTATTTGACCGTTAAAGAGTCGTTTTTCAGCCAAATTTGAAATGTATTTATACTCCAAAGCTAGAGAAACATTCCAAGGCTTAGATATCAAATATTCATTGATCTCTCATCAAGCCAAAACACTTTCAAAGCAAAATACTCTTCATCCTTATGATCTAAAGCATTCAAGAGTATTCTTTCAAAAGCAAGACAAAGAGTGGACTTCATATGTTCAAGAGCTAAATTGTTTGTGCTTCAAAGGTACTATATCTTTCACTTAGAAGAGTGAACAACCTTGTACTTAACCTTTCTTAATTCCCTTTCTTAGTGATAGGGTTATTATTGTAAGTCCTACTTTGTGTGGGCATCCTTCAATTGTAAAGTCCTACTTTGTGTGGGCAATTGTAAAAGTCCTACTTTGTGTGGGCATCTTCTTAGTGAAGTGTTTGAAATCCTTGGGTGCGGCTCAAGGTAGTGGAGGTAGATTCTAAGTGAATCGAACCACTATAAATCCTTTGTCTTGTTGATTGGGTTTTGCTTTAGTCTTTGTTCATCTTGCTTATACTTTCACTTGCATTGAAAAGACTCGAAAAAAGTTGCCAAGATTAGTTAAAACCCAATTCACCCCCCCTCTTGTGTTTTACAATTGGTATCAGAGCTTCGTCTTCAATTTTAGTTTAACCACTAGAAGCAAAGATCATGGCCGGTATTTCCGCTTTAGCCTACCAAGAGGGTTCTTCTACAAATAGACCACCACTCTTTGATGGAAACAACTATAATGCTTGGAAAAACCGATTCAAGATATATGTGTGTTCCATTGATTATTCTCTATGGCATATATTTGAAGAAGGTCCTTTTATTCCATTGAAGATTGTTGATGGTACTTTAATGTCAAAACCGGATAATGAGCTAAATGAAGTTGAGTCCAAGAAAATGACTCGAAATTATATGGCAATGAACATTCTAAGTTGTGCCTTGAATCCGGATGAGTACAACCGTGTTCGTGGAAGCAAATCGGCTCATGCTATGTGGAAAATGCTTGAAGTTACTCATGAAGGCACAAATCAAGTGAAAGAGTCAAAGTTGAATTTGCTAGTTAGAGAGTTTGAGCTATTCTCCATGGAGCCAAATGAATCAATCAATGAGATGAATACAAGATTCACCAATGTGGTAAATGGTTTGAAGTCATATGGTAAAGATTACACTTTGGGTGAAATAAATAGGAAGATTCTCAACTCTCTTCCCAAAAGTTGGGAAGGAAAAGCTCTAGTCATTGAAGAAGCCAAGGACTTGAAAACATATCCTACGGAGGAGCTTATTGGTTCTCTTCTCACATATGAGCTAACTCACAAAAAGGAAGAGCGTATTGACAAGTCCAAGATGAATATTGCCCTAAAATCTTTTCTTGATCTAGAGGAATCAAATTGCTCAAGTGATGAGGAAGACATCAACCTAGATGATGAGACTATGGATTTAATGGTAAAACGAATGAAAAAGATGTTTTCCTGGGAAAGGAAGAAAATTCCATCAAAATAGAAGAGAACTAAATCCTAATGGGATGGAATGCTATGAGTGTGGAAGCAATCAACATCTCTTAGGAAATTGCCCAACCGCCAAAGCAAAGGGCCTCAAGGAAGACAAAAAGAAAAAATTCTTCAAATCAAAGAATGCAAAGGGCATGCTATGCACATGGGATCAAGATGAGAGAGAAAATGAAGAAGGAGAGGAAAACTCAAATGTTTGCTTCATGGCTTTTGGTAATGAGGTACATCTTTCTCCCTCCTCTTCTTATTCTAATGATGATGATGATGAGGAAGATCCTAATGAGCTTTTATATGATATGTATGAGCAAATGAAAAAATGTGCAAAGCAAAACAAAGAGATGAAACTTAAAATTGAATCCTTGCTTGATGAAAGATCAATTTTGACTAATGAAAATGAAAAATTGTGTGATGATGTTAAATGCTTGAAATGTGAAAATGAAAATCTTATTATCTCTTGCAAAACATCTTCATTACAATACAAAGAAGCATGTGATAAAATGTCATCTCTTGAATGTCAACTTGTTGAATTTGATAGTTTGAAAATCAAAGTTGTTGAGCTTACATCACTTGTTGACAAGTTCTCCAAAGGAACAAAAAAGCTTGATCATATTCTTGATATGCAACGTGCTTCAAATGTTAAACATGGTCTTGGTTATAATGCTAATCACTTTGATCATGCTAGCTTTTCTAAGTTGCCTAAGAATAACTTTGTGCATGCTAGTTCCTCACATAGGCAAATTAGATATCATGAGCATGTTCACAAATCTTCTAAGCCACACATTTGTTGCACATATTGTGGAAAACATGGTCATACTAATGCTAGATGCCATGTTAAGAAGAAGATTGAAAAAGGGGTAAAAACTATTTGGAAAGTTAAGCGTATTTTAACTAACCCCCATGGACCCAAACAAAAGTGGGTACCAAAAGCTTCTCTTCCCTTGATCTTATAGGTTCTTATAAGTTAGATGCATGCCACAAAGCTTCAATGTTGTAGATTCGAAGAAAAGTGGCATTGGGGAGAAAGTCAAAGGAGACGTGCAAATGGAAGAAATTCAAAAGCACTCCTTAACACTTGGATTCTCAAAGCTCAAATGTTGATCAATTGGAGAACCAAGTTGGTTAGTTACAAAGAGCAAAGCATCAAGTGATGACAATAGCTAAAGTGTCAATCAATATCTTCATCACTTGGTAAGAAAGCAAAGGTATCAAAATCACCTTCTCATAACACTTTGATTAATGAGTTTAAGTGTTTTTGATATATATACATGCTTGCTCTTATATATATGGTGCATCTCACATTCTTGATTTTTATATTCAAATAGATAACCTTTAGCATGCTCTTGACTATCCATGCTTACATTAGCTAAGGTGTCTATGAGATGTAGCATATGCAACTTGATTGATTCTTGTCTTGTCATATTCATTTAAGAATCATTCTAGTTGTCTTTGGTTTTTGATCCTTATGCATGTTTGTGTTACTTGAGATTTTGAGCTAATCATGAAGGACCTTTGAAAAGGTACCATATTTGTTCTCAAGGATTCCTTGTAGGTGACAAAGAGTTCTAAGCTTCATGAAGAAGATATGAACTACAAGGAATGGCACAAGTGAGCTAAGACTCCAAGAAAAGAGTCAAATGCCAAGGATCACACAAAAGGCCTCAATAGACTTGCTAATAAAGAAGATCTACCAAAATGGTAAGAAGTCCAAGCTCAAAGAGCATTGAGGTACAAGGCTTAACTCATCTCCTATTAGTGGTCATTATGTGTTTTTGATCCTTATGGGCTATTATTTGATGAGTTAAGAAGTTGTCTAGAGAGTGTGTGCTTATTGGATTTTGGTTTATGTACATCATGTTTTGCTTGTCAACATGTTAAAAGTGTATTCCATACTTGACAAGAATGATGGTTTAAAAGCATAAACTTGTCTTTTTAAACTCTCTTGTTTATGTGCATTTGTTCTTTTTATCTTGTTATTGTGTTCTGGGTTAAACTTATATATCTATGTCTTCAAGAATGCACATACCATATCTCTTTGGTGCTTGAACTTCATTTACATATGCTTAACATGATGCGCTTGATTTTTATCGTTTTTGAGTATCATGTTAAGAAGTTGCATCATTAAGAGATATAGGGGGAGTCTTCATATGTTTTTATCTTATACCCCCTTAAGTGTGATGTATTCTCAATTTTTCATATTTTACATCATCACATCACTTATTGGCTTGGTTTTCAACTTTCTTATCTTATAGCCAATTTGTGTTAGTTATTTTGGGAGTTATACATGTTATACATGTTCATATTCTACATGTGTTTTCCCTAAATAACTATGAGATCATATACTTTGATATTGGTATTATTCTTTTGTGATCTCATTTAAGCTTTTGGTTAGTCTTGCTTCTAGAGTGTTATACTCATTTAGCTAACCATTAACTTATTAGAGGAATGTACTACAATTGGTATCTTACACTTCCTCTAAATTTTTTTTGGTTGTGTTATATATGCTTAACTTTTATGTTTTAACAATTAGTATCACATCCCACTCTTGTTAGCTATATTTTCAAAATGTATTTCACAATTGGTATCAATGTGTTTATGACTGTTACAATTGGTATTCAACTTGTTTCCATCTCAAATAGCTAACTTGGTATGTTTGATAAAAGGGGAGATTGTTCTTTTAAGTTTTATTTCTTATCTCCTTTTGTCTTAGCTTCACAACAAGCATGTGTATCCCTTTTCCACCACCAAAGCGGACTTAATAGCCGCCGGTAGTTGATGTGCTAGAATTTTATGGATATTACATACTCTTGTTGTTGGATGAATTCAAGCTGTGTTTACTAGCATGTTCCCATGTTCTTAACTGTCATATTTTCTTTGGTGTTTAAAATCTTTTTGATTATGCCAAAGGGGGAGAAATTTAGGGAGTTATCTTTACATGCTTCTAGCTTGAATGTAGAAAAGGGGAAAAGATATCTAGGGAGCCTTCTTAACATGTTTCTATCTATATTGTATCTTTTCACCCGGCATGTTTTGAGGGGGAGCTTTTATGTGTGTGTATATATCTTATGTCTCAAAACTTGCCTTTTGATGGAAGGAAGGAGGCAAGGAGGATGGTTGGGAAATAGGGCTCTTCTAAGAGTCCCTAGTTTATATGGCAAAAGAACTTATAATGCTAGTGCTTTAGTCTTTGCATATATTTGTCTTTACAATTGGTATCATATACAATTGGTATCTTCTAAGCATTAGTCTTTGTACTTATTTGTTCTTAGATCCTTTTGCCATGCTTCCATGTACTTACATTGTCCATATTCTATCTTATTACATCAAAGTTTGTCATAATCAAAAAGGGGGAGATTGTAAGCCCTAAGGGCGAACGAACTCTGTTTTTGATATTGGACAAACATTTGATGTTGTGTCTAATGATCTTAATCTTTGTGATAGAATATTGGAAATCTTGTAGGAAGCTCTAAGTACTTCAATCAAGCCATGTTCAAGATTCAAAGTCATACTATTCAAGGCTCATCTATGAAGATTGAAGATTGAAGACTTAGTTTGGTTAGTTTAGTTTTGTCGTCATTAGTCGTAATCTTTAAAGCTCTAACCAAAGCTCTTATGAACATAAGCTTCTCACTCTAGTCTTGCATACATGATTTCATAAACACGTTTTCAAAAGGCAAAAGTTTCAAATGTGTTCTTATCCAAAAAGCCTTTGATTTCAAGTATAAGTCTTTTAGAAAAGTTTTCCAAGTATTCTTATTTGTTATCTTTTAGGAAAACCTTTTTAGACTTTAAAAGACTTTAAAAGATTTCAAAACGTGTGAAAAATCACTTTGGAAGTTCGGTCAACCGAGCTCAAGTTCGGTTGAACCGTCGAGAAACTGAGAGTCTTGAAATATGGCTTCGGTCGACCATGAGGCAGTTCGGTCGACCTAAGCATGGGGTCGGTCGACCGACCCTGTGTGAGGTTGAACCGAAGTTCGGTTCGGTCATCCGAAGTGGTCGTTCGGTCAACCGAACTCTGTTTCTACTAGCCGTTATTTGACCGTTAAAGAGTCGTTTTTCAGCCAAATTTGAAATGTATTTATACTCCAAAGCTAGAGAAACATTCCAAGGCTTAGATATCAAATATTCATTGATCTCTCATCAAGCCAAAACACTTTCAAAGCAAAATACTCTTCATCCTTATGATCTAAAGCATTCAAGAGTATTCTTTCAAAAGCAAGACAAAGAGTGGACTTCATATGTTCAAGAGCTAAATTGTTTGTGCTTCAAAGGTACTATATCTTTCACTTAGAAGAGTGAACAACCTTGTACTTAACCTTTCTTAATTCCCTTTCTTAGTGATAGGGTTATTATTGTAAGTCCTACTTTGTGTGGGCATCCTTCAATTGTAAAGTCCTACTTTGTGTGGGCAATTGTAAAAGTCCTACTTTGTGTGGGCATCTTCTTAGTGAAGTGTTTGAAATCCTTGGGTGCGGCTCAAGGTAGTGGAGGTAGATTCTAAGTGAATCGAACCACTATAAATCCTTTGTCTTGTTGATTGGGTTTTGCTTTAGTCTTTGTTCATCTTGCTTATACTTTCACTTGCATTGAAAAGACTCGAAAAAGTTGCCAAGATTAGTTAAAACCCAATTCACCCCCCCTCTTGTGTTTTACACTTAGGATAACAACACTATTGTCTTGCATCTTTAAAAATAGTTTTCATAAAGCTCAGTTTCAAAAATGGTCTTTAAAATATGTTCCCTTCTCAAAAGCCCTTGGTTTCATTGTCTATGACTTTGAAAATTGTTTTTCAAGTATTAGTTATCCTTTTGAGAAAACCATTTTGACCTTAAAAGATTTCAAAACTTGTGAAAAATCAACATCTATTGAATCCAGGAAATTCGGATCATCCGAGCCTTGCACGGATCATCCATACCGAAACAGAGAGTTGAGTTTTTTGGAACCATTTGTCCCGATCGACCTATGTAGACTTAGGATCGTCCGATCCTTTGATCGGATCATCCGAGGTAACTTGCGGTCAACCGAACTCTGCGAAAACTAGCCGTTATCTGACCGTTTTAAAAGCTATTTTTTGGACTTTTTTGAAAAGTATAAAAGCTCTGATGCAGTGGAATCTTCAGAGAACAACCAGAGAGAATATACATTGATTATACAAAAAGCTTTAGCACTTTCAAAGCATATCCAACTTTATTAATGTGTTGAAAAGTTCAAAATCACAATCTCACTTGCAAGACACAAGTTGTTGAATCCCAAGTTCTAAGAGCATTAAAGTAAGATCTTTAAAGGTATCAATCCTCCACTTTTTGAGTGTGTAACTCTCTCTTTATATCTCCATCTTTCCCTCTCTTAGTGATAGGGTATTTATTGTGTCAAGACCTACTTGGTGTGGGCTTTGTACTCTTAGTGAGTAGAGTTTATAATTGTGGTTATTTGTGTAAAACTCTTTGTGAGTTAGCCACTTGTGTAATTACTTTTCTTAGTGAAGTTATTAAAAATCCTTGTGTGAAGCTCAAGGTAGTGGACGTAGATTCTTTGTGAATCGAACCACTCTAAATCACGTGTCTTGCTTTCCTTGTTTTTATTTGTGCTCCATTTTCTCCAAACTTCAAATACAAGTTTCACTTTCAAGAATTTTGAAAATAAAAAGAAGCCACTTTTATAAAAACCCAATTCACCCCCCCCCTCTTGTGTTTTTCACATACTTAAAAGCGAATGAGACATCCGGGCGAGTGCATATCATGGCATACATAATAGAACCAATGGCTGAAGCATGTGGGATCTTACTCATGCGCTCTTGGTTCTCCTTTGTGGAAGGTCCTTGAGATCTGCTGAGTTTAATGCCATGTGACATGGGCAAAAATCCCTTTTTGGAGTCTTGCAAACTGAACCGTTTCAGTACCTTGTCAATGTATCCACTCTGGCTTAGGCCAATCATTTTGTTAGATATATCTCTATAGATTATTATACCCAAAATGTATGTATCCTCACCTAAGTCTTTCATGGAAAAGCACTTCCCCAACCAAGCTTTTACGCTTTGTAATGTGGAGATGTCATCCACATAAAGCACAAGGAACACTACTGCATTATTAGTTACTTTCTTATAAACACAAGGCTCGTCTTCATTTTTTATGAAACCAAATTCTTTAACACGTTCATCAAAGCGACGATTCCAGCTTCGAGATGCTTGCTTCAATCCATAAATGGACCTTTGAAGCATACACACTTTGCTAGGATTTGATGGATCAACAAACCCCTCAGGTTGTGTCATATACACATCCTCGAGAAGGTTTCCATTAAAAAATGCAGTCTTAACGTCCATTTTCCATATCTCATAGTCATAATATGCGGCTATGTCAAGTAAAATCCTAATAGACTTTATCATAACGACAGAAGAAAAGGTTTCGCCATAGTCAATACCATGAACTTGTCTATAACCTTTAACTACTAGTCGAGATTTAAAAGTGTGTACATTACCATCCATGTCGGTTTTCTTTTTGAAACACCATTTGTTATCAATGACCTTACACCCTTCGGGTGGACCATAGTCCACACTTGGTTATCGTACATGGATTGCATCTCACACTTCATAGCTTCCAGCCACTTATCTGACTCAGAACTACAAATTGCCTCTTTTTAGGTAGAGGGTTCATCTTTATCAATCAATTCAATATGATGATCATCAGTCACGAGAAATCCATATCGCTCAAGCTGTTGATGTACCCGACTTGACCTCCTTAGGCCTTATGTCAAAGATTGAAGCTCAGTATCAACACGTGAGCTTGCTTGAACTTCCAAAGTTGGTTCAGATGTTGTTTGGGGATCTTGAATTTCCTCATATGGATTTTACTCCCATTATCCTCTTTGGAAATAAATTCCCTTTCAAGGAATAAACCATTTCGAGCAACAAACACATTGTTCTCTGATGGAAGATAGAAGTAATATCCTTTAGTTTCTTTAGGATATCCCACAAACAAACACTTGTCAGATTTCGGGGCGAGTTTATCAGATAATAAGCGTTTTACATACGCCTCGCATCCCCAAATTTTGAGAAATGACAAACTAGGTCGTTTCCCAGTCCATATCTCATATGGAGTTTTCTGAACCGCTTTAGAAGGAACTCCTTTCAATATAAATGCAGCAGTTTCTAGGGCGTAGCCCCAAAAGGAAATTGGAAGACTTGTTTGACTCATCATAGATCGAACCATATCTAGTAAGGTGCGATTCCTCCGTTTCGATACTCCATTGCATTGTGGTGTGCCAGGAGGAGTTAATTGTGAAACAATTCCACAACCTCTAAGATGTTCGTCAAACTCTTGGTTAAGGTATTCGCCACCTCGATCTGATCGAAATATCTTAATACTTTTACCAAGTTGATTTTGTACTTCATTTTGAAATTCTTTGAATCTTCCAAAAGATTCTGATTTATGTTTCATTAGATAGACGTAGCCATATCTGCTGAAATCATCTGTGAATGTGATGAAGTACTGAAACCCTTCTCTAGCACTTATGTTTATTGGTCCACAAACATCTATATATATGAGGCCCAACAAATCAGAAGCTCTCTCACTTTGTCCAGTAAAGGGAGCTTTAGTCATTTGGCCTAACAAGCAAGAATCACATGTCTCATAAGACTTGAAGTCAAATGATGTCAAAATTCCATCTTTATGGAGTTTTGATATGCGTTTCTCGTTGATGTGTCCCAAACGACAATGCCAAAAGTAGGTTTGGTTTAAGTCATTTGATTTAAACCTCTTGGTATTAATGTTATAGATGGGCCTTTTAATGGATTCATCGAGGTTAAGAATATAGAGCCCATTCATCAATGAGGCATCTCCATAGAAAATACGATCTTTGTGAATGGTGCAAATTTTATTTATAATATTTAATTCAAAGCCTTCAATATTCAAACAAGAAACTGAAATAATATTCCTACTCAAAGTTGGAACATAAAGACAATTATTCAGTTCTATTATAAGGCCACTTGGCAAAACTAAATTAAATGTCCTGATAGCTACAGCAACAACTCTTGCTCCGTTCACTACTCTCAGGTCCACTTCTCATTTTGCCAGTGATCTACTCCTTTTGAACCCCTCCACATTTGCACAAATGTGAGATCCACAACCGGTATCTAATACCCATGAAGTAGGAGCAGACATGTTAATTTCAATAACATAAATACCTGGAGAGACAGTCAAACTGGCTTTCCCCTTTTTCTTCTTTTCCAAATAGAGCTTGCAGTTCCGTTTCCAATGACATGGTTCATTGCGATGGAAGCAAACTCCCTCCTTTGGTGCCTTGGCCTTGGGTTTGGGCTTGTTATTTCCTTTGCCCTTCTTAGCCATGGGCTTACCCTTTCCTTTTTTCTTGAAATTCCCTTTTTGAACCATTAAGACTTCAGGGGTCTTCTTAATGTTCAGTTCAGGATGCTTAAGCATCCCGTGTATCTCGTGTATGGTCTTCTCCATGGCATGCATGTTGAAGTTCACCACAAATTGGTCATACTCCGGTGGGAGTGAGCCCAATATCATATATGTGGCCATGTGACCTACGGGAGCCCCAAGCTTCTTAAGTTGGTCAAGATAACCCTTCATTTTAAGAACATGTGCACTTACAGAGGTGTCAGGGGCCATCTTGCAACTATTCAACCCATTAGTGGTGAGGAATCTTTCTTGACGGGCTTGCTCTTGGAACATTTCCTTGAGATGGCCCATCATCTGGAAAGCCTCAACCCCTTCAAACTGTTTCTGAAGGTCAGTGCTCATTGTGACTAACATGCTAACATGAGACAAGTCACATCGTTAGAGTCATCACAATGCTTCTTCCAAGCATCTATTTCAGCTCTAGGGGCGTTGTTTACAGGCTGTTCAGGAATATCCGTATCAAGAATGTATAGCTTTATTTCCTGCTTAAGGACAATCCTTAAGTTGCGGGCCCAATCAAGGAAATTGGTCCCGCTCAGTTTTTCCTTCTCAGGGACGGATCGCAATGAATTGTGTGAAGTGTTGGTTGCCATTATCTACATTGAATTATTTGCAAAGTTATTAGTTTTTGAGCAAAAACCTTTCCACAATTTCAACACTTGATAAATGGTGGAAAATAACATTTTACGATAGTTACAAGTTAGCTTTGGCTTATCCCTATAATTAAAGTAAAATCAACCCATGGGAATGGCATCTATATGTCCCGGCTATTTCCCATTTTATGCCCTAGGCTCAAAACCATTTTGGTAGCCTAGTTAAGTCGAACCATGTCTAAGTATATGGAAATCACTATTTTCCCATCTCCTGCTGCTTAGATAACCACTTATCTGTTGCTTTGGCAAGCAGACAAAATGATGATCCAAGCTCAAGGAGTGCTTAGGATATGGTAGGCATTTTAAGTCTTAATTAAAACAATTTAATGTGACTTATAAAAAATCAAGCTCCATAAGACATAAAATAAGCATCACATGCAAGATATAAAGCGTAAATGTAAACATGAGATAGCATGGCCTAATCCTATGATGACTCCCACGAGCCTTGTGGGAGTCAAGGGTCAATCTAAGTCAATATCCATCTCATGAATAAAGTCTTCGATCCAGCGTCCTCCAGTCTTGTTACATAATTGCATGGGCATACCCAGCCTTCAATGTAAAGCAGTAAAACTAGCCTAAGAAAGCAATTACAATTTTACATCAGGAAAAATGATTCGCAGGTCGTATTATAAAATTACAACCCAATTATATGTAAAACAATAAGGGTATAGTAGGCCATGCTATTCACCATGCTATAACTCACATAAAGCATAATGAAATAAAAGCGAGTACATATACAAAGTCTTAGGTCAGCGAAACGAATTCTTCACAACTTTTCAAAATCAGCTATCAAACTTGGTTGTTCGGTGATCAAACATGCTAGCTGCCCCGAATTCTTCATACTTAGGGCATCAGCTACTCGATTAGCTTTCCCGAGATGGTAGCAAATCGTGAGGTCATAGTCCTAAAGTAGTTATAATCATCGCCTTTGTCTCATGTTGAGATCCTTTTGAGTGAAAAGGTACTTCAGGCTTTGGTGGTCGGTAAACACCTCACAAAGTTCACCATAAACGTAGTGTCTCCAAATATTCAATGCAAATACCACCGCTGCCAACTATAAATCATGTGTCGGGTAGTTCTTCTCATATGGCTTCAACTGTCACGGAGCGTAGTCAATTACCTTACCATTTTGCATAAGTACACACTCCAGGCCTATGCCTAATGCATCATTGTAGATAGTAAAATCCTAGTCTCTTCGTGTAGTGCCAAAATATGTGTTGTAGTCAGTCGCTCTTTCAACATCTGAAAACTTTCTTCACAATCTGAACCCCATTCAAACTTCACCCGTTTCTGTGTCAACTTTGTCATCGGTGCAGCAATTCTGGAGAAATCTTCAACAAACTTACGGTAATACCCGGCTAACCCCAGAAAACTTCAGATTTCTGCCATTGTCTTCGGTCTAGGCCAATCAACCATCGCTTCTATCTTACTTGGATCCACTGATACCCCTTCAGCTGATACCACATGTCCCAAAAATGTTACACTTCTCAACCAGAATTCACACTTGCTAAACTTAGCGTACAACTTCTCTTTTCTCAAAATTTCCAATGCCACTCCAAAATGTTCTTAGTGAGCTTCATCCGACAGCCAGTATATCAGAATGTCGTCGATGAAAACCACCACGAACTTGTCTAGACAATCCCTGAACACCCGATTCATCATGTCCGTGAATTCCGCCGGTGCATTAGTCATACTAAAAGGCATAACAAGGAACTCATAATGTCCATACCGGTTCGAAAGACACTTTTAAGAATGTCTTCGGGTTTGATCCTAAGCTTATTGTAGCCCGATCTTATGTCGATCTCAGAGAATACCTTCGCACATTTCAACTGATTGAAAAGGTCGTCGATGCGAGGAGAGGATATCGGTTCTTAATTGTTATCTTGTTCAGCTCCCGACAATCTACACACATTCTCATATTCCCATCTTTCTTCTACACAAATAAAACCGGAGCGCCCCAAGGTGAGACACCTGGTCTTACTAACTTCTTGTCAAGAAGTTCTTGGAGCTGATCCTTCAACTCCCACAACTCAGCAAATGCCATACGATAGGGGCCTTAGAGATTGGCTCCGTACTAGGTTGAAATAGGATCTCAAAATCAAATTTTCGGGCTAGTGGAATACCCGGCAAATCATCAAAAAAAATATCCTCGTACTCTCTCGCTACAGGCACGTCCTCAAGAGGGACTTCCTTCTTATCATCCTTCAGCACTGCATAAGCCAGAAAAGCTTCACAACCCTTTTTGATAAACTTCTTCGCCTTCATCGCTGAAGTCACAGACATGATACAACCACTCTTCTTCTTATTAGAACCCGGGAACTCTACCACTTCATTTTCCCCAACTGTAAACTGAACTTTCCTTTCTCGACAATTCACTATTGCATGATGTGCAGATAGCCAGTCCATACCCATAATTACTTAAAAATCTACCATCGGTAACTGTATAAGGTCAACTTCTAGTACCTTATGTAAGCCTTAAGGGATAAATGATCAATCTTTTTTTATGATAACAAACCATTGATAGTTCTAATGTTTGGGTGAGCATGTTCTTAATGATAGGATTCTTAGCTCTCACACCGACATTGATGAAAATGGTAAGTTAGCTTCTTGTGTAAACCAAGGTATGCATATTACACACAAGAAAGTTATACTTTGCAAGACTCCATAGTCAGGACTTAGCCACACTCGTACTGAAGTTTCATATTGAGGATCATTAATGTGCTCCACAGGTTTATCCTTAGTGATAAAAAAAATCAGATGTTGAGTGGTAAGGAAAAACATAATTTTTTTCTTCCACTACTTAAAGTTGCTACGACCCTTAAACTTCTCGAGTTTGCCAAGCTGACCAAACCGAATTGGTCGGTTTGACATGGCAGCCACAAACGGTAGAAAGACGGTCTCAGTATCGCCTCTATGATTCATGAAAGAGGGAGCCACAGTAGTTCAAACTCTAACTGAAAGATTTTCGGAACCAGAACCAATGTCTATTATAGCAGGTTGGTGTGTCACTTCTCTGATTCCCGAAAGATGGAACCACAGTAGTTGACATAAGGAATGGTGTGTCGCCTCAGAATCTGATCCTTATGATCCACTAACTTTACCGGTACTTCTTGGTATGACAAGTCTTCCCGAAGTTCTAAAGATTCCACTTCCAAACGGGTATTTCCAAAGGTTTGAGTAGGCCAGCGGGTCTTTGATGTTCCGCTTTTACTTGTTGACAAACCAAACACTTAGCAATGAAATCTGCTATGTCCCGTATCATGCTTTTCCACCAAAACCTATAAATCTCGATACATCTTTGTAGCCCCAGGATACATTGACAACTTGGAACTTTGAGCTTCTTACATAATTTCTGTTATCAACCCCAATTTAGATGGCACACACATCCAACCACCCCGATACCTCAAACTACCGTATTTGTGAATCCCAAAATTTGAATCTTCACCCGGTTGTACCATATTCCGTTCATCTTCCAAATCTTGATAATCTTTTTGCCCCTCTTTTATCCCAATAAAGAGTGTTGGTTGAGCTACCAAAGTTACCAAGATGTTATTGGTTGACTCAACGACCTCCAAACTCAATTTTTCAAAATCAGCTATCAAACTTGGTTGTTCGGTGATAAAAACATGGTTGTTCGGTGATCAAACATGCTAGATGCCCCGAATTCTTCCTACTTAGGGCATCAACTACCCGATTAGCTTCCCCGGGATGGTAGCTAATCGTGAGGTCATAGTCCTTCAGTAGTTCCAACCATTGCATTTGTCTCATGTTGAGTTCCTTTTAGGTGAAAAGATACTTCAGGCTTTGGTGGTTGGTAAACACCTCTCATGGTTCACCATAAACGTAGTGTCTCCAAATCTTTAATGCAAATACCATCGCTGCTAACTCTAAATCATGTGTCGGGTAGTTCTTCTCATATGGCTTCAACTGCCTTGGAGTATAGGAAATTTACCTTACCATTTTGCATAAGTACACACCCTAACCCCATGCCTAATGCATCACTGTAGATAGTAAAACACACTGTCTCTTCGTGTAATGCCAAAATAGGTGTTGAAGTCAGTCGCTCTTTCAACATCTGAAAACTTTCTTCACAATCTGAACCCCATTCAAACTTCACCCGTTTCTATGTCAACTTTGTCAACGGTGCAACAATTCTGTAGAAATCTTCTACAAACTTTCGGTAATACCCGTCTAACCCCAGAAAACTTCGGATTTCTGCCACTGCCTTCGGTCTAGGCCAATCAACAATAGCTTCTATCATACTTGGATCCACTAATACCCTCTTCAACTGATACCACATGTCCAAAAACTGTTACACTTCTCAAGTCGATCCTAAGCTTATTATAACCCGATCTTAAGTCGATCTAAGAGAATACCGTCGCACATTTCAACTGATCGAAAAGGTCGTCGATGCGAGGGAGGGGATATCGGTTCTTAATTGTTATCTTGTTCAGTTTTCGATAATCTGCACACATTCTCATAGTCCCATCCTTCTTCTTCACAAATAAAACCGGAGCGCCCCAAGGTGAGACACTCGGCCTTATGAAGTTCTTGGAGCTGATCCTTCAACTCCCTCAACTCAGCAGGTGTCATTCGATAAGTGCCTTAGAGATTGGCTCCGCACCAGGTTGATGTAGAATCTCAAAATCAATTTTCCGGGCAGGTGGAATACCCAGCAAATCATCGGAAAAAACATCCTCGTACTCTCTCACTACATGAACGTCCTCAAGACGGACTTCCTTCTTATCATCCTTCAGCACTGCATAAGCCAGAAAAGCTTCGCAACTCTTTTTAATAAACTTCCTCTCCTTCATCGCTGAAATCACAGGCATGCTACGACACTTCTTTTTCTTATCAGAACCCAAGAACTCTACCACTTCATTTTCCCCAACTGTAAACTGAACTTTCCTTTCCCAGCAATTCACTATGGCATGATGCGTAGATAGCCAATCCATACCCAGAATTACATCAAAATCTACCATCGGTAACTGTATAAGGTCAACTTCTAGTACCTTAGAGTCTATTTCTACCCGACATCCCTTATGTATCAAGTTAGACTCTAAAACTTTTCCATTAGGTACCATTACTCTATAGGTGTCCAAACAACAAATAAATAATAATAATAATAATAATAATAATAATAATAATAATAATAATAAAACTGATGTACTTGAACGAGAACTAATCACTTCCAACTCATAATATATGTTTTGGATTCAACATTTTTTTTCTTGATTATAATAAAAAGGGAAATCAACGAGTAATAAATTTAAATCACACTCTCCCTCAATCTCATTTAGTTGTCTCAATACAAAAAATTCGTAGACAAAAAAATTATTGAATTTCATAGCATTATAAACACAATCCTTGTTAACATCCTAATCAATAGTGATAAATATCTTTTGCTTTATTATGAAATTCCTTTGCTCCTTTTGCTTTATTATGTCGGCCATCCAAAAAGACTCCAAAAAGACTTTAATTGAAATATCATATCCAAAGCAGACTTGTTGCTGTGCATTACCACTCTTTTTTTTTCTTTTTTTTTTTAATATTCAAAACTTACTATTGCTCTCAAACTTTGATATCAAGGCAAATTAGAGAGGAGTGAGAAAGATCAAATTGTGGTGTCTATATGTGATATCTGTAATTTTTACTTACGTGATATTTGATATTTATTTAAATTTTTCGCAATTAATTGTATAGATTTAATTTATTTTGTATAATTATATGATTGTGTGTTTACTTATTTGTACAGCATTTTACGTGTTACTTTTGTGTATTTTTATTGAAGGCATTTCGCACGCATATCATAATTTAAGAATTTAACTCTGATCCATCTTTTTTTTCTTTTTCTATGCCCGAAGGCGATTGCCCCCGAGGGGGAAGAGCGGAGTACCCTAGATCAGGGAAATTGTAGCGTGCCCCATGCCTGGGGAGGGAGCTTAGCCTCACCAGAGGAGGAAGAGAACGCCTCACCAGAGGAGGAGATTTATTATTGCCCCATAGTGCGGGGAGAAGGTGTCGAACTTGGGAACTTTCGGTCCCAAGCCAAAGACTTACCCACTTGGGCAAGCCTTTTGTTGACAACTCTGATCCATCTAGACGAGTAATTTAATTAAGTGTGTATTAAAATAGGAAATAAATAATAAAATAAAGAAAGAGAAAGACGTGTGCCGAGGGAAGAGAGAAAGTGTTAGTGGGTCTCTACGGGGATCCGCGCGCAGCATAAAAAATAAAAAGGAAAGGTAATACAGGTCGAACTGGCTCCAATGCGGAAAGGGAAATGGTCCGGCCAAGCTGAGGGACGTTAGATTTTGTACTTTTGATTTAACGGCTGTATTAAAGAAGGGGTATTTAGAGATAAACTTTGAGAGTTTTTTTTGGTGGGAAAATGAAATTTTAAATTGTAGTGTTCAGAATAACAGAACATGTGTTCATTAATCAAAAACATGTGTTCACCTGAACAAAAATATGTGTCCACCGAACAAAAACATGTGTTCAATAATCAAGAACATGCGTTCACAGAACAAGAACATGTGTTCACCGAATAAAAACATGTGTTCACAATATACAAGAACATGTGTTCATTGCGTGTTCTTGTAGAAATGTGACTTTTTGCTTTTTCAGCCGATTTTTTTGACTTCGAAAACCCAACCAATGTGACGGTTGCGTGTTTTCCTTATTTTTTTTCTTTTTTTATTTATTTGTAAAAATTACATATGTACTATTTTAACCCTCTTTTAAATCATAACCATCGATTCATTTTAAATCAACTTTTCCCAGCGTGTCCCGCACGTGCAGAACTTTGAGCGTTACGCACAAGAACCGAACTGAATACGGGTAACAGGGGATTTCTTGGATAAGGGATTTGGAATTAAAAAGAAGGCAATTGTGGGGATTCTCCCTTCTAGGGAAACGGGTACGCAACAAAACATAATAAAAAATTAAAAAAAAAAAAGAAAGAAAGAAAGCGAGAGGTAGGGGCGGCTCTCACAGCCGCGTGTAAATAGAAGAAAGAGAAAGAGAAAAAGGGTCAAGCAATGTCGAGCCAATCATGCAGTGGACTGCCTGGGGAATCGTGCAGCCAGAAAAAGAAATCGCAAAACAAAATTTTGATCAATTTCGACACGGTAATTGAAGGGATTTCGAAATTAAGTTTTCATCGTTAGATGTACCGAATGGAAGATATTCGAAGGAGTTTCGAGGGAACGCAGACGAAGCGTAGTTCGAATACCAAGTACGAAGTTATCGCTCCGCGATTGGATCCGCCCTTACTGATTACGGATTTTTATGTTTATCGCATTCGTAAGAGATGGGGGACCCTTTTCCACTAGTAATATTTATTCTGAATTACTGTTTAATTTTGAGATACTGTTCTAACATGTTTATTGTGTTTCGGGAATAATAAATTGCATAAACTGCTAGATTAATTGATTCCTAAATTATTGGGTAAATTGAGCATGTCGTATAAATTGCTTTCACTAATTGTTGTACTCACATAAACTGTTTCTGTACTATTTTGTATCTGTTCTGTAAATGCCTCTTTTTAATTACATTTGGGTCGTGTTTGGAGTCGTCTAATTGATGTCCTTGTTTTGTCCTAATTGGTTTGGTCGACTGAGTCGTCGCCCTATTGAGCTCATATCTAGGATCCCTAGTCAGTAGGTTCAGTCTATTTTTTGTCATGCTCTCTGTTCTGTGACCCCAAGAGGTCTTCTTCTCTATTCTCTCCTGTTGCCCATACTTAATTGGGCTAATCATTAGGTACGGTAGTGTTTTTGTGGAGTCCCTGGTTGGGGATGATGAGATATTTAAGGATGGATTTTAAAATCTGTCCCGTAGTTTGGGGGAGAATTCGAACCCACGAGTCTGCTGAAACCGTCCTAGTTTTGTTGATAACTGGGACCACTGCTGTTATTACTAGAGATCAGATATGCGAGCTCATGTGGTGGGAGTTTGTCATAGCCTTAACGATGTTCTAAGTATCTAAGACGAGTATCTGATTGGGTGTATCGGATGGGCAACGCGTGGTGCTTGTCGTGTACTCGGTTATTGAATCGTTTAAGTGCGAAGAATGTTGTTAATTGCTTAAGTGTTGCATTATATGTGTCCATCCTTGTTTGGGTCTTTAATTGGTATTTGTTGGAGTCTTTTTGGTCGCATATGAGTTGGTACTATTTTGGGTGCACTTGGCACAAGTTTAAAACTAATTTTTCTGAAGTTCGCAAGCCGCGGACTAACCATTCGTCCTCAGAAAGGCAGTGGCCATGGACGGACATTCGTCCGCAAGTATCCACTGACGATGCTTCGTCTACAATTGTTCTGTTCTGTCCATTCTGTTCTGTGTTCTGAGTCATGTGGGACTTGCGTAGTGTTCTATGATGGGTACCTATTGTGTCACATTTTATTCCAAAAAGGGGTATTTTGGGAAACGGACATCTGCATTATCTGTATCTGATTACTGCTATTTCCGTTTCCGTTCTGTCTCTATTGTTATTATTACTGTTTTAGGTCCCCCCCACTGAGCATCGAAGCTTAGTCCATCCGCTTTTGTTGTTTCAGGTTTTGTAGATGTTGATTCTACCTTTGATGGCGATGCTTGGGAAGGGGATTACGAAGAGTGGTCTTAATTGGATTAGTTCACACTTGTTATTTTATTTGTAGTTATTTATTTTCGAACTTGTAGTTCCTTTCAGATGTAATAACGTAGACATACCTCTTCTTTCAGAATAATGCTTCCACTAGAGCTTTTATTACTATTTATTGATTTATCTATTGAACTCCTTTATTTTAGTAATTTCTAACTGTGGCTTAGGTGCTTCATTAACCAATAGGGCACTGCCATGTTATCATTCCGAAGACGGAGTGTGACACTATACGACACATAGTCAAATCCATAAGAAGATATAAACGGAAAATTCAGTCCTACAATAATGTGACCTCACAGTCTCTTTACAATAATTAAATGGAGTATATATACAGATTTGAACTCCACTCAATATATATGAAGGATTATAGGCTAATTCTATAAGAATAGTTTTAGGATTGAGTGACCTTTAAACTAAGTAATTTTTTACACAAATCATTAGGTGATTAGAAAATCTATTTTTCTGTTTTATTAGTAATAAAATACAAAACTCGAGGAAATTAAACTATATTATACTACCTGCATTTGTAGTAGATTGTCCTAGTTTATACATAAAGGAAGAAGACAACCAAGAAAACTTAGTTGGTTTAGATTTCCTTTTTCAACTATATTCTCTTGTATATCTTTTACCTTATCTCAATGTCATATTAATTACGCACCATCATAACAAATAATAAAAGTTAAGATTACAATGAACAAAATGTATTTTAATAATTAACTAATCAAATTTATAATAATTTATTTTAATTACACAATATAACTAAATGCTTATGAGTAAAAGATAATGGGCATGCTTTCTATTATTGGAGTTTTTTTTAACTTGCTGGGAAAAAAACTTTTTTCTAAAAAAAAAACTTTACAATATTCATTGATATTTTCTCATTTGGTGAAAGAAAAAACCTCACTGATAAATTAAATAAATCTTCTTCGAGAATCCAGAGTGAGAAATAACAAATGAAAAAATATTTTTATATGATTTTTTGTACTTAACATATATTATATTATGGATTTTCAGTATAAAAAAAAAAAGACCAGTATATACTAACAATCTTAAGTTCAATATCATTTTTTTTATGTTATTTTTCTACTGCAATTTCTATTAATTAATTAATAACTTGTGTTCTTTTTTTATTATAGTAATGGCGAATTTTGAAAACCAACCTGCTGCAATAGACATTGGTTATGGTTCCTGAAATGTTTCGGTTGGAGTTTCAACTATTGTGATTCCCCATTTCACATGAGCTAATTTTCACATGATATCAGAGCTAATTTTCACATGGTATCAGAGCGGGCCCTTAGGCGGGATGATAGACTCATAATGCCCAAGTGAGCTCTAATGGTCACCGTACGACCCAAGAAGGGCGGTGGGGCTTAATTGACTCCCACCTCGATGTGAGGAGGAGTGTTGAAATATGAAGTCTCACATCGAGTGCCTAAGGAAAATCCAAATAATTTATAAGTTAATGGGCTAACACCTCTCATTACCAATTGATTTTGAAAGGATATGGAGGCTCATGGGCTAATTTTCACAGTAATTCCAAGGGTATAGTAAATTTTATATGTGGTTCAGAATATTTGATTAAAATTGCCCCTGAAAATTTTGTACGTCATACTGTTGCAGTTTTTCGCTTAAAAGTTTCGTCTTCTTCATCACAAGATCCATAGCCCTGTGGGGAGATAGATGGCCTGCCCACAACCAAGAGTTTGTGGGTTCGATACCCAACTCATACAAAAAGGAAGGATTTAATTTCATATTCTTTGTTCCTCTTGTGTGGGTTCTTATACTCCCCTTTTTGGGGCACCAGCTAGCCGGGCTTCTATTACTCCCCCTTATGGGGCACCCGCTCAGCCGGGCTTCTATCCGCCCTACATGGGCTCCTCCTCTGGTGAGGTCCACTAAAAAATAAAATAAAAACTCCCAGTATCTGGAAGCATAAATTCTTTGAAGTTTTCCTACGCGAGAAGTCTGGGGAATATCTATTTCAATTTCATTCTATGATTCCCTCCAACAATTATACAAATTCCTTGCATTAAAAGCGTAGAAATATGTCTTATACTGTTGTTCCTCTGAAACCTTATCTTCAGAAAATTATTGTTTCATCTAAAGTCAAAATGCTCAATATATATCATGAAAATATCTTGCCAAACACCTAACTTCCCACAAAGACTAGGATCCAGCGATTAGAGTAAGTATCTTTTTAACCGGTACGGCTAAATGAATCATAATTATATGTATCCTAATGTCATGGATAGTCATAGTAAAAATTACTAGCAGCTTAAAGCGAAGAGGTACACCATATAATATATATCTATACCTATAAATATTCGATTTTTTTTTATCTATTATTACAATTAAGTACATATTTGTATTCTTTTTTCATCTAAAAAACTCTGAATTTTTTTTACTGAGACGAGTCAACTCGCCGAGAACATTTGAGTCGAAACTAATTTGACAATTTTTTTGAACTGTTGTAACGGTGTCTCGTTTTTATTTTAAAATTCACCGATACAATTATGATTTAGCATGGTCAACTCGAACTCTCCCGAAACATTGAACCATAGACGGAATACATCTAGTTCTATGTGGTCAAGAGAAATCTGTCGACAAGATTCTCACAACTGTCATATTAAGAAATTGAAGAGCTTAAAGTACATTAAAAAAAACAAAACAGAGATTAGATAGAAATAACAATTACTTGTATTGGAGAATATTGTTATTTACCTGAGGAAATCAGAATTGAAAATTCTGATAACATTTTGTATAAAATTATAAAAAACTGATGTAGTTGAACGGGAACTACTCACGGGAACTACTCACTTCTAACAAAAATTATAAAAAGCGCACTCTCTCAATCTCATTTAGTTGTCTCAATACAAAAAATTCGTAGACCAAAAAATTGTTGAATTTCATATCATTATAAACAAAATCCCTGTTAACATCCTAATCAATAGTGATAAATATCATTTGCTTTATTATCAAATTCCTTTGCTCCTTTTGCTTTATTATGTCGGCCATTAAAAGCAAAAGGATGATAAATCCTGTTCCAAGAGTATGTAATAGGGCTGCCCATTTTCTTGCAAAATGGGCTAGAACAAATCTTAGATTAGGCATTATCCCTCTGAAATCTATACCTAAAGAGGTATGGTGTGATGAACAATCTTGTGGTTTTTTGGATGAGATGGAAATGTTTATAAAGTTTGAAATTTGCATAAAAAAAATAAAATGTCGGCCATTAAAAAATACTTTAATTAAAATATCATATCCAAAGGAGACTCGTTGACGTGCATTACCACACGTTTTTTTTTTTTTTTTTTTTTATATTCAAAACTTACTATTGCTCTCAAACTTTGATATCAAGGCAAATTAGAGAGGGGTGAGAGAGATCAAATTGTGGTGTCTATACGACACATAGTCAAATCCATAAGAAGATATAAACAGAAAATTCAATCTTATAATAATTGGCCCTACAGTCTCTTTACAAAAATTAAATGAAATATATATACAGATTTGAACTCCACTCAATATATATGAAGGATTAAAAGCTAATTCTATAAGAATAGTTTTAGGATTGAGTGACCTTTAAACTAAGTAATTTTTTTACACAAATCATTAGATGATTAGAAAATCTATTTTTCTGTTTTATTAGTAATAAAATACAAAACTCGAGGAAATTAAACTATATTATACTACCTGCATTTGTAGTAGATTGTCCTAGTTTATACATAAAGGAAGAAGACAACCAAGAAAACTTAGTTGGTTTAGATTTCCTTTTTCAACTATATTCTCTTGTATATCTTTTACCTTATCTCAATGTCATATTAATTACGCACCATCATAACAAATAATAAAAGTTAAGATTACAATGAACAAAATGTATTTTAATAATTAACTAATCAAATTTATAATAATTTATTTTAATTACACAATATAACTAAATGCTTATGAGTAAAAGATAATGGGCATGCTTTCTATTATTGGAGTTTTTTTAACTTGCTGGGATAAAAACTTTTTTGTAAAAATAAAATAAAAAAATGTGTGGTAATGCACAGAAACAAGTCTCCTTTGGATATGATATTTCAATTAAAGTCTTGTTTATGGCCGCCGACATAATAATGCAAAAGGCACAAAGGAATTTTATAATAAAGCAAAGGATATTTATCACTAATGATTAGGATGTTAACAGGCTAGCTCCCGGCTTCTATGCGGGACACCTTTTATTCCGTGCAGTGCGGGACACGCCTTTAGGCGTCGAATGAAATTTTTTAACCGTTCAGATCTTGAGAGATTTTTTTTTTTTTAAATCAGTTGCAACTTTTCTCTCTCCAGATCTGGACCGTTCAAAATTCCATCTGACGGTTGAGATTGTTCTGCACGTGCGGAACTTTGGATGTTCCGCATAGGAACCGGGCTGTGTTAACAAGGATTTTGTTTATAATGTTATGAAATTCAACAATTTTTTGGTCCACGAATTTTTTTGTATTGAGACAGCAAAATGAAACTGAGGGAGAGTGTGCTTTAAATTTATTGCTTGTTGATTTCTTTTTTATTATAATCAAGAAAAAAGTTTTTAATCCAAAACATATATTATGAGTTGGAAGTGATTAGTTCCGGTTCAACTACATCCGTTTTTTTATTTATTATTATTTATTGCTTGTGGACAATGTGAGCTAAATTTTATACAAAATGTGATGAGAATTTTCAATTCTTATTTCCTCAGGAAGAGAACAGTATTTTTCAATACAAGTAATTGTTATTTCTATCTAATCTCTGTTTTGTTTTGGTTACTGTACTTTAAGCTCCTCAATTTCTTAATATGACAGTTGTGAGAATTTTGTCGACAGATTCCTCTTGACCACATAGAACTGGATGTATTCCATCTATGGTTCAATGTTTCGGGCTAGTCCGAGTTGACCAGGCTGAATTATAATTGTATCGGTGAATTTCAAAATAAAAACGGGACACTGTTACAACATTCAAAAAAAATTGTCAAATCAATTCCGACTCAAACAGTCTCGGCGAGTCAACACGAGTTGACTCGTCTCAGTAAAAAAATCTCAGAGTTTTTTCCTGTATGGTTTCTGATGATGAATCCTATTCCGCTAGAGTTTCCATACTAGGCTCCGTCAACATTGAGATTAAAGAAGCCTTCATTCAGAGGCTGCCATTTATAATTAGTTTTCTCCTTAGGATTGTTGGGGTGTTTTCCCTTATCACCTGGTGAAAACATTTTTGCCTTCCCTTTAAGAACGTATTTTATCTTATCAACATTGGGAATAGGTTGGTTACTGCTAGGTGAGCCTAAAGATAGGGAAGTGGCATTGATTAAGGCAATATTGGCTACCTCTTGAGGGGTTTGTCGTTTTCTGTCTTTGATGGAAAACGACAAACCCCTCAAGAGGTAGCCAATATTGCCTTAATCAATGCTCCGCTGAGTATAGTACCATTTTTTCCTTATCTTTAGGCTCACCTAGCAGTTGCCAACCTATTCCCAATGTTGATAAGATAAAAATACGTTCTTAAAGGGAAGGCAAAAATGTTTTCACCAGGTGATAAGGGAAAACACCCCAACAATCCTAAGGAGAAAACTAATTATAAATGGCAGCCTCTGAATAAAGGCTTCTTTAATCTCAATGTTGACGGAGCCTAGTATGGAAACTATGGCGGAATAGGATTCATCATCAGAAACCATACAGGAAATTTCGAAGCAGGAGCGGCACAATTTGCCCCCAACTTACCCAGCTCGAAATGTACTTAAACAAAGGCTCTACTGGAAGGACTTCGTTTTGCTGTGCAGAAATGATATCAACCGTTATTTATTGAAAGTGACTGCCAAACGCTAGTCAATCAAGTCCATCAAGAAGAAGAAGAAGATTTGTCCCCATTAGGCCACATTGTTAGTCAAATAAGAATTTTGTTGGGGGCTAGTATAGTTAATTTATCTTTTGCGCACATAATTTGTAATATTTCTGCTGATAGATTAGCTAATTACGCAATGAGGCTTAAAGCCTCTTTTCAATGGTTTAGAGAACCACCGAGTTTTCTCCTACCAAATGTACTCCATGATATCATTAAATGATATACTAAAACAACTTTTATTCAAAAACAAAAAAGGTATAGGCATATATTATATGGTGTATCTCCTCGCTTTAAACTGCTAGTGATTTTTACCATGACTATCATGACATCAGGGTACATATAGTTATGATTCATCCGGCAGTAACGGTTAAAAAAATACTCACTCTAATATCTGGATCGTAGTCTTTGTGGGAAGTTAGGTGTTTGGCAAGATATTTTCATGATATATTCAGCATTTTGACTTTAGATGAAACAATAATTTCTGAAGATACGGTTTCAGAGGAACAACAGTATAAGACATATTTCTACGCTTTTAATGCACGGAATTTGTATGTTGAAAGGAATCATAGAATGAAATTGAAATAGATATTACCCCGACTTCTCGTGGAGGAAAACTTTCAAAGAATTTATGCTTCTAGATACTGTGAGTTGTTTGCTTGAAGGGACGAAGATAGTACTTTTAGATTGGAGGCGAAAAACTGCAACAGTATATCTCATAAAATATTAGGAGCAAATTTTAAGCTACATATAAAAGTTACTATATCCTTGGCATTCCCTATCATTGCTTGAAGATAGGATTGAAAATTTGACCAAAAAATGTTTTCTTTGGACAAAATTTCCATGTATATGTTTTCCTCCGTGGAAAATTAAAAATTATATTCCCTCCTTTTCTAAATATAAGACTCTTTAAACAATTTTAGAAAATTAAGAAACTTGTCATTTTCACCTAAAGTTCCAATATTACCCCTCTCTTTCTTCTATAGCATAAGAAAAGAAAGGAAAAAATAGGGATGGCAGAGGCCGCAAATAAAAGAAATGCCGAGGGTATAATTGTAATAAATTGTTGACAACTAATGAAAGAGCCTTAAACGGTAATTAATTTGGATACCTATAAATCTCCTAAACGACAATTAAATGGAAATGGAGAGAGTATTTGTTTGTGGTTATGTCCCCATGAGGTATACAGACTACCTGGAAAAAAAAAGTAAAGGCACTTTTCACGAGCATCATCTTGTTCTTAAGTCAGAAGTCAGAGTAAGACAAGGCCTCCCACTAATCGAGCCAGCTGGGTCACCTTGTTTGACCTCCTCCACAATTCCTGTTGGATCGGTAGGTGGAGGCCCTGTGGGCATTGGTAACGCCTTTTTGTGTAGGAGAAGTCAGAGTACTTATTTCGATAGTTTTCTTATTATTATTATTACTTGTAAATTTGATTATTACTAGGTTGGGGGAATGGGGAGATAATGTGTCACATCCCGTAATATGAAGATAACCTGACAACGCCTCATTTATCGATGAGACACCGAACCCATATAAATATATACTAAAAATCCGAATAAATTAAACTTAAAGGATACTCAAACATAGTACTGTCAAAATGGGTATGCCCGCCCGCCCCGTCATGGGCATGTCTTAAATGGGGATGGGCGGGCATGCTCGCTTTTTTCACGGGCCATCAAAAGGGATGTTCGTACCCACCCGCCGAATGCCCGTGGGCAAATGAGCATGCCCGCAACCCTTATTATTAATTTTGTTTTTTAAAAAAAATAGATTAAATCCGAAAAATTCAACAAAATTTATTTCTTTCTCATTCACTTGCAGTTTATAGTTCTGTAAAGGGTAAATAAATTTCCAAAATAGTTCAAGAACAATAAAATAAAAGTCCACAATATTCAAAATAGTTATAAAAAACAATCAAAGTACATAATTTCAAAAATAATTCAAGATCAACTACCCAAAATTAACAAACACATTGATGAAGTCAAAGTAACAAAAAATATATACGTTTTTTTTAATATCCTCTATCTATTGATCTAGATCTTGAACACTAGAAGTATTATTTGAATCCACCTTAGATAATTTCGATTCTTTCTCATCATCTCCACATATAAAACACACACAACTTGAGAAGTTAGAACTTAAAACATTATAGATGGTAAATGGTAAATGGTAAATGATAAATGATAAATAATAAGTTAGAACATAATTTAGTTACCTTCAGAGATGAAATTGTTAATATTTGGGTAATAGAAGTATAGAACGGCTTCAAGGGGTTTTGCCCAAGATATATAGCACGGTTCAACTTTTATCTTGGGCTTTTAGGTTTTTTTTTTCTTGTTTTAGGCTCTCAAGTCTCAACTGTGAAAATTAATCCATATCCAAAATTAAAATAAATAAATAAATAAATAAAGCGGGCATGCCCGGTTGCAACCCGCCCATACCCGCATTGCCCGTTACCCGAACGGGTATGCCCATTAATACCCGCATTTAAATGGGCATAGAATTCATAACCCCATAGCCGCCCATTAAGCTCACGGGGCGGGCATGCCCGTGGGCATATGCCCATTTTGACAGTTCTACTCAAACATCTTACATCATAACTTAAAAAAATAATAAGGTATCTTATTTTTTGCTACAATCCAAATGAAACAACATAGTTCAACTTATAAAACACTAAACATCTATTACATCATATCATAAAACAGTTCAATCGTCGAGTTCCTTCATCCAGATCTCGTCTCGAACCTCCCACACAGGGCATCTACTAAAGCATCTGCAAAAGAGTAAGTAATGAGGTACACTAGCCTAGTAAGTTTCAAGCACTCTTGGGATGAAGCATCAATAGACTCGAAAACATTTTTTCGTTTCCCAAAACATGAAAACATAACTTGACTTTTAAACATCTTTAGAAATTGTGCAACAATCTGCAATTGATTTAACATACCTTAAGAACAGACATAAGTTTGAAAACTGAATAGAAACATCTCAAAAATCGGACCGAACAGACCCCGTATGAAGCTAGCGGACGAACGAACCATTCCATAGTCCGGTTTACTGAAGGTCGTCCGGACGTCAGGTAGTAGCATCAACATTTCCCTTCTGATGAAGGATGATAAGTCTGATCACTGAAGGTCCTCCGGACGTCAGACAATAGCCTCAACATCTCCCTCCGGACGAAGGATAATCAATCTGGTCGACTGGAGGGGGTCGTCTGAGGTTAAAGAATGACATGTTTCAGTGCAAAATAACAAATGAAAGCCAATTTTCTGAAATTATTTTTCAATATCTATTTTATATACCAATTCCAAGAATATGTCACTCCTATTACAAGCAAAATATTCTAATATTTGAATATGTACGTCAGGTTTATCAAGTATAGGGATGGCAATGGACCTTGTTAAATTGGAGATCTGACCCGCTCTAACCCGGTTGGGCGGGGATTCCCCGGATTAAGCTAGGAGTGGGGATGGGGATGGGTAGGAATTTTGCTCCGCTAACTGGGACGGGGCCGGAGGCGGGAGAAATAATATCCTCGCCTCGGCTTGCCCATGCATGAACCGTCTGAGCATAAAATACCTCAAAAAATGACATATACATCAAATTTGGAGAAGATCTCGTGAATCAAATTCTGTTACACCCCAAAACTAGGGTGATGTCTTGGCGGCACTTCATATTCCAATGAAGTACAGAACCAAGCAGAATAACAAAGTTCATTACTAAGCGGAAGCGTTATTAACTACATTAATTATTAGAGTTATACAATCCAACATGAAAATAAAGTGTGAAGTACTAAGTTATTACATAATAAGTTCAAGTATCTTAAGAGAAATATTAGTCTATTACAGAGTTGATAGTTTATGATGTCACTCATCAAATTCCCCATCCCAGGTCACCACATAAGTACCATGGTCAGGTACATCGTCATCTGCAAGTAAGAAAAATAAAGACATAAGCTATAAAGCCCAATAAGAATCAATACACTCGAGATGAAACACTACACTTTTCCAATTCCCAAAACCCATTTGAAACCATGCAAGTTTAAGTCCCTTCACTAGACTCATTTTACACCACAAACCTCACCAATCGCCATTTAGAAATAACTAAAAGGGACCAAGACATTGGAAATCATAAAAGTGTCAAACATCACTACTCTGGTTGACCTGGCTCTCCCACCGGTTGACCTAACAGTCTGAGAAAAATAGGACAAACACACTGTCAAAAGTTTGGTAGACCGATATCATTAGTCGGTCGACTGACTTGGACTTCAGTCGAGGGGTTCACTAACCCGGTCGACCTACTCAGACCTCCACATCGTCCATTTTCTCTCAATAGTTTGATCGGATGACAGAATAATGCCCCGAGATCCAGGTCATTCCATTTTCAGTGCAAATTTGAGAAGGAAAAGTGCATTTATGCACAATCCGAATCCCAACCCAAAAATTACCAATTTTGATGCATGTGAACATATGAATGACAACTATGAACATATAAACACATAATACATAACCCACACACGTTAAATCCAATATTAGTACATCGGAAATGTGGCACAAGCTCCATGCATTCACTCATCCAACATACAGACATACACAACATTGGATCCTTCGAATACGAATGATGCTATGACACAACATTCACAAGGAAGAGCTCAATGTAAAGACACAACTCTAAAGCAATTACAATAATGGCCCCCAACTTTTAAGCATAGAAGGGGAAGCTTTCAATGCAAAACACGAGTTCAGTTTCTCCCCGAACGAAGGCTCACACTTTAAGGATTCCTTCGTATTGTGTCATTGCCCACCACTGTGTGACTCCAAAAAGACCGTTTGTAGTCCCTAACATCTCTCCCGGTTAGGAACGGGCGCTCACCATCACTCAATTCACTCATGTCAAGAACTCACGGGTTCAATGACAAATCATCGCATTGCACATTGGAAAGAATCCTGCAATGGAGTCAATTCTAAACAAGAACTCGAACACCAACGACTCTATAGAACATATAGCATTTAAAACTCCAAAGCAGTAACAAGAAGACTCAAATGATAATGAAAGATGATGATGACAATTTAGCATGCACAATCAAGTACAATGATAAAAACACATATGGCCAATGCTTCATCCTATACAGGAAATCCCGAATTCAAAATAATTTCAATACACAATTCCAAGAGTATAAAGTATACATTTTATGAATTTTAGGACTGAAAACACAAGGGTGGAGAGTCTTACTTTTTAACAAGCAAGCAATTACACAAACCAGAAAAATCTGCGCACAACAATGACTTCAAACACGAAAACCCGTTCGCTGAGAATTCGAAATCAATCTCAGTTTCTTCTCACGCGTAACCTTATTTGTTAGCTGATTTGTATTAAGAATTACTAATTTTGGTGCCCAATTGCTACTTCAATCATGAAATCTCTCACAATACTATTTTTCCAGAAAATACCTTTATTTCTTTTCTCTCCTTTTTCTTTCTTCACTTATCTCTCTAACCTCTCTAACTTCTAACCTCAGAAATTTCCTGCACTACCACCCCCAAGAGACACAACTATTCACAAGTGTTAATCTAGTCCATAAGTTCCAACTAGTCTACAATTAAGTACCTTAAGTTAGGTACAATTTTAAAAGGCAATCCTAACAAACACAAAATAAACAATTAACACACAATTCAATTATGATCCTTATTATTAAATGCCAAAAAAAAGTCCAGGTTATCACATCCTTCCCCCTTACTAAAGTTTCGTCTCTGAAACTTGCTTACCTCGGGATTCAAACAATTGAGGGTACTTACGGCGAGCTTCTTCCTCAAGTTCCCAAATGGCTTCCCTTTCACTGTGATTTGACCACTGTATCTTGACATAAAAAATGGTGCGTCGCCTCCGAATCTGATCCTTACGATCTACTATCTTTACCGGCACTTCCGAGTATTTCCAAAGGTTTAAGTAGGTCAGCGGGTCTTTGATGTTCCGCTTTTACTTGTTGACATACCAAACGCTTAGCAATGAAATATGCTATGTCTCGTTTCATGCCTTTCCACCAAAAGTGACCCCATAAATCTCGATACATCTTTGTAGCCCCAAGATGCATTGACAACTTGGAACCGTGAGCTTCTTACAAATTTTTTGTTTTCAACCCCAATTCATATGGCACACACATCCGACCCCGATACCTCAAACTACCGTCTTTGTGACTCCCAAAATCTGAATCTTCACCCCATTGTACCATATTCCGTTAATCTTCCAAATATGGAACATCATTTTGCCCCTCTTTAATCCCAGTCAATAGTGTCGGTAGAGCTACCAAAGTTGCCGAGATGTTATTTGTTGACACAACGACCTCCAAGCTCAACTTTTCGAAATCAGGTATCAAACTTGGTTGTTCGGTGATCAAACATGCTAGCTGCCCCGAATTCTTCCTACTTAGGGCATCAACTACCCGATTAGCTTTCCCGGGATGGTAGCTAATCGTGAGGTCATAGTCCTTAAGTATTTCCAACCATCGCCTTTGTCTCATGTTGAGTTCCTTTTGGGTGAAAAGGTACTTCAGACTTCGGTGGTCGGTAAACACCTCACAAGGTTCACCATAAAAGTAGTGTCTCCAAATCTTCAATGCAAATACCACCGCTGCCAACTCTAAATCATGTGTCGGGTAGTTCTTTTCACATGGCTTCAACTGTCTCCGAGTGTAGGCAATTACCTTACAATTTTGCATAAGTACACACCCCAGCCCTATACCTGATGCATCACTATAGATAGTAAAACCCCTCAGTATCTTCGGGTAGTGCCAAAATAGGTGTTGTAATCAGTCGCTCTTTCAACTTCTGAAAACTTTCTTCACAATCTGAACCCCATTCAAACTTCACTCGTTTCCGTGTCAACTTTGTCAACGGTGCAGCAATTCTGGATAAATCTTCAACAAACTTTCGGTAATACCCGACTAACCCCAAAAAACTTCGGATTTCTGCCACTGTCTTCGGTCTAGGCCAATCAACAATGACTTCTATATTACTTGGATCCATTGATACCCCTTCAACTGATTCCACATGCCCTAAAAATGTTACACTTCTCAACCAGAATTCACACTTGCTAAACTTAGCGTACAACTTCTCATTTCTCAAAATTTCCAATGCCTTTCTAAGATGTTCTTCGTGAGCTTCATCCGACGACGCGTACATCAGAATGTCATCGATGAAAACCACCACGAACTTGTCTAGACAATAAATGAACACCCGATTTTATCATGTCCATGAATGCCGTCAGTGCATTAGTCATACTAAAAAGAATAACATGGAACTCATAGTGTCCATATCGGGTTCGAAAGGCACTTTTAAGAATGTCTCCGGGTTTAATCCTAAGCTGATGGTAACCCGATCTTAAGTCGATCTTAGAGAATACCTTCGCACCTTTTAACTGATCGAAAAGGTCGGCGATGCGAGGGAGAGGATATCGGTTCTTAATCGTTATCTTGTTCTGCTTCTGATAATCTACACACATTATGATACTCCCATAATTCTTTTTCACAAATGAAACTGAAGCACCCCAAGGTGAGACACTTTGCCTTATGAACTACTTATTAAGAGGTTCTTGGAGCTGATCATTCAACTCTCTCAACTTAGCAGGTGTGCTCCGCATCGGGTTGAAGCCCATAATTCTTTTTCACAAATGAAACTGAAGCACCCCAAGGTGAGACACTTTGCCTTATGAACTACTTATTAAGAGGTTCTTGGAGCTGATCATTCAACTCTCTCAACTTAGCAGGTGTGCTCCGCATCGGGTTGAAGTAGGATCTCAAAATAAACTTCTCAAGAAGGTGGAATACCCGGCAAATCATCGGGAAAAACATCCACGTACTCTCTTACTATAGGAACGTCCTCAAGAGAAACTTTCTTCTTATCATCCTTCAGCAATACATAAGCCAAAAAAGTTTTTCGCCCCTTTTTGCATGCTACGACCACTCTTCTTCTTATCAGAACCCAGGAACTCTACCACTTCATTTTCCCCAACTGTAAACTGAACTTTCCTTTCCCGGCAATTCATTATGGCATGATGTGTAGATAGCCAGTCTATACCCAGAATTACATCAAAATCTACCATCGGTAACTGTATAAGGTCAACTTCTAGTACCTTAGAGTCTATTTTACTCGTCATCTCTTATGTATTAGGTTAGACTCTAAAACTTTTCCATTTTGTGTCCAAACAACAAATAGGGGAAGTCTTAAGTACTTTGTCAAATCTATGTGACACAGAAGAATGGGTAGCTCCACAATCAAATAGTACAAAGGTAGGTACCGAGTTGATTAGAAGCGTACCTGTGACCACATCTGAAGCGTCCCCCGCCTCTTTCTTACTTAGAGCAAACATCATTGCATTAGCTTTCTGCCTTGTATCGGTATACTTGGATAACCACTAGATGTCTTCTACCACACTTGTTGCAAACAGATATACTTGGATAACCACTCGATGCTCTTGTAGCTCCCCCAATATTAACCGTGTTGGCTCGCTCCTGTCCTTACCCACAACTTGAAAGCATTGGTAGGTCCTGATGTGGTAGCAAACCTCTTCTTAGCCAAAGATGTGTTGGTGTTGAAACGTGAGCCTTATCCTTGTGACATGGTTGAAAATTTCCTCTTGCCAGACCTCTTCATATCTAACATCTTGAACTATGCTTCTATACTCAAACTTCGCTGATAAGCCTCCATATGGGTGGTAGAAGAAATACCAGAAAGTCTTCCTCTAATCTCGAAAAGTAATCTCATCATAAACTGCGCGTTCTCATTACTGGGTCTTAAATAATTGCATAAGCGTACTTTCCCAACACATTAAACTGACTAGCATACTCAGACACTGACATGTTCTCTCCTCGCATCAACTCGAATAACTTGTTTTGCGTATTCATCTTGAATGTGTGTGGAGAGTATTGGTACCCTTATGGTCCTTATGTTCTGCTCTATATTCTCCAGCCATTCCTCAGCTTGATCCGCAGTCAGTGTTGAAGGGATTCATGGGCGGAAACTCGTTCCAAACACCCATGAGTCCTCTCCTGAAGGATCCGCTCATACACAAACGAATCGAAAACAGCAAGAAAAAGACTTACGTTTTGGGTTCAAGAATCGGATTCTTGAATGGAAGATCCTGTTTCTTGGATGCTTTGCTGCCACCAACGGAATTCCCTTTGCGGAATTACTCCCTATCGGTATCCACGCGACGAAACGGGACAGCGAGTGCTAGCTCTGAGTTTTCTGAATATCGGGAATTAGGGAGAAAGGGAGGCAGAACAAGAAATCTGATTTCTTGTGGGTTTTTGGTATTTCGGCTGAAAACTTAATTGGCTAGGGTTTCGTCCAGAAGATCATTATATAGGATATGAGAGTTTGTTCCCATAACCAACTCTCACATCCTCAACTTCTCTCGGCCGTGGGAGTCTTTAACTCCCACATCCCCTAGACCTCTGTTGGTAGTGGGAGTCTTTATCGAATAATAACTCCCACGTAATCCCAGCTATTAACCAAATACCGAAAATGCCCCTTATCTATAATTCGAATAATAACGCTTTATTATTCTCAGAAAAATAAGTGTCAGATACAATGAACCTAGACACATTCTAGATTCTTTGAATCTGGACATGAAGCTCGTTAGCTCGTCTATGCGTGTGACCCTGTAGGTTCATCTCACAATGGCAATGAAAACACACTTAGTAGTAGTATGTGTTCATAAATCACAAGCGGTCCCTAGCAGGACATTGTGACTACCCAAGTGAATGAATTTACGGTGGAACCTAATATCAATCCACTATTTAATCCCTTTGTCTCGCGATATCCTAATTAAGCATAAAGCATGGTAGTCGTCACCCTTATTAAGCTTAATTGTGTTTATGCTTGATCTCTAGGAAGACTGTTCCAACAAATAGTATCTGATAACCACTTTATCAAATACATTTGAGCACGGCCATGCATTTAGACAGTCTTTCCCTATCGAGGGGCCCTTGGATATCTCTCTCTAATAAGAGAGGGACAAATTCCTTACAATGCCTCTCACATTCAAGCCATGATAGGACACTACATCCGATCATCAGTCGTATTGATTACTCGATTAAAAGCAACGTACGACTGAGTCAAAACGTGGCTCCATTCATGCTAGAATCAATGGAGACATAAGGTCTAAGGATTCTAAAATAGTATTGAGGAAGTAATACTTATGACTAAGGACCATGAAGTATTACTTCTCTAACGGATCACGTCCGATACGATATATCTTAATACATTGCATATATGATATGATTTGTACTCATTACACATGATTAGTAAAACATAATCATCAATCAAACATCATACTAGTTTTATTTCATTGTAAAATAGATTACATAAAACTAGGGACAACTAGAATAGTAATTACATAAGCAAATGAGTTTTACTATCAAATCACACATTTGATGTTCATAAGCAAAATTAACTATTCATATGAAATGCTCAAAAAGATAAAACGTACAACATATGCTAATGGTCCTAGGGCATTACTAACAAGTGTACCATAAAATGAAACCATCTTCATCTTCTTCAGTCGCTCCATAGTAACTTCCCATATTAGCTTCCACTATTGGTGGCCTATCCTATCCCATATTCTGGTTGATCTGAGTCTGTTGTTTCTGCAACAGTTGTGTTATGTTTTGTTGCGTCTGTTGTTGTGTCTGAACCATTTGTGTAAGAATATGAAATGCCGCCCCAAACTCTGCCGGCATAGGAGGATTGCCCGGTGGTGGTGGTACAAATTTTGGCTCAGTCTTATTATCCCCAACATGTTTCTGGCTTGATGAACCTCTAAGTGGACGTCGGTTGTTTCTAAAACCCTGACGGCCCAATTCCGTTATCGGAATATTCATGTCGTCCTCATTATTGTTGTTTCCTTGGTTTCCGTCTATCCTTCCCACAAAATATCGACAGTATATGGTAAAAGATAAATTCACATAGCATGTTCAAACAATTAAAACATAACATAATATAAAATACACATCACATAACATAACAACATGTATAAAACAGTAAGTAAACAAGTACTTCATATTCCAGAATCTCTACCCATCACACATCTCACATGTAATCTACCAAGTTCATCATATATTAATTATAGGTTTTATTTCTAAGGTTCGACCTGCTCTGATATCACTTATGTCACACCCAAAACTGGGTGATAACCTGGCAGTACTTCATAAGTTCAAGTATCTAAAGAGAAATATTAGCCTATTACAAAGTTGATAGTTTATGATGTCACTCATCAAACTCCCCATCCCAGGTCTCCACGTAAGCACCATCGTTAGGTACATCGTCATCTGCAAGTAAGAAAAATAAAGACATGAGTTATAAAGCCCAATAAGAATTAACACCCTCGGGATGAAATACTAAATGAGACTCAAATACTTTTCCAATTCCCAAAACCCATTTGAAACCATGCAAGTTTAAGTCCATTCACTAGACTCATTTTACAGCACAAACCTCACCAATCACCATTTAGAAACCACTAGAAAGGGACCAAGACATTAGAAATCATAAAATAGGAAAATAGGACACTACACACTATCTAAAGTTCGGTATACCGATATCACCAGCCGATCGACTGACATGGACTTCGGTCGAGGGGTTCACTAACCCGGTCGACTTGTGAATGAAAAGTGCATTTCTGCACAATCCGAATCCTAACCCCAAAATTACCAATTTTGATGCATATGAACATATAAACACATAAGACATAACCCGCACTCGTTAAATCCAACATTAGTACATCGGAAATGTGGCACAAGCTCCATGCATTCACTCATCCAACATACAGACATACACAACATTGGATCCTTCGAATACGAATCATGCTATGACACATCATTCACAAGGAAGAGCTCAATGTAAAGACACAACTCTAAAGCAATTACAATAATGACCCCCAACTTTTAAGCATAGAAGGGGAGCTTTCAGTGCAAAACACGGGTTCAGTTTCTCCCCGAACGAAGGGCTCACACTTTAAGGATTCCTTCGTATTGTGTCATTGCCCACCACTGTGTGGCTCCACAAAGACCGTTTGTAGTCCCTGACATCTCTCCTGGTTAGGAACCGAGACTCACCATCACTCATGTCAAGAACTCACGGGTTCAATGACAAATCATTGCATATTCACATTCGAAAGAATCCTGCAATGGAGTCATTTCTAAACAAGAGCTCGACCAGCAACGAATCTATAGAACATATAGAATTTAAGACTCCAAAGAAGTAACAAGAAGACTCAAATGATCATGAAGGATGATGATGACAATTTAGCATGCACAATCAAGTACAATGATCAACACACATACGACAATTCAATGCTTCATCCTATGCAAGAAATCATGAGTTCAAAATACTTTCAATACACAATTCCAAGAGTATAAAGTATACATTTCATGAATTTTAGGACTGAAAACACAAGGGTGAAAGAGTCCTACTTTTTAACAAGCAAGCAATTACACAAACCAGAAAAATCTGCCCACAGCAGTGACTTCAAACACGAAAATCCGTTCGCTGAGAATTCGAAATCAATATCCGTTTCTTCTCATGCGTAGCCTTTTGTGTTAGCTTCGATTAGCAATAAGAATTACTAATTTTGGTGCCCAATTGCTACTTCAATTATGAAAATCTCTCACAAACACTTTATTTTAAAAGGCCACCCTAACAATTGTACATCAATTAAACACATGATAAACAATTAACACACAATTCAATTATGATCCTTATTATTAAATGCCAAAAAATGTCCAGGTTATCAAAAATTCTCTCAAAGATTCCTCTTTCTCCTAAACTTTATAGTAACCTTACTCCATTTTCATCGCAATCGTTCATCGCCTCTTCCATTATACTCCAGCCGCTCCTTATTGCATTAGGTACGATGATGTTTAGATATTTGCATTTATCTTTTTCTTTCTTTAAATCCATTGTAATTAGAATTTATATATTAGTGTTAGATCCACAAATAAGATGGGTTTAGTCAATTATATGTTTCCAAAAATATATGGTGAAGTTGAATCCCCTAATATGGTTGAGAAAGTTAAAAAGTCCTGCATTAATTTGTTTAATGAGTACAAGTCAAAAAATGAGAAGCAATCAAATAGACCAACATGTTCTTCACTTCTCAATATTCTGTTCATGGGAAAAGGTCACATGTCTATTAGCCCGAAGGGCAAAGTAATCAATCTTCTTTTGATGATAACAAACCATTGATAGTTCTAATGTTTGTGTGAGCATGTTCTTAATGATAGGATCCTTAGCACTCACACTAACATTGATGAAAATGGTAAGTTAGCTACTTGTGTACATCAAAGGAATGGCCATACACACAAGGTAGCTACACTTTGCAAGACTCCTTAGCACAAGCATAAAATCAATCCACATGCTATGGAAATACTTGCAATGTCAATGAAGAAAGAAGATCAACATGTCAAGTTATACTCAATCCAACAAGAGAGCAAACAAGTTGTAGACTCCTTGACAAAACGAAGTGTGAATTCCAATACACTACAACTCAAGATTGCTATAGGGCTTCATCACCTTAAGAAGATGTTGATCAAAGGCTTCAAGTCAAAGCTCCTAGAAGATTTCATCTACAAGACTTGAAGACCTCCAAGAAGATTAGTCTAGTCTAGATAGGTAATTCCTTGTGACTAATCTTCCTTTGAGAATACTAAATACATTAAGTTTAAAGGTCAACTATGCATGTTTTCAAAACCTCATGTTTTACATTGTTCAATTCTTTGAAAACTAGTTTAAGTGTTGGTCAATGCCTAAGTACTATAAAATGTGATTTATATATTTACAAAACACTTAGGCATGTGCATGAGAACATTAGAAACTTAAATAAGAGGGAAAATCACTTTGTGACTGCAATCTGGTCGACCTAGGCTAAGCCTCGGAAGACCAGATGCAGTGGGTCAACCACTGTGTTTTTGTCCTTATTCTAGTTTTGAATGTTCCAATGCTCCAATGTCTATATTCTCTCTCGACGACCTTGATATAGGTAGGTCGACCGACATTGCTTCGGAAGACCTGACCACTTAAATGCTGTCGATCGAGATGAGGACAGAGGGCCTTTTACCTTTGATTCAAGGCACTTCGGTCGACCTACTGTCTAGTAGCGGTCAACCGGAGCTGTCATTTCAATGCCAAAATTATAGCCGTTGTGACCAACAAAGCTTGTGTATTCTTGCCTTATAAATATCATCTAAAGCTGAATTTTCATAAGCAATCAAGTCATAAGAGGGCATATGCATATATACTTTATAAACACACAAGCAAACACTTTTGAGCTTAATTTCATATCATTCAAAATCATTTGTGTTGAGCTAAAAACTTCATCTATCTTTCTATTCTCAAAGAGTGTTTAGAGCTTTCATTTGTATATCCATTCCATGAGGGAATTCTTTGTAGTGAGTAAAATTGTAAAGTCTCCTTAGAAAGAGATTAGTTACCCTTCTCATTTTTTGAGAAACTAGTTCTTTATGAACTAGCAAAAAGCTCTCTGTGAGCTTCACTCTTTGTGAGTGTTTGCAAGTCCTATGTGTAGGCAAAAGTTTTCTTTGTGAGGCAATCATCTCATTGGTGAGATTACTCTTTGGACATTAAAAGGTTCAAGCTCTATTTCAATATCGAAGGGCCTTTCAACAAGTCTTCGGAAAGGGAAACCAACAAGTTGGATGAATTTGGGCGTATTCTTCATCACATGGTATCCAACATTGTTGTCCTCATCTCTGGTCACAAGAATTCAATCACCTACATCCAAATGACAATCATGTAATGGTTGTTTGAAAGGAGTAAGACAAGCTTTGCATTCTTAGCTATGAAGAATTTCATTTATAGTTTGAACAAAGCCTCCAAGTTCTTGCCTTATGGGAGTTTATGGACCTTGCTATTCAAGAAATTCAAGCTCAAGCTTACAACTCCCACTCCAAGAAGTGATAAGTACAATATGTACAAAGAAGGCCTCTTCCATGAAATGCACATGATATTGGTCAACAAGAAGTGGAAGTTCCATTCTAGGTGCACAAATGAGGAACTCTTGGACGCAATGATAGCTCACAACAAATCATCAAAAGTATGTGAGACATTAAAGAAAGAAATGGAGAAGAGATGACTCCAAAGGCCAAATGTGCAAGATGATGAAAATGTGCAAAGGCAAGAAGGCCAAGGAGATGGAGGTGATTATATTCACATTGAAGTAAATGAAGAAGGGGATGTCCGAGTAAATATTGGTAATCAAGAAGACATTTCAAGAGAAGAGATTGATAGAAGACCTTCTCAACAAAGAAATGAAGCAAATAATGACATCCTTAACCAAATCAATGATAACTTGAAGATGATACTTGAAAAGTTATCAAGATTGGATGGTGAAGTTAGGGATTTGAAAGAACAAGTTGTGGAGTTGAAAACAAGGTTTAATGAAATGGAGTACAAAGTTTAAGATATAATTAGGAACACAAAGTCAAAGAAATCAACTTTTGTAGTAAATGAGGAGGAAGAAGAAGAGGAGAAAGAAGGAGAAGATGTTAATGAAGATTTCATCAATAAGGATGATGTAAATCAAGATGGAGAGGAGAAAAATGATTAGGAGCCCAAAGAGATTGTTAATCATGAAGATTTGGGTAAGGGAGGTTGACATGGACATTGAAGACAGTGATGCTTTGGGTGAAGATGTTGGTGATAAGGAAGAAAATCCACCAAGTGTTGAAGCTTAACCAAAAGATGTCAATGATGAAGAAGATTGAGAAGATCAAAGGAACTCATTGAAGAAATTTAAAGTGCAAGAAGCCATCTTCAAATTCAATGAGAAATTCTAAACTCAATCTCTTTATATTTCCTTGTATTTCATTTAATTTCTTTGTAACCTTCCCTTTGTTATCTCTTGTGTACCCTTAGCTTAGCAATTGTTGTTCTTACATTTTCAATTTCCTTGTATGAATTGCTTAAAGGGGCACCTTGATGCTTATAACATGTTTTGCTCTATAAATTGTATTGATTATATGAGCATATTATTAGAGAGCTTAATGATTTGATCATTGTGATGAAAGCTCAATCTTTGAACCCCCCTCCTCTTTATTCCTTAGTGTCTTATGCTTTGGGGGAGTTTGTATATGCTATGCTTGGTTTTAATTTTATAGCTTTTCGGGTTGTTTTGGTGTTTGTATTCAAGTCAATAGCATAAATCTTATGTGGTTGATCATCTAGATGCTTGACTCAGGATATAAAATGTTTATATGACATTGAATATGCCTTGTTGTGTTTATTTGGGTGTTTGGTAGTGGCTTTAACTGTAATTGCAGGTTTTTCCTGCTTTTTTCCATAAGTCCGGTCGACCGAGACAACCAAATTTCATCAAAATTCAAACTTCAACCTCAGTAATTTGTAAGTTTTGTTGTTTTATTCATATAGATACAACCTTAGGGGGATTTTTCAAATGTTTTCATCCCATACTCCCCCCTCCCCTCAATATATGTGATGTACGCTAAATTGTTCATATTTTACATCATCACATCACTTGTTGGCTTGTTTTCATCTTCTATCTCTTAATAGCCAACTTGTGAAAAGTTATTTTGGGAGTTATATATGTTATACACGTTTGTTTCTTACATATACTCTCCCTTATAACTTATGAGATCATATTCTTCATTTCCTTATCTTTTTTTATCTCATTTATAGTACTTTTTGGTTAGTCTTGCTTTTAGAGTTGTTACACTCATTTAGCTAACCATTAACTTTTAGAGGAATGTACTTAAAGTACTATCTTACACTTCAATTATTTCTTTTGGTTGTGATACATGTGCTTAATTTATGTATTCATGGTATCACTTCCATTCTTACTTTGTTAGCTATTTTTAAACTTATTTTCATCTTAATTAGCTAACATTGTATGGTTGAAAACAGGGAGATTGTGCTTAAAGGTTATACTCCTTATCTCCTTTGTTTTAGCTTAGGTTGATATTTTTTTGAGCCATATGACCATGTTTATCTCCTGTGTTATTATGGCCTCTTGGTATTTTAAAATCAACAAGTTTTTTCAACATTATCCTTCTTCATATGTTTTTGGTCTTTAGATTTGATTCTTTGATTCTTTGATTCTTATCTTATCAATCTATTTGACTATCAAGTTTCTCCAAAATTTTAAACTTAATCCCTCCTTCAAATTCTTTCTTAAAGGGGTCTTTCAAAGGGAAGAAATCCTTTAGATCTCCGTTTTCAATAAATAAATGAAAAAAAAATAGGAGAAAATGCTTTTCATATTGGCGCTCTGATTGCCCTTTTTTATTTTGACAAAAAGGGATAAAAATCTTAGTGTTGCAAATTTGCCTAGAAAAGTAATTTCCAAAAGGAGAAAGCTTAAGAACTTGAAAAATGGGAGAGATAATGGATTCTTTAAAATAAGGGGAGTATAATATTTTTTGAAAACATCTACTTGCCTAGATCCTTAATACCCTTATCTCATGCATACACAATTATGTGCTTTAAGGCTTAATCTTTTGCATATTATTCCCATTTGCATCAATGTTTTGTCATTATCAAAAAGGGGGAGATTGTTAGCCCAAAGGGCAAAGTGATCAATCTTGTTTTGATGATAACGAATCATTGTTAGTTCTAATGTTTGTGCGAGCATGTTCTCAATGATAGGATCCTTAGCACTCACACCAACATTGGTGAAAATGGTAAGTTAGCTACTTGTGTACATCAAAGGAATGATCATACACACAAGGTAGCTACACTTTGCAAGACTCCATGTAACAAGCATGAAGTCAATCCACATGCTATGGAAGTACTTGCAAAGTCAATGGAGAAGGAAGATCAAAATGTCAAGAGATACTCAATCCAACAAGAGTACAAACAAGTGGTAGACTCATTGACAAGACGAAGTGTGAAGTCCAATACACTACAACTCAAGATTGCTATAGGACTTCATCACCTCAAGAAGATGTTGATCAAAAGCTTCAAGTCAAAGCTCCTAGAAGATTTCATCTACAAGACTTGAAGACCTCCAAGAAGATTAGTCTAGTCTAGATAGGTATATTCCTTATGACTAATCTTCCTTTGAGAATACTAAATACATAGATTTTTAAAGCTCAACTATGCATGTTTACAAAACCTCATGTTTTACATTGTTCAATTCTTTGAAAAGGTTTTTGAAAATTAGTTTAAGTGTTGGTCAATGCCTAAGTTCTTTAAAATGTGTTTTATATCTTTACAAAACACTTAGGCATGTGCATGAGAACAATAAAAACTTACATAAGTGGAAAAACCACTTTGAAACTGCAATCCGGTCGACTTAGGACCAATGTGTTTTTGTCTTTATTCGAGTTTTGAATGTTCCAATACTCCAACGGCTATGTTCTCTCTGGACGACCTTGATATAGGTAGATCGACCAAAATTGCTTCGGAAGACCTGACCACTTAAATGCGGTCGATCGAGATGAGGACATAGGGCCTTTAACACTTTATTCAAGGCACTTCGGTCGACCTACTGTCTAGTAGCGGTTGACCGGAGCTGTCATTTCAAGGCCAAAATGATAGCCATTGTGACCAACAAAGTTTGTGTATTTTTTCCCTATAAATATCTTCTAAAGCTGAATTTCATAAGAAATCAAGTCATAAGAGTGCATATGCATATATACTTTATAAAACACACAAGCAAACACTTTTGAGCTTAATTTCATATCATTCAAAATCATTTGTGTTGAGCTAAAAACTTCATCTATGTTTCTATTCTCAAAGAGTGTTTAGAGCTTTCATTTGTATATCCATTCCATCAGGGAATTCTTTGTAGTGAGTTAAATTGTAAAGTCTCCTTAGAAAGAGATTAGTTACCCTTCTCATTTTTTGAGAAACTAGTTCTTTGTGAACTAGCAAAAAGCTCTATGTGAGCTTCACTCTTGGTGAGTGTTTGCAAGTCCTATGTGTAGGAAAAAGTCCTCTTTGTGAGGCAAACATCTCGTTGGTGAGATTGGCTCTTAGTGAGCTTAACACTCTTTGTGAGTGGAGTCTTCTTAATGAAGCACAAGTCCTCATTTGTTGGGGCAATTGTAAAAGGTAGAACCCACCTTGCATTTGTTGTGAAGGGTATCCTTAGTTTTCTCTATCCCTACTCCTTTACTTTATAGTTCATGAATTGCTATAACTTGTATCCTTACTTACATGAACTATTTTCCTAGGATAGAAAACAACACACTCTTCCTTGCTTTATACAATGGCTTCAATTAGTCATCTAAGTTGCCTTGAACATGATTGAATCACCTTATGTGCTTAAACAACATACTTGTTGTTAAGGTGAACACTTAGGCAAAAAAGTTTTAGAAAATCTTAAGACGTTTTTAAGAACCAAATTCACCCCCTCTTGGGTTCTTAAGAACCTATATCTACAAACTAGTATCGTTCAGTGAGCAAACTAGTATCAATTTAGATGTTGCTATTTCGTTTTACAGACATTAAATATTTTACTTTACAATTCTATATTATTTTTTCAAATTTCTATTTGGGGATTCTTGTTAAAAAACTCCCTAATTTTTTCTAGTTGAGGTTGGGCCTCTGCTGGGACGAATTTGGGAATTTGGGAAAATAATTCACTGTTTTTCCCCATGGAGGCTGGACCTCCACCTAAGATAGGGATGGAATCCCCATCCATCCCCAGTGATGAAATGGAAGAGGCGGGGTCTGGAAATCATGGTATCCTCCCCGACCCTGCACCATTGCTATCCATAATGTGCTATTTCAGCTAGTATAGACATAAGATTATTTATGGCTTAAATAGAAGCTCTTTAAGAGTTTTGGATGTCTTTCAGCAAATATTTATTTCTCTAAATTACAAAATGGTCCAGGAAAGGCTAGTTGCGGAGCAGTTCGGATCCTATGCAGAACAGTTTTTTTCAGTATATACAGAACGCCTTAGAACAGGTATTCTAAGATTCAGAACAGGTGTTCCTGGCGGTAAAATCAGAACAGGTGTTTTGAGGCTCAGAATATATGTTAATTTTAAATCAATCCTAACCGTAAAAAATTCAATCGAACGAACGAGAGAAGTTTCGCACGTGCAGAATTTACCCTTTTCCGCACTGGAGTCGTGGCGGTTGCGGAGTGAGAATAAAAAATCTGGTTATGTGCGGAGGGAATCTTTATATGGGGTCTATTTTGGTCTAAAGCTCATTAGTCAATACTTCTCTCCATATATAGGTCTATGGCTAGGGGTGTTGAACACCATTTTCTTCAGCACCCGCTGAACATCACACCATCTGTTAGATGCGTGTGTTTTAGATCTGGTGGCTGTTGTTTATCTGGCTGTCTAAAAAGCCATCAACACCCAATCCCCCTTAAATCAAACCTATTTTACCGCCCCATAGATATTTTAATCTATTCCACAAAATTCTCTCACATCCCAACCGCGATTTTGGCTCAAAAATCTCGGATTGATCCATCAAAACAGGCATCACTTATAATGTCACGGGATTATCACTATTTTGAAGCTTCCATATCCCAAAAATCCCCAAAATTTCTTTTCCCCAATTTCGTTCTACTTTAAATGCCTCCATGTTTTCTCTCGCATCTATCCTACATTTTTTGAAAATCCCCTTAAATGCATCCATTATTCTCTGTTTTATCTTTGAAGATATTTTTTCCCACCAATCGCTCATTTCTCCAAAATTTTCGGATCATGATAATCTCACCTTTTGATTTATCCCTCTCTCTCCATCAGCCATATATGAAGAATCTCCAAATTTTCTCATAAAAATTTCTCTCTCAAGAGCTTTTGATTAACAATAGATTTTTTTTGTTCAAGATTTATGGTTTGCAACCATGGATAAATCCCTAAAATAGAGCCGGAGTACACTATGTTCTCCCCTATCTCCATTTTCAGATCTAATGTATCTCCATATTCCGATTTAATTTCTCTCCAATGAACTTTTGTTTAACATAAGTTTTCTTGTCCAAGCTTTTTGGTTTGCAACCATGGATAAATCCCTAAAAGAGACATGGAATACTTAATGTTCATTTACAGTCGTTAGTTATGTTTCTTACAACCGTTAGTTGTGTATTTTACAATTGTTAGAGAAGATGTTTCTTACAACTATTAGTCATACATCTTACAACTGTAAGATCCACTTTTACAACTGTAAAATGTGTAACAGTTATAAGATCTCTTACAACTGTTAGAAAAAACATCTAACATCTTTTAGACACATAATATATAACTTTTAGGAAACAAATTACAACTGTAAAAAAACTTACCAACACAAAATGCATAATAAACAAAAATGGTCTTTAGATAATGTGGTTTTATTTTCTATAATATTTTTATTCATGTCAACCCAATGTTTATAACTGGAATAGTGACCTTCAACTTTCCTACCGCACTACCTTTCTCCTAGCGGCCTTCCTGCCTACGGTACTTCAATGCCTAAGCGGATATGGCTTTAGGTTGAGCGATGCTCGGTGTTAACTAGTTATGTTAAAATCTTTGATTCTAACTTGTTATTTTTGTCTGTAAAGTTTGATTATTACTATTCACGAGTTACTATTCACAAATTAATTATTTTTTGTTTTTTACTATTCACAGAATTAATTATTTTCTGTTTTTTACTATTTATCACTATTCATCACTGTTCATTCTCAGAAATTACTGTTCACAGTAGCCGAAATTATTATTTTGCAGGAATTACTGTTCACTCGCAGAAATTACTATTCATCCGAATTATTGTGAGTTTTTATAGAATTCAAGAATTCTTTTGAACTATCCACGGTTATTTCTAGATTATTATGTGTTTGTTTATAATGTTCCAAGAATTCCTTATTAATTTTATGATAACTATCAATTCTATGTTTTAATCTTCTTATATTAGTATTAACATATTCTACCATTAAATTTTGACAAGCTAAATAATTTTTTCTATTACTAAAATAATTATTGAGTCTAATATTATGATCATATTCAAGTCCTAATTCTTTTATTTCTTTTAACATTTTATTGCAAATCTTACACTGATATGTACTTTGATTCATAACTATTTACTTAATTATTTTCTTAATTACTATGAAACCTAGTAAGATGTTCCATATATTCTTTATTAGCTTTATAATAATTTTCTATTTTATTTCTTAATATAATTCTTTGATCTATAACATAGTTTACAGGAAGGTATTGCCAAATTATCCAATTAGCTTTATCTTCAAAGAATTTACATAATCTTAAATTATCATTATACTCTTGTCCTAATATTCTAATATTTTCTAACATTATTTCACAAACTTCACATTCATAACTACTAATATTACTACTACTCATCTTAAATATTTGATTCAAACATAAGGTCATATATATTTTCTAAATCATTATTATAATAATAAGGTTCATTTAGACTAGAAAATATTTCACACTTAAAATAATAATCATATATTTTATTCATTATTATTGTAACTAAATCATCATTTAAAAAAGTTCTTAAATATTTAATAAGTCTTATTTCAGTTATACATACTTCCATTAAATCATTTTTTAAATCATTATGCATATTACCATCTAAATATACTTGGTTTAATAGTATTTCTTTATAGATAAATAAATCCATTAATGACCTAGGATAATTTTAATTATTGCTACTATTCTCCATAGGTGTAGGACTCAAACATTACATAATATACATTTGTAGTATCTCATTTATATTCATAGTTATAAGGATCATTATATAATATTGAAGACATTTCACAGTGAAAATAGTAATCATTAACTTTAGTCATTATAGTAGTGGCTATATCATCATTCAATTTTTCTTTTAAATATTTTACAAGCCTATTTTCAGTTACGCAAATCTCTATTAAATCATTAAAGAGAATGTCATCTAAATAGAGTGTATCTAATAACATCTTCTTATAAATAAATAAATCCATAGATTTGTTATTTCTCGGCCTAGGATAATTTTTAATTAATACTTTCAGTATTATTCTCTATCTACAGATTATCTTAACTTTTAAATAAGAACATAATTCTCAAAATAAATAGATTAAGAAGTGACCTTCAGCTTTCCTACCGCACTGCCTTTCTCCTAGCGGCTTTCCCTAACGGCCTCCTGCCTGCGGTACTTCAATGCCTAAGCGGATATGGCTTTGTGCTTCAATCGAATTGCCTCACCGTATTCTACACTCTATATTTTGAACTATATTCTTATGTAAATAAAAGAATATCTGAAGATTTAGAATAACTTTGAAAATATTATTAAAATTTATCCAGTATGAGAGAATTATTTTCTCATATGGAAAGAACTATTACAAGTCTTTGAAGAGAGTTTGGCTAACATTTTCTCTGATGTTTTTTTCAATGCCTTTTCTCTTTTCTCAAATCTATTTATATAGAGATTTCTTATACAATTATTTGACTACATCGTAAGCAATGAAGATTGCTTTACATTATTGTACTTTCTACAGTAAATTTTTATTATTGCTATTTTACAACTACAGTTATAACATATAATTGTAGTACTACATTATCTTGATCTGACTGCTCCAGTTGTCCTTTGCTCTTCTATCTCTGTTAATCTCCATACTTTATCAGTATTATGGGGCCATTTTCCCTCTGACATTTCTTGAATCTTATCTTTTAAAATTTTACTGGGATTATTTCTATGGCTATCTTGACTAGTAATCAGAATCCAATTATTGCTTTTACCAATTACCTTATAATATCTTTGGAAAAAATTCCTTATCAAACTATTAATGACTTTTATTACATTTGATCTTCTTCGAATGATCCAATCTTCAGAAATTGCTGGAACTCTTATATAATCTTTATTTATATCAATTTCTTGATCTTGATTATTATATCCAACTGTTATGAGATGCTGAGCTTCATTATCTTCTTCAGGACTTATTGAATAAAACTTTATGAAAATATTTCTTTCTTGTGAAAATTGACTTATTGTAGATTTGAAAATTATATCAATCTTTTCTATTTCTATCAAACTTTTACTCGGATAAATTATATGTATAAATCCGAAATCTGCTAATATCTTGACCTTTTTTGAATTAGATCATTGTACACAGATGATCCTTGGATAAATATTTTTCCCAGGAGCTCTATAAAAAGTTTCTTCTTCAATTATGTTGTAGGCCCAATTTGCTATGCCTTGAAACTCTTGCTCCCATTTAGTTCTTTTCGTAATAAAAGAAGAAGACTCTCCTTCTCTCACTATTCTTATTTTCCCTTTTTTCTTTTCTATTGAATTATCTTCATCATCATTTTCTAGAAGATTATCCCCAGTTGTTTTTATTTCACTACTTTCTGAAATTATAGGAATAGAACTAACAGCCTCCTTATATGTATTAGGCTTTTTAAATCCTTCCAAACTTATTTTCATATCTTCCATTGCTGACTCAAAAAATTCTATCAGCCTTTATCTCATTCTGTAGATGTAAAAGGACATTAATATCATAAGCTATTTGAGCTGTTCTTCTGAAACTATCTTCAACCTTATCATTGAGAGCCTTATTCAATATTATTAGATTTTCCATTTTCTTTTGAATATTCTCCATTATTTGCAAAAAAAGAAAATAACAGCTACATATTATCACTATTTTTTGTTAGTAAATGAACTATAATTATCGTTCAATTTTTCATAACATAAAAAGTTATTACTTCCTATTTTTCGTAGATAGGCAACACATACGGATTTGATATTGTCTTTACCGGAACCGTAATCCGGACTAGCCTTGACATTTACTGTTGTCAAGAGGACGTTAATTTGCTATTTAGCAAATTCAGGATTTATTGAAAGAAAATCATTGAGATAATTATTATATCCTTTTATCCAATGAACTTTAAAATTGTATAGTGACAAAAATGATTGCCATCTCAATATTCTTTTGTATTGGGTAGTAGATTGATAATTATTTTCAATAAGGGCTTTTATCTGGGTATTATCGGTTTCTATAGAAAAAGGCTTTTTAATTAGAAATGCAGAGAATTTTTGTATTCCTTTGATTATGGCTATTTGGGTCAACAAAACAATTAATTTTAATTAATTAATAGTTATGAATGTGAAATATTAGTAGTTATGAATGTGAAGTTTGTGAAATAATGTTAGAAAATATTAGAATATTAGGACAAGAGTATAATAATAATTTAAGATTATGTAAATTCTTTGAAGATAAAGCTAATTGGATAATTTAGCAATACCTTCCTGTAAACTATGTTATAGATCAAAGAATTATATTAAGAAATAAAATATAAAATTATTATAAAGCTAATAAAGAATATATGGAACATCTTACTAGGTTTCATAGTAATTAAGAAAATAATTAAGGAAATAATTATCAATCAAAGTACATATCAGTGTAAGATTTGCGATAAAATGTTAAAAGAAATAAAAGAATTATGACTTGAATATGATCATAATATTAGACTCAATAATTATTTTAGTAATAGAAAAAATTATTTAGCTTGTCAAAATTTAACGGTAGAATATGTTTAACTAATATAAGGGATTTCGAGGGATTATCGCGAAGAAAACGATGTCGTTTTGCACTTAACGATCGAATACCGACCGTTAATTATTCAGTAGGTATTCGGTAGTTAATATCCGACGGCATTCGGTCGTTAACGGTGAATAAAACGACATCGTTTTAATTAATTTTAAACCTTAATTTTTTAAAAGAAAAAAAAAATCAAAACGACATCATTTTGGCGCCCGTTATGTATTCAGTCTGTATTCGGTCGTTAATGGTGAATAAAACGACATTGTTTTAATTAATTTTAAACCTTAATTTTTTAAAGAAATAAAATATCAAAACGACGTCGTTTTTACGCCGTTATGTATTCCGTTGGTATTCGGTCGTTAAGTTCCGTCGGCATTCGGTCGGTACCGTTGCACCAAAACGACGTCATTTAAATTAATTTTAAACCTTAATTTTTAAAAAGAAATAAAGTATAAAAACGATGGTGTTTTGGCTCCGTTATGTATTTCGTCGGTTTTCGGTCGTTACTGTCCGTTGGTATTCGGTCGGTACCGTTGCACCAAAACGACGTCGTCTTAATTTGGTCAACGAGACCGATAAGGACGACTCCTTAGCGACGGAAGAGTGACGAATATGTTTTCGGTTGCTATTCGGTCTTTATATTAGTGACCGAAACATTCGGTCGCTATTTAACTGTTTTCTTGTAGTGACATCTATTGTTTTTTCTATATTGTGATATTCATAAATAACTATTTTGTCTCTTTTAAACATCCTAGAGACTTTATCAATTATATTATCATTTGGTAATTTTATATTTAATTGTCTATTAATTATTTTATTATATTTTTGATGATCAAAGGTTGCTTTTAATGAAAATCCTTTTTCTCCCTAGTATTATTCTATTTTTTCTATTTCACTCGTCTTCTGAATCTGAGAAATATATAGACTCATTTTCAGAGAAATCAGAATAATTTTGAATTATTAAACTATCTTTAATTTCTTCAAAATCTTCTTCAAGTATTCTAACTTTTTTCTTTGGACACTCAGGGCTTTTTTGTCCCATTTCTCCACAACTCCAACATTTACAATCTTTTTTATTATCAAATTTCTTTGATTTATTATTTGACTTATCTCTCTTATATAATTTTTTCTTTTTGTATTTTGCTTTAGTATTATTAAAACATTTCTTTTATATTTCTTAAATTTCTTTTTATTTTTATATTTTCTTTTCTTTTGATTATGACATCCCCAGTTTCCCGGTGGATCAAATTGCTCACAACATATATCTCTTACTCTCTTAGATTTTTTCATTAAGTTATTATTTAGACATAGTTCACTAAAATAATTTAACATAATTTTTATTCTTAATCCTAAAGTATCTATATTGTTTTTAGCTTCTTCACTATTTTTATATACTTCCCATTGTCTTCTAACTTGTATATTCCATGGGTAAGGTAGTTTACCATAAAACATATCTAAATATGGTTGTTGACTAACTGTACTATAATATTGTTTATAATAATAGTCAGCAAATTCATTAATATAATGTTTTAGATAACATATACCACATATTTGTAGATTAATTAATTTTAATCTTGCTTCTTGTATTTCTTTTTGTATTTCAATTTCTTTATTTCTTATCCATTATGTTCCTACAAATTCACTTCCTAAATAATCTACCATTATGCTTAATCCTTGACTATCACTTTGTATTAATTCAGTTTCTATATTTCTTTTTATTATTGCTTTAGAATCCATTCCTACTCCTTCCCACCAATTTCTTATTGCTCCATCAAAAGTAGCTATTATAAATTCAAATTTTCTTTCATTATTCCAATTAGAATCACTTTTTACTGTTAATAAAAAGATTAACATATTCTTTTCCCAAGTTAGTATATCTTTATATCTATATGTACTACAATCTATATTTAATTTTGTTCCTCATCTTATTATAGGTTCTTCTTTATCTGGGTAAGGATAATATTTTCCTCTATATTCTTTATTTTTAGGTTGATTTATAAAATTATCATAATATTTTATTCTATTATTTATTATATGTGCATAACTTTCTCCTAAAGGGTCTATTTCTGTGGAAGGTCCTCCTATTTCACCAGCATATACATCTTTAATATTAAATTCTAAATTATCTAGTGATAATTGACTTAAATTATCTGCAAGATTTTCTATATCAATATCAGGATTCATCTTCTTTCTTTTTATTTTCTTTTATAACTAACTTTTCTATTTTTTCTATATATTCTTTTTCCTTACTTACTATTCTTGGAAGATGTATTTTCATAAAATTTTATTTTATTAAATAATTTTATATCTTTTATAAATTTATATAAATTTTTTTGTTCTTTTTCTTTTTTATTTATAGGATTTTTATTCACTTGTTCTATTAGATTTCTTGTTTCAATTAGTGATATGCCAGTAGTTTTTTCACATTCTCCTATAGCTTTTTCACATCCTTCTATTCTTTTATTTATTCTTATTATGTTATTATCTATACTTTCTAGCTTTTCTGACAAACTTATTTTATAATCCTTTATTTCTTTAAATATTATTCTTAAATTTTTTTATTTCATCAAGAATTTTGTCCATGTTATTTGTTTATACTGATTCTCTTTGATTCTTGGCTGCCATTTTTGAATTTTTGCAAAATAAACAAAAAAAATGGCATTTAGATCTATGGGTATTTTAAAAAAAAGTCAAAATGTGAGCAGCAGTAAATAGAGAGAACGAAGAAACTGACGAAAATGGAGGAAGAAGACAGATAGATCTGTGGAATTTTTTAATTTTTAGAAGGTTACAAATTGAAGAATGTTATGGATGAAGGTTAAAATAAACAGTAATGGAGGTCGGTAGTGGATCAATGGTGAGTTATGGTTTAAGTCGTGAGTTTTACAGTTATGGAAGAAGGTGGTAAGCGTGGTAGCCGTTTTGAAAATATATTAAAAAATAATTTTGGCCGGCTGATTGAGAATAAAGAGAAGAAGATGAACAGTTCCCTTGTGAACTGTCATCTCGTTTTCTCCGCGGCTCTAAATATCCAGTGTGGCAACCATAAAAGTGGCTATTAAATGCTCCGCGTTTTCTGGCCAATAAATGTAAGATATTTTCATTTAAGGGATGGTGTGTGATTATGTAGATGCTGAACAATTGGGTATTCAGCACCCTAGCCGACTCGCATATATAGGCTCCCTCCCTCTCAAATGAAAATATTTATTTTGTATTTAATATATATAAAAAAATGTTTACTTTCTCAAAATTGATATTTTTTTAAATGTCATAATTAACTTCACATATTTAAACGATGTAAACTCCGCCAACAAATGAGTTATTATATATTTAATAATATTATGGTAAATTATTTAGTTCGATTACTTTTTTTAATTCTTGAACGACTCTAAATAAACATTCAATTTGAGACAAAATGAGTGTGATTAATCCCTCATATGTCAAAATTCTACAGCTTGAATAGCAACCATAGTTCTTTCAAAAGCAAAAGAAAATAATATCAACCATAGTTGATTTCTTAGGAACTATTTCCAGGTTCAAACATGCACAAACAAAATTTTCTTTTTCTCTTAGAAAAGAACAACAAAAAAATGATCAATATCAAGGAAGGGAAACAAGATTAAACCAAATTTCATATATCTTTTCCTTCATTAAAAAAAAAAAAAAAGGAACAAGGAAGAATTATACAAAACTGAAAATCTGCAAATGCAACTTTCCTTCATATATGGTCTATTCTGTCATGGACCAGGTCCATTGGACCATGCGGTTCAGATTTGGCCACATCACTGCATTTCCTTCTCTCTCCTCATTCTGCAAGGATGTGGCCAAATCTGGACCACATGGTCCACATGGACCCGGTCCATATCAGATATTTCCTTCATATATGAATGAATATATCAGATCAGCAATGGCAGTATTTGACATTTAAGTATTATTGAACATACAACCTACAACAAGAGATTAGTGGTTAACAACTCCACAACAGGGGAAGGGAAAATCAAATTTTACATATTCATACTTTTTCCTCTTCTGCATAAAGTGCTTTGATCTCCTCAACATCATCATAACTACCGAGAAATATTGGTGAACGTTCGTGGATCTTCTGAGGAACCAAGTCAAGTGCCTGCAGTGGGGAATTATATCAGTTAATGTCACATTTAGATAAGCATATTCAAGTGCTATAAAGCTCGAAATAAACCTCGACTCATAGAGATAAGCATATTCAAGTGTATTGAATTGTCTCTCATTTGGTTTGATTCCGTCTTTGTTCACTATGATGATTCTTTAATACTTTGCTGCATATGGCCACTTCAAGGGCTTTTATCACTTTAGCTTATAGAAAAGGGGCGAAAAATATATAACATAGGTCGTTGTGTAACCAATTTATTAGTTAACTCAGTTATATAACCAGAAGTTCGGTAATCATACACGTTGCTTGCCAGTGAACGATTGCCCTCCAGCTTGTTCCATCAAGAAAGACATAGGAAAGACCTCATAAAGAAACATTACGTTTATTCTTTGTATAGAACGGCCTCAACTTTCTTCCCGTTATCGATAATTGGAAGAAAGATGGAAAAAAATCTGCTCTCATTATATAATCATACTACTCACCGCAGTTTCCCATTGGGACTCTTCTTATCACCTGGGGTACATAAAGATACCTCCATAAAGCAATGTACGGTGAACATCGGCTACCATGCTGCAAATCAGCAGGTAGATAATGAGAATGTTCCAAAGTTTAGCAGCATATAATTCTCCCCCCTCCCCCCCCACCACCACCACCCCCACACACATTCAGTAAGGCAATAGATATGTTTTAACACTATCACATAAGGACAACGAAGATGGGGAGGATAGCTATGACAGCAACTAGAGAAAATATAATTTAGTTAAACCATTTGATGAGATAACTGTTGAGTTCGAAGTGGAGTATTACCTTCCAATGTATCTCAAAGATTTTGGCGATGAACCGTCTTTTGGGAACTTGCACTTTTCCACGTATCTGAAACATGCACAAGTATTAGAACCCCTTTTACATGAAGGAATCAGATTCTGAAGCCAGTAAAACATACTTGGCAGTTGGACCATCCCAATTCTTGGCATTTCCTTCATTTACCGAATAAATCTTTCCTTTCTTTGGAATTTGCAGTACGTAAAAGCGACAGGTTCTTTAACAACTTAGCAAAAGAGAAAAAAGAAAAGGAAAATGAAATGGTATGATCATGGGGAACCAGATTACAGACACCTCAACATAATCAAATATATCTGTAGAACAGCTCGAGCGAAGATAAAAAAAAAAAAATCTAATCCCCTCAAATTAAGGAAGTTTCTACCTTACATTAGCTCACTGGAGATATGGCAAATGAATAAAATCCACCATGTGTATTAAGTCGAGGATTATGTTAGGAGGCTCAATAATGTTTTTAAGAGGGAGCAAATATATAATGTGGCTAATCAAGCCTTATTCTTGGCTTAGAAAGACAAGTTGTTCAATCTTTTAAAGCACTTCCATTTTCATTTTTGTTTTCTTTTTTCGTGGAAACAAATTCGCAAAACCTACAGTTCCAATGGAGACACCACAATCAATATTTGAGGATCCATCCAAAGGGTCAAACACTGCATTGGTAACAAATCCAAAATTAATTAGCCATCACAAAAATGCTACGAAGTAAAGATTCATGAATTCATCAAGGGATTTAATTAGAAAACTAAATTAAAAAAGAAGTACAAAGAACAAGTACGCACTTCCCACGATTAGGCTTAGCAACAAAAGTTGCTAGTTCATCTTCTTCAGAGACGAGAATGCTGTGTCAAAAGTACGAAATTTTTCAGAATTAAGTCTATATAAGTTGCTTGTGACGATCTAAAATGACATATAAATCAAGCGAAAGAAAGAACGAGATGCTTACTGTTCGACCACTGCTGATCAGAGCCTTGACAAAAACTTCATTCGAAAGCACATCCAGTTTCTTTTGCTCCTCACCCTTAATTTTTTATTGGGACAGGTATATAATTTAACCTTCACTAATCTTTTGAAGTGGAAGAAAATTTCGGAGAAAAAAAGCAAGAAATATGCAGAGGCCATAATGATGAATGATCAACTGAAAATCAAGACCAACTTGCCTGCACATTTGTCTCCCCTGCAAGACCAATCAGCTTGGCCAATCCTGCCTGCAAATTAAATAGAAAAATCAAGAATATATACTCTACTTGATTCTTCAATAGGATTTGGAATCTAAAATATGACAAATCTGAAAAATAAATTGTATTACAGCTATAAATATTCATTGGAAAAATGGTCTTCCAAGCTTAGGCAAGCTATAAATATCCCTCACTGATTTTTTTAGGGGAATCAGTGAGGGATTTAGAAGAAAATTACTCAAATGGATGCTCAAACTCTAAAAACCAAAAGAAAGATCGAACAAGAACAACAACGACCAAGAATTGGGGTGAACAAAGAAAAAATTAAGCAAGGTTATCCACATGCATGCATTCTCTCAATTTCTTTTTATCCAAAACAAAACTCTCATCTAAATCTAGCAAATTCATCTCTTTTATCACTTCTGTCCAAGTTTTTCTCAGTTTCCTCCAACTCTTATGACCTCAATATTACATAGTCCTTCAATTCTCCTAACTGGAGCATCAATTGGCTCTCTCATCTTATCTTCAATAGATACTGCACATATCTCCTTCTAAATAATCTCATTCCTCACTCTATAGATTCTCGTATACCCACACAATACACATCTCTGCTACATACATTTTCTGAATATGAGACCCATTAGCTGCCCAACATTCCGTATAATATAACAATGCCCGTCTAATAGCGGTACAACCCAAAATCAAGAAAAGGGCAATTACAATTCTTTAAGGGGATCCTCCCTAAAATTAAAATAAACCTACAAACAAATAAATTGCTTAAAAAAAAAAAAAAACAAGAACCCATGTTTCTTGATTAAAAGGGAAAAAATAACAGACCTTACTAACAGCAGAGCAAATAAATTTGCAGACAAGAACAATGTGATTCAGCAAGATAGTGAAGTCCCCACGAGAAGCCGGATGTTTTGATTGTTCATTCATACATACCGAGTTATGGTCATCAAATCTGTACGTTGGGAATCCGCTGCATGATCCATTTTTCTTACAACCCAAAAAATCAAATGAGATTTTTCTTCAAGAAATTGAGTTGAAAATACAAGTATATGTATATATATATATATATATATATATATATATATATATATATATATATATATATATATATATATATATATATATATATATACATGAGACACTTATACATACATATATTTGTATCTATATATTTCTTCAATCCTAATTTTTTTAGATTTTCACATTTTTTAATTAATTTACTTATCTTATAGGCCTTTTAACCATTTATTATTAAATAAATTATCTAAACTTGATAAGTGATATGAAATCAAACTTCTCTTTAGGTCTCTTTACGATTTGATTTGCTTTTCTTTTTCTTTTTATTTTTTTTTTTCAAAAATTTATTATCATCTTCTATTTTGGTCTCTTTACGATTTGATTTTTTTTTTTTTTTAATTTGACTTGATTTGAAAATTAATTAAATTTATTATGATACTATCTGTTTTCAGTTTTAAACATATAATCAAATTTTCTACCTTTTAATTATTTTATAAAAACTTGATTAGTCAAAAAGAATTTAGATTAATTAATTTAATTACTAATTCATTATTTATTCTCTTTATAAAATTTAAGATAAGTTTAAACTGTGTTTAGGCCTTTCAAACTCTCAAACTAATTTTCTGAGATTTTTTTGCTTTTTATTAAGTTTACTAAAATCTGATTGGGTTTGAACACTTTTAAACTAATAAATCAATCTTAAAAAAATTAATGATTTACATTTCATTTATTTAATCATTAGGATTAGGTAAAATTTTATTGTCTATGATCTTGCAGATTTTCACCTACAACTATTAAAATTAGTTTGATTTAAAAGTTTGGTTAGTACGAATAAAATTTTGGTTAAATTAAATTTGTGAAGGTTAATAAGTACACTAAATTTGTCAAGGGACAGCCTCTCCTTCCCTTATTTTCTATATCAGATTTTTTCTTATTTTAGTTGTGGGCTCCTCACTTTAAAAATGAAATAAATTATATACTAAGATAATATACTATGATAATTTCTAAATTTTAAGATTATCTCAAATGCTTCCTAATCTAGAGTTATTTAGCCCGCGAAACTCTGAGAGTTACTCTTTAAGTTGAAGTAGAAGTGTCTCGCATATTGAAATATACGTCTCCATATAGCCTCCTATTACCCTATTCCAATGAGATTAACCTGCTGGAAACTCCACACTTCCAAGGCCTCTAACTGCAATACATTCGTGTTCCTCTAACAGGTTTGGATTAAAATGGTTTACTTCCTATTATGAATTGCTATTTCATTTTGTAATCCATTCATAGATGAACTTCTGCTGTTGAGGTTTTGAGCATTTACACATTACCGCCTTCTTCTTCCCCTTTTGTTGCTTCTTTTTTAATCAAATATCTGCAACTACAATATTTTTATTATTTATTTATCAATTGTGCAGAAGAACCGTCTTGGCACTCCCATACAGCAGTACTACATAAGATTCGTTTTTTGCAGTCCATAATGGTGCCAAAATAAAAGGCCCTCTAGCGAAAACCTTAGTTTGTAAAAAACATAATGGAGCAAGAATAGGGTTCATGAACTACAAATGAGATGTGTGGGTTATTTTAATCTATACATACCCACTGAAGAATATTCCAAATTTTCATATTACCATTGCTCCCCAGTGTCTATCTTACACACAAACATAGAGTGATTTCTTTGCGATTCATGACTTCACTTCTCTATATGAAATTATATCTAGGACATTTTATTGATAGGGATTCTTTTAATAAGATTAAAATACGAACTGGGTGGGCACAAATTGCAATTTTGGACTGATCCCGTATTGTGATCAATAATTTCTCGTTTGCTTTCACTAATTCATATCTTTAATATATTTTTTTCCTGCAGGGTCTTTTCAAGTACACATGCCAGGAGAGGTACAATATTGTTACTACAAGGAGTAACGAAGCCATGAATTTGGAGTTGAGGGGGTGAAAACTGTAACAGTATGTCGAACTACATTTAAAAATTGTAAAAAAAAAAAACATTTGGTTCCATTGTAACATTTGGTTGAAGTTATTCACTTTCTCATGCACAAGTAATTATGAGTGCATGATATGTTTCGAAAATAATTGGTGTAATTATCGGAGAGGTAATGGTTGTGTCATCTACAGTGGGCCTTGCATGATGTACTTGAGAATTAGTAACAAAAGAAAAAATGAGGGAAAAAAAAGTAACTAATTTGAGGATGCAATATTATAAGCACTCGAATTCGACATCTGGGACTGAGTGCAAGACATGGTGCAGCGACCCTCAAGTTCAGATTGGTAACTCCGTGGTTTTTAAATTATTTGAAGACTTTGTTTTTTGTTTTGTGCTAATTATAGGTTAGCCTAGCTGCCTCACTTTTGATCTCTCATCTCTTGCATGTGGAAAGATTACGAATTCGTGTCATTCAGAGAGTAAATAATGTTATCTGTCATGTGTATCCTATTAAGATCTCAACCGAATTAGTCAGCATCTATTATAATTTTAGACCTGGAAATAAATCACCTCTTTTCAAATTCTAAAGTTTCCAATTCTTAAATTTATTGTCAGTTCAAGAATTTTTTTTTTCTTTGAATGTTTATTTCTTTTACATGAATATTAAATCTTTTATTCAAATCTTATTTTGTATAGATGTTTGATGTATTTGTTCACTGCTTTTTTTTTCCCTGGGAGATGTTCACTACTTTTCAAGTTTTAGGTAAAAACTATTACAAAAACAAAGTACATCGGCTAAGAATAAAACAAGTCTTAAAAGAGGGAGCTAACAATAAGTCAATGTATATGTTTTTTATGGAGCTTTGAAGTTTATTTGTAATAGTTAGAGTATTTAAGATCTTGATCTTTTTTATATACCTAAAATTATTGAAAATTGTATTTAATTCCAAAAATGAAAAATAGATAATTTAAATAACTCATTTTATTTAGTCTATAATTAAAAAAAAAACAAAAATATCCATTCATATCATTGTTTGGTTCAAGGGATTCAAACGTATAATGAAGAGAATAAGCGATATATTAATAAATTTAGTTATCTTTATTTTTTTTTGGCTAAATTAATAAATTAGTTATCTTATATCTTTATACAAAAGCACTATGCTTCAACTAAAAATTGAAAAAAATGCTTTTAAATGTTTTTTTCTCTCTAACTTTTAAATTATCCATTTCTAACTTTTAAATTAGAAAAAAAAAACTTTATATTTCTCCTTAATGATCATACATTAAGTAAAAATAGTCCTTGAATGCTAAAAAGATAAAAGTTTTGTTAGAACGAATTTTGGACTTTAGAAGGTAATTCGAGGCAGATAAAATAAGCTCTGTTTTAAGGGTCTTTTTCAAGTTCACCTTAATATATTAGATATACCATTTTTTCTTTTTTTCATAACAAAATTAGTATTTTTTTTAATTTTTTGTAAAAATTTACCGTGCATAGCACGGGTGATTAGGCTAGTATATATATATATATATATATATATATTACAGAAGCCCTTTTCAGATTTGTATATATATCATGCCACGTGTCATTTTCTAGATTTTTATATTTTTAATTAGTTATAAAACTTTTGATTGGTGCAAAAAATTTAAACTATTTTATTCAATTTGGAGGAGGCGGGATTCGAACTCGCAACATGCACGTCAAATGCTATTCCACATTGCCAGCTACTTTGACGGCCATTTGACAATTATTTTCTTTAATTCTTTTAATGGAATACTAATTTAAGTAAAATTTCAGTATTTTTGGTTTTGATATAATATTATACATTAAATATACTATACACATGTTTTCCTGTAGATTTATTATAGACCTTTTTTCCTATAGATTTGTTTATGGTTGGTCTAGATGGTTGACGCCAGTGATAAAGGGGACGGAGGTCGAGTAGTGGTAGAACGAGTTCGAAATTGGTCGAAGATGAAGCTGAGAGTGAGAGCGAGGAATAATTCTCAAGATTTAAATGACTTTTTGTGTTTGTATATTTTTTCTTTTCAGATGTGAGAAAATTTAAGAGATTGTTATAAATTGATTTTTCATATTACAATCTTATGCTTTTTTCCCTTTTTTTCAAATTATAGAAAAATTATGAGATAGTTGGAATATTATAATAAATTCCGTAAGAAAACATTTGTTTCGTTTGAACTTTTATATTGCAATAATTTTTACATTAATCTATAAGCTACTTACCGACCTTACTGTTTTTGAGTTTTTGTCGAATAAAGTATACAGAATGAGTTTTTGTCGAATAAAGTATACATAATGAGTTTTTGTCGAGTAAAATATGTCTATTATGAGTTTTTTTTCTTTTCAGAATGGCTAGAATTAAATTATTCATTTCCTAAAATAATAATATTTTTTCATATAAACTTCCACTACTAACCTTCCTTAGTTTAAGTGTAATTTAAGGAGATTAAATTTCCTTAACTAATAATGTTAGAAGACAACTTTATTAAAAGTAAAATACTTTTATTAATTTTAATTTTAAGTCAAAGTGAAACATTAAATTCAAGATTGAAGCAATATTGTATTTGTTAAAGTATATAGCCTAAATAATATTCGAGTTTCTGATAACTATGTATCATCATATTGCTTATGACCTTTGTGTTATTTTTCTAAATTTCTTTTATATTATTAGTAATTTTTTGCTTTTTTGCATTGATTTATGATAGCTGGATCTTTTATCATTGCTAGCCACTTTTAATTTTATTATTATTTTCTTTTTAAATGTTTTGATTTATTTGATTGCTGGTACAAAGAATCCTAATTATTGGTAATCTTTTTTGTTATATGTATTGATTTACGTATATCCTAGAAGTCTTAAGAAAAAACTTAATTTAGACTTGATTTGTTAGTTTGGTTCTAAGAATTAAGTTTTTAACTCTTGCCCAACAGAGTTTTTAAGTCATGCCCAACAGAGTTTTCTTAAAAGACTGCCCTTTAAAAATTGACCAATTTTGCAAAAAATTATAAAGTTTATGAGGAACTTATTTGAGGAAATTTATTGGGAAGTTTATGTGAACTTATGGGAATTTATGAGAATATTTTATTATAATATTTACTCATCTCTTCATCTGTTTGATGTTCATGACTTTTGACGTTTAATTATTATTTATATCTATTTTGATCCATTTTTTTATCCAATAAACATTATTATTAATAAATTCTCTTTAAATAATTTATTATTATATATTATTAGACTGATTTATCTTTCAGGGAATAAAAATATTTAATAAAATGGATCTTACAGCAATACAAGTTTGGCGAAAAAAATTTGAGCAGAAAATTGCTCGCTCTCATAGAAGAAGATGCATTATCTCAAAATGTGGAGCACACAGTGTTCAAAAAACTTCATGAATTAGATGGCTCCATAAGAAAAATGAAGTCACAATACGTAGTCTCTTCATTTTTCTTAAAAGATTTGGTGATTAATATTTAATAGTAGTAGTGTAGTGATTATTGTACCAAAACATTGGATGAAACATTAATCGAAATAGTATAGGACTATGTTTAATTATTTTGATTATATATTATTTTATCCAATAATCCTTCGGTGTTCACCCTTATATTTGTGAGTTACTCAATAAAAGTCATATTACAGTTAACGAGTTTTTGTTCTAAATACAATTGTACAACCATTAAATTAATAATTTGAAATTCAGTATTTCCGTGCATAGCACGAGTCATTTGCTAGTCTATATATATATATATATATATATATATATATATATATATATATATATATATATATATATATATATATATATATAGTATGTTATAGATACGTATATTTGTATCTATATATTTCTTCAATACTATTTTCTTAGATTTTCACATTTTTTAATTAATTTACTAATTTTTATTGGTTGAGAATATTTAGGTTAATTAAATTAATTGAAAATTAACTTATCTTAATAAAAATTAAATATCAACTTTAATTGTCGCAAAAATGTCAAACTATATTGTTTAAATTGGGAGAGCGGGGATTCGATCCCCCGGCCTGCAAGTCGGATGCTACGTCACATTGCCAACTACTATGGCAGGCATTTGACAACTATTTTCTTTAATTCTTTTAATGGAATACTAATTTAAATTGTATTTTGGTTGTAAACTCTTAATTGGCTAATAAGAGTATCCCACATTTAAAAGTTACATTGTTTTTTGAGTTTGACAATACTATAAATGATGGTACTTTGACAAGTTTTGAGTTACAAAATTGGGCTGACATTTTAGCTCATCAAATTAAGGAAGCCCGCTTATTTGCTTCTTATATTTTTTTATTTATATAAATATAAATAGTTAAAGTTTTAACAAATAACGGGTAATTCAGATGACCGGGTCCTCTGAATTCCGATTGAGCTTATAATCAAGTTCAATTTAGCTCAGACTTATGCAATATTCATTTTTTTTATTCTAATGGAGAATTTTTATTTTCATAATATATTTTTAAAAATAAATAAATATGAATATTTAAAAAAAAAAATCAATTTGCTTCGTTTATACTCCAATAATCAAGTGAATCTTTTTCTAAACTCTCTAAAACTAAAGTATTAATTGGTAGAAATTTTAATTTATAATAAAAGTTAAAAATATTAATCTAAAGTCAAATAAGAGAATTAACAACAATAAAAATTCCCACATAAAAAAAATAAAAATTATTTTTAAAATTTGACAAATGACCAGTGCTCGATATTTAATCTTCATGGCATCTATTTCGCAGGAAAGAAATTTAATTTAAAGACAGGGGAAAATTAAAATTAAAAACCATCTTTACAAATCAGAAAACGAGCGAAAATAGAATTATAGAACAATTACTTTTGCATCTTCACTCCAATTCCTGCAGCTTATATCTAGACCAGAGACCAATGAGCAACATTGAAAAAAATCTCCACCATCTCCTTCTATTTGCCATCATTGATAGAATGAAGCTACCTTCTGGACCAAACAACTCCAAATAATTTAGATTCAGGATCTATCTTCTACCTTTCACCAAGCACCCAAAGCACAATTACTTTTGCATCTTCACTCCAATTCCAGCAGCTTATATCTAGACCAGAGACCAATGAGCAACATTGAAAAAAATCTCCACCCTCTTCTTCTATTTGCCAACATTGATAGAATGAAGCTACCTTCTGGACCAAACAACTCCAAATAATTTAGATTCAGGATCTATCTTCTACCTTTCACCAAGCACCCAAAGCACAATTACTTTTGCATCTTCACTCCAATTCCAGCAGCTTATATCTAGACCAGAGACCAATGAGCAACATTGAAAAAAATCTCCACCCTCTTCTTCTATTTGCCAACATTGATAGAATGAAGCTACCTTCTGGACCAAACAACTCCAAATAATTTAGATTCAGGATCCATCTATCTTCTACCTTTCACCAAGCACCCAAAGCACAAAAACTTAAGATAGCACCAACGCAAGATACCCTAAAGGATCAGTTTACGAATGATACCCCAAGAAGGTATACCATGTCAAAACAAATTCCAAGAGAATAACATTCCAAACTGAAGGCAATGCATTACGTGAATCTCTCCACGAACCTCTTAAAGGAACGGAAAACACCTTCAAGACTTTTAGTTCCCACACACTATTAGCACCCAGCAAAAGTTACAGGGAGAAAACACAGAAATGCAAGCCATAATTAAGCACAATCCACGCAAGCAGTGTTTCCTTTACCTCGATGCCTATCCTTTTTATTAGAATCAATCCAGGTATCTACAAAGTCTCTCTGCCTTCATCTCACTTAAATCTCCAAGACAACTCAGTCTTTTGCTCTCAGAAAGGAGAAGAGATGTTTTTTTCTTTTTCTTTTCCCCCACTTTTTTGTGCTTCAGATTAATCAGTCAACCTCTTTTCCAACTAACCCTCCAAACCCAAATTTCAAAAAATTTGACATGTATGGCGAGAGTATGGGAAATTAAGAATTACTGATAATCCACTAGAGTTGTATACTACATTAATATTTAATAATGTTAATGCTTCTTAAAATTAATAAAAGATTTTATCGACAAAATGTACAAGCCCTCTTCTACAACTCAAATTTCCATCTTCACAAAGGAACAGATATCTGAATCATAGGAAACAAGCATCTTCTACGCTTTGAGATGTCAAATTTTCACATCCTGAATTGAATGAATTATATTTTTTTTTAAGTTGTGTTCAGAATAAGCAGTCAAAGGGGACGATTTGAGGCCTTTTGGCTTTGATTTGAGGGCATGATTCTGTAGCAAACGCGATGGCATAGGGGACCATTGTTACATGTGTATTATATGAGCAACCACTTTGTGCACTTGTTGCCAAAGGTTAGGTTAGTCTCCAATACATCTGTTTCAGTGGTATCCTGGGATCAGCCACTTTGTTTGACAAAGGTTAGGTCTGTATCCCGTCCATCCCCGCCCATACCCCCAATTATTGGGGAGTTAATGGGTTATGCTATTGTTGTTGTTGTTGTTGTTCAGAATAAGCAGTCAAGCCTCTTTTCCCGACTAACTCTCCAAAACCAAATATTATGGGAAATTTGAGAATTACTGATAATGCACTAGAGTACATATTCTATAATAATATTTAATAGTGTTAGTGCTGCTTAAAATTGATAAAAACAATTACAAGATAAAAGCTACATACCACGTGTGTTAGCATCTAAATGCTCCTTCCCAGCCAAGGATGGAGGGGGATCCTGAATCACTCATCAGTCTAAATGTTTTATGATTAATTATCCGGAAAACATGTTCAAAAAAGGAAAGGAGGAAAAAACAATCATTAACTTAACTAAAAAATGCAGGATAAATTTCCAACTACAACCTCATTAGCATAAGAGAAGTTTACCCCAATCCTAGAGGGTCTATCCACTCCATGCCACGGGGGGCAGTGATTGCAAAGAACTAAGTCCCTTTTTTGCCAATGCAGCTGTCATCACCTCAAGCTGTTGAGTCACTGGAACTGCCCGAGTTTCCCTCATTTCACGGACTCTTCGGGCCAGCTGCCGAAATAAGTTTATCTCAATATATTATGCTACTACTTTATAAACACAGTAGAGTAATTAGGTTTTCTAAATCTCAATGTAAAGGTAGAATAATAGACAGCTACACAAAATAAGATCCCTTAAACAACAGTAAAACTCAAAAAAAGAAAGTGAGCAAAAGGTTGATTAAATTTAATACTTCCTCTGTTTCACAATATAAGGCAGGCTAGCCCATTTATCTCTTCACAAAATTTAAGGACTATTTTTCTAAAGTTACCCACACTCATACATACAATTCTCTCATTCTCTATACTGTTTGTGAAATCAGTAAGGGATACAATAGGAAAATATCACTCACTTTCCTCTTCATTAATCTATACAGAAATGGCCAAAAGGCCTTATATTATGAAAGGGAATGATAAATTAGGATTCATCTCGTGGTAAAATCGCAGTTGAAACTTAATCAGACAATTATATCTTCAAAAAGTTCACAACACAATTTAAGATCACAGATTCTAGCACAATAACTGGGTAAAGTAAAACTCCACGAATCACATTTCAATCAAATCTCCCATATATTCAAATTAAAACAAACACATAACATAAATTAACTATTAAGCCATACCTCCGATTCATCAACATGCTTCCAGCAATTCGGCTCATCTCCATCCCATGCTTTATCATCATCTCTTCCTCCTCCTTCTCTCCCTCTGCTACCAGTTCTCAACCACAGCACGGTCCTTCGATGAAGAATCCTCATCTCCAGACGAAATACTCAACGTCTCCACCTCGGAGTCATCATCATCATCATCATCCACCACCTTCCTCTGCTGATTATTATTATTACTCCTACTATTACTACTCCTCGGCGGCATACTCGAATTCGAATTCGAATTCGAATTCTTCACCGGCTGCGCCGCTCTGCTGATTATTATTATTACTCCTACTATTACTACTCCTCGGCAGCATACTCGAATTCGAATTCTTCACCGGCTGCAGCGCCGCCACCACCACCACGTTTTTTGCCGGTCGCTGAACGTAATTCCGAACCGGTTCACTCCATTTATGCTGCTGAGAAGGATTTCGATAATCGAGATCCCGTTCGTATTGTTCCTTCAACGCGATCTGCAAGAGCTCGTCTTCGTCTAGTCCGTCAGTGTCGCTCGACATTTTTGGAGCTTTCTCAATCTATATTCTAAGGCTTACTTAGATTGGGTTTGGTTTGGTTTGAGATTTGGTCTCAAATCTAATCCCAAACCAGCTTTGTATTGAGTTTGGGCGGGAAAGGCTAAAAAACGGACGGGAACAATTCAAATTCAAATTTTTTTTTCAAATAATCGTCAAATTTCAAATTATGACTTCTCCGTCCCAAATTATCTATCCACGTTTTCTTTTTAATCTGTCCCAAATTATTTATCCACTTTCTGAATAAAATGTTCATTAATGGTGATAACATTAAATAGGATCATGTTTGACATTTTACCATATTCCACTATAGAATTTGATGAAACTTTAATCTCTGTGCAAAATAAAAAGTGGACAGATAATTTGGGACGGAGGGATAGTATATAGATACAAACTTTATTGTATGTATATGTATGATTATTATCTAGGCAAATTGGCCTTGACCGCATTCAAAATTTGAATTAACGTTTGACTTCTTTTTTTTATACGGAAGGACGGAGTGCACCAATTGTAAATTGTTTTATGATAGAAGCAGTTGAAAAAATACTTTCTGAACCCGCCTTCAAAATGATAAATTGTTTTAGGACCCAGGATGCCAATTTACCTTATTATCTATCACAGCAGGGTCCCCCCCACCACCCATCTTTACAATTCTAACATTTTCTTATAATAATCATCACAGATCCAAATTTCCATTTCCCACACTTATTGTGTGCCCAGCCCGAGTTCAGCACCTGCAGAACCTTTTGCCAACCATCGGATAGATTAAGTTCAGATCCTAGGGCCAAAAAAGCGAGTTGCAACCAAAAAAAAATACCTGTCACACCCAATCACTCAAACCCAGAAACCCCCAAACAGCTGTCCTCGTCTTCCTTCCACGACGACTTCAATCGGTAATGGCGATTCTGCAACTTTCCATGAAAATCAACCATTAAACTCTATCAATGCATATTAATCGCTAACCTCCACCGACCACTTACTACTTCGTCTTCATCCCCACGATCTCCTTCACCATTAATGGCGATTAACCACCTTCCCACGAAAATCACCTATTAAACTTCATCAATAACTATTAATCTGGTAACCTCGGAACACGTTCACCCCCTCCCAATTAAATCGATCACAGAAATTCGAGTAGTATAAATAAAACAGTGAAACTAATTTGGGTAAAGAATTGCAGAAAACCTAGCAAAGCTTACATCAATTATACAGTATAGTAATAGTTGTTCTAGTACTGTTACATATTTATGGAGCAACATAAACATAATATTCAAGTATAAAGTGGTTTTAAACGTATTGTACACATCAACAGTGAGATTATGAAGAACAAATCGCATACAAAAACATATTCGGCAGGCTTAAAGTGTCTGATTTTTTTGGATTCACTAATATAAAATTGTCTAAAATTTATGGGGATGCGTGCAGTTTTTTACCAAAAACTATGACGCTGGTGAAAAATGTATACTACTCTCTGGTGACTGTAAGATTACATTACAACAGCGGATATTAAGCGAGTATATGGTGTGAAGAACGATGGGCAATGACGAAGACAGGGGGCGGGGGAGGCCTCAAGTTTTTAAAAATACTACTATTTATCGAAATTTTATGTGTATTTTGGAAAATTTTATCAGTTTCGCCCCCCCCCCCCTCAAGAATTTTTTTTTGCCATTTTTATCGCCCCCCAATAATTTTTTGCAAGTTCGCCCCCTAACACCAACTTCCTGGCTTCGTCCCTGACGAGGGGAAAACCTTCAATGAGAGCCTACTGCCAAAGGCACCATGGGCTAAGGAATACTGTACAAATAACTATCATGTAAAGATCAACAAAAAAGGTTACATGAAGGAGGAAGTAATGAAAGAACTGTTGGAACAAGATGAAATAGAATCTGATGACAAGTGGTGTGTCCTTTACATATTGCTTGTAATGTCTACAGCAATGTTGGCGAATACTACTGAAAGCATGAACATGATGTATGCAATGATGCTGGAGCCGTTGACAGATGCAAAAAAAAAATACAACTAGGCAGAGTATTTTGCAACAGTGATGCACGACAGACTGCTAACAAATAAAATAAAAATGGCTTCAAAACAAACGAACGTCAAGACTGTTGGAAATATGCATTTCATGTTGGTATGACCTGTTTACAGTTATTAAAATTACGAACAATAGCTATGTGTTGCATTGCTAATAACTGTTGCGCAAATAGTCTAATTTGTTTATCTAGTTAAATGAATGAAACTGTGTTGCATCTACAACATAAGATACTAATAGTTATAACACATGTATATAATAAATATTAGACGTTGTGGAAATTAGTAATGAAAAATATACTGTTAAGTTGGAGAATAAATAGCTATTATGATCAAAAGTATAGCTATAAAAGATTCCAACTTTACTGTAACACGACTGTAACTTTTCTTTTTAATAGCTATAACATATAAGTAGTGTGCATAATAGCTATGTGTATATATTAAACTTTTATATAGCTTTTAACTGTTGACCAGTTTTATGTTGTTTTTGCAACACCTTAAAAACAGATTCATTATTTTGACTACGTGACCGGACAACACACGTCAAAGCTCACAACAAAATCAAAATACTGGGACAATCAAAATGTCCTAGTTAAAATGCATAGCATTAGGGATATTGGATTCACAAATGTGGAAGAAGTGGAATTACGAAGGTGACGAAGAGGGAGATGAAGAAGAAATGAGTGAACCCGTTCAGGGAAAAAAAGGAAAAGGTCTTCTACATGTAACCGTACAATGGAAGAGTTATACAACCTTGAAAGGAAATATGAAATGAAGAAGGAGCCTATAAAGGGCCAGATTATTTCAAAGAAGGCCGAAGAAGAAATAGAGCAAACATCAAAAACATCATTTGTTGAACCAATAGTGGACACCCAAAATCAAGAAGAAAAATATCCAACACCGGAAACATACTTTTTTGAACCAATAGTGGACACTCCAATTGAAGAAGAAATTGAGCCACCACGAGAAACATCATTTGTTCAACCAATAACATATTCAAGAAGAAAGAGGGCGGTGCCAAGAGAAGATCTAAATCGAAACAACCCGGTAAATGATAATGAAGAAACTGAGGTACATGCAACATAGCTATTTATTGTATTCATAATAGCTATATTACATGATTCTAATAACTATTATTTATTTATAAAATCAATATTTGGGGAAAATGTCTTTTACAAACTGTTTACTTTGGTAAAAACAAATTTGTTTTGTATTATATTAGATTGACCATCCAATTGAAGAACCTGAAAAAATGGAAAAGGTAAGAAAAAAAACTCTGTCAATGAAGAAAAAGCGAAAAAGTAAAGCAAACAATGTTGAAAGTGCGCTGGTTGAGTTCTCTTAGGGTGAAAGACCCGAGAAAGCGGCATTCCTAAGGGATGGGCTCCTCACCCTATACAGAAGCGATCTCATGTCGCTGAAAGTCGGAGAAAGAATGCAGAGCACGATCATCAATGCTTATGCACACATGTTGAACCGAAAAGAAAAAAATGGGACGACGTTTAGACGCTTCTTCTTCACAACAACGCTATCAAGTGTTGCAGCTGGTGCAAAATGGGATAGTGGGGACATAATTCAATTCATCGATGATACATTTTTCAAAACACTACCTTACTTGCCTAGAAATAAAGTTGGAGAGCGATAGATACCGCATGAAGTTGAAATAGTAAGTTTCCTTTACTATTATGATATTAAACTATTATTACAACTATTCAGTATAATACATATATTTATTAATTAATACTGAAATATCTATTACAATCACTGAATAGTTATTTCAAACTTATTTACTAACATCCATTGAATGTGTGAAATATACAGTTTTACATCTCATTGTATAGCAATGATCACTACTGGTTGATCACAATCGACATGAAAACAAGCAAATGTTGGTGTCTCAGCAGCCTGAATGTCGAAAGTCATGTTATCGATACCAATTATAAACCAATTGCTGAATCTGTTTTTGAATTTCTGGACCCGTGGATGAGAGATGATTTACCAAGTGAAAAGATACCTACGTTCCTCTCAAATTTTGAGTGGGGAACAGTACCAAAATAACATAGCAGCAGTCCTAACAGTTGGGGTGTCTTCTTACTAAGCATGATGGAACATTGGGAAATGAGCCTTTCATCCAATTGTTTCGTGTTATAGCCTACAACCGAGTACGATGGAGGAAAGAGGAAAAACATTGCATCACAACTGATGAATCAGCCAGAGAACACAATTCTAGAATGAAACAAATCACAAGCAAAAGAATTGATGAGAATTAGCAAAATATAAATGTAATGCTTTTTAATTATATCTATAGTTATTTTCATGTTTTTTAATATATAACGTGTGAGTTTTGTAGTTATAAGCTATCACACAAATAGTTATTACAACTGCAAAAACCAATTATCATTAAACAACATTCCTGATCCGCCTCTGATCCGTCTCTCTCTCTCACAAAAAAATACTCCCAAATCTGTTCAAAACATGAAAGAAACAGATATGGTCTACTACAATTCTATGACATAGCTATTAATCAAATAGATAATATAAGTAACCACAAGACAGAAATCGATAAAAATAGAACGTAAAGTTCACCAACAAAATATGATAAACTTCATCACTATGTCCTACCATAAGTTAAAATAATATCTATGTTAAAAGCATTTAATAGTGGTTAAATCCAAACATATCATTAATGACAAACTGTACAGTTCTACCAAAATACATATTAACTTCATATTAGAAACATCATCAGAATCCCTGCAATGTATAGAACCAATATCACTATGATTTGTCAAATTATCCAATAACGAATGAGAAACAAAATTTATTTGAATAGAAAGCAATTCAATAAATGGCATTAGCAGATTCCTTCAATAAATACTAGAATTATCCATAAAAAATGAAAAAAAAAAATATGAGCAAAAAAAAAATGGAACAGCAGATTAAACAAAAAACGAATTAGGGTTTTTTTAGGGGAAAAGTTACTGAAATTTAGCACGATTATGATGCATATAAATCATGATGCAAAAAAACACTGCAATGGCGACAATTCCGGAAGCCGGCAACCGGTAAAGATCACGCAACATCCCTGATCGCGTGCAAGAAATCAAAATTAATCACCTTGGATACAATGTGACGCGACGTGGATGACAAAAGTGTGCCGACAACCAATAGATCAGACTAGCTCAGATCCAACAGCCAGAAACAGGTGCTGGCTGTGCTGAAAAAGCTTCACTTCAGCACCATAGCCGTGACCGGGGGGAATGCAGACGAAGATGAAGGAGGTGAGAAGGATAAGGTGTGCTAGGAATATATTTGTTTTGGTACAATAGTTTCTCTGTTTGACGCGTTGGTAGAATTGTATTAGTTTCTATGGAGACTGTACAATGGAATATTTGTGTGTGTGTACCAAACGAGAGGGGGCTGTGGAATATTCATGGGTTTTGATGTTTTTATAAAGACTTTACTTGATGTTTAGAGTGTACTGGAATACTTTCCCGCGTGATGCGTAAATTATTTAAGTTTATATTTTTACACAGTGGCAATTTAGAAAAAAGAGAGTTAAATTTACATTTATACATATAAGTTAAACAATTTTTAAAAAAAAAAATATAAAATAACATATATCATTGGTTTTGCCAAAATAATTTTAATCGGCAAGAATCTTCATTTCTTTTCTTTCTATTTGTTTTACAAAATGTTTACATTAAAAGTTAACTTTTTTTACGTTAACCGAAAAAAGCAACCCAATCAAGATACTCTCGCCACCTTCTTCTGACTTTTCTTTAGCCGTCGTCACTGTTTCACTGTCACTTCATGTTCTTTTGTTCTCCATCCCTCACAATTCTCCTGAATCTCCTCCTAATATGTTCCCCACTCCCTCTGCCCTCAGTCACCATAGACGACCTACCATTTTTTCTATGTCAACCTTCACCGCCGCTCTACTTTTCAGGCAACTTCAATTTCTTATTCTTCCCATATCTCTCCGTCATGGATTGACCTCACCGTCACTCACTTTATTCTTTTCTTCTGCTAAATATGCATAAATTCAGTCATTTTAAATCATTTTCTGTCTTCTCGCGCTTTCAAGATTCAAATAGCCTAAAAAATAGATTGGACTTTTGAAAAATTGTGTTCTGCAAAAAAAAAAAACATTATAAGCTATTGTATCACCTGGTTCGTCAACAGTGCTCCTCGAATATATAAATCACACTCTTATAGGAAACACGAAAAAGGGAAAAATATTATTTTTCAATATGCAAGAAAGATTTAATATTTATAAAATTAACATATAAAAGAATCAAATAAGTATGTACTAAAGAAATCATCACATTTTCAATAAAAATAATAAAAGAAAAAGGAAGAACTCTCATAGCATGAAAATAGACTGCATCAAACCTGGGAAAATGAACAAACAAAGCAAACAAAATTGAAAATTTAGAGGTGTCATGTGAGCTATAAAGGTTATGAACAAACAAAGCAAACAAAATTGAAAATTTAGAGGTGTCATGTGAGCTATAAAGGTTATAGAAAAGAGAAAGGAGAGGGGAAAATATTTTTTTTAATTGTAACTGCAACGGATGTCTTTTCAATTCCTGGTGCCCTTCCATATACATTTTCTTTGTGATAAATTTAGGAAAAACCGTTCCACTTCCTTTATCTATAGCATGGAAGATCAAGTTGCTACCCCATTGGTTATGCATAGAAGAGTTCGTGATAAGCAAAACCTCTATAGGAATGAATAATCACTATTACTACAACAAAATAAAGTAGAATGAATGGTATATTTACATCCAAAATCACATAATCAACAGTCATTAAATTGTCAGGTTTATGGGCATTGAAAGTGTTCCATAATTTGATCACTCGAAATACTATTCTCGTTTCTTGTTTGCCTTTTCCAAGTTAATTGAGATGCACATACTGAAATATTATTTTCCCTATAATGTTTGTTTTGGTGGTATCTTTTATTTTTTGTGATGAATTCTTGACTGATTTTGGATTATATGGTTTGTGATCTTGTGTTATGAGTTTCCACTTGACCTTTCATATGACTGAATGAATGATAGTAAAGGTCTATTAAATAAGAATGACAAAATTTGGAAAAACTACAATAATATGTAACCTATGTTTGATTCATATTCTTAAAATTCATATATGTGTCTTTTAAAATCTCCGCCTAGAGCTATAAAATTTTAGGTCGTTCAATAGTTTGTTGTAGTTGTTTTCTATGGATAATGAAAAAAGAAAATTTGTAGTTTAAGCTAAAGTGGATTTTATATATATATATATATATATATATATATATATATATATATATATATATATATATTGTAGAATACAATTGTGCACATCATTATTTAAGATTGTTCAATAGTTTGTTGTAGTTGTTTTCCAGGCCATTTTAGTTTAATTGACTTGCCATACACAATTCTCAACCCATATTACTTGCCAGAAGTTGTAGAGATTTTAAATGAAATTTGTCACGTATGTAAATCTGTTGATGTTACTAAGAAGGTTGAGGTCAGATTCTTTACTTCTCGTATTATAAAACCTGATTATTAAAATGGTGAAAGTTTTTTACTTTATTTTTTGGGTTAAATAATGACTTTATCTAAATATATATATTTGATTCATTTAGGACTAAACAGCATATGATTTTAAATATGTGTTATATTTATATGAGATGGTAATATTTGCTTGTTGCTTTTTTTATCAGAGTGATAGATATACAACCCTGAATGACCACAAAAGAATTGCAAATATTATGATGTAAGTATTCTTCTTGATTACTTCGTTTCTTTCTTGAGCCTGCGAGATTTCTGAGCTGATGTTCTAGCTTCAATGAAATAACAGGGAAGGTCTAAGGATTCTTATCCGGTAATGAAATTTAGAATTTCTAAAAAAGACATTTAAAAAAACGGCAATAGTTGCTGAAGTTGGGAGTTACAGTGGATGAATAGCCTCTAATTATTGGGATTTTCTTGTTCGTGATCCACAACTACTAGAAATTAGACCGACCTCAACTAAGCACATTCTTTCTCATATCCATGAAAGAGATTCATGATTGTCAATATGCATCAATCTACCGTTTTGTAATTTATTCTCTTTACATTTTGTGGATAATTTTTTTATTATTTATTTGTTTCTTTATATTTGTCTTTTGAGTTTATAATATTTTGAAAGATCTTGATCCAGAGCCCCTGATTAACCAGTATGTGAAGGTTTGTATCCCAATTTACTACCAAGAGTGCAACATCCAACAATTAGGTTAATTCTTCTTGCAAACGACTTTTCAGGTGTAGAATTTCTTCTCCTCGTCCACATTCATGTTGAGATTCAACTGAGTCTTCATTATCCAAAATAAATCTTACTTTTTTATCTAGTTGAATCAAACAAGAGTTATCAATCAAAATTTTCATTTATCAAGACTCAAAATCCAATATGCATTATAATTTATCTGTTATACTCTTCTGGAGATGCACAAGCTATTATCGGATGGTATTGAGTCTTTAGCCACCTTAGACCACCTCAGTTAAAGACTCAATACCAGACTATAATAGTTTGTGCATCAGTAGAAGTTGTTAGCAGATAAATTAGCATACATAGTGCATTTTGTGTCTTGATAAATGAAAATTTTGATTAATAACTCTTATAGTGGAGATATACGACTTTTGTTCAGTTTGTAGAAAATTGATGAGTTTTATTAATGCATATCCAAAATTAATTTAAAAAACAAAACAAAGTGGGCATGCCCGGTTGCAACTCACCCAAAAGAATTGCAAATATTGTGATCTAAGTATTTTTCTTGATTACTTCGTTTCTTCTTGAGTCTGCGATATTTCTGAGCAGATGTTTTACCTTCAATGAAATAACAGGGAAGGTCTAAGGATTCTTATTCGATAATGAAATTCAGAGTTTCTAAAAAAGACATATTTGAAAAACTCCAATAGTTGATGAAGTTGGGAGTTCTAGCGGAGGAATAGCTTCTGATTATTGAGATTTTCTTTTTCGTGATCCACATCTACAAGAATTTAGCCTGACCTCAACTAAACGCATTATTTCTCATGTCCAGATAGAAAGAGATTCATGATTGACGCCATGCATCAATCTACCGTTTTGTAATTTCTTCTTTTCTCATTTTTTGGATAAAATCTTTATTCTATATCTGATTCTTCATATTTGTCTTTTAGATTTATAATATTTTGAAAGATTTCGATCCAAAGACCCTGATTAACCAATATGTGAAGTTTGGACCCGAATTACTACCAATAGTGCAACATCCAACAAGTAGGTTAATTCTTTGTGCAAACAATTTTTCAGGTGTAGAATTTCTTCTCCTCGTCCACAATTATGTTGAGATTCAACTGAGTCTTCATTATCCAAAATAAATCTTACTTTTTTATCTAGTTGAATCAAACAAGAGTTGTTAATCAAAATTTTCATTTATCAAGACTCAAAATTCACTATGCATGAATTTATCTGCTATACTCTTCTGGTGATGCACAAACAATTATCGGGTGGTATTGGGTTTTTAACCACCTTAGACCACCTCAGTTAAAGATAATAATAGTTTGTGTATCGACTTAAGTTGTTAGTAGATAAATTAGCATACATAGTGCATTTTGTGTTTTAATAAATGAAAAATTTGATTAATAACTCTTATAGTGGAGATATATGACTTTTGTTCAGTTTGCAGAAAATTGATGAGTTTTATTAATACATATCCAAAATTAATTTAAAAAACAAAACAAAGTGGGCATGCTCAGTTGCAACCCGCCCACAAGAATTGCAAATATTGTGATGTAGGTATTCTTCTTGATTACTTCGTTTCATCCTTGAGCCTGCGATATTTCTGAGCTGAAGTTCTACCTTCAATGAAATAACAGGGAAGGTCTAAGGATTCGTATCCGATAATGAAATTCAAAGCTTCTAAAAAAGATATATTTGGAAAAACTACAATAATTGCTGAAGTTGGGAGTTCTAGTGGAGGAATAACTTCTGATTATTGAGATTTTCTTGTTGGTGATACACAACTACAAGAAATTATCCCGACTTCAACTAAACGCATTTTTTCTCATGTCCAGATAGAAAGAGATTCATGACTGACGTCATGCATCAATCTACCGTTTTGTAATTTCTTCTTTTATCACTTTTTGGATAAAATCTTTATTCTCTATTTGATTCTTTATATTTATCTTTTAGATTTTTAATATTTTGAAATACCTCGATTAACCAGTATGTGAAAGTTTAGACCCAATTTACTACTAATAGTGCAACATCCAACAATTAGATTAATTCTTCGTGCAAACAACTTTTCAGGTGTAGAATTTTTTCTCCTCGTCGGCATTCATGTTGAGATTCAACTGAACCTTAATGAACCAAAAGAAATCTTACTTTTTATCTAGTTGAATCAAACAAGAGTTATCAATTAAATTTTCATTTATCAATACTCAAAATTCACTATGCATGATAATTTATTTGCTATACTCTTCTGGCGATGCACAAACTATTATATACCATCTGATAATAGTTTGTGCATCGGCAGAAGTTGCTAGCAGATAAATTATAATACATAGTGCATTTTGTGTCTCGATAAATGAAAATTTTGATTGTAACTCGTACAGTGGAGATACATGACTTTTGTTCAGTTTGGAGAAAATTAATGAGTTTTATTAATACAAATCCAAAATTAATTTTTTTTTTAAAAAAACAAAGTGGGCATGCCCGGTTGCAAGCCCAAAAGAATTGCAAATATTGTGATGTAGTATTCTTCTTGATTACTTCGTTTCTTCTTTGAGCATGCGATATTTCTGAGCTGATGCTCTACCTTCCATAAAATTACAGGGAAGGTTTAAGGATTCTTATCCGATAATGAAATTCAAAGTTCCTAAAAAAGACATACTTGGAAAAACTGTAATAGTTGCTGAAGTTGAGAGTTTTAGTGGAGGAATAGCTTCTTAGTATTAAGGTTTTCTTGTTCGTGATCCACAACTACAAGAAATTAGCCCGACCTCAACTAAACACATTCTTTCTCATGTCCATTTAGAAAGAGATTCGTGATTGACATCATGCATCAATCTACCGTTTTGTAATTTCTTCTCTTCTCATTTTTTGGATAAAATCTTTATTTTCTATTTGTTTCTTTATATTTGTATTTTAGGTTTATAATATTTTGAAAGATCTCGATCCAAAAACCCCGATTTACTAGTATGTGCAAGTTTGGACCCCAATTTACTACCTAGAGTGCAACATCCAACAATTAGGTTAATTCTTCGTGCAAACGACTTTTCATGTATATAATTTCTTCTGCTCATCCACATTCATGTTGAGATTCAATTGAGCCTTCATGGACCAAAAGAAATTTTACTTTTTATCTAGTTGAATCACACAAGAGTTATCAATCAAAATTTTCATTTATCAAGACACAAAATGCACTATGTATGCTAATTTATCTGTTATATTGTTGTGGCGGTGCACAAACTATTATCGGATGGTATTGAGTCTTTAAGTTGTTCAAACCCACAAACGACTTCATTCTTTATGGTATGAAACCATTGATCCTACAATGTAACACAACTGATTGGTTGTTTTTATTTGTTGTAATTGGAGTTTCTCTTGTAGTTTTGTTATGTTGAACCTTAATCATCTGCACCAGTAATGCAATAAACAGAGCGGAAGATTTTATGTATTTGGGCGAACCGACTGAAAAATCGGTAGCATTGATGAGGAAATTCTCGGAGCAGTATGCATGAAGGTATGAAACATATTTCTGTGTCGACAAAGATGTTACTTCTGTTGTTATAAAGATATATTTTCTACTTTTCGGTTGGTAAATGGGCTACTGATTATCGATTTCGGTCGCTAAAGAGAAAACATCTTTCTAAACAATATCGAGTTCTATTTCGGATATGGAAACATTTTGCCTATTTTGCCAGATCTGGACCGTTCAAAATCTCATCCGACGGCTGGAATTGTTCCGCACGTGCGGAAAAAAAGCTGTTCTGCATAGGAGCCGAACTGCTTAACAATGTCGTTTTTCGGATTTAAAATATTTTTAATTAAAGTCGATCGCCATTCAGTTGCTAAATAACGACTGATTTGCAACTAAAAGACGTTTCGATTGGTAATGGGCGACTGATTACCTATCGAAATAGTCAATTCAGTCGCAAATCGGTCGCTAAAGAGAAAACATCTTTCTACACAATATCGTGTTCTATTTCGAAGATGGAAACATTTCGCCTATTTTTTATACCATTAATATACAACTTGCAAATGCTTAGGCAAAATGTAGTTCATTTGTGGACAACTCTCTTGCTACAATTTCCAATATAAAATTTTCACTTCGTGACCCACATCCGCTATCACAAATAATTCACATTTTCAATCGTTGAAACAAAAAGTCTTAAACAAAAATCCAATCCAAATACACTAATTATACAAAGAAACATTCATTCACTTCAAGTTCCACAATAAACTACAAAACTGCCGACACCCACCAGTGTAGCTAGTAATGTGGTGTGACATTCAATCCACATATTATGAGATCGAATTCTCTTTTTTCCCCCAATTTTTTTAAAACACTAAACTATTAAATATGTAACCAGTCATGTTTTTTCTTGGTTATCTTAAATCTTATGCAAACTCTTGCTATGCAATAGGATCAGTGTCCTTTTAGTCTTAGGTTCCTTACAAAAAGAGAGAAAAAGAAAACACTTGAGTTCGTCGTACCATAATACCACTTGTAGGAAATAATAGTATAGAAATAGGAAAAACTTATCAATAATAGCTGTGTCGCGGACGAAACCACTTTCTTGAAAGCAAATTTTGGCACGATCTTGGTGCAATCTGAGACGCCGTTTTGCTTCCCAAGGTTAACACAGCCAATCCTCGAACACGTGCACTCGTGGTTGAGGATTTGGAACTTCAGTTAATCGAAACTCAGAATTATATGAACAAACTCAAAGAATTCTCACAAGAAGGGAGAAGAAGAGTATTTTTCAGTTGTTCCTCCAATCAATATTAAGACCTCGATATTTATAAGACTCAAATGAACATCTTTTAGGTTGATCTTTTTATCAACTACTTGTGAGAAAAACCGGGTCAAGTGGGAAATTGGGAGGGTAGTTATTGAAATATTCAAATGAAATGAGCACATGTGTTTTTGACTAATTCTAACCAAAACACACAAGTCATGTGCTCCTAAAAAGGCTGCCATTTTCCAACAATCCCCCAAAATGGCATGTTTATATGATAAATTCTGAGTAAGAAAAAAGGTTAAATTACTTAAGCACCAATATCTTTCTATTGAATTGATGCCAAATTGCATGAGATAACAATTAGTCTATGAAGTGAATTTCTCTTGGACTTCAATGACTTTAATTGAGACGCACACAATAATTAATCGGAAAAGACAAAGAGTTTCGGGTTGAAATTAAAGAGAGAGAAATGACGAGACGGGTCTGCGGGTGGTGGTGGCGGACTGCAGCTGGTGGCGGGAGAGGCAAGGCTGCCAACTTGCCAAGCACTACAAGAAAACAGTTAAATAGCGACCGAAATTAGCGACGGAATTATTCGGCAACTACTTTAACGACGGAATACCGACCGCAAGGAAACCGAAAACCATTCGGTCGGTATTCGGTTGCTATTACGACGTCCACATCGGTCCCGTTGACCAAATTAAAGCAACGTCGTTTGTAGATACATTACCGACCGCATACCGACGGAAATCAACGACCGAATGCCGACGGAATAGATAACGGTGTCAAAACGACGTCGTATTGCTATTTCATTTCGGCAAAAAAATTAGTGTTTAAAATTAATTAAAGCGACGTCGTTTGTAGATACATTACCGACCGCATACCGATGGAACTCGGCGACCGAATGCCGACGGAATATATAACGGTGTCAAAACGACGTCGTATTGCCATTTCATTTCGGTAAAAAAATTAGTGTTTAAAATTAATTAAAGCGATGTCGTTTGTAGATACGTTACCGACCGCATACCGACGGAACTCGGCGACCGAATGCCGACGGAATATATAACGGTGTCAAAACGACGTCGTATTGCTATTTCATTTCGGTAAAAAAATTAGTGTTTAAAATTAATTAAAGCGACGTCGTTTGTAGATATGTTACCGACCGCATACCGACGGAACTCGGCGACCGAATGCCGACGGAATATATAACGGTGTCTAAACGACGTCGTATTGCTATTTCATTTCGGTAAAAAAATTAGTGTTTAAAATTAATTAAAGTGACGTCGTTTGTAGATACGTTATCGACCGCTGCATCGACGTGAACTCAGCGACCGAATGCCGACGGAATATATAACGGTGTCAAAACGACGTCGTATTGCTATTTCATTTCGGTAAAAAAATTAGTGTTTAAAATTAATTAAAGCGATGTCGTTTGTAGATACGTTACCGACCGAATACCGACGGAAATCAACGACCAAATGCCGTCGGAATATATAACGGTGTCAAAACGACGTCGTATTGCTATTTCATTTCGGTAAAATAATTAGTGTTTAAAATTAATTAAAGCGACGTCGTTTGTAGATACGTTACCGATTGCATACCGACGGAACTCGGCGACCGAATGCCGACGGAATAGATAACGGTGTCAAAACGACGTCGTATTGCTATTTCATTTCGGTAAAAAAATTAGTGTTTAAAATTAATTAAAGCGACGTCGTTTTTAGATACGTTACCGACCGAATACCGACGGAATATATAACGGTCGTCATTAAGTAAAAAACGACGTCGTTTTGGTATTCCGTTGTCTAAAATCCCTCAACAGAAGTCAAAATCCCTAACTTCCTCTTCCCCCTTCGAAACTCTCTCCCCCTTGCGAATTCCCCCGTCGCCCCCTCCGTCCACCACCTCCCCCGTCGAAGACCGACCGTTCGCGGCACAAGACGACCGTCCCAGTCACCTCCGTCCACCACCTCCCCCGTCGAAGACCGACCTGGTGGCTGGATTCTGCTTCTCCAACGGCCCAACAAAGGTCGCAAAGAGGTAATCTTTGTTCCAGATTATTGAATTTTTTTTTGTCATAAAGCTTGATGGGGAAAACTTAGAAGGGTACTTATTGAGTTCCAAGAAAAAATCATAGCATTAGAGATATGGTAAAATCTAGGTGGTTTATCACTTGCCTTTATTCTGCTTCAATTTGTTACCCTTCCATATAAATCTGTTAATCATGTGTTAATTGGAATGCATCTGTTTTCTGAATTCTCTGTATTCAGTTGAATACATAAATTCTTTCCCATTAGGGGGTAATAGTTCAGTCAAAACGTGGCATTTCCAAAACAGGAAGGGATGATGATATAAAATTTAAGATAGCCCGCAGCCTATACTCGAGCCAGGTTAATGCGACAAAACGGTCAAAATAGTGCTTGTACAATCTCAGATATTTACCATCTCTCCTCCAACATGTTAATAAGAAAAAATTGTCAGAATTAGAATGCGGTAAAACAGGGGAGCAGGGGGCATGAACTGTTAGCGCATCCTAAGAACAATGGCAGGTAGAAGATTTATTCTTTCACAAAGATGTACCATACATGAATGGTCTCTCCTCCAGGTGTTTACTATTCTCATTATACATAAATATTCTATTAGCATAGCCCAAGTAATGTTTTAGCTACTTGTTTGTGTATTCTTGCATGAATTCTATGTAGGTAGTGTGCTCCCTATATCCTTTCTAACATATCTCATATTATAGATTTATCCCTGCTTCACAGAATTATAATGCTGAAATGAAATGAAAAATAAATTACATAGTCTTCAAAATCGCTTCTCTTAGTTCATTCTCCCAAGTCCATCCCGAGCCTTTTCTTCCACTTCTCTTCGCCAAACCTCGATCAAACTTGAAGTAGCTCTGTAAAAATAGTATGCTTCAGGTTTTGCTCGTTTTAGCCATTCCTTGTACATACACAAGGATCAACTTTATTAAAGCAACAAGGGTGATTCTTAAATGAGTTTTTTTTTTTTTTTTTTTGCTGAATAAATTTAGTTTCCATTAATCACAAATAGCCGAAACCATTACAATCAAAGGAAAATCTGAAAATACAGAAAGTAAAAGTTATACAATGATTTAAAAAATCACGATAACAGACAAAAGACACACCCAAGAAAACTTGGATGGTTAGGAAAAACAACTATAAAAACTAGCAAACTAAACAAATACATAATCTTCTCCTTCAAAGCATCTTCATCGCAATCCTTGATCCACAGGGACAGGAGAATATCACTTTCAACATCTTCCTTAGGGGTCGACAATTTATAGGACCATGGGCGTATCAACCGTACTACAAATTGCCTCGGGAAGATGTAAAAAGATGATAAAGGGCCCAGATCTAGTCCGGGTTGAACAAATCCTCCTAGAAAAATAGAAAAAAAGTCTAGATCTGTGAAGATTTGAGACTTATCTAACCACTGTGTCTTGAATCTTGAAGAAAAAAACTCCGAAAAAGGTTTCATATTATTCATAGTACAAAATAGAGTAATATAAACGGAACAAAAGGACCAAGATTTGACCATTGGCCGGAGCCAATGGCCAAATCTGGCCAGCAGCAGCAGCAGGAGGGAGAGCAGGGAGAAGAGAGAGAAGAGAGAGAAAAAGGGAGAAAAAAAAAAGGGGGTTTTTGATTCTTAAATGAGTTAGGCAAATATGAACAAGAATCATTCAAGTTAATGATGTTACACCTATATATAACTTAGCTAAAGAATCTTGAAACATATAAAGATCATGCTTTAAGTTATCTACATAGTTATGAGCATCAAGAGGGAAGGATGTAACATCAATAATAGCACAAGCATATACTTAAAAAGAAGAATTGATTTACTTGAGCACTTTTATGACTTTCTGTTTTGTTAATGCAATGAACATTAACTTGTATTATTTTTCGCAATACATTATTTATTGATATGCAATTTGGTATTGATCCAAATCCATGTTTTTCAGAGATGCCTCCGAAGAAGAATATTCGAGTTTCGTTACCGTTTGGTTCGCCACCCATGTCTGGTCCGGCCTCCACTTCCCAGCCAGGTTCTTCACCTGATTTGGGGTCGACACCGACATCTGCCCCCGAGCTTGGTACGACATCTGCCCCCGAGCTACAGACGCCACTTGCCCCCGAGCTAGGTACGACACCTCCTGTACCCGCCACTGAGTCTACGTCGGTTGCCGGATCGGCGACTCACCGGGGCCTCTCGTGCCACCGACGTGCGCCCGATACCGGTGGAGTTTTGGCTCGATGAGATACTCGTATTCTCCTGCAGCCTACCCTTGGCACGTAAGTAAATTCATTAATTATTTCCCTTAAGCTAATTATACTACTTGTCGTCATTATAGTAACTAATCAAGTTTTTCTTTGCTATTATAGTTTTAGATTGGCATCTAGTTGTTCCGCCGCCATTACTGGCATATTTCAAGATCGTTTCAAGGGGGCATACAGCACCATCAAGGATGTTCCCCAGGAAGAAGAAAAATTGTGGTGGGACGAGTTCAAGGTAAAGAAATTAGTAAATAAGTTATAATTTAGAAGTCTTTATATTTAATTATCTAACATTTTTTTTTAAAATACAGAAAAAGTATCGCTGGGCTCCGGAGCATGAGGCGGGTGTCAAGTCAAGTTGGCGCATCTTGCTTACGAGGAGACTGAGCGGGATTATGAGCGATGCTCGGAAAAAGAATAAGAGGCCCACATGGGTTTCTGAGACTGATTGGGCGCGACTTCAGGAGTACTGGCAAACTCCAAGCTTTAAAGCCAAGTCTATACAGGCAGCAAAAAACCGGAAAGAAGGGAGGGGTGGCAAGGGCCCGATGAAGCACACGGGCGGTTCGCTCAGCCACATTGAGCACCACATCAGACTGGTACTTAAATATATTAATTGACGTAAACATATATGTTATGTGTTTATTGTTAATATTTAATTGTTTTAATGATTTCTGTTAACAGGAAAAGGAGGCCGGACAGCCAGTCCCATTCCCGGCCATTTATGATCATCTTCATCTACACCATATCAGCCCAAAGAAAGGCGAATGGGTTGATGAAGATTCTAGAAAGTTGTCTGTAAGTATATCATATCATTGCCTTTTGTCCATTTTTGATATTTGATTAGCTATTCTCCGTTTTCATAACCTGATACAAAAAATTTCAGGGCGTGTTCCATGCAGTTTATGACGACGCTGCAAGCCAAGCAACTCAAGTCGGACTACCTCCTCCGGATTTGCCGACTCAGATTGTTTTGTCTGCTGAAGCTACGGGTGGGATAAGAAAGTGACGTGTCCAAGGACTCGGTTCCTTTAGTGATGTGGTAAAGACGAGGCAGCGAGGCAGTCTTCCATTCAGCCATGGAACAAATGTGCACCGAAATGGAAGCAAAGTTCAAGAATGATATGGCCGAGCAGAAAAGAGAATTCAAAATGAGGGAAAAAAAAGAGAAACAAAGGTTTAGCTAGTATCTTAGCTAACATTTTAACAAATAGGGACAATGTTATATTAAGTGCGTCTGAAATAGAGGACAAGTTGAGTAGTGTCTTAGACGACGACTTAGAATCAGACTATGACGATGACCCCTTAACTGTCGATGAAGTTTTGGGGAGTCAATAGAGCACTTGTTAATTTTGTATCAATTGCGTACTTATTTTATATTTTTAATGCTTGTTTTAAAGTTATGTTTTGTGATTAGTTTGAATTTATAGTTTTGGGTTATGTTTTCTGTTATGTTGTCTGAATTGTGCAGGGGTTCTGTTATAGGTATCCTGTTTAGCTTCTGGAAAATTGGTCTTATGGCGACCGATTAGCGACCGACTTAAGACCGTTTAAGGGTTTAGGGTTAGGGTTTAGAGACCGAATAGCGACGGACTGACATATTTAATAGAATATGGCTTTGCGACCGATTAGTGACCGTAAATTACAAAGCAGTCGTAATTCGGTAGTTATATTCTCCCGGATTCCATTTTTATAAAATAGCGATGATTTTAAGGATATATAAAACATATTTGCCTATTTTAATTAATTTTAGTAGTATATACATATATACACATTAACCTGAATAGTGAAACAAATCAAATTTATATTTATTCACAGAATACCTATATAGACTGGAAGCAGATCAAATGAAGTAATACATTGATGTGTACATTTACATGATATCACTAAGTAATGTAAATAAAATTTTAATAATTGCTCATTAATGGTCAAATAAATAGTACAATAATAATATTTGTTCGCATTCGCATTTTGAAAGATGTTGGCTTTCAAATTTATAATTGTTTAATAAGGGGACCGAATGGCGACCGAATATGCCACTGCCGTCGCCATTCGGTCGTTAATATTCATTACAGAAACGGTGCCGTCTTGTACCGTTCGCGGGTTCAATGTTTTTAAATCTGAACAAGTGTTCTCTCATCCTACATGGCGACCGAATGGCGACCGAATATGCCCAAAGTGCTGCCGCCATTCGGTCGTTAATATTCATTACAGAAACGGTGCCGTCTTGTACCGTTCGCGGGTTCAATGTTTTTAAATCTGAACAAGTGTTCTCTCATCCTACATGGCGACCGAATGGCGACCGAATATGCCAGTGCCGTCGCCATTCGGTCGTTAATATTCATTACAGAAACGGTGTCGTCTTGTACCGTTCGCGGGTTCAATGTTTTTAAATCTGAACAAGTGTTCTCTCATCCTACAAGGCGACCGAATATGCCAGTGCCGTCGCCACTCGGTCGTTAATATTCATTACAGAAACGGTGCCGTCTTGTACCGTTCGCGGGTTCAATGTTTTTAAATCTGAACAAGTGTTCTCTCATCCTACATGGCGACCGAATATGCCAGTGTCGTCGCCATTCGGTCATTAATAATCATTACAGAAACGGTGCCGTCTTGTACCGTTCGCGGGTTCAATGTTTTTATATCTGAACAAGTGTTCTCTCATCCTACATGGCGACCGAATGGCGACCGAATATGCCAGTGCCGTCGCCATTCGGTCGTTAATATTCATTACAGAAACGGTGCCGTTTTGTACCGTTCGCAGGTTCAATGTTTTTAAATCTGAACAAGTGTTCTCTCATCCTACATGGCGACCGAATATGCCAGTGTCGTTGCCATTCGGTCGTTAATATTCATTACAGAAACGGTGCCGTCTTGTACCGTTCGCGGGTTCAAGTTTTTAAATCTGAACAAGTATTCTCTCATGCTACATGGCGACTGAATGGCGACCGAATATGCCATGGCCGTCGCTATTCGGTCGTTAATATTCATTACAGAAACGGTGTCGTTTTGTACGTTCCCCCCCCCCCCCCTTAAAATTGACTTAAAACCAGAAACCCTCCGCTTTACACATTCTGCAGCTGCGATTTCTAACTCCACCACCACCTCCTCTTGTGATTTCTTCCAAAATCTACCTTGAAACTCCACCCCTCCTCCCATCACCACCACCTCCGGCAACTCCAAGACGGCGCCACCACCTCCGGCATCCGCAAGACTTCCCCAACCCCTCCAATTTCACTTGGGTATTTGGTGAGAATCTCTTCTTCTCTATTTTTTATAATGTTATTAATGTCAATATTTATGCTCTTTTATATCATTTACTCTTTAGCTTAATCAAAATGTGGTATAAGGGATAAAAAAAAAAATCATGAGAGCACAAATTGTTCACAAAGAATCAAATTTTAGGGCAATTTACCTTTTATTAGGTTTACAACATACCATTTATTTTTTGCATATTAAATGATGATATGGAAATAAAAGAATCAAATTTTATGGGAATTTATCTTGTATTAGGTTTACGACATACCTTTCATTCTTTGCATAATAAATGATGATATAAAAGTGGCAAAATTTTATAAGTTTACTAGCATTTTACCTTTAGTTTATGGTGTAAAATTTCAATTTTATTCTCACATTGAAATTTTGTTAATGCACAACAAGAAAATTGTCACATTTGACCAATATTTGTTTTTTGGAGCAGTTTCCGATCACCCAATTGCGTTGTATTGATGGGACCTGCCAGGAAGACCTTCATTGTAATTTGTCCTGGTTTATGCTTCTTTGTATTATCCCCATGATTTTATTTCTTTGTATTATCTCCCATGATTTTGTTTCTTTGTATTATCTCCCATGATTTCTATCTTTGTATTATCTCCCATGATTTTATGTCTTTGAATTATCTCTCATGATTTTATATCTTTGTATTATATTGCAACAAACAAACAAACTAATGTTGAAAATAATCGAAATAGTTGACAAAATTCCATTTAAAATAGTAGACAAGATGCCATTATCACACGTTAATAATTACTTGGAAATAAGGGTGACAAATCATCAAAATAACATTCAAAGTTAATATGCATTTAATTATTAAGTCTTTGTATACGCAGATATTGTGTTTGTAATGGAAGACCGTAGTTGGATGTATATGGATTCGACCACGAATAGTGGACCTCGTCATAGTCAAGAATTTATAGCGGGATTGAAACGATTTGTGGATTTCGCAGTTAGTACGTCGGCTAATGTACAAATTGACGGGATTAGGTGTCCTTGTGGGGTTTGTAAGAATAAGTATTTTCATATGCCTGATACTGTGAAGTATCATCTTGTTATGAACGGATTCGTGACTAACTATTATAATTGGACATGTCATGGTGAGGCATTCATTCCCATGCCTCAAATCTCGTTTGCTCATGAAATGGATAATTATAAAAGACACACGATACCGAACAATTATCGAGATATGATTATTGATGCCGCGGGACCAAGTTTTAATGAGCAGCAAAATAGGGACGTGGAAGAACCTCCCAATCCAGAGGCACAAAAGTTCTATGACATGTTGAAAGCTGTTGATAGCCCACTGTACAATGGTTGTACAAACCATTCACAGCTTTCAATGACTGCCAGGATGTTGAGCATTAAGTCCGAAGACAACTTATCTGAAACTACAATAGATAAATTTGCACAGTTGATGAAAGAGGCACTTCCTCCAAATAATAATGCTTTAGACGACTTTTTACAAAATGAAGAAATTGGTTAAAGGCCTCGATTACCGGTGCAAAAGATTGATGTTTGTGTTAATGGTTGTATGTTGTATTGGAAAGATGATGTTGAGAGTAGAGAATGCAAGTTTTGTGGCCATGCTAGATACATTAAGAAAAAAAGAAATAAAAAAATACACGATTAAAAGAGATTGCTTGCAAAAAAGATGTATTATTTTCCGATTACTCCAAGATTACAAAGATTGTATGCATCCGAGAAAACCGCAAGGCACATGACATGGCACTCGAGACAGTGAGAGGGAAGAGGGAATAATGAATCACCCACTGGGATGGAGAAGCTTGGCAACATTTTGATGAGAACACACACCGATTTTGCAACGGAACCTCGGAATGTAAGGCTTGGGTTATGCACGGATGGTTTTGCACCTTTCGGCATGTCGGGGGAAGAACTAATCTTCTTGGCCGTTCTTCTAACACCTTATAATCTCCCCCCTTTGGATGTGTATGAAGAACAATGTAATCTTCTTAACTATCATTGTACCCGGACCCCAAAATCCAAAACACAAGATCGATGTGTACTTGCGACCTTTTAATCGATGAATTGAATCAACTGTAGGGTGAAGGAGCGGAAACTTATGATATCTCAAAAAAACAAAATTTTAAATTGAGGGCTTCATTACTTTGGACAATTAGTGATTTCCCAAACGATATGGAATGTTGAGTGGATGGAGTACACTGGCATTCACGCTTGTCCATATTGTATGGAGGAAACACAAGCGTTCCATTTGCGATGCTGAGGGAAACAATCGTGGTTCGATTGCCACAGATGCTTCTTGTCACCCGATCATCCTTTTAGAAGAGATGCAAAGGGATTCGAAAGGACCGGCGACAAGAGAGAGCAGACCCGCCGACTCGCCTTAGTGGTCATGAAATGTTCCTTAGAGTTAGAGATTATCAAAAAAATTACCGATACAAACTGAAGAGATCGGTAAAGAGCAAGGCAGGGGGTCGGGATCATAGTTGGGCCAAACGTAGTATATTTTGGGACTTAACTTATTGGCGGACACTTTTGATAAGACACAACATTGATGTCATGCATAATGAAAAAACGTGTTTGATAATGTCTTTAACACCGTGATGGACGTGAAAGGTAAAACTGAAGACAATGTTAAAGCTAGAGCGGATGTTGAAAAGGTATTGCAATCGTCCGGAATTGAATATTAAACACGATGGCCGAGGTAAAGCAACAAAACCGAAGGCATGTTTCACTCTTACCAAGCCTAAAAAAGAAATGGTTTTGCAGTGGGTTAAAGAATTAAGGCTCCCAGATGGATATGCATCGAATTTGGCGCAATGCGTTGATATGAAAGAGTTGAAAATGTCTGGAATGAAGAGTCACGATTCTCATGTATTCATGGAGAGACTTATCCCTATAGCACTTAGAGAAGTACTACCGCAAATGTTTGGGGACCCTTGCTGAACTTAGTCCTGCTCTATAGAGATTTGCGTTCCCCCAAAGTTGAGTGTGGCTCATATGCAAGAATTGGAGGACACTATCGCTATTTTATTATGCAAGTTAGAGAGAATATTTTCTCCGGGATTTTTTGATGTGATGGAACACTTGCCGATTCACCTTCCGTACGAAGCCAAGGTTGGTGGCCCGGTACAGTTTAGGTGGATGTACCCATTCGAGAAGTAACAACCATTGTCTTAAGTTATCTCAACTTCATCTATATTTTTCATGTACGTATTTAAAATGTGATTAACTACATATGTTTTAATTAGATACCTGCACCATCTGAAAAAGAAGATAAAGAACAAGGCTAGAGTTGAGGGGTCAATTTGCAATGCATACTTGGTCGAAGAAGCTGCTACATTCTTTAGCTATTATTTCGAACCCCACGTGAAAACGAGAGTTACCACCATTGGGCGAAATGATGGTGAAGACGAGATTAGCGGACCAGATGTATTATCAATTTGCAAGATCATTTGGAAAAAAAGAAAGAATTTTATTATCTGATAAAGATTATAAAACAGCCATGAATTATATCCTAATGAATTGTGAAGAGGTCAAACCATATCTTCAGTAAGTAAACTTATCTATTTGCTTCATTTTTGTTATATAATTAAAAGTGGCCAAATAATAATATTGTCATTTAATTTGTAACTCAGGAAATTTGTTAGTCAAGTACATGAACAAACCCCGCAGATAACGGAAGAATAACTTCAAAGTCGGGTTTATAATGATTTTTCCAAATGGTTTGGAACTCATGTAAGTTGGTATTGTGTAGAAATGTACTTGTAATAAGAATGCATAATTAAAATAATTTAACTTTTATTGCTCAACGGATACATAGCCTTCGGGGAAGATTCGAAATTTTGTTGAAAAAATCTGTCTTGGGGCCCGTCAAGGGAGAGTGATGTCATACACCGGTTACTTTGTTAAGGGTTATAGATTTCACACCAAAGCCCACAGCGATGGAAAAGGAACGACAAACAGCGGGGTATGGGTTAAAAGAGATTATTACGGTGAGTTGAAGCAAGTAATTGAGGTTGAACTTGTGGACTACCTGACCAAAAAATTATTCTTTTCAAATGCGACTGGTTTGATTCTACTCCAAATCGAGGTTTAAGAGTGCATCCTCAATATAAACTTGTAGAAATCCATAGGAAAATAACTTATCAGGGTTACGATCCATTTGTATTTGCTTCCCAATGTCAACAAGTCTACTACACACCTTATCCGGGTAGTAAGACAACATCTAGGGCTGATTGGTTGGGTCGTATGTCATTCCAAACCACGTCTATTTGACGTTCTCGGTGTTCCGTACCGTATCGGGGACGAAGTACGCGAGGAGGAGACCCGATCGCATTGATCCAACTATTATCGAAGTTGGTCAACTTGCACACCGGTCAGGGGAAATTGAAGTTGTACTTGTGGCCGGTACGAGCCGTGGTTATGAAGATGATTACGATGACGATGATGAAATTATGTCGGGAGATGACAATTCTGAAGAAGAGGATGAATTAATGACCGATGATGATTTAGAATGATTATGATTTCTCGCTTCTCTTGGAATTCCACATATTGAAGGTGAGTAATATTTGTTGGTTTTTTTTTGTACTTTATTACCATAAATTAATTGTCATATTGTATAACTTTTTAACATAATTCAAAGTAGAAATTTTATTGTCATAATAATTTGATTCTTAAATTTTGCAGATTGCAACTCATGCATTTTCAAGGATATGCATATGAATGACATCAAGGAGTTTATGAGAAATGCACACTTTGATTGTAAGTTTTGATAATTGAAATAAATTACTTTGAACGTGAGTGTTGTAATGTAATGTGCACACTTTGATTGTGAGTTTTGATAATTCAAAGTGTGCACTTTGAATGTGAGCTTTGTAATGTAATGTGTACACTTTGATTGTGAGTTGTAATGTAAGGTGCACACTATGATTGTGAGTGTTGTTATTCAAAGTGTGCACTTTGATTGTGAGTGTTGTAATAAGAAGTTTGCACTTTGATTGTGAGTATTTAATGTAATGAGAATTGATTGTGAGCATTTTGGTTGTGAGCATTTTGATTGTGAGCATTTTGGTTATGAGCATTTTGGTTATTGCTGCTGTGTTCTGTAATAGGGATTTAATTAAATTCAATTTTTATTTTTTTAAATAACAACAATTTAGCGACGGTAAATACCGTCGGTATTTGGTTGCTATATGGTGACCCTCCTTTCCGTTGCTAATTATCCGTCGGTATTCGGTCGTTCCTGGGTCAAGTCAAATGTCAACAAAGTTGACCAGCCCGTCGGTATTCGGTCGCCATATGGTGACCCGCTTTTCCGTTGCTAATTATCCGTCGGTATTCGGTCGTTCCTAGGTCAAGTCAAATGTCGACAATGTTGACCAAACCGTCGATATTCGGTCGCCATATGGTGACCCTCTTTTCCGTGGTTAACTATCCGTCGGTATTCAGTCGTTCCATGGTCAAGTCAAATGTCAACAATGTTGACTATTCCGTCGGTATTCGGTCGCCATATGGTGACCCTCTTTTCCGTGGCTAACTATCCGTCGGTATTCGGTCGTTCCAGGGTCAAGTCAAATGTCAACAATGTTGACTATTCCGTCGGTATTTCTTTCGTTACAAGGCAAATTTAAAAGTCAACCATGCATTCCTTTACGTCGCTATTTGGTTGTTAAATTGTGACCCCACTGGCCGTTGCTAAATACATAGTCGGTATTCGGTCGGAAAATATGTTAGCGACGAAAATTACACGACCACAAGGTTCGGTCGGTAATCGGTCGCTAAACTACAATTAGCGACGGAACTGTCCATCCCTGTTACACAGTTTTCTTGTAGTGAAGGCAGCTCTTGCGGCTGCTGAGAAGTGTAGTATAGTTTAGGGTTTTTTGTTAGGTTAAATTTTTTAAGATATATATATATATATATATATATATATATATATATATATATATATATATATATATATATATATATATATATAGTGAATAGGGTAGCTGGGTAGGGTTAGCGGGTGTTAGTCCCTCTTGGCCCGCGTCCAAACCGGTACGGTCCACATTAGCCCGCGGTCCAAACTGAGCAGCTATTTTGGCCCGCATTTATAAGGACCAGCTTATACATGGTCCAAATCCGTCCATATTTTGTGGCCCACGGACCAGCGGCCCACTTGACAGTGCTAGGCATGATGCTCAAAAACAAGGAAATCAGTCACGGGTTTTTTGTATGTTTTTGGGAAACTCTTTGATTTCCTGGAAATCAAAGAAGCAATAGACTGTATCTAGAAGTTCAGCTGAAGATAAATATAGAGCCATGGCTATGGCTACATGTGAAGTGCAATGGCTGATTTATTTGCTTGGTGATCTTGGAATAAAGCAACACAAACAAGTTCCATTGTTTTGTGATAACACAAGTGCTATTTACATAGGGAGAAAACCCTATGTTCCATGAAAGAAAAAAGCATGTGGAGATTGATTGTCATGTGGTCAGAAAAAACCTTCAACAAGGTGTCCTTAAGCCAATGCTAATCTCAACTTTGAATCAATTGGCAGATATATTCACTAAATCTTTGGGGACAGACAGATTCAAGATATCGGTTAGAAGTTTAGGACTTCTTAACCTATATGAAGCAAAGGATTGAGGAAGGGTGTTTCTATTTACTGAAAATATCCAATCATAGCATGAGGAAGGGTGTTAAAATATGCAGAAGGTTGATGCAATGTGAAGAAAGAATATGCAATTCATGAGGTGAAATGCAGTAGTATAATGAAGAAGAAATGGAGATAAAATAAATAAGAGAATTTCTCTAAAAAGGAATCGAAACCAAGCTGTGTTGATTGGGATCCGAAATGATAAACTCGCGGGGTCTAGTCAAAGATGAGTCAATACCCGCATTGCACATGATGCGATAAAACTTGTACTCTTACTTTAATTAACTTTCCAGATTAAGAGTTAGTTAGGTTAGTTAAGTTTCTGTTTTGAGTATAAATACTCAATCATTGTAATTATTTTACATAATGAGAAATACAAGATATTTTCTCCCAGCTTTTCTCTCCAAGATATTTCTTCTCTCTTTTGTTCATCTTTCAACAGAATGATGGCCTTTTTAAATAAAATATGAATATTATGATTGTTCGCACTCTTAAAACTTGAGTCTATAATTATGTTTTGATGTTTTTTTTTATGATTTATACTTTAAAAAAAACATAAGGGTCTAACTTTAATAATTAATACAGAAAGTCTCAATATCGTGCGAAACGGACTTACCTGGTGCGGATTAATGTATAAAAACATAGCCAATATGATGAGCATCTCTATGTGCAAATAAGTCTAGGTCGAATAGAAACAAACAAAATCCTATTTTCTGCATCAGTTTCATTCCTTCCAACTCCATTGCAACTTCTTTCATACTAGGCCTTTATCCAGATTACCAACTTTGTTAAGCTGTTCGACATTTCTCTCATCCACTAGTCTTTTGTCAAGGATTTCATTTAATTTGTTGTTTTCAATTAAGGAAACAAAGTACATTGCGAAATTCCTATCGTTCTCTGGCCTGTCAAACGAAAGTGCCTTTTCACCGGTTATTAGCTCAGCCAAGACAACCCCGAAGGTATAAACATCGCTCTTTTCAGTCAGTTGGCTCGAATGGAAGTACTCGGGACCCAAGTATCCTAATGTGCCCTGAACTAATGTAGTCAATTGACTCTTATCTGTAGGGATAAACCTTGAGGCCTCAAAATCAGACACTTTTGTTGTGTATGAATTGTCTAAAAGTATGTTAACATTTTATTATATCTCTATGGATGATTGCTACAGAAGTTGCAGAATGCAAGTACGAGAGTGCTTCTGCAGTGATCTTAACACGCAAATCCCATGTAAATACTAATGAAAGGTGTTCTTCATGAATGTGACCGTAGAGAGTTCCATTCGTGATAAACTCGTAAACCATGAGAGAGGTACTTCTGTTTCAAGAAAACAACCTAACAATTTCACAACATTTCTGTGATTAACTTGGGAAAGAATGACCACCTAGTTGATAAATTGCTCAATATGACTCTGATCACTAACTTTCGACTTTTTGATGGCTACTGTCCCGAACCCTCCTTGGCCAACCACTCTACTCTCGTCGTAGTTGTTTGTCGTCTTTTTAAAATCTTCGGTAAAGATTATATCTTTCTGCAATGAGTTGTTCTGTCCTGATAGCTTCTGTTCTAACAGAAAACCACCATTTTGATGGAAGAACATTTCTCTCATTTTAGTGAGCCTTCTATCTCTTATGACACAATATATCCAAGAACTTCCAGTCAGCAATAGCAAGATAATTGAAATTACTCATGTTCAATTGAAATTAGGTGATGTTAATTTTCCATTTCAACTATGATAGTTGAAATTAGGTGATGTTATACCATTAGTATAAACGAATGAGGATATTAGGGTATAATGTGTTGGAAATGGCTACTTTCAGACTCAATAACTGTGTCTACAAAGAATTAGTTTGAAACAACAATTGAGTTTTGTTCTTGGCACGACAGAGAGTGAATTATAACTTTGGTAGAAGTCACTTATGTGGTGAGAATACATACTTAATTATCTTAAAAGTTGAAGTTTAAATATGTGAGAACTCATATTTTAATATGAATCCCACACAAGAATATTAAATAGCCTTACTTTTCTTCACTCCTATTACACAATTGCGCAGTGTGAACTATAAAGAATAAAAGGCAGTTTTTTTATTCATATTAAACAACTGCTTTTCTTTCTTTTGAGAACAAACAAACGGAAAATTAAAAACCTTTTAGGTTTTGTTTTTTCCCCATTAAATTATTGTTTTCATTGTAATAATAATTATTATTCGGCAATTTCTTCGGGCGAATTGAGGAGTTTTCGAGGTGATTGAATTCGGTGTGCGTCGTTGCAGATCTGAACCGTTTTATCCCGTAGTGTCTTGACAATTTTATATGCGTTGTAGACACACTATACAATGAGTCATGCAAACCACTAGTAACATAGTTTTTGCATAAATAATCAGATTGATTCCAAACATCAATCGCACATCCGTTTCACCCTAAGGTAAATTATGAGTATCCCCACTCAAGAATCTCGCAAGATTCAAGGTAGTCAAATAAACAACATCTTTGTTGACACCTGTAAATCAAACTTTTCAGTTTGTTTTTGACAATGGTTATCAAAAACCACTATAGGCATTTACAAAGCAATAGACCGAGTTGTTGGACCAACCTACAACCTCAGTTGCCATTATGAATATGTACTAAGAATCTGTTTTATGAATGTTAGAAAAATAAATTAGTAAGTATATATTCAAAATGACATAAACTAAATTATCCAATTATAATAAAATAATAATTCTAGAGAAAAGAACAATTATTTTAAAATGGATAAATAAAAATAACAATAGTGAAATGAATTAAGTAAAGGAGAAGAAGAGGACAACAGATCGAGTATTGTGTTTGTCACAATCTCCTTAAAACAGATTCGTCCCCTCCATAGGTGTGCTCGATGCTGAATAGACGTCTGTTTCCCAGGATAAAACGAATACCGACAAAGCAGTTAGCACCTAAACTCATTGCCTATTAAATTTGAACAAACTACATAGAACACTATGCAAAATATGGAGAGATTTCAAAAGAAGGAAGAGATAATGCATATTTTGGTGTGTAGAAAAGAATTTGAGAATCTCTATTTATATTAGTAGAGGAGAGAGGTTCATAAAAAATAACATTAAGACAACACTTTAATGTGTCATTAAATGATGTAATATGAAGTGAAGTACTCCTTCTATTTCTAAATATAAGACTCTTTAGACAATTTTAGAAAATTAAGGAACTTGTCATTTTCACCGAAAGTTTCAATATTACCCCTCTCTCACTTCTATAGCATAAGAAAAGAAAGGAAAAATATGGATGGCAGAGGCCGCAAAGAAAAAAAAAGAAATGTCAAGGATATAATTGGAATAAATTGTTGACAACTAATAAAAGAGTCTTAAACGACAATTAATTTGGATACCTATAGATCTCTTAAACGACAATTAAACGAGAATGGAGGGAGTATTCACTAAATGTGACTCTTCACTAACTCCTCACATCTTTCAAAGTGTTAAAAAAAACCTCTTATTCAATGGAAGATTGGAAGTGCACTTGTAACTCAAAAAGTTACTTCATCCGTTCAAGATAAATGAACAATTTTTCAACAATCCCCCACATAAATGAAAATTTGTTTTGATTTTAACACAATAGTTTTCTACAATGGAAACTTGCATAGGATAGGTATGTGTTACCCTTTGAATGATCTGGAATGCATAATACAGTATAAACATTTAAGATTTCATTCAAAATTGTTAGAATTGGACTTGGTCTGATCAAGATAATATTAGATAATCCTACTGTCTTACTTATTCCCGGTGTTACAAAAGCATTTAGTCAAATTTGAACCTCTCGTTTTCTATGTTGATGGTCCAAATATTTAAATGCAGTAAAAATTTTTGGCAATTTTAAATGTCAATAGTCTAACCAAACAAACAGGACAGGTTATCAACAAATATAGTTATTATGAATTCCATTCCATCTTAGATGAGAGTTTGTACTCATAATTCACAAATTCAATATCCACATTCAACTTGCACAAGAAAATAGAAAGAGTATTTTGATCATAAATAAATTAATATAATATCACATTAATCAAAGATATTAGCATAGCTTGCATCCGCATAATATTAAAGGATAGTTATAAGAGTTTAGAAATTGATTTTGAGACAAACTAAAATATAAAGGGACATTCAATTTAGAAGGACTAGCAGTTTCAGTGAATTTATTCAATAAACAAATACATAAGTTTCTTTATAAATGTGGTACACAGTGCACAAAATTCACGGATAAGCTAAATGAAATTCATCTAACTTTTTTTTTTTTTTTACGCCCGAAGGCGATTGCCCCCGAAGGGGAAGAGTGGAGAATACCCTAAATAGGGAGATTGTAGCATGCCCCAAGCCGGGGAAGGAACTTAGCCTCACAAGAGGAGAATTTATTGCCCCACAAGGAAAAATATGAGAATCGACCACGGGACCGCCGTCCCATGACCGGGTAGCCTTACCACTTGGGCTACCCGATTCCCATGAAATTCATCTAACTTGAGAACTAGAAGCTTGAAATATGAGATGATAATCAAAGATTATCTATACCATTATGACAAGTCCGGTTAGGGTTTAGGATGATTCACACTTGTGAATGTTTGTTCATTTTTTAACATGAGATCTCTCACATTTATGTGTTACCTCATTTTTATTTGATTACTTAGAGTATCTCCAAGGTTAGCATAAATTTTGAGTATTTTTTTGTTGAACTAAAACGCCACATCAGATTTTTAAAAAAACCCAACATAGCTTTTAATATTAACTAATTTTTCTACACTCAAATTTTTCTAATCTAATTTGTTTCTACCCAACATAGCCTTTAATATTACTAATTTACAAATGGTCAAAGTGCACCAGTATAAAAATGGAAAAAAAAAAAAAAAAAAATACCTCAGTATAAAATGTTTGAAATAATTTTGGTCGAAAATGACAAACGCTCTTTATTCATAAAATGTCAAAATACTCTCGGTACAAATGTCAAAAGTATCATTAACACAAAATTACAATAATACTCTTGGTACAAAATAACGAAATATATATGATATATTTATAACCTACAATAAATCTTGTGGAATTGAAATTGAAATTCTTTGATTATAAAATGGAATTGATTTTGTGGAATTGAGGGGTTGGAATTGGAATTGAAATTCCAATTCAATTCCAATTCCAAAATTTTGTTAAGAGTGTGTTTGTTTCTTGTAATTGGTTTTGGAATTGGAATTCCAATTCTATAAAATTCAATGGAATTACCCGAAATTAGAATTCTATGGTTTTCCAATTCTATGGATTTTAAAGAATTGGAATTCCTTCTTTGATAAAATTATGGAATTGATGTGGAATTCAATCCAAATTCTACTTTATTTATTTGAAACATAAAAAAAATAACATAATTAAAAATAAAATGACTCTAGTGTGAAAATTATCATATTTTCCAATACAAATAGTCAAAGTACATATGAAGTAAAATGACAAAAATACTCTTGTCTTAATACGATGGAAATATTTTTGATGTAAAATTAAAATTAAAAATATATTCATAGTGCTAAAGAAAATCTTTCTAGTGTGAAATGGAGAAAATACCGTTAAAAATGAAAATATATTTGATGAAAATGACGAAAATACCCCTAGTAGAAAATGACGAAAAATTTCCGGGAATACAAAATGATGAAAATTCAATACTAAAGTTAAAAATATAGAAGAAAATTTTCATATATGGTCCAATTCTTTTTAAAAAAATGCATTCATTACAAAATGACAAAAAATGACCTTGTTAAAGTTGAATTTGCTTATTGTGCATAATAACGAATATATACTAGATAAAAGATGAATAAATTACAAAATGATTAAAATAATCTGTGGAAATGAAGAAAACTCCACTGCCCCTTGATTTACATTGATAAAAATGCCCATTTTCTAAAATGACAAAAATACCCTTATTGTAAAATTTTCATTTTTTTTAAATGAGTGATATTTTTATCATTTTCAACATGGTTATTCTTTTTCATTTGGTATGAATGACATTTTTATTATTTCTAAACAAGTATATTTTCGTCAATTTACACCGATTATATTTTATGCATTTCAAGTAAATGAATTTTTTTGTCGTTTTGTACAAAGGGAAATTTGGTCATTTTATCATAAGATAAATTTTTTCATTTTATTCAAAGTTAATTTTTTCATTTTGCACAAGCGGCATTTTCCCTTTTTTATGGGGTCATTTTCGTCTTTTTATATTAAGGGCATTTTCGTCATTTACACCAATGTATTTTCATTATTTTTCATCAAGTGTATTTGGGTCATTTTTCATTATAGGAATTTTAAACTATTTGAGCCAAATGTAATTTTTGCATTTTGCGCGAAGGTATTTTCATCACTTTGCGCCGAGGGTATTTTTGTCATTTTGCGTCAAGAGTATTTTCATAATTTTTCACCATGGGTGTTTTGGTGATTTTTTGTTATATATGTTTGTAAATTTTTTTAAAAAAAAAATCGTTGTTTTGTGCTAAGGGTGTTTTTATAATTTTGAACTAACGGTATTTTTCGACATCGTACAAATGGTGTTTTTGTCATTTAAGCGAACAACATTACCTTTTTCAAATTAAGGGTACTATAGTCATTTTGTAATACGGGTATTTTGTCATTTTACACTAAGGGTGTGTTTGTTTCCATGGAATTAGAGCTTTGGAATTGGAATTGGTTTTCCAATTCCAATTTTCTTGTTTGGCTATCCACAAAATCATGGAATTCCAATTCTCTTGTTTGGCTCTTAGGGTATGTTTGTTGCCATGTAATTGCAGCTTTGGAATTGGAATTGGTTTTCCAATTCCAATTTTCTTGTTTGGCTATCAACAAAATCATGGAATTGGAATTGAAATTCCAATTCTTTTGTTTGGCTCTCAACAAAATTTTGGAATTGGAAGGAATTCCAATTCCATAAGATTTATTGTAGGTTATATATATATATATATATATATATATATATATATATATATATATATATATATATAAAATGACCAAAGTACCTTTATTGTAAAATGACAAAACACCTCTAGTACAAAATGGCAAAAGTACCCTTGATTTAAAATAGTTAATGTTATTCGTTTAAATGACAAAAATACACTTTGTACGATGTCGAAAAATACCATTAGTGCAAAATTACCTTGGCACAAAACAATCATTTTTTCTATTAATTTTTTTTTAACAAACACACATTCATGGCTAAAAATTACTAAAATACTCCTGACGCAAAATGACGAAAATACCCTCGGCTCAAAATGATGAAAAATACTTTCGGCGCAAAATGAAAAAATTATCTTTCGCTCAAATAGCTTAAAATTCATATGATTAAAAATAACTCAATTTTTTTAATGAAAAATGACGAAAATGCCCATAATGCAAAAAGACAAAAAAACGCTCCAATTAAACAAAAGGGGAAAATGCCTCTTGTGCAAAATGACAAAATGAACTTTGAACAAAATGAAATAATTTCTCTTAACAAAAAATGACAAAATTAGCCTTTATAAAAAATTTGTTTACTTGAAATGCCTAAAATATTATCGGTGTAAAATAATGAAAATACACTTGTTGAAAAATAATAGAAATGTCACGCATACCAAATGAAAAATAATAACCATGATGAAAATGAAAAAAAATTACCACTCGTTTTAAAAAAAAAAGCAAAAATTTTACAATAAGGGTATTTTTGTTATTTTGAAAAATGGGCATTTTCTCCATTCTAAACCAATGGGAAAATGCTATTTTCTTCATTTTCATCAGAGTATTTTTCATTTTATTTTTAATTATGTAAATTTTTTGTCTTTCAAACAAATACATTAAAATTAGAATTGAATTCTACATCAATTCCGTAGTTTTACCAAACAAAGTAATTCAATTATTTGGAATTGGAATTTCTTAGACTTCCAATTCTTGGAATTCCAAAGAATTGGAAAACCTTAGAATTCTATTTTTTTGTAATTCCATAGAATTTCATAGAATTGGTATTCCAATTCCAAAATCAGTTCCAAAAAACAAACACGAATTCCCGTGCTCTCCTCTGCCTCAATTCCTCTTTCTGAACTCTGTAAGGTTGGGTTCAACCTCTCTATTTATTGTCTCCCTAATGTGAGGTCAAAATAGTAATCTTGAATTTTTTTTTGTGTAATAATGGTAAAAGAAATTTAGATTAAATGGTAATTTGTTCTTTTTTTTTTTTTTATGAAAAAAAATGTTAATTTGTTGGTTTAAATTGATAGGAAGCATTGGCGGACCTAGGATGGGGGTATGGTGGGGCAAGTATCCCACCAGCCCCCTATTTTTTTTAGCTTTGTTTCTGTAACACCTCGTACCGTGAGTATTTGTTAGTGTGTAACCATTTTGAGCCAGTTTTCGATTTGAAATTAGATTTTGTGATTCGTGGATTATAGGAATAATACCATTTATATCTTAACAAATTTGGTTAAAATTTTAACAAGTTTAAATGTGTAATGAGACTATGATGTTCATTAAAACAAAAAATTAACAAACTTAAGTCATTTTATTAATTTTTTTTTAACAAACACACATAACATAAAATAACTAAAACATCCATGGCTAAAAATTACTAAAATACTCTTGACGCAAAATGACGAAAATACCCTCGGCTCAAAATGATGAAAAATACTTTCGGCGCAAAATGAAAAAATTATCTTTCGCTCAAATAGCTTAAAATTCATATGATTAAAAATGACTCAATTTTTTTAATTAAAAATGAAGAAAATGCCCATAATGCAAAAAGACAAAAAAACGCTCCCATTAAACAAAAGGGGAAAATGCCTCTTGTGCAAAATGACAAAATGAACTTTGAACAAAATGAAATAATTTCTCTTAACAAAAAATGACAAAATTAGCCTTTATAAAAAATTCGTTTACTTGAAATGCCTAAAATATTATCGGTGTAAAATAATGAAAATACACCTATTGAAAAATAATAGAAATGTCACGCATACCAAATGAAAAATAATAACCATGATGAAAATGAAAAAATTACCACTCGTTTTAAAAAAAAAGAAAATTTTACAATGAGGGTATTTTTGTCATTTTGGAAAATGGACATTTTCTCCATTCTAAACCAATGGGAAAATGCTATTTTCTTCATTTTCATCAGAGTATTTTTCATTTTATTTTTAATTATGTAAATTTTTTGTCTTTCAAACAAATACATTAAAATTAGAATTGAATTCTACATCAATTCCGTAGTTTTATCAAACAAAATAATTCAATTATTTAGAATTGGAATTTCTTAGGCTTCCAATTCTTGGAATTCCAAAGAATTGGAAAACCTTAGAATTCTATTTTTTTTTCGTAATTCCATAGAATTGGTATTCCAATTTCAAAATCAGTTCCAAAAAACAAACACGAATTCCTGTGCTCTCCTCTGCCTCAATTCCTCTTTCTGAACTCTGTAAGGTTGGGTTCAACCTCTCTATTTATTGTCTCCCTAATGTGAGGTCAAAATAGTAATCTTGAATGTGTAATAATGGTAAAAGAAATTTAGATTAAATGGTAATTTGTTTTTTTTTTTTTTATGAAAAAAATGTTAATTTGTTGGTTTAAATTGATAGGAAGCATTGGCGGACCTAGGATGGGGGCATGGTGGGGCATGTATTCCACCAGCCCCCATCAGCCTTTCCCCTATTTTTTTTAGCTTTGTTTTTGTCGTACCGTGAGTATTTGTTAGTGTGTACCCATTTTGAGTCAGTTTTCGATTTGAAATTAGATTTTGTGGTTCGTGGATTATAGGAATAATACCATTTATATCTTAACAAATTTGGTTAAAATTTTAACAAGCTTAAATGTGTAATGAGACTATGATGTTCATTAAAACAAAAAATTAACAAACTTAAGCGTAAAAATTTGAAATCTTGTGAAATTTCTACTATATGGTGATTATCAAAGATATTGGTGATGATTTGTTTTCTATTCTTGTTGATGAATCCCGTGATATATCAATGAAGGAGCAAATGTCGGTAGTATTTCGTTATGTGAAAAATGGGCATGTATTAGAACATTTTGTTGGTGTCAGTCATGTATCAAATACTATCGAGAATGATGTAATTATAGAATATTATCAAAGTATGAAAACGCGTATATGCTTTTATAAATTTGTTTTGTAAATGTTAATTGTACCCCTCATGCCTTTAAAGTTTGTGTCCGCCACTGATAGGAAGTATATTCTTCATTGGAATGTTAGGATGAGAAGGTGAGGTTTTTAGTTGGGAGTCGGTTTTTTTTCTTTTCCTTTGAATGTTTTCTTTTTACTTTTTTTTCTTCATTGATGTAGTTTTTTTTTTATTAATACATTGATGTAGTTTGAACAATATGGTTTGTTTGTGAACATTGATATTGTCCGGTGGGTCGATATGGGAATAATGAATTTACAGTGTGAGTAATTTGAATTAGAGTTGCACGTTATTTGTGTTATCCGTAATTGAAATTCAATGCTTGTCCATTATAAAATTTTGAATTCAGAACATCTAACTTTTTTAAGTTTAATTAATGTAAAATTACAAATTCAAAACATGTTAAGATCACTATCATATTTTCTTTCTGTTGTTTTCTGAATGACCCTACTATTATATTCCCATTAGTGCCAAAAAAAATACTTTTCAAATCAGTTTACATAATTTTATAACGAAATAATTATTTTGAGCAAATAGACTTTTCTGCTCATAGCCCGAATTCTGAGTCTTATATCTACCACAAATCACATTTTCGTGCTATATCTGCCACAAAACTAGTTACAAGTGCTATATATGGCACAAATCGTTTTTCCGTGCCTTTTTTGCCATGAAACATTTTATGAGTGCTAAAAATGCCACAAAAAGAGGGAGGGTGAAGGGAAAAATAGGTAAGATATCAAATTAATTTCAATTAGACCCTAAAATCAAAATTTTATATTATATTGGGTACCTAATTTTATTTTATTTTTAATACTTGACCCTTCTTCCCAAATTTACCAAAACCCTCACCGCTACCTTCTTCTTTCTTCTCTTCCCACATCGAGCCACCACTACCTCCCATCCCGTTGCCCAATCCCTGTCCCCACCCATACCAAAGAGTACCAAATCTGACAAAAAATGACTGGTTGAAGATTTGGAGAGGCTTGATGAAGGTGATAGCCCAGCAAAAATGTCTAAGAACAATTAGATATTCTTAGGAAATTGGTCTGCATTTTGCATATTGCTTTGCGAGAGTCCTTTTTGTTCAAGAATTCTGATGGTTTCAGATGCAAAGCATCTATGTTAGGTTAATTATGTACTGCAAATTAGTCTACATTTTGTTTAGTACTTTGACTGGTATGTATTTTGTTTAATTTTTTTGATGGTTTTAGCAGCAAAGCACTTGGTTAATCATGTAGTGAAAATTGATTAGCATTTTGCTTATTGGTTTGACTTATATGTATTTTGTAAAACAGTTTCTAAAGGTTAGAGGAGCAAAGCATTTGTGAAATTTGTTATATGTGTCTGAAATATAGATCTTGAAGTGTTTTCATCATATGGATTGCTATTCTTGGTTAATTTCCAGGGGGTATGGGCGGGGGTTAGGGATTGGGTGGCGGCGGTGGCTCGAGGTGGGAGGAGAAGGAAGAAGAAGGTGGTGGAGGCTTTGATAAATTTGGGAAGAAGGGGTCAATTATTTAAAAAATAATTTGTGTACCCAATTAAATAAAAAAATGTGATTTTAGGGTGTATTTGAAATTAATTTTATCTCTTACATATTTTTTCCTTCACCCTCCCTCGTTTTGTGGCATTTTTAGCACTCATAAAATGTTTCATGGCAGAAAAAGCACAGAAGAACGATTTGTGGCAAATATAGCACTTGTAACTAGTTTTATGGCAGAAAAAACACAAAAACATAATTTGTGGCAAATATAGCACTCGTAACTAATTTTGTGGCAGAAAAAGCTATTTGCTCAATTATTTTCTAAGCTCAAAAGAAACTATGACTTCAACCCTCGAAAGAAAAAAAAATAAAAAAAATATCATCATAGCCCCTGAGCAATTGATTCAACTTAAGGAACATACCATCCGGGGCTTGCCCTGCCAAGACAAATACCCAAATGTTATCAGCTCAGAAAGAATTAATGGAGTAAAAAAGATATCATCATAACCGTTGAGCAATTATTCTATTTAGGGTGTGTTTGTTTCCATCGAATTGGAGCTTTGGAATTGGTATTGGTTTTCCAATTCCAATTTTCTTGTTTGGCTATCAACACAATCATGAAATTGGAATTGGAATTCCAATTCCAACCACCTCAATTCCACAAAATCAATTCCATTTTATAACCAAAGAAATTGAATTCCAATTCGACACGATTTATGGTAGGTTATAAATATATCATATATAAGTTACTTTCTCTCTCATAAATAAATAAATATAAAATGACCAAAGTACCCTTATTGTAAAATGACAAAACACACCTAGTACAAAATGACTAAAGTACCCTTCATTGACAAAAATACCCTTTAACAATGTCGAAAAATATCGTTGGTACAAAATTACAATATTACCCTTGGAACAAAACACCGAATTTTTTATTAAAAATCACAAACATACATAACATAAAATCACCAAAACATCCATAGTATAAAATTACGAAAATACTCTCTACGCAAAATGACGAAAATACCCTCGACTCAAAATAATGAAAAATACTTTCGTGCAAAATGAAAAAATTACATTTTGTTCAAATAGTTTAAAATTCATATGATTATGACAAAAATACCATATGTACAATGTCAAAAATACAAAATTACAATAATACCCTGGGCATAAAACAATGATTTTTTTCACAAACATATATAACATAAAATCACCAAAACATCCATGGTAAAAAATTACGAAAATAGTCTTGACGCAAAATGACGAAAATACTCTCAGTTCAAAATGATGAAAAATACTTTTGCGCAAAATGAAAAAAGATATTACTTTTGGCTCAAATAACTTACAATTCATATCATTAAAAATGACTCAAATTTTTTTGATGAAAAGTGACGAAAATACTTTGGTGTAAAATGACGAAAATGCCCTTAATGCAAAAAGACAAAATGTTCCCATAAAAAAATGGGAAAATGCCTATTGTGCAAAATGACAAAATTAGCTTTGAATAAAATGGAAAAAGGGTATTCGTCTTTTATCGAGTACATATTCGTTATTATGCACAATTAGCTAATTCCACTTTTATCAAGGGTCCTTTTGTCATTTTAAAGCGAATGCATTTTTTTTATAAAATTTGACCATAAAATTTTTCTTCATATTACGAAAAAAAGCGGAATATTTTTAACTTTAGCAGGGAATTTCCTCATTTTTTATCCCCGAAAAATTTCGTCATTTTCTACTAGGGGTATTTTCGTCTTTTTCCATAAAAAATATTTTCATTTTTCGACGGTATTTTACCCAATTCATACTATAAATATTTTATTCACCACTATGTATGTTCTTTTAATTTTTCAAAAAAAAATATTTTCGCTATTTTACACCGATAATTCTTTTAAAAGGATATTTTTTGTCATTTTACTTCAAATGTACTTTGGCTATTTGTATTAGGAGAATATTTTCATTTTACACTACATTCATTTTTTTAATTTTATTTTTAATTATGTGATTTTTTGGTGTTTCAAACAAATCGATTAAAATAATAACTGAATTCTACATCAATTCTATAGTTTTACCAAACAAATGAATTCAATTATTTGGAATTGGAATTTCTTAGGATTCCAATTCTTGGAATTCCATAGATTTAGAAAACCATAGAATTCCAATTTATTATAATTCCAAGGAATTTCACAAAATTGAAATTCCAAAACTATTTTCAAGAAATAAACACACCCTTAAGGAACAGAAAGAGTACAATTATACAATTCCAAAAAAAAAATCAATCGAGTAATATGCAATTAACCCAGATCGAAAGAGTCCACTAAAA